>CP141153.1:61708824-62333824 GCA_035233585.1 Antiaris toxicaria
TCATCATTGACCACACTTGGTAACCCACGGTTTTACCCTTGGAAAACCAACCAAAATTTTGTTTTTCTTTAAACAAAATGCATGGTTTTTCTTCTAATCACACCCTTAACAAAACCCAAGCACCAAATCAATGAAAACAAATCAAAAATTTTTCATCCTTTACACTATTCATTCCACGAATTTTAGGGAGAAAACAAGCCAAAATTTACAAACTAAAGAAAGTTACCTTGCTTTCTTGCTTCCTTTGTCTTCAAGGAAGGGTTTGACACCACTTTTGTGAAAGAAACTTGGAGTATTTACTTGGTTTCTCTTGGTGGTTCATGGGTACACTAGGAAGCACACTTAGAAAAATTTTCTCTTATGTTTTTGGCTTGGAAAATGTTTCGGCCACTTTGTGTAAAAATTTGCCGACTTAAACACTAAAGGAACCAATTAATTTGGTTTCCAACCAATCAATATGCAACACTTTTCCATCCATTTCTTTCCAAATTTTTCAAAAAATCAAAGGATGGAATTTTGGCCAAATCTTGGCCTTTAGATCAAAAAGTGATTAAATCTTGGCCATTAATACCACCAACCACCATAATTTTCCCATTTAATATTTTGGCTTTATGATGTCATAAATGCAAAAGTAAAGTGTTGACTTTGACTTTACTATTCACATTAATTCGACTACTCTTTGACCGATACCGGTTTGAGCCGAAATTTTCCTGAAATCGTCCCGGCGAGTTCCTGAGATCTCCTGTGTGGTCGGATCAATTTATACTGCTTCCGTTTGATCAAAATCAATCCCGGAAGTTTTTCATTTTTTAGTGCACCGGTTAGGGTTTTCAATGCCGTTTTTGGCACCATTCCACCCGTTTTAACACAGTGAACTTTTCCAACACTGAATTCTTACTCGTCAGTGTTGCTAGAACATTTTAATACATTCTAAACAATATAAATACATTTATTTCACTCTTTAAATAGTATAAATTGTTATATACATACATTTGTACTTTTTTCTTCCGAGAATGCCTGAATTTCCCGGTTGTCACATTCACCCCTCCTTATAAAATTTTCGTCCTTGAAAATTCGAACAAGTGGGGGTATAAACTCCTTATCTCGTCTTCTTGTTCCCACGTAGCTTCTTCAATGTTGTGATTTTTCCATAAATTCTTCACTAGTGGGATTGTCTTATTCCTCAGTACTTTTTCTTCACGAGCCAGTACTCAAATAGGTTGTTCTTCATATGTCAAATCTTCGTGGATCTGAGCAGGTTCATGCTTCAATACATGGGACGGATCTGGTATATACTTTCTCAGCATTGATACATGAAATACATTATGCACTGCCGACAATTCAGGAGGTAACACTAATTTGTAAGCGACCCTTCCAATGCGTTCGATAATTTCATAAGGCCCAATATATCTTGGACTCAGTTTCCCTTTCTTACCGAAATGCATAATCCCCTTCATGGGTGATACCTTAAGAAACACGAAGTCTCCTTTATCAAACTCCAAGGATCTCCGCCTCTTGTCTGCATAACTCTTTTGTCGACTTTGCGCAATTTTCATTTGACGCTGAATTCTAGCAACTGCATCGGAAGTCTCTTGTATGAAATCCATCTTATGCAACTGCTTCTCTCGCAAATCATACTAGTGTAATGGTGATCTGCATTTCTGTCCATACAAAGCCTCATAAGGTGCCATGCCTATGGAAGCTTGGTAACTATTATTGTACGAGAATTCAATTAATGGTAACTTCTCGTTCCAATTTCCCACAAAATCCATTACACAAGCTCGAAGCATGTCCTCTAAGGTTGAATTGTGCGCTCCGACTATCCGTCTGTTTGCGGATGGAATGCCGTACTGAGTCTCAATTCAGTACCCATGGCTTCTTGCACACACTTCCAGAAATTCAAAGTGAATCGTGCATCTCGATCTAACACAATGGATTTTGGTACTCCATGTAATCTGACGACATGAGTTACGTACAATTGAGCAAACTTTTTCAATGAAAAAGTCATCTTGACAGCTATAAACCGTGCCGTCTTGGTCAGTCTGTCCACAATAACCCAGATAGCATCATAACCTTCTCAGGTTTTTGGGAGTCCCACTTCAAAATCCATCGTAATGTGTTCACATTTCCATTCAGGAATCTCCAAAGGTTCCAATCTTCCTGCTGGATGTTTATGTTTCGCTTTGATTCTTTGACAAGTCATGCATCTGCTCACGAATTTCGCTATATCATTCTTCATCCCTTTCCACTAGAACTGTAACTTAAAGTCCTGATACATCTTACTAGCTCCGGGATGAACCAAATATGGTGTCTCATGGGCTTCTGACATGATCCGTCTTCTAAGTTCCTCATCAACTGGAACATTTATCCTTCCTTGATAAAGGATCATTCCATCCTTGGAAATTCTTTCTTGAGAACTTGTCATTCTTGAATCTTGTCTTTGAGCTTCCTTGATATCCTCAAACAACGATGATTCCACTTAGAGTGTAGCCAATCTTCTGGATATCAGCTTCAAGTTCAATGAATTTATCTTTTGCTACAATGGCTTCGGAAGCCTTTTTATCGGTAGCTGGTGCGATATGGTAGACTTTCTACTTAGAGCACCTGCTACATGGTTGGCCTTTCCTGGATGGTATAGGATTTCACAATCATAATCCTTTACCAGTTCTAACCATCGTCTTTGTCGCATATTGAGCTCCTTTTGTGTGAAGAAATACTTTAGGCTTTGGTGATCAGTAAAAATCTGACATTGAGCTCCATAGAGATAGTGTCGCCAAATTTTAAGTGCGAACACTACTGCAGCAAGTTCAAGGTCATGCATAGGGTAATTCTTTTCATGCTCTTTTAATTGACGGGAAGCGTAGGCAATCACCTTGTTGCCTTGCATCAAGACTGCTCCCAATCCTATTTTAGATGCATAACTGTAGATCACAAACTTCTCCCCTTTAGTGGGAAGCGTAAGAATTGGTGCGCTTGTCAGCCGTCTCTTTAACTCCTGGAAACTTCTTTCGCATTCCATAGTCCACTCATACTTCCTTTCCTTGCGTGTAAGAGCAATAAGAGGTGCAGCTAAACGTGTAAATCCATCTACAAATCGTCGATAATAACTGGCTAATCCCAAGAAATTGCGTATTTCCGTCACACTCTTGGGTGCAGGCCACTGGTTAATTGCATCTACCTTTGTCGGATCTACAGCAATACCTTCATGGGATACAACATGTCCGAGGAAATGTACTCTGTCCAGCCAAAACTCGCATTTTGAGAATTTGGCATACAGTTGATGCTTCCTTATTGTATGCAACACGATCCCCAGATGCTCCTTGTGCTCCTCATGAGTCTTTTGAGTATATAAGAATGTCATCAATGAATACAATGACAAACTTATCCAAATACTCTTTAAAAAATTTGTTCATTAAATCCATGAACGCTGTTGGCATATTTGTTAATCTGAATGGCATCACAAGGAACTCATAATGATCATAACGAGTCCTAAACACCGTCTTAGGAATATCACTTTCTTTAATTCTCAGCTGGTGATATCCTAATCGTAAGTCGATCTTGGAAAATACCGCTATGCCTTTTAATTGGTCGAATAAGTCATCAATTCTAGGTAACAGATACCTATTTTTGATCGTAACCTTATTCAACTCCTGGTAATCAATACACAAACGGAACGTTCCATCCTTTTTCTTGACAAACAGCACAGGTGCACCCCACGAAAAATAACTCGGTCTGATGAATTCCTTATCCAAAAGCTCCTTTCATTGTTCCTGCAGCTCCTTTAACTCCACTGGAGCCATGCAGTATGGTGCTTTGGAAATAGGTGCCGTTCCAGACATCAACTCAATTTCGAACGAGATTTCTCTCTCTGGAGGTATCCCTGGTAACTCTTCTGGAAATACATCAAGAAATTCCTTAACAACAAGAACATCTTCAGGTTGAAGCTTCTGTTCCTCTGTCGTATCCACCACATATGTCAGATATCCCATGCAACCACTGGCCATCAGCTTGCTTGCTTTCAGCGAACTGATCATCATCTTCCCGGGTTTTCGAGAAGTATCGATGTACTCGAAACTCTCTTCTTCCTTGGGTTGGAATACTAATTTTCGATTTTGACAGTCGATCGTAGCTTGATATTTCCCTAGGAAATCCATGCCTAGAATCACATCGTAATCCACAATCTTCATTACGATCAACTCAGCATATAGTTCCCTATTTGCCACATATACTGGTACATGAGGTAGCCAGTAATTGGACAACAATACTTCCCTAGAGGGTAAAGTTGTCTTAAATACTCTTCCCATATAGTCCTTAGGAAGTCCTATCTTGTCAGCAAATTCATAGGAAACAAAAGAATGCGTAGCACCGGAATCGAATAGTATAAAGGCTACATGACTAGTGACAGGAAGCTGACCTGTCACCACATTCGATGTTCCTGCCTGTGCATCTTCTTTGCTGTAGGCCATCACACGAGCTTCAGCACGTGGCACACGCTCCTGGCATTGCGGCCTTACTGGAGACTCTTCAACCCTGGCCTAAAGGGAATGAGCTTGTGGGTGTGTCTGGTGCGGTTGCGAAGTGCCTTATACACCTTGCCTGTTGCTTGGACAGTTCCTGGCATAATGACCTTCCTTTCCACATTCATAGCAAACAAGTAGCCCAAATCTGCATTGCCCAGAATGTCTCTTTCCGCATGTAGGACAATTTTGCACATTGGATTCTGCATTACCAGCTGTTCTTCGCTACTGGTTTCGATTATTGGCCTGGTAATTTCCAGAAAAATTGCCTTTCCTCTTGTTTTGCTGGGATCCTTGATTATTGCCCTGGCTTGGTTTAGCATTCTGATTTGGCTTGCTAGATTGTCCAGCTTGTGTAGACTTAGCCAAAGCCCTCTCCTTCTTCTTGGCCTCCTAGTGCTTCTCTTTTTCCTCTTTCTGTCGGGCTACGTGGAACTCAGCTCTTATGGCCCAACTAACACAATTTGCTACAGAAGTAGGCTGTACCTGTCCAGTGTCTACTAATGCATCAATTTCTGGCCTGAACATCCTGATCATTTTCTATATTTTCTCCCTCTCAGTAGGGACTACATAAGGGCATAAACGGGATAACTGGTCGAACTTTCGGTAAACTTCACTCACCGACATATTTCCTTGCGTCAATTCTGAGAACTCTTTCTGCTGTTGTCTCAGAGATGTAGGGTCATAATATTTCTAGTTAAATTCTTCCAGAAATTCCGCCCAACTCATGATAGACATGTTTCTTCTCATTCGCACAGTATCCCACCAAAAACGAGCATCTTTTCTCAACACAAAAGACGCACATGCGACCTTCTCCCGGTCAGTTAGGTTCATGAATTCCATGATTACTTGCAAAGATGACAACGAATCTTCAGCCTCTAGAGGATTTGTAGAACCTTTAAATTCTGGCGGCCTCATACGCCTGAATCTTTCATAGAGGGGTTCCAGATTTAATACCGATTGCGGTTCAGGAACTCTCTCATGTACAGCAGCTGGAGGGATCACCGGATCTACCTCAGCTTCCTATTCTACTTAGGTACCGTCAGAACCTTGTCTCTGTTCTAACTCCTCTACTTGTTGTCTCAAATTAGCATTTTCTTGCATCTGAGCATCTAGTAAAGCTTGTATCTAATCCAATCTCTCCATGATATTAGGATGTCATTCTCGTCCCTCTGGTCGATTTCGCAAATCCACCATCTTGTCTATTATCCTATTATGGCATAACAATTCACCGTTAGCTTTTCCATGACCACATTCGTAAGATCATATCAATTTACGAAATTCAGGGTAATGTAAAGCCACATCATCGTACAACATATAATCATTTTGATATTTCATTTATAGCAAAACGTTTATATATCATACATAACCATGATCAGTCATATACACATGGCCATCATATACATCTTGGCCACAAGTCTATACAAAAGATCTTTTCTCTCTAAGCTACTTATGTACATGTATACATCTATTGGTCACACATCCCCTGTGTCTGGGACTAGAGGATATTCTTCTGGATCCTCATCGTCATCTGGATCATCTGAGTCATCACCACCCCTAGGCAATGCTCCCTGTCCTGAGTCATCACCTCCTCGTGGTATAGATGGTCCAGCCTCATGATCATTCATCATTCTTCTCGGCCCAAAGATGCGTGCCAACATCTCATCTTGATCCAGTGTCTCTTGTCGACTCTGCGTCAGATGTTCAATCAAAATCTCCCTCTCGATCGTCCTGATCATCACTACAAACTCTTGGAGCGTAGGAGGATATAGCTTAATCACCCTCTGTCTCAACTCCATGGGTAAACCTCTCCAGAACAGCTCACAACAGTTTGCTTCGGCGAGGTTGGGCAAAGGACATCTCCTCCTAACGGTCTCCTCAAATCGTGCTGCATAAGACATAACTGTCTTACCAGACAACATGACCATCCTCTCAGTCTGGAGAATATAGTCCCTAACCTCATCAAATCCAGGATATGCGGGTGTATCTGCCTCTCATCTTTCTGGAGGTGCTGGGGCAGGTGCTGGATCCCTAGGCAGAAACTGATCAGCCAATCACTGACAGAACTCAGCCCAACTGAATCCCAACAGAATCTCTTGGTCGCAATAATCCCAGAATACTCGAGCATCTCCCTAAAACATACTTATGGCCAATTAGATCCACATCTCTTGGTCAATGTCACACATCACCATAATCCTTTCTATGGCATGGAGCCAGTTCTTCGTCTCCATCGACTGTCGTCCACCATCAAACATAGGGGGACTACTAGCTCTGAACACCTGTACTGCCCGAGCCAAAACTTTCACCCCAATATGTTGGCGTCCACCAACAACTAGAATGTCCACTCCTATAGGTGGATGAAGTACTGGTCTAGGCTGTACTACATCTGCTAGAGCAGGTGCTGGTGCTGGTACTGGTGCTGGTGCTGGAGGTCTCTCGGGCACCGGGGGTCTAACTACTGGTCGTTGGGAAATAGACGGCCTCACAATAGGTCTCGTCCATACCTGTAACACCCCTCTCGGTCGTGGTAGTGGCGGTCTCACATAAGGAGGTCTGGTCATCTTGCTACCTATAAGATAATTATTTTCACATAAGAAAATAATTAACTAAACTTAAGTAAACTACTTACTTGGATAGCGGTGCAGGATGCGCGAAGTGTCAAATCAGGATATGGTCAACTCTGCTCTGATATACCAACTATGGCGGCAGTTGGTAATCTAAACTAAACCAACTGTAAACCCGCTCTGATACCAACTGTGGCGGCCCGCCCTTCGTAGAGATCATAGAATACTATTACAGTTAAGTTTTATCGCAAACTGCGATAGATTGTACTCTCATGGGTTGCTGGCTAATCTATCTTTCTTTAAATCATGACGTTTTTTGGGGAAATTTTTTTTTTAAAACATCATGTAAAACACTATCCACTATTTACTTTGTTTGCAAGTACAAAGCAATTTACATAATACAGTACTTTCGTAAAATATATATTATTACAAAAGACTTTTTTTTTCCTTTCTCTTTTATCGCTCAGCGGAAAGACTCTGACAAGACCATATCCCTCACCTCCTATCACATTTGACACGCGCCATCCCGTCCGCCATCCAGTCATACAAAGCTACTGAGCTGGTCGCTTACCTGCAACATAAGCAAAAATGGTGAGCTACAGGTTTAGTAAGTTCAAACATGCAAGAAATAAAATTTCTATGAATAGACTATTCATCATGAATAGTAACATTGACTACTATTCATCAAACATGCAAGAAATAAAATTTCTATGAATAGACTATTCATCATGAATAGTAACATTGACTACTATTCATCATGAATAGTAACTTTGATCACTATTCATTATAAATAGTAACTTTGACCACAACACAATATATCAACAGTATATCTACCACGATGTTAGTACCCTCACGAAACTGTCTTATGCTCAATTATGGCATAGTTTCAGTTTTAGGCATTTATTTTTGATTACGTTCTGGTTTTGAGCTCAGGTTGGCAGTACCGTTTAAGTGCGCATGACTGGGAGCGGTACATTAGTGCTGACCTCCACAGCCTTAATCTCATAGCCCCGAAGGCAAAATTGTACATGACTGGGAGCGGTACATCAGTGATGACCTCCACAGCCTTAATCTCATCATCATAGCCCCGAAGGTAAAATTTACCTCCCTGTACGGAAGGCTGGTACGCAAAAAGTGGTTTCATTACTTACTTTTTAAAGTTCCAACCTGGTGACTTCATATTGCCCCGTGGTTAGGAATGGTTTACATTTTAATTTTAGGTAAGTGAGTTTCATTAACCTCGCTCTAGTGCCCGAAGCACAATTAACTATGTGTCCCATTCTCAATAGCGCCCGTAGTACATTTCGTCTCTCTCTCTCTACTCTATAATAGTGCCCGTAGCACATATGCATCTAACTCATAGTTAGTACATCAAAGTTAGCAATAATAATGCTATATGTTACAGACAGGTAAATGTATGAACTTACCTTATCAGTTTCTTCCCCTTTTCTTTCTTGGATCTTTGATCGCCCTCCTTGTAGGTCGATTTTGGGATCCTACAGACAAAACCTTGTTTGTTAATTTCATTTCCATTTATAGCTTTTATTTTTCATTAAAAAGCTTAAATAAAACCTATTTATAACTTTTTAGGCTTTATTTATCATTTTCCCCATTTTTCTCAACTTTTACAAAATTACGATTTTGCCCCTATATTTTGGTAAAATTGAAATTATGCCCCTGATGGAATTTTCTTGATCCATACTGCATTTTTGGCTCTCAGGAACTTTTCTGACTCTTTTCTAATCATTATCAGGTTCGTTTTTATTTTATTTTCATTTTTCACTTTCTCGACCCTCGGGAAGTACTATTCCGACCCTTACGTCGGTTTAGTGATTTTCTATCGTTTCGGAGTCTCAAATGGACGTTTTACTAGTATTTAAAACGTTCATCTAGACATTCCCGATCTAGGTCTCCGAGGCTCAGATTTTCCATACCCGACTCGGACCTTTATTTCGTTTCTCAAAAACGCCCCCCCCCTCGGGGTCGGTTTTTCAGTTTCACTCGCGTTTTTCATTTTTAAGGGGACGGGTTACTATTCACGAACCACCCCTTAAGTTTCCCTTATTCAATTTTCCTTTAGGGACTCGGGTTTTCGACCCGACCCTAAACTTTTGTTTCTAATTCTCTTTTTACCCCAAATGCCGTTATCAAAATTTCGGCAGCATTTCGACGTAAATTTAAGGCTACCGGCATTAGGTACGCCTCGAACCATATGTACCTGCCACGTACTATACCACAAACCTATTTTATGTAAAAGTTTCCCAAACTTTTACATAAAAGCTCACAACATTTCAATTCACATTTTGAACCACATTACACAAAATTTCTTTAAATCTTACCTTTGGTTTTGGCCACGGTTTTCACAATCAAAACCTAACCAAAACTTTTCAATTTTTTTCACCAAATTTTTGGCTATTCCAATGTCATTACCTAGCACATTTTCAAGCCAATTTACATGCATTTTTCAACACAAATTCTTAGGGTTTTCACCATTATAACCCATGGCCATTTAAGAGAAACATGCACCAAATTTTTTTTGTTTCATGCTTTCGATCACAAATCCATCATTTCCTTAATTCAATGCATGAATTTAACTATCCAAACATCAAGTAAATCATGCAAAAATTATTCACCAAACCCTAATTAAACCCACGGCCATATTAGGGTTATTTGACACAAAATTTTTTTTCCAAGCTTTTAATCATACAAATCATGCTTTACATTTAATCAAAATATGATTTAAAGCATTTTAACACTTAAACCACAATAATTCATCATTGACTACACTTGGTAACCCATGGTTTTACCCTTGGAAAACCAACCAAAATTTTGTTTTTCTTTAAACAAAATGCATGGTTTTTCTTCTAATCACACCCTTAACAAAACCCAGGCACCAAATCAATCAAATCAAAACAAACCAAAAATTTTTCATCCTTTACACTATTCATTCCATGAATTTTAGGGAGAAAACAAGCCAAAATTTTCAAACTAAAGAAAGTTACCTTGCTTTCTTGCTTCCTTTGTCTTCAAGGAAGGGTTTGACACCACTTTTGTGAGAGAAACTTGGAGTATTTACTTGGTTTCTCTTGGTGGTTCACGGGTACACTAGGAAGCACACTTAGAAAAATTTTCTCTTATGTTTTTGGCTTGGAAAATGTTTCGGCCACTTTGTGTAAAACTTTGTCAACTTAAACACTAAAGGAACCAATTAATTTGGTTTCCAACCAATCAATATGCAACACTTTTCCATCCATTTCTTTCCAAATTTTTCAAAAAATCAAAGGATGGAATTTTGGCCAAATCTTGGCCTTTAGATCAAAAAGTGAATAAATCTTGGCCATTTATGCCACCAACCACCATAATTTTCCAATTTAATATTTTGGCTTTATGATGTCATAAATGCAAAAGTAAAGTGTTGACTTTGACTTTACTATTCATATTAATTCGACTACTTTTTGACCGATACCGGTTCGAGCCGAAATTTTCCTGAAATCGTCCCGGTGGGTTTCTGAGATCTCCTGTGCAGTCGGATCAATTTATACTTCTTCCGTTTGATCAAAATCAATCCTGGAAGTTTTTCATTTTTTAGTGCACCAGTTAGGGTTTTCAATGCCGTTTTTTGGCACCATTCCACCCGTTTCAACACAGTGAATTTTTCCAACACTGAATTCTTACTTGTCAGTATTGCTAGAACATTTTAATACATTCTAAACAATATAAATACATTTATTTCACTCTTTAAATAGTACAAATTGTTATATACATACATTTGTATTTTTTTTTTCGAGATTGCCTGAATTTCCCGGTTGTCACATTTTCACTCATCCTATCTAAACCAAATCTAAATTCTCCTACGGATAAATCCCTTTAATAAATTCAGCCATTCTTGATAGATTTAGGATTCAAAATTCAAGTAGGATTCAAACAAGATTTTCCTCTCCCTTATCCACATTAAAGCCGAATTTAACCATGTGGAATTAAATTTGGTTATCACAAGATATTGTGATTCAAAATTTGAATTCAAATTTTCAAAGTTCAAATTTCAAAATTCAATTTCAAATTTAAATTTCGAATTCAAATTTTAAATTTAAATTTCAAATTCAAATTTCGAATTCAAAATTTAAATTTCAAATTTCAAAATCCACAAAAAGTTGTATTCAAGTTTTGTTCTCATGGATAATTTTCCATAACTCCAATTCAAACTCAAATAAAATCATGACAACTTTATTTTGAATTTGAATACTTGTGCAATCTCTTATACAAAACAAAATTTGAATTCAATTGGAGAGAATCTTGTCTTCCATCCTTATCCTATGTGTACACCATCCATATCCATGCAAAGACAACTAGCTAATAAGCATACCCTGATCAATTTGCCATCCGTTAAGGAATTCTGTGGAGTTAGTAGAGGGACTAATTAGACATATATAATCGGGCTCCCGTTAAACCATATGATCATCATTCTGCACCAAACACCTCAATCATATGATCACTAATTTCAGAGTCACACCATTATAAACCTGAAATTGAACTCCCAATTATGTACCATATTATAAAAACCTGCGACAAGCTATTGTCCAATGACCTTGTCATATATGCAAAACCCTCATATGATATCCATGATCAACCTTAGGTCAAAGTTCGTTCAACCTACTGATCAAGTTATCTTAAAGTTCCATTACACTACTGAATAAGAAAATGATTATCCACCATATGTGAATAAGAAGTCATCCGTCTGGCGGACGTCCTAAGGCCTTATCCATTTTCACATCCAGTATAATGCCTTTAAGAGGATATTCTTAACTCCTTATCAGAGCTATGATTCCAATATCCACAAACAAACCCTCCATCGTATACAAGTCATGCACCCAATGAGCCGGTCTATAAGCTTACTACCTCTAAGACGCTTTAGCCATTAGAACATCAAAGTACATAAGTCATATACATGAAGTAGTTCATCTACTCAGGATTAAGGTTATTGCATAATAAACGTCAAAAACGGATTGATCCACTCACAGTGAACTACATAGATCAATCATGCTTTAGTCCTGGTCCAACATGTCACCACCAAGCAACATATATATATGTCTCTACTCGGAAGTCTATGCTCCAGACCGTTAAGACAAACCATCCCCATCATGGCTTTAGACAACATAATATTCTTAACATGAGTTAGATGCTCGGTGTAACCCCATAGACTACAGACCATAATTTAGACTGCTTACTTTAGAACATTGTCTTCTCACATACAAAAGTCCATTGCATGCAACGTTCTAACAGTTTAATACAAACAGTCAGTGAGTCATATTTACTTGCATTTACTTTAACATATAAATAGAATAAGGACAAAATAGCAATGTAATGAATAATCATTAAATATGATTTTATTATCCAGTTCAAAGTAAATAAAATACATCAAATTGTCTTTCATGCTTAGGGCATTTCCTAACAATCTCTTACTTGCCATAAGCTAGTAGATGTGCCATGTTATGCATCCCCATTGCCTCAACATGCCTTTCAAAGTTTCTAGTAACCAAAGTCTTAGTAAAGGAATCGACAATGTTGTCCTCAAATACAACCTTACAAACATCTACTTGTACTATCTCCACGTGCCATTTAATAATGTGGTATCTCCGATCTATGTGCTTAGCCCTCTTATGGTGCCGAGATTCCTTCGTATTGGCAATAGCCCCACTATTATCACAATAAAGTGTAATAGGCTTGTCAATTCCTGGAATAACCTCAAGGTCTCTAAAGAACTTGCAAAGCCAAACCGCTTCTTTGAATGCCTTAGCCTCTGCCACATACTCTGTGGCGCCCCGACCTCGGTCCACCGAAACTATAATAATCAAGCTCCTTAGCCGACTGAAATAGCTCGTAAACTTAGTCGGGTCGCCTAAATACTTTTCTTTCCTTTAAACCCCTTTGTGAAATTTGGAATCATTTTTTTTAAATACTTTTTCTTGTTTGTAGACATAACGTAATTAAACTGAACTATGTTTGTCACTTTTTAAAAGTACAAACATACTTTATATATTAATACCTAAATCAAATCTTTTTACAATAAATGTCTTTTGTTTTAACACTCAGCGGAAAACTTGTAGCAGGACCATATCCACAGTGGATTCCCTATCCCTTTGACACGCTCGCATCCTGTCGCCATTCAGAAATCTACTAGACAGGTTTCTTACCTGTAACATGAATAAACTGATGAGCTAACAGGCTCAGTAAGTTCAAACATACATAGTAAGAATCATATTGATTCAAAAACACTAAAACTCAATTTTCTATAAATAGTAATTTTGACCTTTGATCGATGAATAGTAACAGTTACCCTAACTGGTTACTATTCACTTTACTCTATCGGGATACTATTCACATACTCTAACCAAATTTACATTTCTCTAGCGTAAGCTTCGGTTATGCTCAATTATGATTTTTATCATTTTATTGATTGTTTATTCTCTATTTGATTTCTAGTTTAGAGCTCTGTTTATGGCAGTACCGATGATTATTAGCGCGCTGACTGGGAGGGTCTAAGGAGCGACCTTAGAACATCGGCCTCCACAGCCCTGATATCCTTGTAGGATCTGAGAAAAACCTTCACCACTATGTTGGAGGGGCGGTATGCCTTAGTGGTTTCATTACATTTACTTTAACATTCATTACCATCTTTTCGAGCCTAACTCATCAAAGGGTCTCAGTTTCCATTACCAAACACAATTTGCCTCCCGTTTTTCACCGAAATGCCCTTAGTGCCGTTTTCAAAATTTCAACAGTATTTCCGCTAAATTTCTAGGTCTCCAGCGTTTAGGAAACGCCTCAATACCATCTAACCTATTTTATTCTACCACGTACTATACCAGAGGCCTAATTTTTACGTAAAACTCAACTTTTTACGTAAAAATATTCACATTTCCCATACATTTTCTTTTTCTGACATTTCATTCCTTTTACTCTTTTCTTTTTCTTTTCTTTTTACAATTTGAATACAAATTACATATGAATCATTCCAATACATAAATAAGGAATGAAGGGAAACGAAATCACTACCGAAATCATCCCGTTGGTGATCGGACGAACTGTTCGGTCTCGACCGCACAAACATTTTGTCTCCGTTCTTTATGTCCGGAACCTCGATTGGCAATTCTGATACCGCGGATATGTCCAGAATGTCGAAAATAGGCCAACGGGCCATTCTTCATTTTTTCGCCCCCGGTCACCGTTGACTGGCGTTGACCGCATTGACCGACATTGACTCCGGCGTTAACCAGCGGCGGCGTGAACAACGGATGTGTCCACCTTGAAGATCTCGATGAGAGGAGTCCATTGGTGGTGTCAATTTCACCATTGGAGGCTCCGATCGTCGACAATCAGCCTCGAAAAGTCGACCCACGGCGGCGGCATTGAATCTCCACCATGCTGGGGTTGTTGCCCGAAATAGTTTGAGGGCTTTTGCTCTACGCATCACTCTGAGTCTTTTGGTACCAACCACATCACTCAACTCCGCCGGAATCGACGGATTCCACGGTAACTTCACGGCGGCGACGGCACGGCTTTGGGCGGCGCGATCTGGTGACTGTTGAAGTGAAATGAGCTATGGGTTTTGTTCTCCTTTTCACCACGAAACTTTTGGGACCGGAATCACCTTGATCGGAGGTCAAACGGCGGAGATACGGTAGTTTGAAATTTCTGACCACCGGCGGCTTCGGGCGGCGCGTGCGGCGTTTTCCGGCATCGGTTCCATCGATTCAGCACACCGTTGGAATCAGCTCGTCGAGAGCTTTCCAACGAGACCGGCGGTGTCGAAAATGAACACCGTTCCCGGTGGTCGGTTACTGTTCACCGACGGTGTAGGTGTGGGGGAGAAAATCTAGAAAATGAAAATTATGGGGCCTTTTCTGCAATTTCGCCCTTTTATACTCTTTTTGTCCAAATTTTCAACATGAGCTATCCTGACTAATTTGGGCATGCTGAACCCAAATATATCAGTTTCGTTTTCATCCGAGATCGTTTCGACCAGTTTCCGATACTGCGAATTCTCGGTCAAAAATTACCTTTGTGCTCAATTAACTAATTTGAGCATTCTGATAGGCTATATTGACTAATTTGGATGTCCTGAATCCAAATTTATCAATTTCATCGTCATCCGAGGTCATCCTGGCCAGTTTCTGATACTGTACATTTCCCGGTCAAAATTTCCGTTTTGTGCTTAATTGACTAATTAGAGCATTCTGATTCCAAATATATCAGTTTTATATCAAGAAAATATCATCTTGACCAATTTATTGATACTGCGTATCTCCGGATCAAATATTACTTTTCATGCTCAATTGACTAATTTGAGCATGCTGAATCTAAATATATCAATTTTAGGTCAAGAAGAGGTCATCTAGATCAACTTCTCAATACTATGTGCAACACACACACACACACACTCATGTCTAAAATCACTATTATCAGTATTTTATCTTTTTGTGCACTCAGCTTACCCTGAGTCATGTACTAGAGTCTACAATTCACTGTTTTTCCTTAGCTCAATTTGGCATGTTTTTACATTATCGAATTCTTAATTTGTAATATCGTTAGAATATTTTATCTCGTTCTACACAATATTAATCATTCATTTCACATTTTAAACATGAAATTCATCATGTACATGCAATTTACCCTATTCCGAGAACAGTAAAATTTCCCAATTATTACATTCACCCCTCCTTATAAAATTTCGTCCTCGAAAATTTAGCACAAGTGAGGGTACAACATTCTCGTTTCATCTTTCCGAGCAAAATTTGAACAAGTTGCTCTTCGTATGTCAGATTCTCCTAAATCTAAATCGATTCGTACCTCAATACATGAGATAAATTCGATACCTGTTTCCTTAGCCTACATTCGTGAAAAACACTATGTTCTGCTGACAGTTCTGAAGGTAGTACCTATTTATAGGTAACCTTTTCAACACGTTTAAAAATTTCATAGGGTCCAATACATCTTGGAATAAATTTTCTTTTCTTACTGAACACATTATTCCCTTCAATGGGAATACTTTTTAAGAATATGAAATCCCTTTTATTAAACTCTAGGGATCTTCAGAGTTTATCTGCATAATTCTTCCACCGACTTTGTGCGATCTTTCTTCATCGCTGTATTTTCACAATTACATCCGATGTTTCTTATACGAAATCGGTCTTGTGCCATTGTTTCTCTCGCAGGTCATACCAATAGGTAAGCGATTTGCACTTTCGTCCATCTAAAGCTTCATAGGGTACCATTCCTATAGAAGCTTGGTAGCTGTTTTTGTACGAGAATTTCTTCTAACAGTAACTTCTCGTTCCAATTCTTAGAAAATCCATGACTTAGACACGAAACATGTCTTCTAGTGTCCGAGTAATTCGCTCGGATTGATCTTCGTCTAGAGATGAAAAGTCGTACTAAGACGCAAGTTCGTTCCCATGACTCCTTGTACATACCTCCAAAAATTCGAAGTGAATTGCGCATATAAATCGAATATGACAAACTTGAAACACCATGTTATCTGACAACCTGGTTTACATAGAATTTCGCTAACTTTTCCAGTGAAAAGTCATTTTCACTACTATGACTCTTGCTGTTTTCATCAATCTATCCACCATAATTCAAATGGCGTTATACCCCTCTTGGGTCCTTGATAATTCCACTACAAAATTTATCATAATATGTTCCCACTTACGTTCGGGAACTTCCAATGATTCCAGTTTTCCACCGGGATGTTTATGTTCAGTCTTGACTTTCTGACGATCATGCATCGATTCACAAATTTTGTGCTTTCATTTGTCATCTCTTTCCACCAGAATTGCAATTTTAATTTCTAGTAGACTTTACTCATACCGAAATGCACTGAATATGGCATTTTATGGGCTTTTTCCATACTTCACCTCATTAATCCTTCATTAGTTGGAATATGAATTCCTCCTTAATGTAGGATCATTCCACCCTTGGAAATCCCTTCTTGATAACTTATTATATTTGATCTTACTTCAGAGCCCTTTTAGTGTCTTTGAATAGCGATGACTCTGATTGGAGTATAGCTAACCTTTCGGATATCAGCTCCAACTCCAATGAGTGTATCTCTTGTAGTAATTGTTCTGCTAGTTTTCCTTTTGGCTACTGGTACGGAACAGTAGACTTTCTACTTAAGGCATCCATCACACGGTTGATTGATTTTTTTTTTTTTGGATGGTAGAGGATCTCACAGTTGTAATCCTTCACCAACTCCAACATTCTCTTTGGCACATATTCAGATTCTCTTTCGATGCATCGCAATATATCACAAATTTCTCCCTTTTTGTAAGAAGCATGTGAATTGGCACGCTTGTTAGTAAATTTTTCAACTCTTGAAAACTCTTTTCACATTCTTCAGTCTACTCATATTACCTCTCCTTGCGCGTAAAAGCCGTAAGAGGTGCCGTTAGCCGTGTAAACCTTTCCATAAGTCTTCTATAGTTGCCAACCAAACTTAAGAAATTCTGTATTCCCATTACAGCCCTGGGTGCAGGCAATTTGTTAGTCGTCTCCCCTTGATAGGATCTATGATGATTCCTTGTTTGGAGACTACGTGTCTGAGAAAATACACTTTGTTTAGCCAAAATTCACACCTGGAGAATTTTGCATAGGGTCGGTTGTAGGAAAATAAATCGGTAAAAACGTATCAGAGTGGCACAGTGGAATAATAAAAATTTTTAGATCGTTAAATATCTCATGATGCCATATACAATAAACCAACAACAATTAAAACTCATACCTCAAGGACGCCAAACTGTAGGAGGAGAATGATCGAAGGCTTCAACCAACTAGCCTTCTCTACTATTCTCCAATTCCTGAATGGCTAAGTGTGTGGGCACTCTGAACCTCGATTGGTATGCCAGCACTGCTAGTCTTCTTCCGGCCACCCAGATCTCTAAAGAACTTTATTGTCACGGTGGGCTGTGCAACAATAAGCCTGCTCACTTGAGAGTCTGTGGTCTGAGAGAACTGGAGTGGCAGGACCTCTATTTATAGACCTGCATGAGGTGATTCTCTGAATTTGAATTGGATCAGGAAAAGATATTCTCCCTTATCCATAACCACAAAATCTGAATTTTCCATGGGAAAATCCCAACAATAAAATTCGGCCATTTAGGATAAATCCAATTCAAATCTAAACAAGATTTTAACTAGAATTTTATCTTCCTTTTTCAACCAAAAAAAATCCGAAATTTCCTAGGAGAAAATCTCCTCAAAAAATTCGGCCACATTTAGGATAAGGGAGAATCAAAATTCCACTAGGATTTTCAAGCTTGAATCTTATCTCATCCTTATCCAAAATAACAGAATTTTCCTAGGAGATATTCTCCAAAATTTCGGCCACTTTCTGGGGAGGAGAGAATCCAAATTTAACTGGGATTGAAACTTAAATTTTTCCCTTGAACCTTATCCACAAAAATCAAAAATCCATTGAGGATTATCCTCAAAATTTCGTCCAACTTTTAGTTAGGATTTTGATTCAAAATTCAAGTAGGATTCGAACAAGATTATCCTCTCCATATCCAACTCAAATTCGAATTTCAAACCTTGTGGATTTTCTACAACAAATTCGAATCCCACTTGGACTGTGATTCAAAATTTGAATTTCAAATTTCAAATTCGAATTTCAAATTCAAAATTCAAAATTCAAAATTCAAATTTCAAATTCAAATTTCAAATTCGAATTTCAAATTCAAATTTCAAATTCAAATTTCAAAATCCACAAAACGGTTGTGTTTCAAATTGTTGTTCTCATGGATAATTTTCTACAACTCCAATCCAATCTCAAATAAAATCATGGCAACTTTATTGCACAATGAACTTCAAAAGCAGATCGATCCACTCAAAGCGGACTTCGTAGATCAATCACGCTTTAGTCCCGGTCTAGTATGTCACCACCAAGCAACATATCTTTGTCTCTACTTGGGAGTCCAGCTCCAGACAGTCAAGACAAACCGTCCTCTCCAAGGCCTTAGACAACATAATAGTCTTAACATGAATTAGATGCTCGGTCTAACCCCATAGACTACAGACCATAGTTTAGACCGCTAACTTTAGAACATTGTCTTCTCGCATAAAAAAGTCCATTGCATGCAACGTTTGTATGCAACGTTCTAACAGTTTAACACAAGCAGTCAGGGAGCCATATTTGCTTACATTTACTTTAACATGTAAATAAGACGAGGACAGATAGTAATGTAATGAATAACCTCTATATATAATTTTATTATCCAATTCAAAATAAATACATCAAATGTCTCTAATGCTTAGGGCATTTCCTAACAATCTCCCACTTGCCCTAAGCCAGTAGATGTGCCATGTTACGCATCCCCATCACCTCTACGTGCCTCTCAAAGCTTCTAGCCACTAAAGTCTTAGTAGAGGGATCGGCAATGTTGTCCTCGGATGCGATCTTACATACATCCACTAATCCTATCTCCACGTGCCCTCTAATGTCGACTTCCTCGAATCCTACGGGTGTTAGGTCCCCTCCAGAATACACCAGCATATAATCCCTTGTTCTCTTAAGATACTTGAGTATATGCTTTACTGCTTGCCAGTGCTTGGTTCCAGGATTTGCTTGATATCGACTCACCATGCCTACTGCAAAACATATATCCGCGCGAGTGCAAAGCATAGCGTACATAAGGCTACCCACAGCGGATGCATAAGGGACCTTACTCATAAGCTCTCTTTCTTCCGATGTCTTGGGACAGTCATCCAATGAAAGAGTTAGACCAGCAATAGAAGGTTGTGAACCTTTCTTTGCCTCTTGTATTGCATATTTGTCAATTATTTTATCTTGTATGAAGCTTGGGATAATGCTATCATTTTGTTCTTTTGATCTCTGAAGAGACGAATGCCTAGAACATAATTAGCTTCTCCCAAGTCCTTCATGTCAAACTGTTGGTGTAACCAAAGCTTGACCGATGATAAGTTCCCTACATCATTTCCAATGAGTAGTATATCATCGACATAGAGTATCAGAAAGACCACTTTTCCATCCTTAATACGTTTATAAACATAGAGTTCATCAACGTTCTGCTCAAAACTAAATGTCTTAATCGCTTGATCAAACCTTTGGTTCCATGAGCGGGATGCTTGCTTTAATCCATAAATGGATCTAAGCAACTTGCAGACTTTCCTCTCTTGGCCTTTCGCTATGAACCCTTCGGGTTGTATCATATAGATACACTCTTCAAGATGGCCATTCAAGAATGCTATCTTGACATCCATTTGCCAGATCTCGTAATCGAGAGCCGCAGCAACGGACAGAAGAATATGGATAGACTTCAGCATAGCAACAGGCAAAAAGGTTTCATCGTAATCGATTCCAGCTTTTTGCGTGTATCCCTTTGCAACCAGTTTAGCTTTGAAAGTTTTCACTCTCCCTTCTACATCCTTCTTTCTTTTGTAGACCCAATTGCATCCAATAGGTTTTATTCCATCCGGCAAATCTACAAGTTCCTAAATAGAGTTGGATTTCATAGAATCCATCTCATTGTTCATAGCCTGTTTCCAAGATTTAGAATCAATATCATTTACAGCTTCATCATAGGTGACCGGATCATCCTCATGCTCATGAGCCTCGGCCTGGTATACCTCAGCATCATACATGAAGAAATTAGGTTTCTTCGAAACCCTCCCACTATGACGAGGTACCCTAAATTGTTGATCGTCTGCAGGTCTTTCACTGGAACTCGGACTTGCGTCCAAGACCGAAATCTGTGGAGTAGTTTTTTCACCCCATAACTCCTCTAGCACCACTTTGTTTCGAGGCTTAAAGTCATTCATGTGACTTTCCTCCAAGAATGTCGCATGAGTTGAGACAATGACTTTTTGTTCCTTCAGGTTATAGAACAGACCTCCTTTAATTTCTTTTGGATACCCTACAAACATGCACAATTCTGATCTTGATTCCAACTTTTTCGCATCCCCATCCAGTACATGCGCCGGGCAGCCCCATATTCTCATATGTCCAAGGGAAGGCTTCTTGCCACGCCATAATTCATACGGAGTTCTAGGAATTGATTTGCTTGGAACCTGGTTCAGAATATAGCACGCTGTTTGTAAAGTATATCCCCAAAATGATAATGGCAGCATTGAATAACTCATCATGGACCGTACCATATCTAATAAGGTCCTGTTTCTCCTTTCTGCTACACCATTCTGTTGTGGAGTACCAGGTGCAGTCAATTGGGATAATATCCCGTTCTCTACAAGATGTCCTAGAAATTCGTCAGAGAGATATTCACCACCTCGATCAGATCGAAGTGTCTTTATGGATTTATCCAATTGCTTTTCCACTTCCGCACGATACTCTTTGAACTTGTCAAAGGTTTCACGCTTGCGGTGTATTAGATACACATATCCTTACCTCGAGTAATCATCTATGAAAGAGACATAATACTCAAACCCTCATCGTGCTGTGACGTTCATGGGGCCACATGTGCACAATTTCTAAGAGCTCCTGAGCCCTTGTACCCTTAGCTCCAAAAGACCTCTTAGTCATTTTACCCTCTAGACAAGACTCACATTGGGGAAGACGTACCTCCTCCAAAGATTCCAGAGGACCGTCTTTCACCAATCTTTGAATCCTATCCTGATTAATATGACCAAATCTTAAATGCCAAAGATACGCCTTGTTAGAGTGAGAAACTTTCAACCTTTTAGAGTTATCAATTAATTCAGTGTCAAGCAGTGAGTACATCTTTGGTTTGATCAAATATAGGTTTCCATCCATCCATCCAGAACAGATAAAAGACTTATTTCTACGAATATCAACTCTTTTACTAAAAGAAACTGAATAAGAATCCTTTATTAAACAAACTACCGATATAAGGTTCCTCCTAAAATTAGGAACATAAAAACAGTCTTTCAATAAAATAAACCTAAATTGATCAAAGTAAAGGTAAACATCTCTCACTGCCTCAGCCACCACAAAGCTACCATCTCCAGTCCGTAACGAGAGGCTCCTATCATGTAGACTTCTCGTTTCAACGAACCCCTGCATAGAAACACAAACATGATTAGTGGCGCCTGAATCAATGACCTAAGTGTCTTTCGATTCTTCCACCAAACATGCTTCCAAGTAATGAAGGTCCTTACCTTCCTTGCCCTTGGCGGCTAGGAATTCCCGGCAAGCCTTCTTAAAGTGACCTTCCCACAATGAAAGCATTTGGACTTTTTAGGGTTCTTGGGCTTCTTGTTCTTGTTGTTCTTCTTCTTCCCGTCCGAGACAGGAGGATTAGAAGAACTAGAAGCCACTTGCTTCTTATTTGGCCTCTTCCTCTGCCGTGAGGGATTGGAAGATTCAGCCAAATTGGCCTCTCCTTTAGGTCAGACCGCATCCTCATCCCTGATCATCTGCTCATAAGCCTGTAGTTACTTCATGAGCTCGGTTAGTCCTAACTCCTTTGTCGCCAGATTGTATGCAGTCTTAAACCCCACAAAATCTTTAGACAGAGCTTTGAACACCATCTCGATATGGGTGTTGTAGTCCAACTCAGCACCGTTTCCGGCAGCCTCAGTGAAGAATCCCATTAGAGTGATCATATGGTCCTTCACCGGAGTACCCGCCTTCTGCTTAGAGTTCATAATGCTGGTGATAGCAGATTGTCGAGCCAATTTTTCTTGGCCTCCGAACATGTCCTCCAGATTATCCATGATCTCTCTAGCAACCTGATAAGTCTCATGCTGCTTTTGTAAAGCACTCGTCATGCTAACAAGCATGTAGCATCGAGCTATATCATTGGATTCTCTCCAACGAGTATAGGCAACCGGGACCTCCTCAAGCGGTGTGTCAGGTTTTGGCCCTGGTGGGCATGGTTCGTCCAGTACGAACTTGTGTCTCTCGCAGTTGAGAACTATTAACAGATTTTTTTCCAATCCTTATAATTATCGCCATTTAGTTTATTCTCTGTAAGTATTGAAATGAGGGGTGTCGGTGACATTTTGAACTGAAATAAAATTATACTAGACATCATTACAAAGCCCAAGCAAATATACAGATAATTTAGCAAATAAAACATACAAGTATGTTCCTACATGAAACTTGAAAAACATGTAGCATTGCAATGGTAATTCTCAGCACCTATTGCCCCAAGCCACTGAGGGGTGGTCATGAAAACAAATAGCCGGAACATAGACCCCGTCCAATTAATATATGTTGCCTTAAATCCTCCAAGGTTAAGACATATATTAATAACCACTTATTTGGCCACCAGTTTAGTTAACAGAGCTTCTAGGGAAGGTTAATAACTAAACGAGTCTTGAGTGTATAACCATTGTTTACGTAGCCCGATCCACATCCTACCAAGCCACCGAGGGGTGGTCATGAATAGGATCGTACCCGAACACGTTTTCCACATAGGAGATCCAATCTAGTATACCGGTGATGGTAAACACCTACCGAGGGGTGTGGTCAGGGCAGAACTGACGCGAGGCGTTACCATGCTTTCACATATGGATCAACAATGGAGGCCGTGGGTTTTGTTTGAAACCCTCTCCCACTCAATATTTTGAAAAACATGCAAGTTTTTGACAAATTATGTATGATCAATATAGTATGAGCGGCACTCAACTATCCTATATGACATGTTATCAAATATGCATATAAAACATCCATCAATACATATTTATACATCCATGGCATATCACAGAAAAAATAATTGATAGAATAACCAAGCCATGGTTCCATCCTAGAACAAAGAAAATAAAGATTACAAAATTCCATCCAAAGCATTCTTTGGGTCTTGAATTTTGTTCCATCTTCTTGTATCCATCTTTATGTAGCCTCTCCATTTATTTCTCATCCCAAGAATCATTTAAAATTTAAATCTCCAAAAATTTAAATTTCAAATTCAAATTCCAAATTCGAATTTCAAATTTAAATTTCAAATTCAAACTTTAAACAATTTTAAACATCATGTGTAATAATATGTAATTTCCAAAATTTCAAATTTTCAATTAAATATTTTTAAACATGATTTAAAATTAAATCTCAAATTTAAAAATTAAAATTTTCTGATTTTTAAACCATCGCACCGCTGCCCCTGAAGGCGGTAGCCGTCGTGGGTAGCCACCAATGCCGGAGGGGCTGGCAGCCCACGGTCGTCCCCTATGTGCAGCCTTGCCGGGCTGCAGGCCAAGCCTGCAGTGCCAGGTTGCACGCCCAGGCTGGGCGCAGTAGCCTGCAGCCAGAGGTTGCATGCCCAGGCTGCGGCCAGCCTTGGGTAGGCCACGGCCACCCTCGGCTGCAAGCCAAGCCTGCGGCCGTGGGTGGTTATGGCCTGCACAGGGGCTGCCGCAGCCCCATCCTGCCCGAGGGCAGGGGCTACAACCCCACCAAGGCCCGTCGGCCTATCCCGAGGGGTCGTGTCTCGATTTTCATGCCATATTCCAATTTACCTATTAGGATCTCCAAAAATTAATTTGAATCCCAATTAAATTGAAATTTTCCACACAATCAAAATTTCAACCTTTAAATCAAAATTAACTTTTGGGAAAAAATAAATTACAGTCTTAAATCTTCAATCTCTTCCAAGAATAATTACATAGAATTCCTATACCGTTTCCGGTGTGCAAAATTCTAACCATAAAAATTCTAAGAGACAAAAAATTAAAATCCATGGGAAAATTACAGTGTTAATAAACTGCTCCCATGGTTACATAAAAATTCCTAGATACAATTTTTCTAAATTCTAAGGAACCATAACTGGCATAAACAAGCATGCTTATAATAATTCAGAAAATTAAAATTACCACATACTTTATACATAATCCATGATAACAACATAAAGAAATCCTAGAATGCCACTCTCTAAATATCAAATCCATATATAAATAAAAAAACTAATTAATTGTCTAATTTATGTACATGGCATAGCGGAACAATAAAAATATTTAGATCGTTAAATATCTCATGATGCCATATACAATAAACCAACAACAATTAAAACTCATACCTCAAGGACGCCAATCTGTAGAAAGAGAATGACCGGAGGCTTCAACCAACTAGCCTTCTCTACTATTCTCCAATTCCCAAATGGCTGAGTGTGTGGGCACTCTGAACCTCGATCGGTATGCTAGCACTGCTAGTCTTCTTCCGACCACCCAGATCTCTAAAGAACTTTATTGTCACGGTGGGCTGTGCAACAATAAGCCTGCTCACCTGAGAGTCTATGGTCTGAGAGAACTGGAGTGGCAGGACCTCTATTTATAGACCTGCATGAGGTGATTATCTGAATTCGAATTGGATCAGGAAAAGATATTCTCCCTTATCCACAACCACAAAATCTGAATTTTCCATGGGAAAATCCCAACAATAAAATTCGGCCATTTAGGATAAATCCAATTCAAATCTAAACAAGATTTTAACTAGAATTTTATCTTCCTTTTTCAACCAAAAAAAATCTGAAATTTCCTAGGAGAAAATCTCCTCAAAAAATTCGGCCACATTTAGGATAAGGGAGAATCAAAATTCCACTAGGATTTTCAAGCTTGAATCTTATCTTATCCTTATCCAAAATAACCGAATTTTCTTAGGAGATATTCTCCAAAGTTTCGGCCACTTTCTGGGGAGGAGAGAATCCAAATTCAACTGGGATTGAAACTTGAATTTTTCCCTTGAAACTTATCCACAAAAACCAAAAATCCATTGAGGATTATCCTCAAAATTTCGTCCGACTTTTAGTTAGGATTTTAATTCAAAATTCAAGTAGGATTCTAACAAGATTATCCTCACCATATCCAACTCAAATTCGAATTTCAAACCTTGTGGATTTTCCACAATAAATTCGAATCCCACTTGGACTGTGATTCAAAATTTGAATTTCAAATTTCAAATTCGAATTTCAAATTCAAAATTCAAAATTCAAAATTCAAAATTCAAATTCAAAATTCAAATTCAAATTTCAAATTCAAATTTCAAATTCAAAATTCAAATTTCAAATTTCAAAATTCAAATTTCAAAATCCAAAAAACGGCTGTGTTTCAAATTTTTGTTCTCATGGATAATTTTCTAAAACTCCAATCCAATCTGAAATAAAATCATGGCAACTTTATTTGGAGTTCGAATAATTGTGTACTCTATTATCCAAAACAAAATCTGAATCCAACTGTAGAGAATCTTGTCTACCATCCTAATCCTGTGTCATCACCATCGATGCATAATAAACCAGCCAATAGCATACTTAAATCAATTTGCCAAACATTAAGGAATTATGTGGAGCTAGTAAAGGGACTGATTGGATATATATAATCGGGCTCCCGCAAATCCATATGATCATCGTTCTTTAGCCGAACAACTCAATCATATGATCACTAATTTCAGAATCACACCACTATAAACCTGAAACTGAACTCCCAATTATATACCGTATTACGTAAGCCTGTGACAAGCTGTCGTCCAATGACCTTGTCATGTATGCAGAACCCTCATATGATATCCATGATCAGTCTTAGGCCAAAGTCCGTTTAATCCTACTGATCAGGCTATCTTAAAGTTCCATTATACTACCGAATAAAGAAAATGATTATTCACCATATGTGAATAAGAAGTCATCCTCCCAGCAGACGACCCAAGGCCTTGTCCATTTTCACATTCAGTATAATGCCTTTAAGAGGATACTCTTAACTTCTCATTAGAGCTATGATTCAGATATCTGTAAATGAACCCTTCATCGTATACAAGTCATGCACCCAACGAACCGGTCTATAAGCTTACTACCTCTGAGACGCTTTAGCCATTGGAACATCAAAGTATACAAGTCATATACATGAAGCTGTCCTTTTGCTTAGGATTAAGGTTACTGCATAATGAACGTCAAAAGCAGATCGATCCACTCAAAGCGGACTTCGTAGATCAATCATGCTTTAGTCCCGGTCTAATATGTCACCACCAAGCAACATATCTATGTCTCTACTTGGGAGTCCAACTCCAGACAATCAAGACAAACCGTCCCCTCCAAGGCTTTAGACAACATAATAGTCTTAACATGAGTTAGATGCTCGGTCTAACCCCATAGACTACAGACTATAGTTTAGACCGCTAACTTTAGAACATTGTCTTCTCGCATACAAAAGTCCATTGCATGCAATATTCTAATAGTTTAACACAAGCAGTCAGGGAGCCATATTTGCTTACATTTACTTTAACATGTAAATAAGATGAGGACAGATAGCAATGTAATGAATAACCTCTATATATAATTTTATTATCCAATTCAAAATAAATACATCAAATGTCTCTAATGCTTAGGGCATTTCCTAACATCGGTGTTGTCTCATAATGTGCAAAGTAGTTCTCAGATGCTCTTCATACTCCTTATGAGTCTATAAATATATAAATATGTAATCGATAAACACTATGACAACTTACCTAGGAATTCCTTGAACACTCAGTTGATGGTATTCTGATCATAAATCGGTCTTGGAGAATACTGCCACACCTTTGAAAATGGGTGCAGTTCTTTGCATGAGCTCTATCTCAAAGGAAATTTCTTGTTCTTACAGAAATCTAGACAATTTCTTTAAAAGATCGTCGAGAAATTCTTGGACCATAAGAACATTTTCTGGGTGAAGCTTCTATTCCTGTATTACCTATGACACATAGGCCAAATATCCAATTCAATCATTGGACATTAGCTTACTCCCACTTCACGAGCTAATTATCATCTTCCTCGATTTACGTGATAAATCCACATGTTCAAAGCTTTCTTCGTCGTCTAGTCGAAATACTATTTTTCTGTTCCGACAATCAACTATGGTTTGATATTTCCCTAGGAAATCCATTCCTAAGATTACGTCACAATCAACTAACCTTATAACAATCGATTCTATCACTATGTTTGACGTTCCTACTTTCGCATCCTCCTTAGTGTACGCCAAGACACGAGCATTGGCACGTGTTACGTGTTCTTATCTTTCTAGCACTACCAATGATCTTTCAAATCTAGCCTGTAACACACGGGCTTGGGATGTTGTTGCTGTGGTTAAAACGTTTCCTGTGTGTTCTACCGATTTGTAGGACAGTTTCTAACATAATAGCCTTCTTTTCCCACATTGCTAACATGCACTAGGGCCAAATCAGCACTGTGGCCAGTGCCCCTTCTCACTTGTAGCGCAATTGGATACATCTGATCCTATAATATTGGTCAGCTTCCTTTGCTGCCTTCTATTATTCCAGGTTAGGTTTTCATTTTCTTAGAAAATTTGCCTTTTCCTTTATTCTACGACTATAGGCCTGGAGCATTAAACTATCCTGGCCTAACATTCTGATTAGATTTACTGCTTTAGCCAATTTAAGTTTCAACTTAGGAAAAATTTAGTCAAAGTCCTTTCCCTCTTTCAGGTTTCTCAAACTTTTCTCTTTCTTCTTTCTGTCTAGCCCGCTGGTATTCAACCCGCAGAACGCAACTGACGTAATCTGTCACTGAAGGTGATGGCATTAGACCACTATCCACCAAAGCAAAGATCTCTGGTCAGAACATTCCAATCATTCTCTGTATCTTTTCCCTCTAAATAATTACCACGTAAGGGCATCATTTGGACAATTGATCAATTTTCGATGCTCTTCACTCACTGATACGTTTCTTTGCTTTAATGCTGTAAACCCATTTTCGTTACGATTTCCGTAATGCAGGATCATAATATATCTAATGAAATTCAACCAGAATTTCATTCTAGTTCACGGTAGTCTCAAATCATCTATATAGAGGAAAATCATTCCTTTGCTTCCACTGAATCTGTAAAGCCCTCAAATTCTAGAGGTTTCATTCCATGGAATCACTTATATAATAACTCTTGATTTACTATTGACCGTAGTTCCTGTATCCTTTCAGGAACAGCAGTAATGTACTACCTATTCAACTGCAGGGGTCAGTGGTGGCTGAACCTCCTCAACACCCTGCCTAAGTTCTATCTCATCTAAACGTCGTCTTAATTCAGCGTTTTCTTGCATCTAGACCTCTAAAAGGCCTTATAATTTCTCCACCCTTTTTGACAGGATGAGACATTCACTCATATTTTCTTGACCACATGTATTCACCGTATTTTCTATTTTCCTATAATCGTTTGAAAATCAATCATTAGATTTTTAATATATATATATTTCGTAAAATTTTTAAGATTTCCTGAAATTCAAAGAAATCCTAATGCCATATCATCGTACGGCATTATTATAACTAGTTTCATGACGTTCACATATATATCAATATTAAGGCCTTGTATATACAACAGCCTCTTTTACATTGAGTATACATATATACACATATGTACCACTCTACATTTTAGTCATTCTATCGATCCGGCTTCAAAGGAAAATTCTTTCGGATCGTTTTTTCTCTTTGCACATGGCCCATTTATCGTATATTATGCCTTTTCATATAGGACAAAACAACAAAACTCATTACATTATATCAACACATTTTGACAGTTCCTAACAATTCATCACACACATGTCACTACATACACATGTCATTTCATAACATTTCAATATAACATAAAGGATATATATATATAGCCTAATACATCTACTTTTCCTGATCTACAGGAAACTTTTACGGTCCTCTTCTTCCTTGGCTAGATCGCTCACCTATAGACATTATTGGATTTACACTCGTCTCGGCTTAAGTTTCGTTGTGAATTCTATGCAAATTGGAGGGGATTCATCAGTTCCTCGAAGCACACAGCATACGTTAGAACTATATCACCGGACATCTACTGCAGTTTCTTAGTCCGATGAACTAATTCTCGTATGTTCGCAACTCTAAGGAACTTGGGTGACGTTAGAAGTGACACCCTGTTTGCCCTTGAGGAATTGGGGTTAATGTTAGACTCTTTCCGAGAGAAGATTTACTCAATCGTGGCATGGTGAAACTTGGTCCAGTTAAGCACTACTCTTGATCACAAGAATCCCAATACACATGAGAGTATCTCCCTGAAAAGCATTGTCAACAGCCAAAAAGACCCATCATCCCGATTAATGGTACACAGCCGGAAAATCATTTCAATAACGTGACACCAATCTTGCCTTCCTATGAAATTCTGAAGGACTATTCGCCACTCAAAACTCTGTGGGCAGCTGACATTGGAGTTCTATATAACTTGACGGCAATCTTCATTTCTTCTCTGAGTTGCCTTCCTTGTTCATTCTCTAGCACTGTATGATCATAATCATGGTAATTCTTTATCTCGAACTCTGAATAGCCGTATTGTGGTAGTCCACTAGCACTATACAATCGTGAGTCCACATTCATTGATCTCATCATCTCATTTCATCTAAGTCGTTTAATTTCCTATAAACAAACAACTACTAATTCAAAACTAGGCTAACTTACTTGGATAGATGAGTAGATTGTATATTGTGCCAAGAAGGATATGGTCAAGCTCGCTCTGAAACCACCTATGGCGCCCCCGACCTCGATCCACCGAAACTATTACAATCAAGCTCCTTAGCCGACTAAAATAGCTCGTAAACTTCGTCGGGTCGCCTAAATACTTTTCTTTCCTTTAAACCCCTTTGTGAAATTTGGAATCATTTTTTTTTAAATACTTTTTCTTGTTTGTAAATATAACGTAATTAAACTGAACTATGTTTATCACTTTTTAAAAGTACAAACATACTTTATATATTAATACCTAAATCAAATCTTTTTACAATACATGTCTTTTCTTTTAACACTCAGCAGAAAACTTGTAGCAGGACCATATCCACAGTGGATTCCCTATCCCTTTGACACGCTCGCATCCTATCGCCATTCAAAAATCTACTGGACAGGTTTCTTACCTGCAACATGAACAAACTGATGAGCTAACAGGCTCAGTAAGTTCAAACATACATAGTAAGAATCATATTGATTCAAAAACACTAAAACTCAATTTTTTATGAATAGTAATTTTGACCTTTGATCGATGAATAGTAACAGTTACTCTAACTGGTTACTATTCACTTTACTCTATCGGGATACTATTCACATACCCTAACCGAATTTACATTACTCTAGCGTAAGCTTCGGTTATGCTCAATTATGATTTTTATCATTTTATTGATTGTTTATTCTCTATTTGATTTCTAGTTTAGAGCTCTGTTTATGACAGTACCGATGATTATTAGAGCACTGACTGGGAGGGTCTAAGGAGCGACCTTAGAACATCGACCTCCACAGCCCTGATATCCTTGTAGGATCTGAGAAAAACCTTCACCACTATGTTGGAGGGGCGGTACGCCTTAGTGGTTTCATTACCATCTTTCTTATAGTTCCCCACCGGCGACATTCATATGAATCATCCCACGGTGGAACCCTTATTGCCCATAGGTCTTTACATTTATTTCTTTATGTGTGTTTTTAATTAACCATACTATAGTGCCCCAACACTTCTCCATAGTGTATTATTTATACACTTTTTAATTTCTCATTTCATTAGGTAAGTTAGTTTAACTACACCCTATTGCCCGTAGGACTTTACAAGTTTGTACGAAAAGTAGTTAAATCAATCAAATAGTAATTCATGCTGCAGACATGTAAATATCTGAGCTTACCAAACATTTATCATAGCATCGCGATATGAAACATTCATGTAGCACATAAACCTAGACATAACAGATCAATTCATTCATATAATGAACAACATCAGAATGCTCATGAGCAGACAAATGAATGTTGGAACTTACACATATCACACTTAGACATAATAGTCTATTCATGTTGCAGTCAATTAAATGTTTGAACTTATAGATACTTTCGCTAGTATTTCCTTCCCTGGCTCCGCAGACGTTCCTTTGCCGTGTCTGGATCGGGTTCCTATAACCGGAATAACCACGGTTATTCTAAATCTTCATTTCATATTCAAAATTTAGTAAAACATAAAAATTCTACGTTTTATTTCCTGTAAATGGTCTTAGAAATCTAAAATCCCATTTTCTATTTTTACACTAACTCTTGGCAAAATTACCATTTTGCCCCTGATTTGATTTCTTATCATAAACCTACTTTTTGTTGGTTTAAGACCCAATTTAATTTTTATAATTTCATTTTAACTATCCTTAGGCATTCGCGGTCCTTTCCGAGCCTTTCAGAAATTTTTGGTCAAAATGACTATTTTACCCCTGTCGGGTCTCGGGATCGTTATATGCTTATTGTGACTTTTAACAGGATTTTCTAAGCCCAAATATCATAAAATAATGTTTCTTAAGGTTTTACACACTTTTACAGCATCCATTGCTGTTCCATAGACGACTATTAGTCATTCGACGCTCAGGTGGTACTATTCCGACACCTAGGGTCGTTTCTCGTTTTTCTCACGTTTCGGAGCCTTAAATGGGTATTTCACTACTCCTGAAACGTTTATTATGTTAATCCCGAGCCTTAGACACTGAATGGGCTCGGGTTTTCATCCTGACCTCAAATTTACCTTTCGTTTCCTAAAATACCCTTGACGTCGGTTTTTCCATTCCTTTACATTTCACAACCTCGGAGGGACGGTTTATTATTCCTCAAAGGTTCATTTTCCCATTTTTCGAGCCTAACTTATCAAAGGGTCTCGGTTTCCATTACCAAACACAATTTGCCCCCCGTTTTTCACCGAAATGCCCTTAGTGCCGTTTTCAAAATTTCGGCAGCATTTCCACTAAATTTCTAGGTCTCCGACGTTTAGGAAACGCCTCAAAACCATCTAACCTATTTTATTCTACCACGTACTATACCAGAGGCCTAATTTTTACGTAAAACTCAACTTTTTACGTAAAAATATTCACATTTCCCATACATTTTCTTTTTCCGACATTTCATTCCTTTTACTCTTTTCTTTTTCTTTTCTTTTTACAATTTGAATACAAATTACATATAAATCATTCCAATACATAAATAAGGAATGAAGGGAAACGAAATCGCTACCGAAATCGTCCCGTTGGTGATCAGACGAACTGTTGGGTCTCAACCGCACAAACTTTTTGTCTCCGTTCTTTATGTTCGGAACCTCGGTTGGCAATTCTGATACTGCGGATGTATCCAGAACGTCGAAAATAGGCCAACGAGCCATTCTTCATTTTTCCGCCCCTGGTCACCATTGACTGGCATTGACCGTGTTGACCGATGTTGACTCTGGCGTTGACCGGCGACAGCGCGAACAACGGAGGTGTCCTCCTTGAAGATCTCGACGAGAGGAGTCCATTGGTGGTGTCAATTTCACCATTGGAGTCTCCGATCGTCGACAATTAGCCTCGAAAAGTCGACCCACGGTGGCGGCATTGAATCTCTACCGTGCTGGGTTGTTGCCTGAAATTGTTTGAGGGCTTTTGCTCTATGCATCACTCTGAGTCTTTTGGTACCAACCACGTCACTCAACTCCGCCGGAATCGACGGATTCCACGGTGGTGACGACGCGGCTTCGGGCGGCGCGATCCGGCGACTGTTGAAGTGAAATGAGCTATGGGTTTTGTTCTCCTCTTCACCACAAAACTTATGGGACTGGAATCAACTTAATCGGAGGTCGGACGGCGGAGATACGGTCGTTTGAAATTTCCGACCACCGGCGGCTTCGGGCGGCGTGTATGGTGTTTTCCGGCGTCGGTTCCATCGATTCAGCACACCGTTGGACTCAGCTCGTCGAGAGCTTTCCAACGAGACTGGCGGTGTCGAAAACAAACACCATTTTCGATGGTCGGTTACTGTTCACCGACGGTGTAGGTGTGGGGGAGAAAATCTAGAAATGAAAATTATGGGGCCTTTTCAGCAATTTCGCCCTTTTATACTCTTTTCGTCCAAATTTTCAACATGAGCTATCTTAACTAATTTGGGCGTGCTGAACCCAAATATATCAGTTTCGTTTTCATCCGAGATCGTTTCGACTAGTTTCCGATACTGTGAATTCTCGGTCAAAAATTACCTTTATGCTCAATTAACTAATTTGAGCATTCTGATAGACTATATTGACTAATTTGGATGTCCTGAATCCAAATTTATCAATTTTGTCTTCATACGAGGTCATCCCGACCAGTTTCTGATACTGTACATTTCCTGGTCAAAATTTCCGCTTTGTGCTTAATTGACTAATTAGAGCATTCTGATTCCAAATATATCAGTTTTATATCAAGAAAACGTCATCTTGACCAATTTCTTGATACTGCGTATCTCCGTATCAAATATTACTTTTCATGCCCAATTGACTAATTTGAGCATGCTGAATCTAAATATATCAATTTTAGGTCAAGAAGAGGTCATCTAGACCAACTTCTCAATACTATGTGTAACACACACACACGCATTCACGTCTAAAATCACTACTATCAGTATTTTATCTTTTTGTGCACGCAGCTTACCCTGAGTCACTTACTAGGGTTTACAGTTCACTGTTTTTCCCTAGCTCAATTCGGCATGCTTTTACATCACCAAATTCTTAATTTGTAATATCGTTAGAATATTTTATCTCGTTCTACACAATATTAATCATTCATTTCACATTTTAAACATGAAATTCATCATGTACATGCAATTTACCTATTCCGAGAACAGTAAAATTTCCCGGTTATTACATACTCAGCCTCCATTGTAGAGTTAACCGTGCAACCCTATTTCACGTTCCTCCACACAATGGCGCCTCCTTCGACCAAGAACACTGATCCTGATATCGACTTCCATGAATCCTCGCAAGTCTGGAAGTTTGAGTTTGTGTATCTTATAGGTGTTAGGTCCCCTCCTGAATACACTAGCATATAATCCTTCGTTCTCTTAAGTTACTTGAGTATATGCTTTACTGCTTGCTAGTGCTTGATTCAAGGATTTGCTTAATATCGACTCACCATACCTACTACAAAATATATATCTGGGTGAGTGCAAAGCATAACGTACATAAGACTACCCACAGCGGGTGCATAATGGACCTTACTCATACACTCTCTTTCTTTTGATGTCTTATGACAATCATCCAATGAAAGAGTTAGTCCAGCAATGGAAGATTGTGAACCTTTCTTTTCGTCTTGTATTACATATTTGTCAATTATCTTATCTATGTATGAAGCCTTGGATAATGTTATCATTTTGTTCTTTTGATCTCTAAAGAGACGAATGCCTAGAACATAATTAGCTTCTCCTACGTCTTTCATGTTAAACTTTTGGTTCAGCCAAAGCTTGACTGATGATAAATTCCCTACATCATTCCCAATGAGTAGTATATCATCAACATAGAGTATCAGAAAGACCACTTTTCCATCCTTAATACATTTATAACCACAAGGTTCATCAGCGTTCTGCTCCAAATCGAATGTTTTGATCACTTGATTAAACCTTTGGTTCTATGAGCGGGATGCTTGCTTGAATCCATAAATGGATCTAAGCAACTTGTAGATTTTCTTTCTTGGTCTTTTAGCACGAACCCTTCGGGTTGTATAATATAGATACTTTCCTCAAGATGGCCATTCAAGGATGCTGTCTTGACATCCATTTGCCGGATCTCATAATCGAGAGCTGCAGCAATGGACAAAAGAATACGGATAGATTTCAGCATAGCAACAGGCGAAAAGGTTTCTTCATGATCGATTCCAGCCTTTTGCATGTACCCCTTTGCCACAAGTCTAGCCTTGAAAATTTCAACTCCCCCTTCTGCATCCTTCCTTCTTTTGTAGACCCACTTGTAATCAATGGGTTTTATCCCATCCAGTAGATCCACAAGTTCCTAAACAGAGTTGGATTTCATAGAATCCATCTCATTGTTCATGGCCTGTTTCCAAGATTTAGAATCAACATCATTTATAGCTTCATCATAAGTGACTGGATCATCATCATGCTCATGAGCCTCAGCCTGGTATACCTCAGCATCATACATGAAGAAATTAAGTTTCATAGAAACCCTCCCACTATGACGAAGCATCCTAAATTGTTGATCATCTTTAGGTCTTTCACTAGAACTCGAACTTGCATCCAAAACTGAAATCTGTGGAACAGTTCTATCACCCGATAAATCCTCTAACACCACTTTGCTTCGAGACTTAAAGTCATTCATGGACTTTCCTCCAAGAATGTCGCATGGGTTAATATAATGATCTTTTGTTCCTTCGGGTTATAGAATAGACCTCTCTTAATTCCCTTAAGATACCCTACAAACATGCACAATTCCGATCTTGGTTCAAACTTCTTCGCATCCTCATTTAGTACATGTGCCAGGTAGCCCCATATTCTCAGATGTCCAAGGGAGGGCTTCCTGCCACACCACAATTCATACGGAGTCCTAGGAATTGACTTACTTAGAACCTGGTTCAGAATATAGCACGCTGCTTGTAATGCATATCCCTAGAATGATTATGGCAATATTGAATAACTCATCATGGACTGTACCATATCTAATATAGGTCTTGTTTCTCCTTTTGGCTACACCATTTTGTTGTGGAGTACCGGGTGCAGTCAATTAGGATAATATCCTATTCTCTACAAGGTGTCCTAGAAATTCATAGGAGAGGTATTTGCCACCTCGATCAGATCAAAGTGTCTTTATGGATTTACCTGATTGCTTTTCTACTTCCGCACGATACTCTTTGAACTTATCAAAGGTTTCACTCTTACGGTGCATCAGGTACATATATCCATGCCTCAAGTAATCATTTATAAAGGAGACATAATGCTGAAACCCTCCTCGTGCTATGATGTTCATGGGGCCACATACGTCGGTGTGCACAATTTCTAAGAGTTCTTGAGCCCTAGTACCATTAACTCTAAAAGACCTCTTAATCATCCTACCCTTAAGACAAGATTCACATTAAGGAAGACGTACCTCCTTCAGAGATTCCAAAGGACCATCTTTCACTAACCTTTGAATCCTATCCTGATTAATATGACTAAGTCTTAAATGCCAAAGATACACCTTGTTAAAGTGAGAAACATTTAACCTTTTAGAGTTATTAGTTAATTTGGTGTCAAGTAGTGTGACAACCTGTGCCCTGAATGGCCCGGACTGTCACTTAAAACTACTACTGATACTTAAACTTACTTACTTAATACTATAATTTTAGGGATATTTTTTGAATACGTATGTTTCTACTATCCATGTACATATACTTTACAAACAAAAAGGTTTAAACAACTGAAGTTCAATCTTACATACACACTTATGAACCTATTTAACTGGTTACTACTCAAAATAAAATATTTATTTAACACTGTGTGGAAGTCAAAACTTGCGGTGGTATCCACAACCTCACCATCACATCTGCCTCTGCCATTATCACCGTCTAACGTGGTCTAAGCCATAGGTCACTTACCTACAGCATGAACACACACTATGAGCTTTACGCCCAGTAAGTACAATATGTCATCCCAAAGCATGTTTAAATCATAATACATACTTAAAACATATAAGCATGTCATGTACCTGAAGGAAAATAAATCGGTAAAAACGTATCAGAGTGGCGCAGCAGAACAATAAAAATTTTTAGATCGTTAAATATCTCATGATGCCATATACAATAAATCAGCAACAATAAAAACTCATACCTCAAGGACGCCAATCTTGCAGGAGGAGAATGACCGGAGGCTTCAACCAACTAGCCTTCTCTACTATTCTCCAATTCCCTAATGGCTGAGTGTGTGGGCACTCTGAACCTCGATCGGTATGCTAGCACTGCTAGTCTTCTTCCGACCACCTAGATCTCTAAAGAACTTTATTGTCACGGTGGGCTGTGCAACAATAAGCCTGCTCACCTAAGAGTCTGTGGTCTAAGAGAACTGGAGTGGCAGGAGCTCTATTTATAGACCTGCATGAGGTGATTCTCTGAATTTGAATTGGATTAGGAAAAGATATTCTCCCTTATCCATAACCATAAAATCCGAATTTTCCAAGAAAAAAATCCAACAATAAAATTCGGCCATTTAGGATAAATCCAATCCAAATCTAAACAAGATTTTAACTAGAATTTTATCTCCCTTTTTCAACCAAAAAATCTGAAATTTCCTAGGAGAAAATCTCCTAAAATTTTTGGCCACTTTTAGGATAAGGGAGAATCAAAATTCCACTAGGATTTTCAAGCTTGAATCTTATCTCATCCTTATCCAAAATAACCGAATTTTCCTAGGAGATTTCCTCCATAATTTCAACCACTTTTCAGGGAGGAGAGAATCCAAATTCAACTGGGATTGAAATTTGAATTTTTCCCTTGAACCTTATCCACAAAAACCGAAATTCCATTGAGGATTTTCCTTAGAATTTCGTCCACTATTTGTTAGGATTTGGATTCAAAATTCAAGAAGGATTCTAACAAGATTATCCTCTCCAAATCCAACTCAAATTCGAATTTCAAACCTTGTGGATTTTCCATAACAAATTCGAACCACACTTGGACTGTGATTCAAAATTTGAATTTCAAATTTCAAATTCGAATTTCAAATTCAAATTTCAAATTTCAAATTTAAATTTCAAATTCAAATTTCAAATTCGAGTTTCAAATTCAAATTTCAAATTCAAAATTCAAAATTCAAATTTCAAAATCCACAAAACAGTTGTGTTTCAAATTCTTGTTCTCATGGATAATTTTCTACAACTCCAATCCAATCTGAAATAAAATCATGGCAACTTTATTTGGAGTTCGAATAATTGTGTACTCTATTATCCAAAACAAAATCTGAATCCAACCGGAGAGAAACTTGTCTACCATCCTAATCCTGTGTCATCACCATCCATGCATAATAAACCAGTCAATAGCATACACAAATCAATTTGCCAAACGTTAAGGAATTATGTGGAGCTAGTAGAGGGACTGATTAGACATATATAATCGGGCTCCCGCAAATCCATATGATCATCATTCTTTTACCGAACAACTCAATCATATGATCACTAATTTCAGAGTCACACCGCTATAAACCTGAAACTGAACTCCCAATTATATACCGTATTACGAAAGCCTGTGACGAGCTACTATCCAATGACCTTGTCATATATGTAAAACCCTCATATGATATCCATGATCAGCCTTAGGTCAAAGTCCGTTTAATCCTACTGATCAGGCTATCTTAAAGTTCCATTATACTACCGAATTAAGAAAATGATTATTCACCATATGTGAATAAGAAGTCATCCGCCCAGCAGACGACCCAAGGCCTTGTCCATTTTCACATTCAGTATAATGCCTTTAAGAGGATACCTTTAACTCCTTAGAGCTATGATTCCGATATCTGTAAACAAGCCCTTCATTGTATACAAGTCATGCACCCAATGAACCGGTCTATAAGCTTACTATCTTTGAGACGCTTTAGCCATTGGAACATCAAAGTACACAAGTCATATACATGAAGTAGTTCATTTACTCAAGATTAAGGTTATTGCACAATGAACGTCAAAAGCAGATTGATCCACTCATAGCAGACTAAGTAGATCAATCACGCTTTAGTCCCGGTCTAATTTGTCACCACCAAGCAACATATCTATGTCTCTACTTGGGAGTCCAGCTCCAGACAGTCAAGACAAACCGTCCCCTACGAGGCTTTAGACAACATAATAGTCTTAACATGAGTTAGATGCTCGGTCTAACCCCATAGACTACAGACCATAGTTTAGACCGCTAACTTTAGAACATTGTCTTCTCGCATACAAAAGTCCATTGCATGCAACGTTCTAACAGTTTAACATAAGCAGTCAGGGAGCCATATTTGCTTACATTTACTTTAACATGTAAATAGGACAAGGACAGATAGCAATGTAATGAATAACCTCTATATATAATTTTATTATCCAGTTCAAAATAAATCCATCAAATGTCTCTAATGCTTAGGGCATTTCCTAACAATCTCTCACTTGCCCTAACCCAGTAGATGTGCCATGTTACGCATCCCCATCGCCTCTACGTGCCTCTCAAAGCTTCTAGCCACCAAAGTCTTAGTAAAGGGATCGGCGATGTTATCCTCGGATGCGATCTTACATACATCCACTTGTCCTATCTCCACATGCCCTCTAATAATATGATATCTCCGATCGATGTGCTTGGTCCTCCTGTAGTGCCGAGATTCCCTTGTGTTGGCAATAGCCCTTGTGTTACATACACCCGGAATGACCTCAAGGTCTCTAAAGGACTTGCAGAGCCAAACTGCTTCTTTAGATGCCTCAGCCACAGCCACATACTCAGCCTCCATAGTAGAGTTAGCTGTGCAGTCCTGCTTCATGCTCCTCCACACAATGGCGCCTCCTCCGAGTAAAAACACTAATCCAGATGTCGATTTCCTCGAATCCTTACAAGTCTGGAAGTCTGAGTCCGTGTATCCCACAGGTGTTAGGTCCCCTCCAGAATACACTAGCATATATTCCCTCGTTCTCTTAAGATACTTGAGTATATGCTTTACAGCTTGCCAGTGCTTGGTTCCAGGATTTGCTTGATATCGACTCACCATACCTACTGTAAAACATATATCTGGGCGAGTGTAAAGCATAGCATACATAAGGCTACCTACACCGGATGCATAAGGGACCTTACTTATATGCTCTCTTTCTTCCGATGTCTTGGGACAGTCATCCAATGAAAGAGTTAGACCGGCAATAGAAGGCTATGAACCTTTCTTTGCCTCTTGCATTGCATATTTGTCAATTATTTTATCTATGTATGAAGCTTAGGATAACGCTATCATTTTGTTCTTTCGATCACTGAAGAGACGAATGCCTAGAACATAATTAGCTTCTCCCAAGTCTTTCATGTCAAACTGTTGGTGTAACCAAAGCTTGACCGATGATAAGTTCCCTACATCATTCCCAATGAGTAGTATATCATCGACATAGAGTATCAGAAAGACCACTTTTCCATCCTTAATACGTTTATAAACACAAGGCTCATTAACGTTCTGCTCAAAACAAAATGTCTTAATCGCTTGATCAAACCTTTGGTTCTATGAGCGGGATGCTTGCTTTAATCCATAAATAGATCTAAGCAACTTGAAGACTTTCCTTTCTTGGCCTTTTGCTATGAACCCTTCGGGCTGTATCATATAGATACACTCTTCAAGATGGCCATTCAAGAATGCCGTCTTGACATCCATTTGCCAAATCTCGTAATCGAGAGCCGCAGCAATGGACAGAAGAATACGGATAGACTTCAGCATAGCAATAGGTGAAAAGGTTTCATCGTAATCGATTCTAGCCTTTTGCATGTTCCCCTGTGTAACCAGTCTAGCTTTGAAAGTTTCCACTCTCCCTTCCACATCCTTCTTTCTTTTGTAGACCCATTTGCATCCAATGGGTTTTATCCCATCCGGCAAATCTACAAGTTCCCAAACAGAGTTGGATTTCATAGAATCCATCTCATTGTTCATAGCCTATTTCCAAGATTTAGAATCAACATCATTTATAGCTTCATCATAGGTGACCAGATCATCCTCATGCTCACGAGCCTCGGCTTGGTATACCTCAGCATCATACATGAAGAAATTAGGTTTCTTCAAAACCCTCCCACTATGACGAGGCACCCAAAATTGTTGATCGTCTGTAGGTCCTTCACCGGAACTCAGACTTGCGTCCAAGACCGAAATCTGTGGAGCAGTTCTTTCACCCGATAACTCCTCTAGCACCACATTGCTTCGAGGCTTAAAGTCATTCATGTGACTTTCCTCCAAGAATGTCGTATGGGTTGAGACAATGACTTTTTGTTCCTTCGGGTTATAGAACAGACCTCCTTTAGTTCCCTTTAGATACCCTACAAACATGCACAATTCTGATCTTGGTTCTAACTTTTTCGCATCCCTATCCAGTACATGCGCCGAGTAACCCCATATTCTCATATGTCCAAGGGAGGGCTTCTTGCCACGCCACAATTTATACGGAGTTCTAGGAGTTGATTTGCTTGGAACCTGGTTCAGAATATAGCACGCCGTTTGTAAAGCATATCCCCAAAATGATAATGGCAACGTTGAATAACTCATCATGGACCGTACCATATCCAATAAGGTCCTATTTCTCCTTTCGGCTACACCATTCTGTTGTGGAGCACCAGGTGCAGTTAATTGGGATAATATCCCGTTCTCTACAAGATGTCCTAGAAATTCATCGGAGAGGTATTCGCCACCTCAATCAAATCGAAGTGTCTTTATGGATATATCCAATTGCTTTTCCACTTCCGCACGATACTCTTTGAACTTGTCAAAGGTTTCGCTCTTACGGTGCATCAGATACACATATCCATACCTCGAGTAATCATCTATAAAAGAGACATAATACTCGAACCCTCCTCGTGATGTAATGTTCATGGGGCCACATACGTCAGTGTGCACAATTTCTAAGAGCTCCTGAGCCCTTTTACCCTTAGCTCCAAAAGACCTCTTAGTTATTTTACCCTCTAGACAAGACTCACATTGGGGAAGTTGCACCTCCTCCAGAGATTTCAGAGGACCGTCTTTCACCAATCTTTGAATCCTATCCTGATTAATATGACCAAGTCTTAAATGCCAAAGATACGCCTTGTTAGAGTGAGAAACTTTCAACCTTTTAGAGTTATCTATTAATTCAGTGTCAAGCAGTGAGTACATCTTTGGTTTGATCAAATATAGGTTTCCATCCATCCATCCAGAACAGATAAAAGACTTATTTCTACGAATATCAACTCTTTTACTAAAAGAAACTGAATAAGAATCCTTTATTAAACAAGCTACTGATATAAGGTTCCTCCTAAAATTAGGAATATAAAAACAGTCTTTCAATAAAATAAACCTAAATTGATCAAAATAAAGGTAAACATCTCCCACTGCTTCAGCCACCACAAAGCTACCATCTCCAGTCCGCAACAAGAGGCTCCTATCATGGAAGTTCCTTACCTTCCTTGCCCTTGGCGGCTAGGAATTCCCGGCAAGCCTTCTTAAAGTGACCTACCTTCCCACAATGGAAGCATTTGGACTTTTTAATGTCCTTTGGCTTCTTGTTCTTGTTCTTCTTCTTCCCGTCCGAGACAAGAGGATTAAAAGAACTAGAAGCCACTTGCTTCTTATTTGGCCTCTTCCTCTTCCATGAGGGATTGGAAGATTCTGCCAAATTGGCCTCTCCTTTAGGTCGGACCGCATCCTCATCCCTGATCATCCGCTTATAAGCCTGTAGTTACTTCATGAGCTCGGTTAGTCCTAACTCCTTTGTCACCAGATTGTATGTGGCCTTAAACCCCACAAAATCTTTAGACAGAGTCTTGAACACCATCTCGATCTGGGTGTTGTAGTCCAACTCAGCACCATTCTCGACAGCCTCAGCGAAGAATCCCATTAGAGTAATCATATGGTCCTTCACCGGAGTACCCGCCTTTTGCTTAGAGTTCATAATGCTGGTGATAGTGGACTGTCGAGCCAATTTTTCTTGGCCTCCGAACATGTCCTCCAGATTGTCCATGATCTCCCTAGCAACTTCATAAGTCTCATGCTGCTTTTGTAAAGCACTCGTCATGCTAGCAAGGATGTAGCATCAAGTTATCTCATTGGATTCTCTCCAACGATTATAGGCGACCGGGACCTCCTCAAGTGGTGTGTCAGGTTTGGGCCCAGGTGGGCATGGTTCGTCCAGTACGAACTTGTGTCTCTCGCAGCTGAGAACTATTAATAAATTTCTTTTTAAATCTTTATAATTATCGCCATTCAGCTTATTTTCAGTAAGTATCGAAATGAGGGGTGTCAGTGACATTTTGAGCTGAAATAAAATTATACTAGACATCATTACAAAGCCCAAGCAAATATACAGATAATTTAGTAAATAAAACATACAAGTATGTTCCTACATGAAACTTGAAAAAACATGTAGCATTGCAACGGTAATTCTCAGCACCTATTGCCCCAAGCCACCGAGGGGTGGTCATGGAAACAAATAGCTGGAACATGGAACCCGTCGAATTAATATATGTTGCCTTAAATCCTCCAAGGTTAAGACATATATTAATAACCACTTATTTGGCCATCATTTTAGTTAACAGAGCTTCTAGGGAAGGTTAATAACTAAACGAGTCTTGAGTGTATGACCATTGTTTACATAGCCCAATCCACGTCTTACCAAGCCACCGAGGGGTGGTCATGAATAGGATCGTACTCGAACACGTTTTCCACATAGGAGATCTAATCTAGTATACCGGCTGCGGTAAACACATACCGAGGGGTGTGGTCAGGGCAGAACTGACACGAGGCGTTACCATGCTTTCACATATGGATCAACAATGGAGGCCGTGGGTTTTGTTTGAAACCCTCTCCCACTCAATATTTTGAAAAACATGCAAGTTTTGACAAATTATGTATGATCAATATAGTATGAGCGGCACTCACCTCTTCTATATGACATGTTATCAAATATGCATATAAAACATCCATCAATACATATTTATACATCCATGACATATCACAGAAAAAATAATTGATAGAATAACCAAGCCATGGTTCCATCCTAGAATAAAGAAAAAATAAAGATTAAAAAATTTCCTCCGAAGCATTCTTTGGGTCTTGAATTTTGTTCCATCTTCTTGTATCTATCTTTATGTAGCCTCTCCATTTATTTCTCATCCCAAGAATTATTTAAAATTTAAATCTCCAAAAATTTAAATTTCAAATTCAAATTCCAAATTCGAATTTCAAATTTAAATTTCAAATTTAAATTTTAAACAATTTTAAGCATCATGTGTAATAATATGTAATTTTAAAATTTCAAATTTTCAATTACACATATTTTAAACATGATTTAAAATTAAATCTAAAATTTTAAAAATCAAAATTTTCTGATTTTTAAACCGTCGCACCACCGCCCCCAAAGGCGGCAGCCGCCGTGGGCAGCCACCAGGCCCGGAGGGGCTGGCAGCCCACGGCCACCCCATGTGTAGCCTTGCCGGGCTGCAAGCCAAGCCTGCAGCACCAGGCTGCACGCCCAGGCCGAGCGCAGCAGTCGGCAGGCTGCACACCCAGGCTGCATGCCCAGGCTGCGGCCAGCCTTGGGTAGGCCACGGCCACCCTCGGCTGCAGGCCAAGGCTGCGGCCGTGGGTGGTTATGGCCTGCACAGGGGCTGCCGCAGCCCCATCCTGCCCGAGGGCAGGGGCTGCAGCCCCACCAAGGCCCGTCGGCTATCCCGAGGGGTCGTGTCTCGATTTTCGTGCCATATTTCAATTTATCTATTAGGATCTCCAAAAATTAATTTGAATCCCAATTAAATTGAAAATTTCCATACAATCAAAATTTCAATCTTTAAATCAAATTTAACTTTTGGGAAAAATAAATTACGGTCTTCAATCTTCAATCTCCTCCAAGAATAATTACATAAAATTTCCTAAACCGTTTCCGGTGTACAAAAATTCTAACCATAAAAATTCTAAGAGACAAAAAATTAAAATCCATGGGAAAATTACAATGTTAATAAACTGCTCCCATGGTTACATAAAAAATCCTAGATACAATTTTTCTAAATTCTAAGGAACCATAACTGGCATAAACAAGCATGGTTATAATAATTCAGAAAATTAAAATAGCCACATACTTTATACATAATCCATGATAACAAATCCATACATAAATAAAAAGACTAAGTAATTGTCTAATTTATGTACATGGCATAGTCATGAGATGGCTTTGATACCAATTGAAGGAAAATAAATCAGTAAAAACGTATTAGAGTGGCTCAGCGGAACAATAAAAATTTTTACATCGTTAAATATCTCATGATGCCATATATAATAAATCAACAACAATTAAAACTCATACATCAAGGATGCCAATCTTGCAGGAGGAGAATGACCGGAGGCTTCAACCAACTAGCCTTCTCTACTATTCTCCAATTCCCGAATGGCTGAGTGTGTGGGCACTCTGAACCTCGATCGGTATGCTAGCACTGCTACTCTTCTTCCGACCAACCAGATCTCTAAAGATCGTTATTGTCACGGTCGGCTGTGCAACAATAAGCCTGCTCACCTGAGAGTCTGTGGTCTAAGAGAACTGGAGTGGCAGGACCTCTATTTATAGACCTGCATGAGGTGATTCTCTGAATTCGAATTGGATTAGGAAAAGATATTCTCCCTTATCCATAACCATAAAATCTGAATTTTCCAAGGAAAAAATCCAACAATAAAATTCGGCCATTTAGGATAAATCCAATCCAAATCTAAACAAGATTTTAACTAGAATTTTATCTCCCTTTTTCAACCAAAAATTCTAAAATTTCCTTGGAGAAAATCTCCTAAAATTTTCAGCCACTTTTAGGATAAGGGAGAATCAAAATTCCACTAGGATTTTCAAGCTTGTATCTTATCTCATCCTTATCCAAAATAACCGAATTTTCCTAGGAGATTTCCTCCATAATTTCGACCACTTTTTAGGGAGGAGAGAATCCAAATTCAACTGGGATTGAAACTTGAATTTTTCCCTTGAACCTTATCCACAAAAACTGAAATTCCATTGAGGATTTTCCTCAAAATTTCGTCCACTATTTGTTAGGATTTGGATTCAAAATTCAAGTAGGATTCTAACAAGATTATCCTCTCCAAATCTAACTCAAATTCGAATTTCAAACCTTGTGGATTTTCCATAACAAATTTGAATCCCACTTGGACTGTGATTCAAAATTTGAATTTCAAATTTCAAATTCAAATTTCAAATTCAAATTTCAAATTTCAAATTTCAAATTTAAATTTCAAATTCAAATTTCAAATTCGAATTTCAAATTCAAATTTCAAATTCAAATTTCAAATTCAAATTTCAAAATTCAAATTTCAAAATCCACAAAACAGTTGTGTTTCAAATTCTTGTTCTCACGGATAATTTTCTACAACTCCAATCCAATCTCAAATAAAATCATGGCAACTTTATTTGGAGTTCGAATAATTGTATACTCTATTATCCAAAACAAAATCTGAATCCAACCGGAGAGAATCTTGTCTACCATCCTAATCCTGTGTCATCACCATCCATGCATAATAAACCAGCCAATAGCATACACAAATCAATTTGCCAAACGTTAAGGAATTATGTGGAGCTAGTAGAGGGACTGATTGGACATATATAATCGGGCTCCCACAAATCCATATGATCATCATTCTTTTACCGAACAACTCAATCATATGATAACTAATTTCAGAGTCACACCACTATAAACCTGAAACTGAACTCCCAATTATATACCGTATTACGAAAGCCTGTGACGAGCTACTATCCAATGACCTTGTCATATATGCAAAACCCTCATATGATATCCATGATCAGCCTTAGATCAAAGTCCGTTTAATCCTATTGATCAGGCTATCTTAAAGTTCCATTATACTACCGAATTAAGAAAATGATTATTCACCATATGTGAATAAGAAGTCATCCGCCCAGCAGACGACCCAAGGCCTTGTCCATTTTCACATTCAGTATAATGCCTTTAAGAGAATACCTTTAACTCCTTAGAGCTATGATTCCGATATCTGCAAACAAACCCTTCATCGTATACAAGTCATGCACCCAACGAACCGGTCTATAAGCTTACTACCTCTGAGACGCTTTAGCCATTGGAACATCAAAGTACACAAGTCATATACATGAAGTAGTTCATTTACTTAGGATTAAGGTTATTGCACAATGAACGTCAAAAGCAGATTTATCCACTCATAGCGGACTACGTAGATCAATCACGCTTTAGTCCCGGTCTAATATGTCACCACCAAGCAACATATCTTTGTTTCTACTTAGGAGTCCCGCTCCAGACAGTCAAGACAAACCGTCCCCTCCAAGGCTTTAGACAACATAATAGTCTTAACATGAGTTAGATGCTTGGTCTAACCCCATAGATTACAAACCATAGTTTAGACCGCTAACTTTAGAACATTGTCTTCTCGCATACAAAAGTCCATTGCATGCAATGTTCTAACAGTTTAACACAAGCAGTCAGGGAGCCATATTTGCTTACATTTACTTTAACATGTAAATAAGACAAGGACAGATAGCAATGTAATGAATAACCTCTATATATAATTTTATTATCCAGTTCAAAATAAATACATCAAATGTCTCTAATGCTTAGGGCATTTCCTAACAGTACCAACATGTACCATACACTGAATCATACCACATATCAGATGCAAAACCAAAGCACCACATAGAACTAAATACGTAACTGAAACATCACATACTGAATGCATAACAGAAAACATCATGTAACTGAATGCATATCTACTATAACTGAAAGCATGCTGTAACTATAACTAAGGTATATCGTGAATAATGCATGAACCGATTATGCTAATATTATGCTTCAATATTCATTATCTTTCCTATGTCTAGCTGAAGGCCTGTGTGTCAGTATCGAATGCACATGGATCATCGGAAACGTCTGTGATCACAAACTTAAGAGCCATCAATGGAGGCTCATCATACTTAAACTTGAAAAACCTCTTCATGTGAGATAGGTTGGTATGACACACTTAATGATTACCTAATTGTTGAATCATTTCTGATATCTTTATGCCATAAGCTCTACTAGTCTATCCGTTAATCATATGTGATAAGGATGTATGGCGTCTAACTCATGCTATGATAACCGGGAATTTTGAGATTCTTGGAAGAATTTAAAATTGTATGTATATGACAATTTTAATGTATAAAACATGAAAAAGTTGTGTTTTAATACTGTTGAGAATGTAACAAAATATTCTAATAGTGTTAAAGATAGTGAGTTTAGAGATGGAAAATCTTTCCGAACAGAAATGGGTGAGATGGTCCTAAAACAGAGCCAAAAACCCTGGAGAGTGCACCAACGTGTACTAAAAGACAAAAATTTATGGTAATGAATTTTGGTCAAACAGAAGCAAAATAAGGCAGACCGATCGCACTGGAGGCGTCAGAAACTCGCCTACACGATTTCAGTAGATTTCCATTCAGTTTGACTTTTGGTCAAACTTTGACCACAAAATAATATATGAATTAATTGGATGATGTCATGTATGACATCAAAAATATGATGTAATAAATGGTGAATTAAAGCTTATAAAGGGTGGTAGGTAGCATTAATGTTATGGATTAATGCTAACCTTGAATCAAGGGCTAGGATTTAGCTAAAATGGCATGAAAAAAATTTGGCAAAAATAAGAAAAAGGGGTTCGGCCAAAAGCAAGAAAAGTCAGCAAAAATTTGCTTTTTAGTCCCTAAAAGTTTGCTAAAAAGTGCCTAAACAATTTTCAAATTGTTGGGAAAAATTGCAAGTTGGTCCTCCACCATTTGCCTATAAATAGGAGTGGAAAAATTCATTTGGAAATTAGAGAAAAACAGCCCACATGCTGTCCATTTGAGGCCGTGTATTCCTACCTCTTTTCAAGCAAAATTTTAGCAGAAATTCTTCACTAAATTAGCTTCCAAACTCACACTAAGCATCAAGGGTTCAAGTTGATAAGGTGAGCTACCATTTTGAAACATTTCTAACCATTTTTCTTCAAGAAATCCGTGGCATGTTTGGGTGAAAATTTTTATGATTTGTTTTGATGTTAGTGTGAATTGAATGATGAGGTAATTGAAGCATGTTATAGAAACTTGAACCAAGCAAAATTGATGCATGTTTCTTATGAAAATATGTGGGATATATGTTGGATAATATGGAAATTTTTGTGATGAAAATTGATGAAGAAAGGCTGATAAAGAACCTTAGGAATAAGAAAAATTTCCTATGGTTTTGGACAAGAAAACCGTGGCATAAAAGACTAGGTTGGAATGAAATTTTCTTAGGTTTTTGATGCTAAAATGTGCATTAGGAACCCTAAGATTGATATGTGAGAAATGAGCTATGTGATAAAAATTTTTGGTGTTGAATACCTTGAGAAAACCGTGGCCATGATTGAAGAAAAATGGTGAATTGATATGTTGAATAAATGATGGTTAATGTGAAAAAGTTTTGCGTAAAATTTGATAACTTTACGTAAAATAGGCCTCTGGTATAGTACATGGTAGGTACTAAGGTTCTGAGGCGTACTTAACACCGGGAAAACCTAAAATTTAAGCAGAAATACTGTCGAAATTTCTAGAACGACATAAAGGGCATTTTAGGAAACGAGGGGCAAAAATGTAGGCTCAAAAATAAAAATCGAGACCCCTCGGTAGGTTAAAGCTGATAATGGGAGAGAAAACCCAAGAGGAATAGTAAAACGACCCTCTAATGTCTAAAATATCGAAAACGGGAAAACTTTACGTTAGGGGTATCTTAGGAAACGAGGAGGAAAATTTATGGACAGGATGAAAAACCCGAGCCCCTTGGGAATCAAGGCTTAGGAACAGGATGATAAACGTTTTAAGAGTAGTAAAATACCCATTTGAGGCTCCGAAACGTTAGAAAAACGAGAAACGACCTTAGGTGTCAAATGAATAATACCCAGAGGGTCGGGTGAGGAATAGTTACCGATTTTGCAGCAAACAATACTATAAAAATATATCGAAGTCTAAGAAATATTATTTTATGATATTTGGGCTTAGAAAATCCTGGAAAAGTGATAGATTGGAAATGTTACGGTCCCGAGACCCGTCAGAGGTAAAATGGTTATTTTGACCAAAAATTTCTGAAAGGCTTGAAAAGGATCGTTAAGGACCTAGAAGTCTTAAATAAGATTCTAGAGGCCATAACTAAGATTTTAAAGTTAAAAGTCTAAATTTTATAAGTACATGGGCATGTATTATGGGATATGGGTGTGTAGTGGAAACTCGAGAGGTGTACGGTCTTGGACACAGGCATGTATCAAGCCATGTATTACAAAAAGAGATGAAATGTATTGTAAAGTTAATAGCAAAATGAATATATTTAAAGTGATGAATAATGATGGGAATTAACAGACCATACGCTGTCTGTAGGGACCCAAACTAGAGACGATAACAAAACTGCGGAGGACTTCCGAAAGTGGACGTTATGGCAGTTGTGGTAAGTTCAAGCATTTTCATATCTGCGATATGAAATACTATGATATTTAATTATGTACTAATTGTATATTAGATGTAAAGTCCTATGGGCACTAGGGTATAGTTAGACTAACACACCCAATGACTGATAAAATGAGAGGCATACTATGGGTATACTATAGAAAGAGTGTGACTAAATTTAATACACACCTTTAAAAGAAAGAATGTGTTAAGATATACGGGCATGAAAGGTTCCTGACTTTAAGGTGATGATTAATGCCACCCGATCGAAACTATAATTAAAAGATGATGATGAAATCATGTTTGGCGTACCGCCTTCTAATAGTAAGGTGGAGGTTTACAGGTCCTTACGGGATACAATGATCGCTTTGGGTGATCATGGACTGGGGAGGACTAGCCTCAGGGTCGCTCCCAAGGCCCTTCATCTTTAGCGTATATATGAAATCGGTGTAGGCCAAAATGAGCTCAAAACTATAACGTAAATGAAGATAATAACCAAAAATGTGACGAAAGCCATAACTGAGCATGATTGAGCATAGTCGACACTAACATTAAGTATAGTGTATTCGGTTAAGGTGACATAAATAGTAATTGGTAAAAGTCCAAGTCACTATTCATTGATCGAAAATCAAAATTACTGTTCATGATAAATAGTAATATTTATGGATGAATAGTACTATTTATAGGAAATTTTATTATTGACATTTTGAATCTATGTGATTCATAGTATGTATGTTTGAACTTACTGAGCCTATTAGCTCACCGTTTTGTTTATGTTGCAGGTAAGAAACTTGTCCAGTAGATAACCTGGATGGCGGTAGGATATGCGGTGCTAATGGGATAGGGAATTTCACTGTAGATTATGGTCCTATTACCAGTCCTCCTTTGAGTGCCAAAAGAGTGGTTTGAAGAAAATGTATTTTGAGAAACAAAGTTGAGGAAATGTATTTATGTAAATTATGTTGTATTACCAAAGACAACTAAAAGTTTAGATTTAAATTTTATATGGCTTTCATACATGGCTTTCATGCGAGGAAAGTATTTTGAAAAAAAAAAATTGGGCGAAAATTTTTGGGCCCTGTAAGATGAGAGTTTAAAAGAAAAGTGTTTTTATGACGACCCAATGAGGTGCACGGGCTGTTTCGATCGACTACAGAGTCTAATTGTAACAGTTTCGCGTGGTCGAGATTGGGGGCATCATAGGTTGGTATCAGAGCAGTTGACCATATCCCTATTAGCACAAAACACAGCCTGCTTGTCAATCCAAGTAAGTTAGCTTTTTTTAAGTTAGTTAACTTTTCGTTTATACGAGGTTATGTATTTTGTAAGATATAAGATGACTAGGCTACCATATGTGCGACCTCAGCCGTATAGACCGAGAGGGCCAGTTAGGGTATGGACCTGGTCTATGATTAAGCCGTCCATGTCCAAGCGAACAGTACATCAACCACCAACGCTAGAGCTGTCAGCGCCACAGGCTAAAGCACTATCACTGATTCAAGTGCCACCTCCTCGACCGGTACTTAATCCACCAGTCGACATCGATATTCCAGTTGTTGGAGGACTGTAAGGACTGCCCCATTCCTGTAACTTGATTTTCCTATAATGAGAAATTAAGGAATAATTTGATGCCATTTAGTGCAAATTTGTAGAACACGGTCAGGTACATGGCCGTGTAAGAACTCGTGCACTAATCAGACTGTATATGTGAAAAAGGCCGTGTGAGTGAACATGGTCGTGTGGTGTAACACGATCAAGTACACGGCCGTGTAAGTAGTCGTGTACTGCTCAGGTAAAATGAACGTGTTTCAGGATATGGTCGTGTTGAGCAAGCTCAACTAGTACACACCCGTGTTGCCTTGAACACGCCCGTGTTAGAACCCATGTAGAAGGCCGTGTAATGAGCAAAGAGTCGCCACATAGACTCTTAAAATGCATGAAACTTAATTACAATGTAATGAGTAATTAAGTTGAAAAATACAATATGATTTCCAGTTGAATAGACTAAACCGGTACAATAATGTTTAAGTACTATTCATACAGTGAAAGGGGCGACCGACAGAGAACTCGATCCACCATATTATGTGTATAAATGTATGAGATGTGCAGTATCAGGAAACTGGTCCAGATGACTATTTCCTGACACAAGACTGGTGAACAGATCGCCAATATGCTCAGACCAGTCATTTGAGCATAACAACGATAGAAACCCTAGCAGGCGTATAATATCGAGAAAATGGTCTAGATGAGCTCTTCTCACCCAAAAACTGACAAAATCAGAGTCAGAATGCTCAAACTAGTCACTTAAAACATAAAACAGTGAATAGTAAAAAATGCAGTGTCAAGTTGCTAGCCAAGACGGCCTTAATTTGACTTAAAACTGGTATATTAATAGACAGCAGGCTCAATCTGGTCAATTGGGCATAAAACGAGAATTTTTTTTGGGAGATACATAGTATTGGGATGAGGGTCAAAACGACCTTTTCTCGCCCCAAAACTGATATATTTGGACTCAACGCCCAAATTAGTCAATCAGGCACTTGACACGTTTTTCGAGGTAGGGTCACACAGATCCTGAAATCTAATTCAGATGACCCTGGACGGACGTAAAACTGCTAAAATTGAAATCAACATGTCCAAATTAGTTAAGAGAGACTGTGTTTGAAATTTCACCCAGGAACGCCTCGTTTTGTGTGTGAAAGGACAATACAGTGTAGACACAACCATGAAATAAAAAGTAAATTGGTCTCGAGTGGGCTCTTAGACAGTATAAACTGACCAGGATTTAATAGTACAAAAATTGGATTCAAAAATCCAATTTTTGGGTGAAAATTGGAACACTGTCGAGAAACGACTGAACATCGCAGTAGAAAATTTGATTGCGAAGAAAACCCAACACAAATAAATTTTGGCCTCAAAAATCCATGCCTGTAAGTTGTAAAAGCAGCTGAAAATGGGTGCCACATAGCCCAAAAAGTGGCAATTAAAAAATGCAAAAGTTATTACAGCTTTTGAATAAAATAACCAAGGGTTTTCAAGTACATAGTCAACAATTCTTTGTTTATTCTTCCCCCCTTCCATGCGTAGGCCACACCCATTTATGATGCTAAAATGGGCAGGATTTTCTCCTTGATTAGGCTAAAAGTGTGGACAATTAATTGGGTTTAAGCCTATGCAAGTTGGGTTAAGTTTGCCTATAAAAGGCATACATGACACAAGGGTTTGGTTTCTTACTTTTGCACCTAAGAAAAATCATAACTCCTTTCTCTCATTTTCTCTTACTATAGCCGACCCCTCAAGGCCAACAAAACGCTCCATTTTTCAAGCCAAAAAGAAGCCAAAGGTTACCAAAATTTAACCCCTTTCAAGCTTGAGCTAGAGGATTAATTCAAAGTCGTTCTAAGTCCATCCAAGGGTGAGTTTTTGAAACCGATATTTGTGGTTTTAGTTATTGTTTTGGTTTGATATTGAAGAGAAAATTTTTTGTGTCTTTCTAGCACAAAACCGACCTTCGATCTCGTTGGTTCCACATGGCCGTTTTGGTTCCTCAAGCTCATAGTTTGGATTTGTGCTTAGTTCATAGCACAATAGGTAAAAACTAAACCCTTTTAGTGACTAGTTATTTTTAAGTCATGATCAAGGCCATTTATGTGTATTTGTTTATGCAAATGGGTTGTAATAAGTTTATTTTTAGCCTTTAGCTTTCCATTTTTAAGTTTGTGGTTGCGTGGTTATGTTTACATTTTTACTAATGGATGTATGCACATGTGAGCATGAATGTTTTTTTTTAGAATGCCTAGACACAATCTGTCCCCGGGAAATACGCCACAGATTTTGGCAATTTCTACCCCCTTAGGCTCTGAATTGGGGATTTTGTAAAAATAAAATTTTAAGAAAATTTCGATACAGTCATTTTTACGTCAAATAGGTTTTGGCTAAAGATGAGACTACTATAGGTTTTTCGAGTGGTTTTTATTTGGTGCCCAAAACTTGGACTAAAAATCCGAACCCAAAATTAGTCTTGGGTTTTATTAAAAATGGACCACTTAGAGTCTGAATCGGATCTCAGGCTCAACACAAAAGTTGTAGATCTCGTTGAAATCTTTAAGACAACCTGTGCATGTATTAAAAATTTGGCAGTTTCAGGCATCAAACAGAGCCGTTTTCAAAATGACGTAAAACTAGAACTTTTATAAAAAAACTGGGCACAATAGCCATGGGTTTAGTAAGATTAGGGCCGGTTAGAGTTATATTTAAGCTCTGAGATGAACAGGAGAATTGTTCATCTCATCGAGGATGAAATATTTCATGTTCACCAAATTTGCAAACAAAGTCGATTCAATCAAGTTTCAAAATAGTTTTCAAAAATGGTCCAAAAACCATCCTTAAAATATAACACCAAAATGTATTTCACAGTGTTTAAAATAAAAACGAGGTTTTAATAAAACGTCCCCCACCTTCCAACGGGGTGATAGGGGATAGTTTCAATATAAAGAATTTTCCCAAGAATTTTATAAGGTAACCAAAACGATTTTTCAAAAACGACTAAAATAATGTGGGTAGCCCGGTAGGCTACCACACCAAACAAGCCATGGTAACCCGATGGCTTACCACACCAAGTTTACACAAGGTAACCTGGTAGGATATACGATCAACAACATGTGAGGTAACTGGTCAGTTACTAATCTGTAAACCAGCCAAGGACCATGTTTGATCAATATTGTAAGGAACGATGATTAAATTGTCAAGTAAACAAACTTAATCAAACACGGTATCAGTTGGACACCAAATTCCCAAAGTAGACCGATAGGGTACTGATGGGCCTCGGTACCACATGGAAACACAAATTATAGTAACTAATGGTAATAGTGACCTAACAACAACATTAATTAATTTATTGGGTAATAAATTAATTAAATACGCCCAGAGAATCAAACTCTGAATAGAGAGAGAGTTAGTACTGACGGCAATCAGTACTAAGCAATTTTATCTACCTTAATCACTAATAGTATTAGTGACTCAACAAGAGTGTTAATGAGATATGTTATTGATGACAGATGGTAACCTATAAGTTGATAAGGCAAGAGTACGAATTTGCTTGTAAACTAGGTAAGTACAACTCTGCCTACGGCATGAATCAAATGATTTTAAAACGATGTTTTTACAGTATGTTAAGTATGTATTCCATGCACACGTTGTTGCACAGCATGTATAAAAGCATATAGTTTCACAATCAAGTAGATTTATGAAAGAACAAGTTAGATGCCATACGCCTCTACCGAGTAGGATTAGGGACAGCTTAGAGAAGCGTATGGCTAGAACAGATAAACAAGATGGAATTTAATAAGTGCATCGTACCAGCCTTTTCAGTTGAAAAGATATTTCAAGTTAAAGTAAGTTAAAGCAAAGTTGGGCATCCGTTGATAGCTTTTCAGCTTTTTGACCATGGCCATTACCAATAGTCTGTGCGCACACGGTACTGACACACGGGCCCTAAGTAGACAAGAGAAAGAAAAGATAATTTTGAAGCATAAATGAACATAACCGAACCATGCATTATTCATAGTATGCATTAGTTATAGTTCGCTATGCTTCTAGCTATAAGTAAGATTGCATTTAGTATAAGATGTATTCTGTTAGGCATAAAGTATGTGATATTTTATATTCAATGACATGTTAAGTGATGATATGGTACATGATATGCTATATGGTATCTGTGGATGCCTTGCATGCTTATATGATTTCAAGTATATACTATGTTTAAACATGTTTTGTGGTAAACATGTTGTACTTACTGGGCATAAAGCTCAAGGAGTGTTCATGCTGTAGGTAAGCATCCTATGGCTTAAAAACGCAATGGGTGATGATAGCGGTGGAGGCGGATGTGAGGGCGCGGTTATAGATACCACCACAAGTTAATCTGCCACGTAGTTTTGAGTACAGTATATTTTGGAATAGTAAACAGCACATACAAATAGTATTTTTGAATAGTAATCGTTAAATAGTATTTTTGAATTCCAACGGTATACGTATGTAGATAGCAATTATGTACGTCATAAAAAAAAACCCCTAAAATTGTAGTATCAATTACAAGAAAGTATAAGTGTCATTTAAAAAAGCAGTTTTTAAGCGACGGTCCGAGCCACTAAGGGTACGGGATGTCACAGTTGGTATCACAGCGGTATTCTACCACCCTACCTCACATCGCCGTACACCTGCCTCATCTGTTCAAGTAAGTTAGCTTTTGTTTTTCAATGTTTAGTATATAAGTTGATGCTTGAATTATAATAGGAGATAATGGCCACACCACGAGACCCTCACCAAGTGTAAGACGATCAACAAGTGAGTCTAGTTTTTGCCACCATGCGATCGGACATATACGATGGTCGTCGCTCAAGCGAGCTTCCATACTGGATTCACCACTTAGAGGTCATGTTCAAAGCATACCATATTCCACCACATCTACAGGTGATTTTGGCCAGCAGTAGACTGGAAGGACCAGTGCTGACCTGGTGGAATGAACAGTGTAGGATCAGGCATCCGGTGCACTAGGCCAAATTCTGCCGTGACCTCCGTGATAGTGTTGCACCAGCTCAAGACGGAGATATATGGGGTGATATGCGCGAGAGGCGATATCAGGCCCTCTCAGACATTTGGGATATCTATGAGGGAAAGACCATGACGTACTACTGTCAGAGGTTTTTGGATGCCATGTTATCTCATATCCCTCAAGATAGACTTTTTGCAGAGATGGCTGACCTACTATGGAGAGCGGCACCATGGCACGTGAGGGACCTTGTTCCGTACCCTCTGCCACACGAGGATCTGAGGCGCCTGACCCGAGACATAGTATAAGCTAAGAGTGTGGCACTCAACCCTACACCTGGCAAAGGCTTTGCAGCTGCCAGTAGCACCTGTGGGCGATGGGGAACCAATGGAGGACCCCGAGCTAGCCCCTCAGTCTCCCAAGCACCACGAGGTGGAAGATGATGACGAGGCTCTCCCCGATGCCCAACCTGACGATGAAGAGGAGGGGATCCCCGATCACTTTAGTGACGATGAGTGGATAGGGATGTACGAGCCACAAGTCATCGTAGCTAGTGACGATGAAGGTAGTATTATCTGGGGAGATGAAGAGGAAGACCCTGAGGAGTTTTTGCTCAATGACAATAACGACGAGGAAATGTCTGATGCCGAGTCAAGAGTGTCTTCCGAGTAGTAGAAACCTTTTTGGTGGGAATTTTTGATTTTATGTATATTTAGAGGGGAACAGTAGCTTTCCCTACTAGACTTGACTAAATGTATTATTGGGATCGTATATGGGGAAGTGTGTATCACTCCCACTGAACTAGAGTTTTAAATACATATGTATATATTTTTGTGAAATATATTATGAAAAGTATTATCGTTTTTCCCTGAGCGCCTAAATATGGTTTTTTCCACCCATGTCAGTAGAAAGATAAAGAGTGCAGGACAGTTCTTGGCACTCAGACGATGTTCCAATATAATGTGGCAATTATATTAAATATCACAGTATAAGAAAAGAAAAGAAAGACACAATACGTATATTTATATCTATGATGTTCAACTAAGAAAAATGATATGTAATACGAGTCCTAAATATAGAATTTGTAAGACTTATGTTTTCTTTCCCACTGTGTGATAGGGTTACATAGGAAGCGATGGCGAGAAAAAGAGCTTAGACTAATCAAGCTACCAGAGAAGATAAGGTAATGACACGGCTCGCTACCATGCAAGAGATGATGCTGAATCAGCAGTAGGAGCTCGCTCAGCTCATGGAGCAACTGAACCAACAATCTTAGGCACCACAACCAGTAGAAGTGCCAGCTCAAGCAGCTCTAGTAGCTCCCAATGCTCCCAAGGAGCAAGCGACCATACCAATTCAAATAACATTAGCACCATTAGCTGTGGCTGCTCCCGTAGTAACCAACATCCTTGTGCCAACCCACAAAGAAGGCGACCTATATGAGTGGTTTAGGTGCATGAAGGTACCTGAATTTGAAGGGACTATGAACCCTATTGAAGCCGATGACTGGTTGACCAACGTCCAAGTCATCCTAGACCTCGTAGGGCTGATAGAGAGGGAGAAAGTACTATATGCATCTCTTGCCCTCCGTAAATAGGCATGCCAGAGGTGGAAGACCATGGCCATCAGGAGGGATGTTAATGCAATGAACTGGGCGGACTTCATCACCGAGTTCAGGGAGACGTACTTTAACGATGAAACCTTAGCAGTCCAGCAGGACGAATTCAACAATCTACACTAGGGAAGTTTGACTATCATAGAGGTAGTGAGAAAATTCGAGCAGCTGGCTCGACTTTGCCTTGACTTAGTGCCGATGGAAAAGGAAAAGGTAAGAAGGATGCTCAAGATGTTCCGGACAGACATTGCAGTCCAAGTATGCAGTGGAAGCCATGGGCCAGCAACAGTGGCCGAATATGTCAGCCGAGCCATCCGGGCAAAGTATTGGTTGGCCCAAGACAGGGTGAGAAAAGCATAGATCTTTGAGGCCAAGAAAGAAGAGAAGACGCAAACCAGACCAACTAAGGGGAGAAAGAACCCCGAAGCACAGCATAATGGCCAGAACACAGGGAACAGCCAGAATAACAGATAGTCCCATCCCAACAACAAGAGAAAAGGAAATCTAAGCAATCAAGGGCAGTAGAGGAATTTCCCCTAGAAAAAGAACAATCGGGGTGGAAATGGTAGCCAACACCCACCTTGCCTAAAGTGTAGGTAGAATCATCTGGGGGAATGCTGCCTAAGAACTAGTGGCTACTACATCAGTGGCAAAGAAGGCCACTTCACCAAGCACTACTGCTCAAACCTGCAGAGTCAACAAGGCCAAGCCTGTGCCACTAGCGGCCAACTACATGTCACCCAGACCAGAATTAAGGGACCATCCATTACCCAGGGTAGAATGGAGGCTCCATAGACACAAGGGAGGATCTACGCCTTCACAAGAGAGGATGCAGAAGCTGGAACCTAGACTATGGTGACAGGTCAGCTTTTTGTCGCCAACTCCACTATACTAGTTCTGTTTGATTCTAGAGCTACACACTCTTTTGCATTATCAAAGTTTACTAGGGAGATAGGCCAGAACATAGATAGAATGAATCAAACTTTTCGAACTGCCCTTCCCTCTGGGGAAGTTTTGTTGTCTAGCTGTTGGATATGTCACGTGCTAGTAGTTATTAGTGGGCATGAGCTGAGCGTGGACCTAATCAAGGGGATGGACTTCCTTACCAACTATAATGCCATTATAGACTGACGAAGATGGGAAGTTACATTCAAACTGATTGGGCACGAGAAGTTTGTCTACAAGGGTTTGTCACCGAAGTAACCCAAGATGATGATATCAGCCATGAAGGCCCACAAGCTTCTATCTAGTGGATGCACTGGCTTCCTAGTACACATAGTCGACAAGATCCAAGAGGCAGAGATAGGACCAGACAATGTACCAGTAGTAAAGGTACTCATAGAAGTATTCCCAGAAGATCTCCCAGGACTTCCGCCAGAGCGTGAGATATCATTCGAGATCGAGCTCATACTAGGATTAGCCCCTATGTCTAAGGCCCCGTACAGAATGGCCCTAGCAGAGCTGAAAGAACTCCAGACCTAGTTAAAAGATCTGATGGACAAAGGCTTCATCTGATAGAGCTATTCACTGTCAGGAGCACCTGTCTTGTTTGAAAAGAAGAAGGATGGAATGATGAGGATGTGTATAGACTACCGAGAGCTGAATAAGATCATAATAAAGAACAAGTATTTGTTGCCATGGATAGACAATCTGTTCGACCAGCTTCAAGGTGCTATAGCATTCTCAAAGATTGACTTACATTCTGGGTATCACCACTTGCGAATAAGGGATGCAGACATACCCAAGACAGCCTTCTAGACACGATATGGACCTTACGAGTTCCTCATTATGTCATTCGAATTGACAAACGCCCCTATAACTTTCATGGACTTAATGAACCATGTCTTCAAGGAATTCTTAAACAAGTTTGTCATTGTGTTTATCAATGACATACTAGTATATTCCAAGACAAAGGAAGAGCACAAGGAGCACCTAAGAGCTGTCTTACTCAAGCTAAAAGAGCATCAATTGTATGCCAAATTTTCCAAGTATTAATTTTGGCTGGAGAATGTCCATTTTCTTGGTCACGTGTCTCCAAGGAAGGAGTATTAGTAGACCTAGCGAAGGTTGAAGCAGTTAGTGAATGGCCGACTTCGAAGAACGTAACAGAAATCCACAGCTTCCTAGGACTGGCAGGTTATTATCGACGCTTCATTGAAGGTTTCTCGAAGTTAGCCGTACCACTCACATCGCTAACCAAGAAGGAAAAGAAGTACGAGTGAACTAACAAGTGCGAGAAGAGCTTCCAGGAGCTAAAACAAAGACTCACGAGCGCCCGATCCTGAACATACCAAATACTAGGCAGAGAAATTTTGTGATCTACAATGACGCCTCCAAGACGGGATTAGGAGCTGTACTGATGCAAAATGTTAGAGTAGTCGCATACACTTCACAACCACTTAAGAACCATGAAAGAAACTACCCATTGCATGACCTAGAGCTGGTAGCGGTCATGTTTGCACTTAAAATATGGAGGCACTATCTATATGGCGTCAAGTGCGAGATCTACACGGACTACCAGAGCCTCAAATATATCTTTACTTAGAAGGAGCTTCACATGAGGCAACAAAGATGGCTGGAACTGGTGAAGGACTATGACTGCGAAATCCTTTACCATCCAGGGAAAGCCAATGAGGTGGCCGACGTGCTAAGTAGAAAGCATACCTCGTCGCTTATGGCTATCCATGCCTTGCTCGAAACACTTCAAAAGGAGTACATAATAGCGAGATCGAGATTTTAGCGGGGAGGTTATTCGAAATGACCCTGCAATCAATGCTCCTAGAAGAAATTAAAGCCAGCCAAGACCTCGATTCATCCTTAATCAAGCTCAGAGAGGAGCCAATGAAGGGCCAGAGTTTAGAGTTTCAAATTTCTAAGGATGGCATACTCTACCACAGAGATAGAATATGCATTCTGAAGGATGAAGAACTCAGGAAAAGGATCTTTTTAGAGGCCTATGAGACACCATACTCAGTACATCCAAGGGCAAATAAGATGTACCAAGACTTAAAAGACAGTTTTTAGTGGCTGGGAATGAAAAATGATGTCACCAAATTCGTTGCAAAGTACCTTATATGCTAGAAAATTAAAGTAGAACATCAGTGACCAGGAGGAGAACTGCAGAAAATCAAGCTGCCTGAATGGAAATGGGGGCAGATTACAATGGATTTCGTGGTCAGATTGCCCTGAACATCAAGTAGAAACGATGCAATTTGGGTACCAACTTATGAAATCAGCTTAATTTTTAGTGATGAAGCTGAGTTACTTGGTGGAAACGTTGGCCGAAATGTATGTAGGTCAGATAGTAAGGTTGCATAGTGTACCGAAATCGATCATTTCAGATCATGATGGATGCTTCACTTCAAGATTTTGGTAGAGCGTTCAAGCTTCAATGGGAACTATATTAAAGTTTGGACAGCTTTCCATCCTCAGACTGATGGACAGTCCGAGAAAACTATTTAGATGCTAGAAGATATGCTGAGAGCTTGTGTCTTAGACTTTAAGGGGAATTGGGACCAGAACATACCTTCGATAGAGTTCTCGTACAATACGCTATCACTCCTAGAGTGGGATGGCTCCATACGAGGCACTCTATGGAAGAAAATACCGATCTCTGATCCATTAGCATGATACCAATGAGAAACAACTTACTAGCACAGACTTTGTCAAGGATACAACAGTAGACGTGAAGCTTATAAGAGGGAGGCTAGAGATGGCGCACAGTCGCCAAAAGAGCTATGCTGACAAATGCCGTAGACCCCTCAAGTTTCAAGAATGAGACTCTGTTTTCCTCAAGGTGGCACCCATGAAAGGGGTAATGCACTTTGTGAAGAAAGGGAAGCTGAGTCCTAGGTATATAGGTGTGGCGGCCCGCCCCTCGTAGAGATCATACAATACTATTACAGTTGAGCTTATCGCTAACTGCGATAGATTGTACTCTCATGGGTCGCCGGCTTATCTCTCTCTCTCTTAAAATCATGTCGTTTTTGGGGAACAAATTTTTTTTTTTTTTTTTTTTTCACCCCTCCTTATAAAATTTTCGTCCTCGAAAATTAGAACAAATGGGGGTATAAACTCCTCATCTCATCTTCTCGTTCCCACGTAGCTTCTTCAATGTTGTGATTTTTCCATAAAATCTTCACTAGTGGGATTGTCTTATTTCTCAGTACTTTCTCTTCACGAGCCAGTACTTGAATAGGTTGTTCCTCATATGTCAAATCCTCGTGGATTTGAATAGGCTCATGCTTCAGCACATGGGACGGATCTGGTATATACTTTCTCAGCATCGACACATGAAATACATTATGCACTGCCGACAATTCCGGAGGTAGCGCTAATTTGTAAGCGACCTTTCCAATGCGTTCGATAATTTCATAAGGTCCAATATATCTTGGACTCAGTTTCCCCTTCTTACCGAAGCGCATAATCCCCTTCATAGGTGATACCTTGAGGAATACGAAGTCTCCTTCATCAAACTCTAAGGATCTCCGCCTTTTGTCCGCATAACTCTTTTGCCGGCTTTGCGAAATTTTCATTTGACGCTGAATTCTAGCAACTGCATCGGAAGTCTCTTGCATGAAATCCGTCTTATGCAACTGCTTCTCTCGCAAATCATACCAGTGTAATGGTGATCTGCACTTCTGTCCATACAAAGCCTCATAAGGTGCCATGCCTATAGAAGCTTGGTAACTATTATTGTATGAGAATTCAATCAATGGTAACTTCTCGTTCCAATTTCCCGCAAAATCCATAACACAAGCTCGAAGCATGTCTTCTAACGTCTGAATTGTCCGCTCTGACTGTCCGTCTGTTTGCGGATGAAAAGCAGTACTGAGTCTCAATTCAGTACCCATGGCCTCTTGCACACACTTCCAGAAATTCGAAGTGAACCGTGCGTCTCGATCTGATACAATGGATTTTGGTACTCCATGTAATCTGACGACATGAGTTACGTATAACTGAGCAAACTTTTCCAACGAAAAAGTCATCTTGACAGCTATAAACCGTGCCGTCTTGGTCAGTCTATCCACAATAACCCAGATGGCATCATAACCTTCTCGGGTTTTTGGGAGTCCCACTACAAAATCCATCATAATATGTTCCCATTTCCATTCAGGAATCTCCAACGGTTCCAATCTTCCTGCTGGATGTTTATGTTCCGCTTTGATTCTCTGACAGGTCATGCATCTGCTCACGAATTTCGCTATATCGTTCTTCATCCCTTTCCACCAGAACTGTAACTTCAAGTCCTGATACATCTTGCTCGCTCCGGGATGAACCGAATAGGGCGTCTCATGGGCCTCTGACATGATCCGTCTTCTAAGTTCCTCATCAGTTGGAACATTTATCCTTCCTTGATAAAGGATCATTCCATCCTTGGAAATTTCTTCTTGAGAACTTGTCATGTTTGGATCTCGCCTCTGAGCTTCCTTTATATCCTCAAATAGCGATGATTCCACTTGGAGTGCAGCTAGTCTTCCAGATATCAGCTCCAAGTTCAAAGAATTTATCTCTTGCTGCAATGGCTTCGGAAGCTTGTTTATTGGTAGCTGGTGCGATATGGTAGACTTTCTACTTAGAGCATCTGCTACACGGTTGGCCTTTCCTGGATGGTATAGGATTTCACAATCATAATCCTTCACCAGTTCCAACCATCGCCTTTGTCGCATATTGAGTTCCTTTTGCCTGAAGAAATACTTCAGACTTTGGTGATCAGTGAAAATCTGACATTGAGCTCCATAAAGATAGTGTCGCCAAATTTTGAGTGCAAACACTACTGCAGCAAGTTCAAGGTCATGCGTAGGGTAATTCCTTTCATGATCCTTTAATTGACGCGAAGCATAGGCAATTACCTTGCCGTCTTGCATTAGGACTGCTCCCAATCCTATTTTCGATGCATCACTGTAGATCACAAACTTCTCCCCTTCAGTGGGAAGCGCCAGGATTGGTGCGCTTGTCAGTCGCCTCTTCAACTCCTGAAAGCTTCTTTCGCATTCCATAGTCCACTCGTACTTCCTTTCCTTGCGTGTAAGAGCAGTAAGAGGTGCAGCTAATCGCGCGAATCCCTCTACAAATCGCCGATAATATCCAGCTAATCCCAAGAAACTGCGTATTTCCGTCACACTCTTGGGTGCAGGCCACTGGTTAATTGCCTCTACCTTCGTCGGATCTACAGCAATACCTTCTTGGGATACAACATGTCCGAGGAAATGTACTCTGTCTAGCCAAAACTCACATTTTGAGAATTTGGCATACAGTTGATGCTTCCTTATCGTATTCAGCACGATCCTCAGATGCTTCTTGTGTTCCTCATGACTCTTCGAGTATATAAGAATGTCATCAATGAACACAATGACAAACTTATCCAAATACTCTTTAAAAATTCTGTTCATTAAGTCCATGAACGCTGCTGGTGCATTTGTTAATCCAAATGGCATCACAAGAAACTCGTAGTGCCCATAACGAGTCCTAAACGCCGTCTTAGGAATATCACTCTCTTTGATTCTCAACTGGTGATATCCTGATCATAAATCGATCTTGGAAAATACTGTTGCGCCTTTTAACTGGTCGAATAGGTCATCAATTCTAGGTAACGGATACCTATTTTTGACCGTAACCTTATTCAATTCCCGATAATCAATTCCATCCTTTTTCTTGACAAATAACACAGGTGCACCCCATGGAGAAAAGCTCGGCCTGATGAATTCTTTATCCAAAAGCTCCTTTAATTGCTCCTGCAGCTCCTTTAACTCCATTGGAGCCATGCGGTATGGTGCTTTGGAAATAGGTGCTGTTCCAGGCATCAATTCAATTTCAAACGAGATTTCTCTTTCTGGCGGTATCCCTGGTAACTCTTCCGGAAATACGTCAAGAAACTCATGAACCACAGGAATATCTTCAGCTTGAAGCTTCTGTTCCTCTGTAGTGTCCACCACATATGCCAGATATCCCACGCAACCACTGGCTATCAGCTTGCTGGCTCTCAGTGAACTGATGATCATCTTCCTGGGTTTGTGAGAAGTGTCGACGTATTCGAAACTCTCTTCTTCCTCGGGTTGGAATACTATTTTTCGATTTCGACAGTCGATCGTAGCTTGGTATTTCCCTAGAAAATCCATGCCTAGAATCACATCGTAATCCGCAATCTTCATTACGATTAACTCCGCATATAGTTCCCTATTTGCCACATATACTGGTACATAGGGTAACCAGTAACTGGACAACAATACTTCCCCAGAAGGTAAAGCTGTCTTAAATACTCTTCCCATATTATCCTTAGGAAGTCCTATCTTGTCAGCAAATGCATAGGAAACAAAAGAATGCGTAGCACCGGAATCGAATAGTATAGAGGCTACATGACTAGCGACAGGAAGCTGACCTGTCACCACGTTCGATGTTCCTGCCTCTGCATCCTCTTTGCTGTAGGCCATCACACGAGCATCAGCACGTGACATTCGCTCCTGGCGTTGCGACCTCACTGGTGACTCTTCAACTCTGGCCTGAAGGGAATGAGCTTGTGGGCGCGTTTGGTACTGTTGGGAAGTGCCTTGTCCACCCTGTCTATTTGGACAGTTTCTGGCATAATGGCCTTCCTTTCCACATTCATAGCAAACAAGTGGCCCAAATCTGCATTGCCCGGAATGTCTCTTCCTGCATGTAGGACAATTTTGCACATTTGATTCCGCATTACCCGCTGTTCTCTGCTGTTGGTTTCGATTATTGCCCTGGCGATTTCCAGAAAAATTGCCTTTCCTCTTGTTTTGCTGGGAACCTTGACTATTGCCCTGGCTTGGTTTAGCATTCTGACTAGGCTTGCTTGATTGACCAGCTTGTGTAGACTTCACCAAAGCCCTCTCCTTCTTCTTAGCCTCCCAGTGTTTTTCTCTTTCCTCTTTCTGTCGGGCTACATGAAACTCAGCTCTGATGGCCTGACTCACACAGTCTGCTACAGAAGTAGGTGGTACTTGTCCAGTATCCACTAATGCCGCAATTTCTGGCCTGAACATCCCTATCATTTTCTGTATTTTTTCCCTCTCAGTAGGGACTACATAAGGGCACAAACGGGATAGCTGATCGAACTTTCGGCAGACTTCGCTTACCGACATGTTTCCTTACGTCAATTCTGAAAACTCTTTCTGTTGTTGTCTTAGAGATGCAGGGTCGTAATATTTCTGGTTAAATTCTTCCAGAAATTCTGCCCAACTCATGGTAGAAACGTCTCTTCTCATTCGTACAGTGTCCCACCAAAAACGAGCATCTTTTCTCAGCACAAAAGACGCACATGCAACCTTTTCTCGGTCGGTTAGGTTCATGAACTCCATGATCACTTGCAATGATGACAACCAGTCTTCAGCCTCTAAGGGATTTGTAGACCCTTCAAATTCTAGCGGCCTCATACGCCTGAATCTTTCATAGAGGGGTTCTAGATTTAATACTGGTTGTGGTTCCGGAGCTCTCTCATATACCGCAGCTGGAGTGATAACTGGATCTACCTCAGCTTCCTGTTCTACTTGGGTATCCTCAGGGCCTTGTCTCTGTTCTAGCTCCTCTACCCGTCGCCTCAGAATAGCATTCTCTTGCATCTGAGCTTCTAGCAGGGCTTGTATCTGATCCAGTCTTTCCATAACATTAGGACGTCGTTCTCGTCCCTCTGGTCGATCACGCAAATCCACCATCTTGCTACCTGTAAAATAATTATTTTCACATAAGAAAATAATTAACTAAACTTAAGTAAACTACTTACTTGGATAGCGGTGCAGGATGTGCGAAGTGTCAAATCAGGATATGGTCACACTGCTCTGATATACCAACTGTGACGGCAGTTGGTAATCCAAACTAGATCCATCGTAATTCCGCTCTGATACCAACTGTGGCGGCCCGCCCCTCGTAGAGATCATACAATACTATTACAGTTGAGCTTATCGCTAACTGCGATAGATTGTACTCTCATGGGTCGCCGGCTTATCTCTCTCTCTCTTAAAATCATGTCGTTTTTAGGGAACAAATTTTTTATTTTTTATTTTTTTTTAAACATCATGTAAAACATTTCCCACTATTTACTTTGTTGGCAAGTGCAAAGTAATTTACATATTACAGTACTTTCGTAAAATATATAATATTACAAACGACTGTTTCTTTCTTCTTTTTTTTTTTTTTCCTTTTTATTGCTCAGCGGAAAGACTCTGGCAGTACCATATCCCTCGCCCAGTTATCCTATTTGACACGCGTCATCCCGTCCGCATCCAGTCAAACAAGCTACTGAGCTGGTCGCTCACCTGCAACATTAGCAAAAATGGTGAGCTACAGGCTCAGTAAGTTCAAACATGCAAGAAATGAAATTTCTATGAATAGTACTATTCATCGTGAATAGTATCGTCGACTACTATTCATACGTGAATAGTAACTTTGACCACTATTCATACGTGAATAGTACTTTGACCACAATACTGTATCACACTAGTACATCTACCGCGATGTTAGTGCTCTCACTAAACTGTATTATGCTCAATTATGGCATAGTTTCAGTTTTAGATAATTATCTTTAATTATATTTTGGTTTTCAGCTCAGGTTGGCAGTACCATTTAAGTGCGCATGACTGGGAGCGGTACATTAGTGCTGACCTCCACAGCTTTAATCTCATAGCCCCGAAGGCAAAATAGTATATGACTGGGAGCGGTACATTAGTGCTGACCTCCACAGCCTTATTTTCATAGCCCCAAAGGCAAAAATACCTCCCTATACGGAAGGCTGGTACGCCAGAAAGTGGTTTCATTACCGACTTTTTAACATTCTAACCCGGTGACTTCACATTGTCCCGTGGTTAGGAATGGTTCACATTTTAATTTTAGTTGAGTGAGTTTTATTAACCTTGCTCTAGTACCCGAAGCACAATTAACAATGTATCCATTCTTAATAGTGCCCGTAGCACATTACGTCTCTCTCTTTACTCTATAATAGTGCCCGTAGCACATATGTACCTAACTTATAGTTAGTACATTAAAGTTAGCACAATATTGCTATATGTTGCAGACAGGTAAATGTCTGAACTTACCTTATCAGACTGTTCTCTTTCTCTCTCTTGGATCTTGAATCGCCTTTCTCGTAGGTCGATTTTGGGATCCTACAGACAAAACCTTGTTTGTTAATTTCATTTCCATTTATAGCTTTTATTTTTCATTAAAAAGCTTAAATAAAACCTATTTATAACTTTTTAGGCTTTATTTATTATTTTCACCATTTTCCCCCAACTTTTGTAAAATTACGATTTTACCCTTGACAGAATTTTTTCTCGATCCAGACTGCATTTTTGGCTCTCAGGAATATTTCTGACTCTTTTCTAATCATTACCGGGTTCGTTTTTATTTTATTTCCACTTTTTGCTTTCCCGGCCCTCGGGAAGCACTAGTCTGACCCTTACGTCGGTTTAGCGATTTTCTATCGTTTCGGAGCCTCAAATGGACGTTTCACTAGTATTTAAAACATTCATCTAGACTTTCCCGACCTAGGTCTCCGAGACTCGGGTTTTCCGTTCCCGACTCGGACCTTTATTTCGTTTCCAAAAATGCCCCCCCTCGGGGTCGGTTTTTTTTTTTTTAATTTCACTCACGTTTTTCATTTTCAAGGGGACGGGTTACTATTCATGACCCACCCCTTAAAATTTTTTTTTATTCAAAATTTTTCGTTAGGGACTTGGGTTTCCGCCCCGGCCCTAACTTTTATTTTTAATTTCCATTTTACCCCGAATGCCATTTTCGAAATTTTGGCAGCATTTCGGCGTAATTTTAAGGCTTCCGGCGTTAGGTACGCCTCGAACCGTATGTACCTGCCACGTACTATACCACAAGCCTATTTTATGTAAAAGTTTTCCAAACTTTTACATAAAAACCCACAAATTCCAATTTCACATTTTAACCCACATCACAAAATTTTTTCCACAATTTTGCCCTTAATTTGGTTTCGGTTTTCACAACCAAACCGAACCAAAAATTTGTCAAACTTTCACCACACTTTAGGCCATTTAATGTCATGTTTTTACCACATTTTCAAGCCCATTTTCTTGGCATTTTTAACCAATTTTCCTAGGGTTTTTACACACTTGTACCCCACGGCCAAAGAATGAAAACATGCCAAACAATTTTGTTTCATTCTTTCCATTATAAATTCATCATTTGCATATTAAATTGCATAATTCCAATCAACCAAATACCACATAAACCATGCAAAAATTTTCTTCCAAATCATTATTAAACCCCATCGCCATTTAATGTAATTCACACCAAGAATTTTTTTAAGCTTTTCACCATGACATACAAGCTTTATTCTTCACCAATTTCAACTTTGAAAGCATGTTAGCAATTAACCACAAAGTTTTCTCATTGGTTACCTAAGGTAACCCACGGATTTACCCTTGAAAAACCAACCAAAATTTGGTTTTTCTTTAAACAAATTACATGGTTTTCCTACTAATTACACCCTTAACAAAACCCAAGCATCAAATCATTGAAAACCACCAAAAATTTTTCCATCTTTTTCACTATTCATCCCATAGTTTTCTTGAAGAAAAACCAAGAAAAAATGCAAACCAAGGAAGGTTACCTTGCTTTCTTGCTTCCTTTGCCTTCAATGAAGTGTTTGATACCACTTTTGTGAAGAAATTTTGGAAGATTTGCTTGGTTCTCCTTGGTGGCTCACGTATTCTCCATGAACACTTAGAAGAAATTTTCTTTCTTTTGGTTTTGGCTTTGAAACAAGTTTCGGCCACTTTATCACCAAGTTGCCGACTTAATGAAACCAAAGGCCAATTAATTTAGCCTTCCACCAATGAAAATTAGACATCTTTCAAACCATTTCTTTCCATAATTTTTAAAAATTAAAAAGGTGTATTTTTGGCCAAATCTTGGCCTTTAGATCAAAAAAGCAAATGAATCATGGCCATTAATGCTACCAATCATCATCTTCTTTTTATTTATTAAATGGATTTATGATGTCATAAATGCTAAAGCAAAAGTTGACTTTGACTTTTACTATTCACATTAATTCGACTACTTTTTGACCGATACCGGTTCGAGCCGAAATTTTCCTGAAATCGTCCCGGCGTGTTCCTGAGGTCTCCTGTGCAGTCGGATCAATTTAAACTGCTTCCGTTTGATCAAAATCAATCCCGGAAGTTTTCCGTCTTTTATTGCTCCGGTTAAGGTTTTCAATGCCGATTTTGCACCGTTTCAACTCAGTGAATTTTTCCAACACTGAATTCTTACTCGTCAGTATTGTTAGAACATTTTCATATATTCTAAACAATATAAATACATTTATTTCACTCTTTAAATAGTACAAATTGTTATATACATACATTTGTACATTTTCATCCGAGAATTGCCTGAATTTCCCGGTTGTCACAATAGGACCCTTTGAGATCATCGAGCGAGTTGGGAAGGTGGCTTACAGGTTAGCCAGTCCTCCCGAATTGGCTTCGGTGCATAACATCTTTCATGTCTCAATGTTGAAGAAGTACATGCCAGATAGCTCCCATATCCTAAGCCAAGAACCAGTAAAAGTCCACACAGATCTAACATATAAAGAGAAACCTGTGCAGATTTTAGCCAGAAAAGATAAAATACTTAGGAATAAGGTTATATCACTTGTAAAAGTATTGTGGTGGAACCATAACCTCGAAGAAGCCACATGGGAACAGGAAGAGGATATGAAAAGAGACTTCCCGGATTTATTCTAATTTTCGAGGATGAAAATTTTGTAACAGGGGTAGGTTGTAAGGACCGCCCCATTCCTATAACTTGATTTTCCTATAATGAGAAATTGAGGAATAATTTAATGCCATTTAGTACAAATTCACAGAACACGGTCAAGTACACAGTCGTGTAAGAAGCCACGCATCGATCAAACTGTATGTGTGAGAAAGGCCGTATGAGTGAAAATAGCCATGTAGTGTAACACGGTCAGGTACATGGCCGTGTAAGTAGCTGTGTACCGCTCGGGTAAAATGAACATGTTTTAGGACATAGTCGTGTTGAGCAAGCTTAACTAGTACATGTCCGTGTCCGAACAATACACGCTCGTGTTGCCTTGAACACAACCGTGTTAGAACCCGTGTAGAAGGCCATGTAATTAGCAGCAAGCCGCTACACAAACTCTCAAAATGCATGAAACCTAATTACTATGTAATGAGTAATTAAGTTAAAAAATACAGTATGATTTCAAGTTGAATAGACTAAACAGGTACAGTACTATTTAAGTACTATTCGTGTAGTGAAAAGGGCAATCGATAGAGAACCTGGTCCATCCTATTATGTGTATCAATATATGAGATATGCAGTATTAGAAAACTGGTCCAGATGACCATTTCCTAACACAAGACTAGTGAACAGATCGCTAATATGCTCAAACCGGTCATCTGAGCATAACAACGATAGAAACCCTAGCAATTGTGTTTGAAAACTACTGAATTTTTTTTAAATACGTAATTGAAAAATACGTTTTTGAAAACATACATAAAATACATGTGTTCTTGTTTCTTAAAAATAATTTTAAAACATAATATACATTCATCCTTGTCTTGTTTCTTTATGTAACATATACATTTTCTTTGTAGCTGGAATGCATAGTGAAATCCATTTCCCACTCCATGACACTTCAGGAATCTATCTGCTAGTCCATTAGTTACTTCTTTCATTATGTCGGCTGTTTATCTTTGTTTCCTATATCACGAACAAACTAATGAGCTAAAGCTTAGTAAGTACAAACATGCATACATGACATTACATATACATAAATAATTATGTTAGTCACATTATGCTCGCTTATATTTCGTTCTTTCATTTTCATTTTTCTTTCTTTCCTTCATATCATGCTATTCTTTTCTTTTCTTTACTTTACTTTGGTTTCACTTGTAGGCCCCATTTGGTGGTCGTACCGTGATGCAGGCAAACCAATGAGGGGAGGGGGAGTGACCCCACCAACCTACCTCACGACCAAACTTAAACATTAAACTTTCGCACTTTTTGTAATGACCCCCATGTTCCTGAAACCTAATCTCTATGTAATCATTAATTAGGTTGATAAATACAATATATTTTCCAGTTGAATGGATTAAACAGGTATAGTACCATTTAATTACTATTCATGCAATGAAAGAGGTGATCGACAGTGAAATCGGTCCACCCTATTATGTGTATGAGTGTAAAAGATATGCAGTATCAGGAAACTGGTCCAGATGACCATTTCTTGACACAAGACTGGTGAACAGATCATCAGAACAGTAATGAAAACCCTAGCAGAGGTACAGTACCGAGAAAATGGTCCAGATGACCTCTTTTCACCCAGAAACCGACAAAATCGGAGTCAAAACACTCAGACTAGTCAGTTAGATAGAAAACAATGAATAGTAAATAGTGGAAAATGCAGTGTTAGGTTATGGCCAAGACGGTCTTAATTTGACTTAAAACTGATATATTAACAGTTAGTAGGCTCAATCTGGTTAATTGGGCATAAAACGATAATTTTTGTTTAAGAGATACGCAATATCGAGATGGTGGTCAAGACGACCTTTTCTCGCCCTAAAACTGATATATTTAGACTTAGAACGCCCAAATTAGTCAATCAGGCACTTGACACGTTTTTTGAAGCGGGGTCACACAGATATCAAAAACTGGTCCAGACGACCCCAGATGGATGTAAAACTGATAAGTTTGAAATCAACATGTCCAAATTAGTCAAGAGAGACTATGTCTAAAATTTCGCACGGGAACGCCTCGTTTTGCGTTCACAAGGACAATATAATGTAGACACAACCACAATATAGGAAATGAATAGTGAAATGGACATAGAATGGGCTCATAGGCAGTACAACCCAACTAGGAATGATCAGTGTAAAAATCAGATTCTATAAATCCAATTTCGGGTGAAAACTAGAATACTGCTGAGAAAGCATTGAACACTGCGGTAGAAAGCTAGACTGCAAAGAGAAGCAAATGCAGATGAATTTTCCCCTTAAAAACTGTGTCCCCCTAGCTAAAAAGTAGCTGTAAATTGCTGCACAAATAGCCCAAAAAGTGGCAATAAAATAATCAAATAGGTATGACACCTTTTGATTAAAATAAGCAAGCATTCAAGCACATGGCCAACAAAAATTTTTGTTTATTCGGCCCCTCCTTCCATGCTCAGCCCACGACCCCTAAAGGCTGAAAAATGGCAGCAATTTGTCCCTTGATTAGTAAAAAATATGGATAATTAAGTGAGCTTAAGCTTAAGTAAAATGGGTTAGTTTTGCCTATAAAAGGCATGCTTGACCAATAAGGGTTACTTTCTTTCATTTGGCTACCAAAACCATAACTCTTCTTCTCTCTCTTTTCTTGCTATAGCCAACAACTCCACAGCCCCCAAACCCACCATTTTCAAGCCAAAAACCAAGCCAAAAACTCACCAAAAGCTAGCCCCTTTCAAGCTTGTGTTAGGAGATTTCAGTCTAAGCCATTTTAAATTCATCCAAGGGTAAGTTTTTGGTATCAATATTTGTGATTTTTAGTTGTTATTTTGATTTAATATTAAGAGAAAAATTTTGGTGTTTTTGCTAGCATAAACCGACCCCAAACTTTCTTAGTTCACATGGCCATTTTGGTCACCAATGCTTGGAATCGGTGTGCTTGACTCCTAGCACGTAAGGTAAAACCAAAAAACACCCTTTTTGAAGTTTAGTTATTTTTAAGTTTTTGGATCAAGAAATTTATGTGTATTTTTTTATGCCATGGGTTGTAATAAGTTTATTTTGAACCCTTAATATTTCATTTTTAAGTTATGTGGTTGTGTGGTTATGATTTACATTTTTACGAATGGATGTGTGTATGTGTGGATGTTTTAGTGGCTAGACACAAATCTGTCCCCAGGTTAGAGCCACGAGTTTTGGCCATTTTGATCATGTTAGATTCCGAATTTGGGATTTGGTAAAACTTGAAGTTTTAAGGAAATTTCGTTACAGTCATTTTTATGTCAATAGGTTTTGGCAAAAAATGACACTAATATAGGATTTTTGAGTGGTTTTCATTCAGTGTCCAAAACTGGGACAAAAAAATCCGAACCCAGAAACAATCTCGGGTTTTGTTAAAAATGACCCGCTTAGAGTCCGAACCGGATCTCGGGTTCAATACGAAAGTTATAGATCTCATTGAAAACTTTAAAAAATCGACAAGTGTTTTAAAAATTTGGTCGTTTTGTGCCTCAAACAAAGCCGTTTTCAAAATAACATAAAACTGAAAACTTTTCAAAAATTGGGCAAAAGTAGCTACTGGTTTAGTAAGTTTAGAACTCGATAGAGTTTGAATTAAGCTCTGGGATGAACACAAGAATTGTTCATCTCGTCGAGAACGAAAAGTTTTATGTTCGCTAAATTTGCAAACTAAGTCATTTCAAGCAAGTTTTAAAACAGTTTCCAAAAATAGTTCAAGAACCCTTTTTAAAAAATGAACACAAAATGTGTTTTAACGTTGTTAAAATAAGAATATGGTTTTAATAAAACGCTCCCACCTTCCAACGTGGTGATAAGGGGATGATTTTAAAGCACCTAATTTTCCCAAAAATTTTATAAGGCAACCAAGACAATTTTACAAAATAAACAACACAATAGTGGTAGCTCAGTAGGCTACCACATCAAATAAGCTTAGTAACTCGATAGGCTACCAAGTCAACAACGCACTAGGTAACCGATCAGTTGACTGGTCGATCAACCAGTCAAGAGTTTGAACGATATAGTGAGGAATGAGGATTAATTTGTCAAGAAGACAACTTAATCAAACATGATAAAAGTTAGATACCAAATTCCCAAATTAGAGCAATAAGGTACCGACGGACCTCGATACCATACCACGATACAAGTTATGGTCACTAACGGTAATAGTAACCTAAGAACACTGTTAATTAATTTATTAGGTAATAAATTAATTAGCCATGATTAGACTATCAAACTCACCAAGAGAGAGTAAGTTAGTACCAATGACAATCGATACCGTACGTTAGTATCCGCTTTAGTCACTAATAGTATTAGTGACTTGTAGGAAATAAATCAGTAAAAATGTATCAGAGTAGCATAGCTGAACAATAAAAATTTTTTAAGATCATTAAATATCTCATGATGCCATATACAATAAACCAACAACAATTTAAACTCATACCTCAAGGACGCCAATCTGCAGGAGGAGAATGATTGGAGGGCTTCAATCAACTAGCCTTCTCTACTATTCTCCAATTTCTGAATGGCTGAGTGTGTGGGCACTCTGAACCTTGATCGGTATGGTAGCACTGCTAGTCTTCTTCTAACCACCCAGATCTCTAAAGAACTTATTGTCACGGTGAGTTATGCAATAATAAGCCTGCTCATCTATGATCTAAGAGAACTGGAGCGGCATGACCTGTATTTATAAACTTGCATGAGGTGATCCTTTGAATTCGAATTGGATTAGGAGAAGATTATCTCCCTTATCCACTCACAAAATTTGAATTTCTAGGGGTAAATCCCAACCAAAAATTTGGCCAATCTTAGAGATTATCCAATCCAAATTTAAACAAGATTTTAACATGAATTTTAACTCCTCATTTATTCATAATAACCGAATTTCCCTAGTGCCAAAATTATGACTAGATTTGGCCATTAAAAGTGAGGAGAATCAAAATCCAAATAGGATTTTCTAGCTTGAATCCTATCTCACCCTTTCCACTAAAAAATCCAAAATTCCCTTTGGATTTATCCAATAAATTTCGTCCACATTAGGGAGGAGAGAATCCAAATTAAACTGGGATTGAAACTTGAATTTTTCCCTGCATCCTTATCCACAAAAATTGAAAATCTCCTGGAGGATTTTCCTCAACAAAAATTCGACCACTTTTGATGGAATTGGGATTCAAAATTCGAGTAGAATTCAAACAAGATTTTTCCTCTTCATAATCCAACTCAAATTTGAATTCTAGCCTTGTAGAATTATCCACAAAGAATTCAAATTCCACTTGGACTGTGATTCAAAAATGTAAATTTCAAATTTCAAAATTCAAAATTCAAAATTCAAATTCATATTTCAAATTTCAAATTTAAATTTCAAATTCGAATTTCAAATTCGAATTTCAAATTCAAATTTCAAATTCAAATTTCAAATTTCAAATTTCAAATTTCAAAATTCAAATTTCAAAATCCACAAACAATTGTATTTCAAATTCTTGTTTTCATGGAAAATTTTCTACAACTCCAATCCAATCTCAAATAAAATCGTGGCAACTTCATTTAGAGTTCGAATAATTGTGTACTCTATCATCTAAAATAAAATCTGAATTCAACCGGAGACAATCTTGTCCACCATCCTAATCCTATGTCAACACCATCCATGCATAATCATCTAACCAACAGCATACTTAAATTAATTTGCCAATCGTTAAGGAATTATGTGGAGCTAGTAGAGGAACTAATTGAACATATATAATCGGGCTCCTGTGAGTCCATATGATCATCATTCTTTATCGAACAACTCAATCATACGATCACTAATTTCAGAGTCACACCACTATAAACCTAAAACTGAACTCCCAATTATATACCATATTACGTAAGCCTGTGACAAGCTATTGTCCAATGACCTTGTCATGTATGCAGAACCCTCATATGATATCCATGATCAGCCTTAGGTCAAAGTTCGTTCAATTCTACTGATCAGGCTATCTTAAAATTCCATTATACTACCGAATAAGAAAATGATTATTCACCATATGTGAATAAGAAGTCATCCGCCCAACAGATAACCTAAGGCCTTATCCATTTTCACATCTAGTATAATGCCTTTAAGAGGATACCCTTAACTCCTTATTAGAGTTATGATTCCGATATCTATAAACAAACCCTTCATCGTATACAAGTCATGCACCCAACGAACCGGTCTATAAGCTTACTACCTCCGAGACGCTTTAGCCATTGGAACATCAAAGTACACAAGTTATATACATGAAGTAGTTCATTCACTCAGGATTAAGGTTACTGCATAATGAACATCAAAAGCAGATCGATCCACTCATAGCGGACTACGTAGAGCAATCATGCTTTAGTCCAGGTCTAATATGTCACCACCAAGCAACATATCTATGTCTCTACTTGGGAGTCTATGCTCCAGACAGTCAAGACAAACCGTCCCCACCATGGATTTAGACAACATAATAGTCTTATAATGAGTTAGATGCTCGGTCTAACCCCATAAACTACAAATCTTAGTTTAGACCACTTACTTTAGAACATTGTCTTCTCGTATACAAAAAGTCCATTGCATGCAACGTTCTAACAGTTTTAACACAAGCAGTCAGGGAGCGATGTTTGCTTATATTTACTTTAACATGTAAATAGAATGAGGACAAACAGTAATGTAATGAATAACCTCCATATATATATAATTTTATCATCCAGTTCAAAATAAATACATCAAAATGTCTCTAATGCTTAGGGCATTTCCTAACAATCTCCCACTTGCCCTGAGCCAGTAGATGTGCCATGTTACGCATCCCAATTGTCTTTACATGCCTCTCAAAGCTTCTGGCCACCAAAGTCTTAGTAAAGGGATCAGCAATGTTGTCCTCAGATGCGATCTTACGTACATCTACTAATCCTATCTCCACGTGCCCTCTCCAATCAAGAACATTGATCCTATTGCCGACTTCGTTGAATCCTTGCAAGTCTGGAAGATTAAGTCCGTGTATCCTACGGGTGTTAGGTCCCCTCCAGAATATACTAGCATATAATCCCTCGTTCTCTTAAAATACTTAAGTATATGCTTTACTGCTTGCCAGGGCTTGGTTCTAGGATTCGCTTGATATCGACTCACCATACCTACTGCAAAACATATGTTCGGGTGAATGCAAAGCATAGCGTACATAAGGCTAACCACGTGGATGCATAAGGGACCTTACTCATATGCTCTCTTTCTTCCGATGTCTTGGTACAGTCATCCAATGAAAGAGTTAGACCAACAATGGAAGTTTATGAACCTTTTTTTGCCTCTTGCATTGCATATTTGTTAATTATTTTATCTATGTATGAAGCTTGGGATAACGCTATCATTTTGTTCTTTCGATCTCTGAAGAGATGAATGCCTAGAACATAATTAGCTTCTCCCAAGTCCTTCATGTCAAACTGTTGGTGTCGCCAAAGCTTGACTGATGATAAGTTCCCTGCATCATTTCCAATGAGTAGTATATCATCGACATGGAGTACCAAAAAGATTACTTTTTTATCCTTAATACGTTTATAAACACAGGGTTTGTCAACGTTCTGCTCAAAACCAAATGTCTTGATCGCTTGATCAAATCTCTAGTTCCATGAGCAGGATGCTTGCTTTAATCCATAAATGGATCTAAGTAACTTGCAGACTTTTCTTTCTTGGCTTTTTGTCACGAACCCTTCGGGCTGTATCATGTAGATACATTCCTTAAAATGGCCATTCAAGAATGCCGTCTTGACATCCATTTGCTAGATCTCGTAATCGACAGCCGCAGCAACGGACAGAAAAATACGGATAGTCTTCAGCATAGCAACAGGCGAAAAGGTTTCATCGTAATCGATTCCAGCCTTTTGCATGTACCCGTTTGCAACCAGTCTAACTTTGAAAATTTCCATTCTCCCTTCCGCATCCTTCTTTCTTTTGTAGACCTACTTGCATCCAACGGGTTTTATCCCATCCGGCAAATCTACAAGTTCCTAAACAAAGTTGGATTTCATAGAATGCATCTCATTGTTCATAGCCTATTTCCAAGATTTAGAATCAGCATCATTTATAGCTTTATCATAGGTGACTGGATCATCCTCATGTTCATGAGCCTCGGCCTGGTATACCTTAGCATCATACATGAAGAAATTAGGTTTCTTTGAAACCCTCCTACTATGACGAGGCACCCTAAATTGTTGATCATCTATAGGTCTTTCACTAGAACTCGAACTTGCGTCCAAGACCGAAACCTGTGGAGCACTTCTTTCACCCAATAACTCCTCTAACACCACTTTGTTTCGAGGTTTAAAGTCATTCATGTGACTTTCTTCCAAGAATGTCGCATGGGTTGAAACAATGACTTTATGTTCCTTTGAGTTGTAGAACAGACCTCCTTTAGTTCCCTTAGGATACCCTACAAACATGCACAATTCTGATCTTAGTTCCAACATCTTCGCATCCCTATCCAGTAAATATGCTGGGCAGCCCCATATTCTCATATGTCTAAGAGAGGGCTTCCTGCCATGCCACAATTCATACGGAGTCCTGAGAATTGATTTGCTTGGAACCTGGTTTAGAATATAGCATGCCATTTGTAAAGCATATCCCCAGAATGATAACAGTAGCGTTAAATAACTCATCATGGATCGTACCATATCCAACAAGGTCCTATTTCTCCTTTCAGCTACACCATTCTGTTGTGGAGTACCAGGTGCAGTCAATTGGGATAATATCCCGTTCTCTACAAGATGTCCTAGAAATTCGTCGGAGAGGTATTCGCCACCTCGATCAGATCGAAGTGTCTTTATGGATTTATCCAATTGCTTTTCTACTTCCACACGATAGTCTTTGAACTTGTCAAAGGTTTCACTCTTGCGGTGCATCAGATACACATATCCATACCTTGAGTAATCATCAATAAAGAGACATAATACTCAAACCCTCCTCGTGCTACGATGTTCATGGGACCACATACGTCGGTATGCACAATTTCTAAAAGTTCATGAGCCCTAGTACCCTTAGCTCCAAAAGACCTCTTAGTCATCTTACCCGCAAGACAAGATTCACATTGAGGAAGACGTACCTCCTCCAGAGATTCTAGAGGACCGTCTTTCACCAACCTTTGAATCCTATCCTGATTAATATGACCAAGTCTTAAATGCCAAAGATACGCCTTGTTAGAGTGAGAAACTTTCAATCTTTTAGAGTTATCTATTAATTCAGTGTCAAGTAGTGAGTACATCTTTGGTTTTATCAACTATAGGTTTCCATCCATCCATCCAGAATAGATAAAAAAATTATTTCTACGAATATCAACTCTTTTACTAAAAGAAACTGAATAAGAATCCTTTATTAAACAAGCTACCGATATAAGGTTCCTCCTAAAATTAGAACATAAAAATAGTCTTTCAATAAAATAAACCTAAATTCATCAAAATAAAGGTAAACATCTCCCACCAAGCCACCGTCTCTAGTCCACAACGAGAGGCTCTTATCATGTAGACTTCTCGTTTCCACGAACCCCTGCATAGAAACACAAACATGAATAGTGGCACCCAAATCAATGACCCAAGTGTCTTTTGATTCTTCCACCAAACACGCTTCCAAAGAGTGAAGTTCCTTACCTTCCTTGCCCTTGGCGGCTAGGAATTCCCGGCAAGCCTTCTTGAAGTGACCTACCTTCCCATAGCGGAAGCATTTGGATTTTTTAGGGTCCCTGGGCTTCTTATTCTTGTTCTTCCTCTTCCCATTCGACATAGGAGGACTAAAAGAACTAGACGCTGCTTGCTTCTGATTTGGCCTCTTTCTCTTCTGTGAGGGTTTGGAAGATTCCGCTAAATTGGCCTCTCCTTTGGATTGAACAGCATCCCCATCCCAGATCATCCGCTCATAAGCTTGAAGTTGCTTCATGAGCTCACTGAGTCTTAACTCCCTTGTCGCCAGATTGTATGCGGCCTTAAACCCCACAAAATCTTTTGATAGAGTTTTGAACACCATCTCGATCTAGGTGTTGTAGTCCAACTCAGCACCATTTTCGAGAGCTTCAGCAAAGAATCCCATTAGAGTGATCATATGGTCCTTTACCAGAGTACCTGTCTTCTGCTTGAGTTCATAATGCTGGTTATAGCAGACTGTCGAGCTAATTTTTCTTGGCCTCCAAACATGTCCTCCAGATTTTCCATGATCTTCCCAGCAACTTGATAAGTCTCATGCTGCTTTTGTAAAGCACTCGTCATGCTAGCCAGAATGTAGCACCGAGCTATCTCATTGGATTCTCTCCAATGAGTATAGGCAACCGGGACCTCCTCAAGCGGTGTGTCAGGTTTAGGCCCAGGTGGGCATGGTTCATCCAGTACGAACTTGTGTCTCTCGCAGCTAAGAACTATCAGTAGATTTATTTTCCAGTCTTTATAATTATCACCGTTCAACTTATTTTCAGTAAGTATTGAAATGAGAGGTGCTGGTGACATTTTGAATTGAAATAAAATTATACTACACATCATTACAAGGCCCAAGCAAATATACAGATAATTTAACAAATAAAACATACAAGTATGTTCTTACATGAAACTTAAAAATCATGTAGCATTGCAACGGTAATTCTCAGCACCTATTGCCCCAACCACCGAGGGGTGGTCATGAAACAAATAGCTAGAACATGATCCAATTAATATATGTTGCCTTAAATCCTCCAAGGTTAAGATATATATATTAATAGCCGCTTATTTTGGCCACCAGTTTAGTTAACAAAGCTTCTAGGGAAGGTTAATAACTAAACAAGTCTTGAGTGTATAACCATCATTTATGTAGCCTGATCCACATCCTACTAAGCCACCAAGGGGTGGTCATGAATAGGATCGTACCCAAACACGTTTTCCACATAGGAAATCCAACCTAGTATACCGATGGCAGTAAACACCTATGAGGGGTGTGGTCAGGGCAGAACTGACGCGAGGCGTTACCATGCTTTCACATATGGATCAACAATGAAGGCCGTGGGTTTTGTTTGAAACCTTCTCCCACTCAATATTTTGAAAAATATACAAGTTTTGACAAGTATGTATGATCAATATAGTATGAGCGGCACTCACCTATCCTATATGACATGTTATCAAATATGCATATAAAACATCCATCAATACATATTTATACATCCATGACTTATCACATAAAAAATAATTGACAGAATAGCCAAGCCATGGTTCCATCCTAGAACAAAGAAATAAAGATTACAAAATTCCATCCAAAGCATTCTTTGGGTCTTGAATTTTGTTTCGTCTTCTTGTATCCATCTTTATGGAGCCTCTCAATTTATTTCTCATCCTATGAATCATTTGAAATTAAAATCCCAAAAATTTAAATTTCAAATTCAAATTCCAAATTCGAATTTTAAATTTAAATTTCAAATTCAAATTTTAAACAATTTTAAATATCATGTGCAATAATATGTAATTTCCAAAAATTTAAAATTTAAAATTACATATTTTTAAACATGATTTAAAATTAAATCTCAAATTTAAAAATCAAAATTTTTTGATTTTCAGTCCATTGGCCCCTCGGCCTTCGAAGGCCAGTAGTCACCGTGGGTAGCCCCCCGGGGGGCTGGCAGGCCACTGTCGCACCATGTGCGGCCCCAGGCTACATGCCTGGGCTGGGTGCAGCAGCCACAGGCTGCATGCCCGGGTAGGCGCAACAGCCCGCCAGGCTGCAGGCGTCGCCTGCAGCCCAAGGCCACGACCAGCCCTTAGGGGGCCACGGCCACCCTCGGCTGCAAGCAGAGCCTGTGGTCGTGGGAGGTACAGCCATGGGCAGGGGCTACCACAGCCCCATCCTGCCCGAGTGCAGGGGCTGCAGGCCCTTCACGGCTGGTGGTCCATCCCGAGGGGTTGGTCCTGGATTTCCGTGCCATATTTCAATTTACGCATTAGGATCTTCAAAAATTAATTTGAATCCTAATTAAATTGAAATTTTCCACACAATCAAAATTTCAACCTTTAAATTATATTTAACTTTTGGGAAAAATAAATTACGGTCTTCAAACTTCAATCTCCTCCAAGAATAATTAAATAAAATTTCCTAAACTATTTTTGGTGTGCAAAAAATTCTAATCATAATAGTTCTAAGAGATAAAAAATTAAAATTCATGGGAAAATTACAGTGTTAATAAACTACTCCTATGGTTACATAAAAATTCATAGATACAATTTTCTAAATTCTAAGGAACCATAACCGGTATAAAATAAGCATACTTATAATAATTTAAAAAATTAAAATAACCACATACTACATACATAATACATGATAACAACATAAAGGAATCCTAGAATGCCACTCTCTAAATATCAAATCCATACATAAATAAAAAGACTAATTAATTGTCTAATTTATGTACATGGCATAGTCATAACTTGGCTCTGATACCAATTGTAGGAAATAAATCGGTAAAAACGTATCAGAGTGGTGCAGCGAAACAATAAAAAAAATTTTAGATCGTTAAATATCTCATGATGCCATATACAATACACCAAAAACAATTTAAACTCATACCTCAAGGACACCAATCTGCAGGAGGAGAATGATCAGAGGGCTTCAACCAACTAACCTTCTCTACTATACTCCAATTCCCGAATGGCTGAGCGTGTGGGCACTCTGAACCTCGATAGGTATGCTAGCACTACTAGTCTTCTTTCGATCACCCAAATCTTTAAAGAACTTATTGTCACGGTGAGTTATGCAATAGTAAGCCTGCTCACCTGAGAGTTAGTGGTCTAAGAGAACTGGAGTAGCAGGACCTTTATTTATAGACTTGCATGAGGTGATCCTCTGAATTTGAATTGGATTAGGAGAAGATTTTCTCCCTTATCCACTCATAAAATCTGAATTTTCTAGGGGCAAATCCCAACCAAAAATTCGGCCAACCTTGGAGATTATCCAATCCAAATTTAAACAAGATTTTAACTTGAATTTTATCTCCTCATTTATCCATAATAATCAAATTTCCCTAATGCTAAAATCATGACTAGATTCGGCCATTAAAAGTGAGGAGAATTAAAATCCAAACAGGATTTTCTAGCTTAAATCCTATCTCACCCTTATCCAGTAAAAAATCTGAAATTCCCTTTGGATTTATCCAATAAATTTCGTCCACTTTAGGGAGGAGAGAATCCAAATTCAACTGGGATTGAAACTTGAATTTTTCCCTGCATCCTTATCCACAAAAATTGAAAATCTCCTGGAGGATTTTCCTCAACAAAAATTCGACCACTTTTGATGGAATTAGGATTCAAAATTCAAGTAGGATTCAAACAAGATTTTTCCTTTTCATAATCCAACTCACATTCGAATTCTAGCCTAGTGGAATCACCCACAAAGAATTCAAACTCAACTTGGACTGTGATTCAAAAATTTGAATTTCAAATTTCAAAATTCAAATTTCAAATTTCAAATTTCAAATTTAAATTTCAAATTCAAATTTCAAATTCAAATTTCAAATTTCAAATTTCAAAATCCACAAACAGTTGTATTTCAAATTCTTATTCACATGGATAATTTTCTACAACTCCAATCCAATCTCAAATAAAATCATCGCAACTTTATTTGGAGTTTGAATAGTTGTGTACTCTATCATCCAAAACAAAATCTGAATTCAACTGGAGAGAATCTTGTCCACCATCCTAATCTTATGTCAACACCATCCATGCATAATCAACTAGCCAAAAGCATACATAAATCAATTTGCCAATCGTTAAGGAATTATGTGGAGCTAGTAGAGGGACCAATTGGACATATACAATTGGGCTCCCACGAATCCATATGATCATCATTCTTTACTGAACAACTCAATCATATGATCACTAATTTCAGAGTCACATCACTATAAACCTGAAACTGAACTCCTAATTATGTATCGTATTACGTAAGCCTACGACAAGCTATTGTCCAATGACCTTGTCATGTATGTAGAACTCTCATATGATATCCATGATCAGCCTAAGGTCAAAGTCTGTTTAATCCTACTGATTAGGCTATCTTAAAGTTCCACTATACTACCGAATAAGAAAATGATTATTCACCATATGTGAATAAGAAGTCATCCGCCCAGCAGACGACCCAAGACCTTGTCCATTTTCACATCCAGTATAATGCCTTTAAGAGGATACCCTTAACTCCTTATTAGAGCTATGATTCCGATATCTGTAAACAAACCCTTCATCATATACAAGTCATGCACCCAATGAACCAGTCTATAAGCTTACTACCGCCGAGTCGCTTTAGCCATTGGAACATCAAAGTACACAAGTTATATACATAAAGTAGTTCATTCACTCAGGATTAAGGTTACTGCATAATGAACATCAAAAGCAGATCGATCCACTCATAGTGGACTACGTAGATCAATCACGCTTTAGTCCCGGTCTAATATGTCACCACCAAGCAACATATCTATGTCTCTACTTGGGAGTCTATGCTCTAGACAGTCAAGACAAACCGTCCCCACCATGGCTTTAGACAACATAATAGTCTTAACATGAGTTAGATGCTCGGTCTAACCCCATAGAATACAGATCTTAGTTTAGACCACTTACTTTAGAACATTGTCTTCTAGCATACAAAAAGTCCATTGCATGCAACGTTTTAATAGTTTTAACACAAGCAGTCAGGGTACCATATTTGCTTACATTTACTTTAACATGTAAATAGAATGAGGACAAATAGCAATGTAATAAATAACCTTTATACATATAATTTTATTATCCAGTTCAAAATAAATACATCAAAATGTCTCTAATGCTTAGGGCCTTTCCTAACATGACTCAGTAAAGTATTAATGGAATCCGTATTGATGATAGGTAGTTACCTGTAACATGATAAAGACGAGAGTACAAGTTTGCTTGCAAACTAGGTAAGTATAACTCTACCTACAGCATGAGCAAAATGATTTTAAATGATGATTTTTACAGTATGTTTAGTATGCACACCATGCATAAGTTGTTGCACAGCATGTATAAGGGCATATAGTTTGACAATCGTGTAGATTGTTGAAAGAACAAGTTAGATACCATACATCCCTATTGCGTAAGTTTTGGGACAATTTAGTAGAGCATATGGTCAGATATGATTCAACAATTGGGTAATTGTTAAGCGTGTTGTACCGACCTTTCAAGTTAGAAAAGGTTTCAAAGTTTAGTATAATAAGTCCAAGTCGAGGCTCATAAAGAAAGAATAATCTAGGCTTAAAAGACATAATGAGTCTAAGTTGAGGCTCATGAAGAAAGAATAATTTAAGCTCAGAAAACATAACGAGTCCAAGTCGAGACTCATAAAGAAAAAAATGATCTTAGCTTAAAAGACATAACGAGCCCAAGACAAGGTTCATAAAAAAGAATGATCTCGGTGAATTCCTGGATCCACACCAATTCGGTACTAACACATAGGCCCTTAGCAAAGATAAGAAACGATAATGAATAATAAAGCATATTCGGTCCATGCATTGTCCACGATATGTTTTAGCTATAGTTCAGTATGCTTCTAGCTACAGTAGATATGCATTCAGTCACATGATGTTTTCTGTTATGCATTTATTGATGAGATGTTGCTGTTATGTTTTTAGTTTTGTGTGATGCTCTGGTGTTGCATCCAATATATGGTATGATTCAGTAAATAGTACATGACATGCTGATATGTTTTAAGTATGTATTATGATTTAAACATGTTTTGTGGACAATATGTTGTACTTACTTGGTGTAAAGCTCACAATGTGTGTTCATGTTGTAGGTAAGTGTCCTATAGCTTAGAGCTCAATGAGCGATGACGGCGACGGAGGTGGATGTGAGGGTGAGGTTATGATTACTCTGTGAGTTTAACTTCCGCACAGTAAACAGTATTTTTGAGTAGTATATTTTGAATAGCAATTAGTTAAAGAATTTTATGAGTATGTATGTATGACTGAACTCCTTATGATTTAGACTTTGTATTTTTGAAAGTATACTTATATGAATAATAAATATTATGCATTTAAAAAATCCCCTAAAGTAATAATTTTTAAGCAAGATAAGTAACAGTAGTTTTAAGTAACGGTCCGGGCCACTCAGGGCATGAGACGTCACAGTTGGTATCAAAGCAGTATCTTGCCACCCTACCTCACATCGCTGTGTGCCTACCTCATCTGCTTAAGTAAGTTAGTTTTTATTTTATAGTATTAATACGTAAGTTAACGTAAGTTATAATGTGTAACCATGGCTGCACCAGAAGAGGCTACGCTAGTAGAGCGCTGTGACGACCAGAGAATTCTAACAGTGTAACTTAGTTTAATCTAGGGTTCTCTATGAGTTCTGTAAGCAAGAATGTAAAGAAACACTATGTTTGTAATTAGACAAATTATAGTGTTGATAGTAATACATAGATGTTTTGGAGGAATTAAAATCTCCCAAAATAAGTAGAGAATAAAGTATATGATTAAGAAAGTGATTTCAGGCCAAAACGCTCAAAAAGGAGTAGTTTCGATATCTAAACAGTGTAAAGATAAGAATATGGCAAGTCAAAGTAAGAGCACAGTAAGAAAAGTAATTTAGGGTTTTTACGAGTTTTAAGACAGTATTAGAATAATTTGGTAGTACGGATGGCTAGACAAGTCCTCCGGTATATCACCCTAGAAATTTCGTCATCTTCGGTAAAATGATGAAGCATTTTGGGGCCAAAGAAACCAAGAGATTACCCTAGGTAAAACCTAAGGTTACTAAAGGATGAAAAACTTCGTCATTGATTTTTAGCCCAACGACAGTAGAATAAGGTAAACCGATCATACAGGAGGTGTCAGAAACCCACCTACGCGATTTCGGTAAAGTTTGGTTCGGTTTGACTTTTGGTCAAACTTTGACCTAGGATTAATTAGATGACATCATGGATGATGTCATAATTAGGAATAAGAAATTAGAAGAAAAAGGGTGGTAGGTAGGATGAATGGCTAAGATTAAAGGTAGGTAAGATCAAGGGCCAAGATTAAACCAAAAATGCAAAGTTGATTTTTTTAAAAAATTTTGTGGATAAGGGCTGAATAGGTCGGTTTTACAGCTGGAAAGACAGCCAAAATAATTATGTTTTGACCCCAAAAAGTTTGCAAATAAACCCTTAAAAAGTTGCTAAAAAGTCCCTAAAGAAAATTGCTAAAAAGCCCTCCTTTTTGGCCTCCCTTTATAAAAACGTTTTTGGCTTTATGAAATCAGATTTTTTTTTTCTGAAATTACAGCCCCTTTGCTGCCCTTTGAAGCTGTGAATCTTCCCCTCCATTGAGCTTGAGTTTCTTCAAAGTTTGTTGTCAAAATCTTAAGCAAAGTTCTTCCTAAGCAAGTATTGAGTAATATAGCAAGGTAAGCTTGAAATTTCAAGCTTTTCTTTGGTATTTTGAAGCAAAAATCTGTGGCTATGTTGAGTAGAAAGGAATGAGAAAAGTTTAGGTCAAACCTTGTTGTTTAAGGTTAATTAGTTTGCATGATAGTTAAATAGTAATTTAGAAGCTTGAAACAAGAATTTTTCATGTTAGTTTTGTGAGGAACTCGTGGCTAAGTGTATGGGTTCAAAGAATTTCAAGTTTGGTTTAATTAAATTGTTGTTTTAAAGTGTGTTTTGATATGTAAAACAACTAGAAAGAAAATTTGAAAGCTTAAAACCAGAGTGGGATTCGGTTTGTTTCAAGAAAAATCGTGTATGTTACTAGGGTTTGGAAAGAATTCTGAGTTGGTTTTGGTTGATTTAAACATGTGTTTTAATGTGTAAAATGTTTAGAAAGAAAAGTTAAAAAGTTTGAACAAAATTTTGTAAAAGATTTCTAAAAAGAAACCATGTATACCTAGTGTGAAGAACATGTAAAAATCATGTGATTTTAGTGTTGTGGTAAGTTAGAATGATGTAGAAGATAAGTTTGTGTAAGTGGTTGAATTGAAAACCAAAGTTTTGTTAGGATTTGGCATAAAAACCAGTGACTTTATAAAGGGATTTCAATAAGAATTTTGGATGGTTCTGGTATTGAATATGCCTTAAAAACCAAGAAGAAAAGTAAGAGAAAGAATGCTTGAAAGAAAGAAATTTTTGGTGTTGGAAACCTAAACTAAAACCGTGGCCTAAGTGATTGAAAAATAAAGACTTTGTGTGTGAATTGTACAATGAAAGTGTGGAAACTTTTTACGTAAAAGTTTAGAAACTTTTGCACAAAATAGGCCTCTGGTATAGTACGTGGCAGGCTTAGATCAGGATGGATGGTTTTGAGGCGTTTCCTAAACGCTGGAAACCTAAAATTTAAGCGGAAATGTTGCCGAAATTTTTAAAGCGGCATTAAGGGCATTTCAGGAAATGAGCGATAAAAATATGATCAGAAATGAAAACCGAGATCCCTTGGTACCTTAGAGTTAGAAGTAAGAAAGTAGGTCTAGTAGAATAGTAAACCGACCCCAAAAATCTAAAATGCCGAGAGGACGGAAAAAAAATAACGTCAAGGGCGTTTTGGGTAACAAGGGTAAGTTTAGGGTCAAGATGGGAAAAAAAAAACCCGAGCCCTTGGAGACCTAGGTCGGGACGAGAATAAGAAACATTTTTAAAATTCGTGACAAGCTCGTTTGAAGCTCCGAAACGCTAGAAAAACAAGCCACGACCCCAAGGGTCGGAATAGTACCACCCAAGGGACGGGTGATAAGTAAATAGTGTAATCGCAACAATTAAGTTGTAAAAATTTACCGAGACCTAGAAAAGATTGTCTTAAGATTTTAGGGACTCAGAAAATCCCGTTTAAGCGCCAAAATGAGAATGTTACGACCCCAAGACCTGTTAGGGGTAAAATGGTCATTTTGACCAAAAAGTCTAGAAAAGTCAAGAAAGGGGCGTTAAACCCTCTAGTTAGCTATTTTATGGTTCTCGGACTTAGGGAACCCAGTCTAAGTAAAAAAATAAAAACGTCCCCGGGCCTAGTTACTATTCACGTGCATGATACTATTCATATGAATAGTACTATTCACCGTCAAATGATTACTTTTCACCTAGTTTACCAAAATTTCTGAAATGCTCGGAAATGGTTGCTAGAGCACTAGAAAAGTCTTAACAGAGTCATTAGGACTTTAAATGCCGTTATAAGACTTTAATTAAGATTTTAAAAGCTAAAGATCAGATTTTAGTATAATAAAGTCAGTTAATGAAAATGTATTAACTGATGACATTGTGTCTTTAGGAAACTCAATTAGAGATGGGCAAAGGAGCTCGAGAGACCCCAGAAGTTTACACTAGCACAAGTGCTGTAAGTACAAACATTTAATTGCCTACTCACGAATTGACTTGCCATAGAGTCGTATTATATATATATACACATTTAAGTTATTCAGTTTGTGACATGATACTAACATGTTCACGAGAATAGTTAAGCAAGATCAGATAAAGAAAAGAGGAATAAGATAAGTCAAACAATAAGACTTAAAAGTTAAGGTTGGCGTACCGGCCTCTCCAGTTTTGAGTTTCAAAGATAGCCTCCACCCCAGTTGTGTGGCGCTGCCTCGTTAATAATGAGATAGTTGATGGCTTGACTTACTACCTATAGGTCGCAGTCCAGAGATGACCTTAGGGTTGATTGATGGGTTGCTCCCCTGATTCTCTATTGGTCTGCGCGCACTAGGTACGTCCAAGCACGGGCCCACAAGCGAAATATTAAGCAAGATAAAGTAAAGCAAAGAAAAGAAAGAAATAGAGTAGAAAGAATAAGTAAAGCATAGGAGTAAGAAAATAATTGGTCATAAGTTGACTAACCCTAAGTGTGGTGTATTCAGCTTATTTACTTGTATGTTTGTACTTACTGAGCTTTAGCTCATTAGTCTATTCGTGATGTAGGTAATAAAGGTAAGCAACCAGCAATATGAAACAAGAGTAGCGGACTGACAGGCAGATCCCAGCGATGTCATGGACGGGTTATGGTTTCGTTTCGCAGAGTTCCACTGTAATTAAAGTGTAAAAGAAAAAAAGTGTAATAGTGATGTATATGTATAAAGATAAGACACGAGTGTAATATGTAAAATAGTGAAACAAGCTTAAAAGTATGTTTTTATTTTTACGTACTTTAAAGTAACAATACCGCAAAATATATTTTAGGAAAAAAAAGTATTCCTAGTTTTTCAAGTACAAATCTTTTAAACCCCTAAAGAAGAAGAAAGTTATAAAGACAAGCAAGCTAAGTAAGAATAAGCAAAGAATAAAGAAAGCAAGCAAGATAAGGTGGACGACCCAAGCTAGAGGGGTCGCGCCCACAAGAGTTGGTATCAGAGCGAGCGGTTCTACTATCGACCTTCCATGACATTTCAGTATCTGCACCTGCTCAGTCCAGGTAAGTTAATTTTAAATAATCAATATCTAATTTAGCACTAAACCATGTCGCTACTGTTATAGGTCAGACACAGCAACATGGTTCGCACACGAGCTGCGCAAGCTCAAGAAGCAGATTTAGCCACCGTCCTAGCCAACATACAAGCTCAGTTAGAGGCACAAGAAAGATAGAACCGGAGATTACAAGTGCTACTAGAACAGAAGAATGGGGCCCAAGCGAATTTCCCTTCACCTCATGCACCAGTACCGGAGCCACAGCCAGCTCCTGAACCAGTAGCACCACCACTCCGAATGGTACCTGAAGTAGCGATAGGTGCCTGAGCTGGAGCCAATCAGGGATCATTGTATGAATGGTTCTGGAAGATGAAGCTGAACGAGGTTAAGGGATCTACAGAACCTTTAGAGGATGAAGAATGGTTAGCTTCACTGCAGACCATTTTTGAGTTCATGGATCTGACAGACCTGAAGAAGGTTCTTTGTGTGGCGGCCCACCTCTCGTAGAGATCATACAGTACTATTACAGATAAGTTTTATCGCTAACTGCGATAGATTGTACTCTCATGGGTCGCCGGCTATTCTATCTCTCTTGTAAAACATGACGTTTTTGGAGAAAATTTTTTTTCTTTTTTTTTTAAACATCATGTAAAACATTTTCCATTATTTACTTTGTTGGCAAGTACAAAGTAATTTACATAATACAGTACTTTCGTAAAACACATATTATTACAAAAGACTGTTTCTTTTTTTTCCCTTCTCTTTTATCGCTTAGCGGAAAGACACTGGCAGGACCATATCCCTCGCCTCTTATCCCATTTGACACGCGCCATCCCGTCTGCCATCCAGTCAAACAAAGCTACTGAGCTGGTCGCTTGCCTGCAACATAAGCAAAAATGGTGAGCTACAGGCTCAGTAAGTTCAAACATGCAAGAAATAAAATTTCCATGAATAAAACTATTCATCATGAATAGTAATGTTGACCACTATTCATACGTAAAGAGTAACTTTGACCACTATTCATTATGAATAGTAAGTTTGACCACAACACAGTATATCAACAGTACATCTACCACGATGTTAGTACCCTCACGAAACTGTCTTATGCTCAATTATGGCATAGTTTCAGCTTTAAGTGATTATCTTTGATTATGTTCTGGTTTTGAGCTCAGGTTGGCAGTACTATTTAAGTGCGCATGACTAGGAGCGGTACATTAGTGCTGACCTCCACAGCCTTAATCTCATAGCCCCGAAGGCAAAATTTATACATGACTGGGAGCGGTACATCAGTGCTGACCTCCACAGCCTTACTCTCATTTTTATAGCCTCGAAGGTAAAATTTACCTCCCTGTACGGAAGGCTGGTACGCCAAAAGTGGTTTCATTACCGACTTTTTAAAGTTTTGACCAGGTGATTTCATATTGCACCGTGGTTAGGAATGGTTCACATTTTAATTTTAGGTGAGTGAGTTTCATTAACCTCACTCTAGTGCCCGAAGCACAATTATTATGTGTCCCATTCTCAATAGTGCCTGTAGCACATTTCGTCTCTCTCTCTACTCTATAATAGTGCCCGTAGCACATATGTACCTAACTTATAGTTAGTACATCAAAATTAGCAATAATAATGCTATATGTTGCAGATAGGTAAATGTCTGAACTTATCTTATCAGTTTCTTCCCCTTTTCTCTCTTGGATCTTTGATCCCCCTCCTTGTAGGTCGATTTTGGGATCCTACAGACAAAACCTTGTCTGTTAATTTCATTTCCATTTATAGTTTTTATTTTTCATTAAAAAGCTTAAATAAAACCTATATATAACTTTTTAGGCTTTATTTATCATTTTCCCCATTTTTCTCAACTTTTGTAAAATTACGATTTTGCCCCTATATTTTGGCAAAATTGCAATTATGCCCCTGACGGAAATTTTCTCGATCCAGACTGTATTTTTGGCTCTTAGGAACTTTTCTGACTCTTTTCTACTCATTACCGGGTTCGTTTCTGTTTCATTTTCATTTTTCACCTTGCCGACCCTTGGGAAGCATTATTCCGACCCTCACGTTGGTTTAGTGATTTTCTATCGTTTCGGAGCCTCAAATGGACGTTTTACTTGTATTTAAAACGTTCATCTAGACATTCTCGATCTAGGTCTCCGAGGCTCGGATTTTCTGTACCCGACTCGGACCTTTACTTCGTTTCCCAAAACGCCCCCCCTCGGGGTCGGTTTTTCAGTTTCACTCGCGTTTTACATTTTTAAGGGGATGAGTTACTATTCATGAACTACCCCTTAGGTTTTCCTTATTCAATTTCCCTTTAGGGACTCGGGTTTCCGACCCGATCTTAAACTTTTATTTTTAATTCCCTTTTTACCCCAAATGCTGTTTTCGAAATTTCGGGACTCGGGTTTCCGACCCGACCTTAAACTTTTATTTTTAATTCCCTTTTTACCCCAAATGCTGTTTTCGAAATTTCGGCAGCATTTCGGCGTAAATTTAAGGCTACCGGCGTTAGGTACGCCTCAAACCATATGTACCTGCCACGTACTATACCACAAACCTATTTTATGTAAAAGTTTTACAAACTTTTACATAAAAGCTCACAAAATTCCAATTCACATTTTGAACCACATTACACAAAATTTCTTTCAATTTTACCCTTGGTTTTGGCCACAGTTTTCACACTCAAAACCTAACCAAAACTTCTCAGTTTTTCCACCAAATTTTTGGCTATTCCAATATCATTTTCTAGCACATTTTCAAGCCAATTTACATGAATTTTTCAACACAATTTCTAGGGATTTTAACCACACCTAACCCACGGCCATTTAAGAGAAACATGCACCAAATTTTTTTCTTCGTGCTTTCAATCACAAATCGATCATTTCCTTAATTCAATGCATGAATTTAACTATCCAAACATCAAGTAAATCATGCAAAAATTTTTCCCCAAACTCTAATTAATCCCACGGCCATTTAGGGTTATTTGACACCAAAATTTTTTCCAAGCTTTCAATCATACAAATCATGTTTTACATTTAATCAAAACATGATTTAAAGCATTTTAACACTTAAACCACAACAGTTCCTCATTGACTACACTTGGTAACCCACAGTTTTACCCTTGGAGAACCAACCAAAATTTTGTTTTTCTTTAAACAAAATGCATGGTTTTTCTTCTAATCATACCCTGAACAAAACCCAAGCACCAAATCAATCAAAACAAAACAAAAATTTTTCATCCTTTACACTATTCCTTACACGGATTTTAAGGAGAAAACAAGCCAAAATTTGCAAGCTAAAGAAAGTTACCTTGCTTTCTTGCTTCCTTGGACTTCAATGAAGGGTTTGGCACAAACTTTGTGAAGAAAACTTGAAGTATTCACTTGGTTTCTCTTGGTGGCTCACGGTTCCTCTTGTGAGGACACTTAGAAAATTTTTTTGTTATGTTTTGGCTTGGAAATTGTCTCGGCCATTTTGTTCCAAAAGTTGCCGACTTAAACTAGCAAGGAAGCCAATTAATTTGGCTTTCAACCAATGAGAAATCAACACTTATCAAGCCTATTTCTTTCCATATTTTTAAAAAAATAAAATGATGGAATTTTGGCCAAATCTTGGCCTTTTGATCAAAAAGTGATTAAATCTTGGCCATTAATGCCACCAACCACCATTTTTCTTTCATTTATTAAATGGATTTATGATGTCATAAATGCAAAGTAAAACTTTGACTTTGACTTTACTATTCACATTAATTCGACTACTTTTTGACCGATACCGGTTCGAGCCGAAATTTTCCTGAAATCTTCCCGGCGGGTTCTTGAGGTCTCCTGTGCAGTCGGATCAATTTAAACTGCTTCCGTTTGATCAAAATCAATCCCGGAAGTTTTTCATCTTTTATTGCCCCGGTTAGGGTTTTCAATGCCGTTTTTGGCAACGTTCCGCCCGTTTCAACTCAGTGAATTTTTCCAACACTGAATTTTTACTCGTCAGTATTGTTAGAACATTTTAATATATTCTAAACATTATAAATACATTTATTTCACTCTTTAAATAGTGTAAATTGTTATGTACATACATTTGTATATTTTCTTCTGAGAATGCCTAAATTTCCCGATTGTCACATTCACCCCTCCTTATAAAATTTTCGTCCTCGAAAATTACAACAAGTGGGGGTATAAACTCCTCATCTCGGCTTCTCGTTCCCACGTAGCTTCTTCAATGTTGTGATTTTTCCACAAAATCTTCACTAGTGGGATTATCTTATTCCTCAGTACTTTCTCATCACGAGCCAGTACTCGAATAGGTTGTTCTTTGTACGTCAAATCCTCGTAGATCTGAATAGGTTCATGCTTCAACATATGGGATGGATCTGGTGTATACTTTCTCAGCATCAACACATGAAATACATTATGTACTGCTGACAATTCAGGAGGTAACGCTAATCTGTAAGCGACCTTTCCAATGCGTTTGATAATTTCATAAGGTCCAATATATCTTGGACTCAGTTTCCCCTTTTTACCGAAACGCATAATCCCCTTCATAGACGATACCTTGAGAAAAACGAAGTCTCCTTCATCAAACTCTAAGGATCTCCGCCTCTTATCTGCATAACTCTTTTGTCGACTTTGCGCAATTTTCATTTGACGCTGAATTCTAGCAACTGCATCGGAAGTCTCTTGTATGAAATCCGTCTTATGCAACTGCTTTTCTCGCAAATCATACCAGTGTAGTGGTGATCTGCACTTCCGTCCATACAAAGCCTCGTAAGGTGCCATGCCTATAGAAGCTTAGTAACTATTATTGTACGAGAATTCAATTAATGGTAACTTCTCGTTCCAATTTCCCGTAAAATCCATTACACAAGCTCAAAGCATGTCTTCTAAGGTCTGAATGGTCCACTCGGACTGTCCGTCTGTTTGCGGATGAAATGCCATACTGAGTCTCAATTCAGTACCCATGGCCTCTTGCACACACTTTTAGAAATTCGAAGTGAATCATGCATCTCGATCTGACACAATGGATTTTGGTACTCCATGTAATCTGACGACATGAGTTACGTACAACTGAGCAAACTTTTCCAATGAAAAGGTCATCTTGACAGCTATAAACCGTGCCGTCTTGGTCAGTCTGTCCACAATAACCCAGATGGCATCATAACTTTCTCAAGTTTTTGGGAGTCCCATTACAAAATCCATCGTAATGTGTTCCCATTTCCATTCAGGAATCTCTAAAGGTTCCAATCTTCCTGCTGGATGTTTATGTTCCACTTTGATTCTCTGACAGGTCATGCATCTGCTCACGAATTTCGCTATATCATTCTTCAACCCTTTCCACCAGAACTGGAATTTCAAGTCCTGGTACATCTTGCTTGCTCCGGGATGAACCGAATATGGTGTCTCATGGGCTTCTGACATGATCCGCCTTCTAAGTTCCTCATCAGCTGGAACATTTATCCTTCATTGATAAAGGATCATTCCATCCTTGGAAATTCCTTCGTGAGAACTTTTCACTCTTGGATCTCGCCTTTGAGCTTCCTTTATGTCCTCAAACAACGATGATTCCACTTGGAGTGCAGCTAGTCTTCCAGATATCAGCTCCAAGTTCAAAGAATTTATCTCTTGCTGCAATGGCTTTGGAAGCCTTTTTATCGGTAGCTGGTGTGATATGGTAGACTTTCTGCTTAAAGCATCCGCTACATGGTTGGCCTTTCCTGAATGATATAGGATTTCACAATCATAATCCTTCACCAATTCCAACCATCGTCTTTGCCGCAGATTGAGCTCCTTTTGCGTGAAGAAATACTTCAGGCTTTGGTGATCAGTAAAAATCTGACATTGAGCTCCATAGAGATAGTGTCGCCAAATTTTAAGTGCAAACACTACTGCAGCAAGTTCAAGGTCATGCGTAGGATAATTCCTTTCATGATCCTTTAATTGACGGGAAGCGTAGGCAATCACCTTGCCGCCTTGCATCAGAACTGCTCCCAATCCTATTTTAGATGCATCACTGTAGATCACAAACTTCTCCCCTTCAGTGGGAATCGTAAGGATTGGTGCGCTTGTCAGCCGTCTCTTTAACTCTTGAAAGCTTCTTTCGCATTCCATAGTCCACTCATACTTCCTTTCTTTACGTGTAAGAGCAGTAAGAGGTGTAGCTAATCGCGCAAATCCTTCTACAAACCTCCGATAATAACCAGCTAACCCCAAGAAACTGCATATTTCCGTTACAATCTTGGGTGCAGGCCACTGGTTAATTACATCTACCTTTGTTGGATCTACAGCAATACCTTCCTGGGATACAACATGTCCGAGGAACTGCATTCTGCCCAGCCAAAACTTGCATTTTGAGAATTTGGCATACAGTTGATGCTTCCTTATCGTATGCAACACGATCCCCAGATGCTCCTTGTGCTTCTCATGAGTCTTTGAGTATATAAGAATGTCATCAATGAATACAATGACAAACTTATCCAAATACTCTTTAAAGATTCTGTTCATTAAATCCATGAACGCTGCCGGCGCATTTGTTAATCCAAATGGCATTACAAGAAACTCGTAGTGACCATAACGAGTCCTAAACACCGTCTTAGGAATATCACTTTCTTTAATTCTCAGCTGGTGATATCCTGATCGTAAGTCGATCTTGGAAAATACCGCTGCACCTTTTAACTGGTCGAATAGGTCATCAATTCTAGGTAACAGATGCCTATTTTTGATCGTAACCTTATTGAACTCCCAGTAATTAATGCACAAACAGAATGCACCTTGACGAACAACACAGGTGCACCCCACAGAGAATAACTCGATCTGATGAATCCCTTGTCCAAAAGCTCCTTTAATTGTTCATGCAGCTCCTTTAACTCCACTAAAGCCATGCGGTATGGTGCTTTGGAAATAGGTGTCGTTCCAGGCATCAACTCAATTTCGAATGGGATTTCTCTCTCTGGAGGTATCCCTGGTAACTCTTTCGGAAATACGTCAAGAAATTCATTAACAACGGGAACATCTTCAGGTTGAAGCTTCTGTTTCGCTGTAGTGTCCACCACATATGCCAGATATCCCATGCAACTACTGGCTATCAGCTTGCTTGCTCTCAGCGAACTAATCATCATCTTCCCGGGTTTTCGAGAAGTATCGACATACTCGAAACTCTCTTCTTCCTCGAGTTGGAATACTATTTTTCGATTTCGGTAGTCGATCGTAGCTTGATATTTCCCTAGGAAATCCATGCCTAGAATCACATCGTAATCCACAATCTTCATTACGATCAACTCCGCATATAGCTCCCTATTTGCCACATATACTGGTACATGAGGTAACCAGTAATTGGACAACAATGCTTCCCTAGAGGGTAAAGCTGTCTTAAACACTCTTCCCATATAGTCCTTAGGAAGTCCTATCTTGTCAGCAAATTCATAGGAAACAAAAGAATGTGTAGCACCGGAATCGAATAGTACAGAGGCTACATGACTAGCGACAGGAAGCTGACCTGTCACCACATTCGATGTTCCGCCTCTGCATCCTCTTTGCTATAGGCCATCACACGAGCATCAACACGTGGCACACACTTCTGGTGTTGCGGCCTTACCGGAGACTCTTCAACTCTGGCCTGAAGGGAATGAGCTTGTGGGCGTGTCTGGTGCGGTTGGGAAGTGCCTTGTCCACTCTGCCTATTGTTTGGATAGTTCCTGGCATAATGACCTTCCTTTCCACATTCATAGCAAACAAGTGGCCCATATCTGCATTGCCCAGAATGTCTCTTCCCGCATGTAGGACAATTTTGCACATTGGATTCTGCATTAGCAGCTGTTCTTCGCTGCTGGTTTCGATTATTTCCCTGGCAATTTCCAGAAAAATTGCCTTTCCTCTTGTTTTGCTGGGATCCTTGATTATTGCCCTGGCTTGGTTTAGCATTCTGATTAGGCTTGCTAGATCAACCAACTTGTGTAGACTTAGCCAAAGCCCTATCTTTCTTCTTAGCCTCCCAGTGCTTCTCTCTTTCCTCTTTCTGTCGGGCTACATGAAACTCAACTCTGATGGCCCGACTAACACAATCTGCTACCGAAGTAGGCGGTACCTGACCAGTATCTACCAATGCAGCAATTTCTGGCCTGAACATCCCGATCATTTTCTGTATTTTCTCCCTCTCAGTAGGGACTACATAAGGACATAACCGGGATAACTGGTCGAACTTTCGGCAAACTTCGCTCACTGTCATATTTCCTTGCGTCAATTCTGAGAACTCTTTCTGTTGTTGTCTCAGAGATGCAGGGTCATAATATTTTTGGTTAAATTCTTCCAGAAATTCTGCCTAACTCATGGTAGACACGTTTTTTCTCATTCATACAGTGTCCCACCAAAAATGAGCATCTTTTCTCAACATAAAGGACGCACATGCGACCTTTTCCCGGTCAGTTAGGTTCATGAATTCCATAATCACTTGCAAGGATGACAACCAGTCTTCAGCCTCTAGAGGATTAGTAGAACCTTCAAATTCTGGCGGTCTCATATGTCTGAATCTTTCATAGAGGGGTTCCAGATTTAATACCGGTTGCGGTTCAGGAACTCTCTCATGTACATCAGCTGGAGGAAGAACCGGATCTACCTCAGCTTCCTGTTCTACTTGGGTACCCTCAGAACCTTGTCTATGTTCTAACTCCTCTGCTCGTGGTCTCAGATTAGCATTTTCCTGCATCTGAGCTTCTAATAGGGCTTGTATCTGATCTAATCTCTCCATCACATTAGGACGTCGTTCTCGTCCCCCTGGTCGATTTCGCAAATCCACCATCTTGCCTATTGTCCTATTATGGCACAATAATTCACCGTTAGCTTTCCCATGACCACATTCATAAGATCATAAAACTTTATGAAATTCAGGGTAATGTAAAGCCACATCATCGTAACACATTATCGTACAACATATAATCATTTTGATATTTCATTCATAGCAAAACATTTATATGTCATACATAACCATCACTAGTCATATATACATCGACCATCATATACATCTTGGCCACAAGTCCATACAAAAGAGCTTTTCTCTATAAGCTACGTATGTACATGTATACATCTACTGGTCACACATCCCCTATGTCTGGGACTAGAGGATAATCTTTTGGATCCTCATCGTCATCTGGATCATCTGAATCATCACCACCCCTAGGCAATGCTCCCTGTCCTGAGTCATCACCTCCTTGTGGTCTAGATGGTTCGGCCTCATGATCATTCATTATCCTTCTCAGCCCAAAGATGCGTGCCAACATCTCATCTTGACCCAGTGTCTCTCGTCGACTCTGCGTCAGATGCTCAATCAAAATTTCCCTCTCGATCGTCTTGATCATCACTACAAACTCTTGGAGCGTAGGAGGAAATAGCTTAATCACCCTCTGTCTCAACTCCATGGGTAAACGTCTCTAGAACAGCTCACAGCAGTTCGCTTCAGTGAGGTTAGGCAACGGACATCTCCTCCTAATGGTCTCCTCAAATCGTGCTGTGTAAGACATAACTGTCTCACCAGACAACATGACCATCCTCTCAGTCTGGAGAATACAGTCCCTAACCTCATCAAATCTAGGGTACACGGGTGTATCTACCTCTCGTGTCTCTGGAGGTGCTGGGGTAGGTGCCGGATCCCTAGGTAGAAACTGATCAGCCAATCGCTGACAGAACTCAGCCCAGCTGAATCCCAACAAAATCTCTTGGTCACAATACTCCCAGAATACTCGAGCATCTCCCTAAAACATACTGATGGCCAACTGGATCCACATCTCTCGGTCAATGTCGCACATCACCATAATCCTCTCTATGGCATGGAGCCAGTTCTTTGTCTCCATCGACTGTCGTCCACCATCAAACGTAGGGGGACTTCTAGCTCTGAATGCCTATACTGCTCGAGCTGAAACTCTCACCCCAATATGTTGGCGTCCACTAACAACTGGAATGTCCACTACTACAGGTGGATGAAGTACCGGTCGACGCTGTACTACATCTACTGGAGCAGGTGCGGGTGCTGGTACTGGTACTGGAGGTCTCTCGGGCACCGGGGGTCTAATTACCGGTCGTTGGGAAATAGACGGCCTCACAATAGGTCTTGTCCATACCCGTAACACCCCTCTCGGTCGTGGTAGCGGTGGTCTCACATAAGGAAGTCTGGTCATCTTGCTACCTATAAGACAATTATTTTCATATAAGAAAATAATTCACTAAACTTAAATAAACTACTTACTTGGATAGCAGTGCAGGATGTGCGAAGTGTCAAATCAGGATATGGTCAACACTGCTCTGATATACCAATTGTGACGATAGTCGTTAATCTAAACTAGACCAATCGTAATTTCGCTCTGATACCAACTGTGACAGCAGTTGGTATTCTAAACTAAACCAACCGTAAACCTGCTCTGATACCAACTGTGGCGGCCCGCCCCTCATAGAGATCATACAATACTATTACAGTTAAGCTTTATCGCTAACTGCGATAGATTGTACTCTCATGGGTCACCGACTAATCTATCTCTCTTGTAAAACATGACGTTTTTGGGGAAATTTTTTTTTTTAAACATCACGTAAAACATTTTCCACTATTTACTTTATTGGCAAGTACAAAGTAATTTACATAATACAGTACTTTCATAAAATACATATTATTACAAAAGACTGTTTCTTTTTTTTTTCCTTCTCTTTTATCGCTCAGTAGAAAGACTCTGGCAGGACCATATCCCTCGCCTCTTATCCCATTTGACACGTGCCATCCCGTCCGCCATCCAGTCAAACAAAGCTACTGAGCTGGTCGCTTACCTGCAACATAAGTAAAAATGGTGAGCTACAGGCTCAGTAAGTTCAAACATGCAAGAAATAAAATTTCTATGAATAGACTATTCATCATGAATAGTAATTTTGACTACTATTCATTATGAATAGTAAGTTTGACCACAACACAATATATCAACAGTACATCTACCGCGATGTTAGTACCCTCACGAAACTGTCTTATGCTCAATTATGGCATAGTTTCAGCTTTAGGTAATTATCTTTGATTATGTTCTGGTTTTGAGTTCAAGTTGGCAGTACCATTTAAGTGCGCATGACTGGGAGCGGTACATTAGTGCTGACCTCCATAGCCTTAATCTCATAGCCCCGAAGGTAAAATTTATACATGACTGGGAGCGGTACATCAGTGCTGACCTCCACAGCCTTACTCTCATTTTCATAGCCCCGAAGGCAAAATTTACCTACCTGTACGGAAGGCTGGTACGCCAAAAGTGGTTTCATTACCGACTTTTTAAAGTTCTAACCCGGTGACTTCATATTGCCCATGGTTAGGAATGGTTAACATTTTAATTTTAGGTGAGTGAGTTTCATTAACCTCGCTCTAGTGCCCGAAGCACAATTATTATGTGTTCCATTCTCAATAGTGCCCGTAGCACATTTCGTCTCTCTCTCTACTCTATAATAGTGTCCGTAGCACATATGTACCTAACTTATAGTTAGTACATCAAAATTAGTAATAATAATGCTATATGTTGCAGACAGGTAAATGTCTGAACTTACCTTATCAGTTTCTTCCCCTTTTCTCTCTTGGATCTTTGATTGCCCTCTTTGTAGGTCGATTTTGGGATCCTACAGACAAAACCTTGTCTGATAATTTCATTTCCATTTATAGCTTTTATTTTTCATTAAAAAGCTTAAATAAAACCTATTTATAAATTTTTAGGCTTTATTTATCATTTTCCCCATTTTTCTCAACTTTTGCAAAATTACGATTTTTACCCCTATATTTTGACAAAATTACAATTATGCCCCTGACGGAAATTTTCTCGATCCAGACTGCATTTTTGGCTCTCAGGAACTTTTTTGACTCTTTTCTACTCATTACTGGATTCGTTTCTATTTCATTTTCATGTTTCACCTTCCCGACCCTCGGGAAGCATTATTCTGACCCTCACGTCGGTTTAGTGATTTTCTATCGTTTCAGAACCTCAAATGGACGTTTTACTACTATTTAAAACGTTCATCTAGACATTCCCGATCTAGGTCTCTGAGGCTCGGATTTTCTGTACCCGACTCGGACCTTTACTTCGTTTCCCAAAACACCCCCCCTCGGGGTCGGTTTTTCAGTTTCACTCGCGTTTTACATTTTTAAGGAGACGGTTACTGTTCACAAACCACCCCTTAGGTTTTCCTTATTCAGTTCCCCTTTAGGGACTCGGGTTTCCGACCTGACTCTAAACTTTTATTTTTAATTCCCTTTTTACCCCAAATGCTGTTTTCGAAATTTCGGCTGCATTTCTACGTAAATTTAAGGCTACCAGCGTTAGGTACGCCTCGAACTATATGTACCTACCACGTACTATACCACAAACCTATTTTATGTATAAGTTTTCCAAACTTTTACATAAAAGCTCACAAAATTCCAATTCACATTTTGAACCACATTACACAAAATTTCTTTCAATTTTACCCTTGGTTTTGGCCACGGTTTTCACACTCAAAACCTAACCAAAACTTCTCAATTTCTCAACCAAATTTTTGGCTATTCCAATGTCATTTTCTAGCACATTTTCAAGCTAATTTACATGCATTTTTCAACACAATTTCTAGGGTTTTTAACCACACTTAACCCACGGCCATTTAAGAGAAACATGCACCAAATTTTTTTCTTCATGCTTTCAATCACAAATCCATCATTTCCTTAATTCAATGCATGAATTTAACTATCCAAACATCAAGTAAATCAAGCAAAAATTTTTCCCCAAACCCTAATTAATCCCACGGCCATTTAGGGTTATTTGACACCAAAATTTTTTCCAAGCTTTCAATCATACAAATCATGTTTTACATTTAATCAAAACATGATTTAAAGCATTTTAACACTTAAACCACAACAATTCCTCATTGACTACACTTGGTAACCCATGGTTTTACCCTTGGAAAACCAACCAAAATTTTGTTTTTCTTTAAACAAAATGCATGGTTTTTCTTCCAATCATACCCTTAACAAAACCCAAGAACCAAATCAATCTAAACAAACCAAAAAATTTTCATCCTTTACACTAGTCCTTACACGGATTTTAAGGAGAAAACAAGGCAAAATTTGCAAGCTAAAGAAAGTTACCTTGCTTTCTTGCTTCCTTGGACTTCAATGAAGGGTTTGACACAAACTTTGTGAAGAAAACTTGAAGTATTCACTTGGTTTCTCTTGGTGGCTCACAGTTCCTCTTGGGAGGACACTTAGAAAATTTTTTTGTTATGTTTTGGCTTGGAAATTGTCTAGGCCATTTTGTTCCAAAAGTTACCGACTTAAACTAGCAAGGAAGCCAATTAATTTGGCTTTCAACCAATGAGAAATCAACACTTATCAAGCCTATTTCATTCCAAATTTTTCAAAAAATAAAATGATGGAATTTTGGCCAAATCTTGGCCTTTAGATCAAAAAGTGATTAAATCTTGGCCATTAATGCCACCAACCACCATTTTTCTTTCATTTATTAAATGGATTTATGATGTCATAAATGCAAAGTAAAACTTTGACTTTGACTTTACTATTCATATTAATTCGACTACTTTTTAACTGATACCGGTTCGAGCCGAAATTTTCCTGAAATCTTCCCGACGGGTTCCTAAGGTCTCTTGTGCAGTCGGATCAATTTAATCTGCTTCCGTTTGATTAAAATCAATCCCGGAAGTTTATCATCTTTTATTGCCCCGGTTAGGGTTTTCAATGCCGTTTTTGGCACCGTTCCGCCCGTTTCAACTCAGTGAATTTTTCCAACACTGAATTTTTACTCGTCAGTATTGTTAGAACATTTTAATATATTCTAAACAATATAAATATATTTATTTCACTCTTTAAACAGTACAAATTGTTATATACATACGTTTGTACATTTTCTTCGGAGAATGCCTAAATTTCCCGGTTGTCACACTTTGTGCCTCCTGCATATTAACGAAGGATGCTTGTTATTGGTGGGAGACAGAAAAGATCCGAAGGGATATTAGAAGGATGACCTGGAACGACTTTCTGAGAGAATTTAATAGGAAGTATTTCAATCTTGACACCCTACGAGCTCAATAAAGAGAGTTCGATGAGCTGAGGCTAGGCGAGATGACAGTAACTGAAGCCTGCTGTAAATTCGACAGATTAGCTCGACTGTGTCCGCATTTGGTACCCACAGAAGAAGAGTGGGTATGGAGGATGATCAATATGTTCCGACAAGATATAGCCCTAAACGTGGAGAGTGGCGAGACCCTGCCAACCACTGTAGCAGACTGTGTGAGCAGAGCCATGAGGGCTGAGCAACATTTGAACAGAGCTAAGGAAGAAAGAAAAAATGTCTGGGAGGAGAAGAAAAAAGAAACAGATCTAGCGAAGCAGACTCAGAAGAACAACCAAGCTGGCCAAAGTAGCAAATCTGGTCAAGGAATGAAGCCTGGTTAGAAAAATAACCAGAACCAGCAGAATGCTAATAAGCGAAAAGGAAACCCAAATGAAACTTGGGGCCAAAATACTCGCAACACCCAGCAGAGACAAGAATTAGAAGGAGTACAAAATCGACAACCATGCCCAAAATGTGGAAGACAACATAAGGGTGCGTGCAAGCTGAGGAATACAGCATGCTATGTTTGCGGCAGAAAAGGCCATTATGCCAGGACCTGCACATCTAACCGACAGAACCAGCCAGGATCCTTTCAGTCCCGACAGACGAGCCAGGTCCATGCCATACAAGGACCGCCTATTCAGCCAGGGGGCCAGGAGATTATACCAAAGACCGAGGCGCATCTGTTAGCTGACACCAGGGAAGACGTAAAGACAGGCACCTCGAATGTGGTGACAGGTCAGCTTCTTGTCACCCAAAGCCCAGAACTTGTTTTATTTGACTCCGGTGCATCGCATTCATTTACCTCACATAGCTTTGTAGAAAGAGTTAGTCACGCCAAGGATAAAATTGGCCAAGTGCTTAAAACCACCTTGCCATCTGGTAAGGTATTATTGTCTGATTACTAGTTAAGTCACATGCCAGTAATTGTTGTAAAGCGACCATTGACTATCGATGACGAAAAGTAGTGTTCCAGTTTGGAGAAAAAGACCAGTTTGAGTATAAAGGGCATTCTCGAAGCAGTTGAAAATGCTGATCAGTCCCCTGCGGGCAAGAAAGCTAATATCTAGTGGCTGTACCTGATATCTAGCTTATGTCAAGGACACCACCAAGAAGGTAGAACTACAGCCGAACAAGGTACTAGTGATCAATGAGTTTATGGAGGTATTCCCAGAAGAATTACTGGGACTTCCTCCTGATCGAGAGATGACCTTCGAGATCGAGCTGCTGCCAGGAACATTTCCGATTTCTAAGGGCCCTTATAGGATGGCACCCGTCGACTTAAAGAATTATAAACTCAGCTGTAGGAGTTATTAGAGAAAGGTTTTATACGGCCTAGTTATTCACCATGGGGAGCTCCAGTTCTCTTCATGAAGAAAAATGACAGAACCCTCTGAATGTGCATAGATTATCGTGAGCTTAACAAAGTCACGATCAAGAACAAATATCCTCTACTAAGGATCGATGATTTATTCGATCAGCTAAAAGGAGCCACCGTCTTCTCGAAGATTGACCTTCGATTCGGCTATCACCAGTTAAAAATTAAAGAAAGAGACATTCCAAAGACCGCGTTCCGAACACGGTACGGGCACTACGAATTTGTTGTTATGCCTTTTCGATTAACCAATGCACCAGCCGCTTTTATGGATCTGATGAATCGAGTATTCAAGGAATTTTTAGAGCAGTTTGTCATTGTGTTTATCGATGACATCCTTATATACTCAAAAGATTGGAAGAAGCACAAAGAGCATCTTCGGATTGTGTTACGCACTCAGAAGGAGCATCAGCTATATGCAAAGTTCTCCAAATGTGAATTTTGGCGAGATAAGGTCCACTTCTTAGGACATGTCATTTCCAAAGACGGAATTTTAGTAGACCCAGCAAAGATCGAAGCGGTAAGCAAGTGGTCTCCTCCAAAGAATGTAACCGAGATCCGAAGTTTCCTTGGATTAGCAGGCTATTACCAGAGATTTGTAGAGGGATTTGCCAGATTAGCTGCCCCTCTCACTACTCTTACACGCAAGGAGAAGAAGTTCAAGTGGACAAAGTGTTAGGAAATGCCCTAAGCATTAGAGACATTTTGATGTATTTATTTTGAACTGGATAATAAAATTATATGTAGAGGTTATTCATTACATTGCTATATGTCTTCGTTTTATTTACATGTTAAAATAAATGTAAGCAAATATGGCTCCCTGACTGCTTGTGTTAAACTATTAGAACGTTGCACGCAATGGACTTTTGTATGCGAGAAGACAATGTTCTAAAGTTAGAGGTCTAAACTATGGTCTGTAGTCTATGGGATTAGACCGAGCATCTAACTCATGTTAAGACTATTATGTTGTCTAAAGCCTTGGAGGGGATGGTTTGTCTTGACTGTCTGGAGTTGGACTCCCAAGTAGAGACATAGATATGTTGCTTGGTGGTGACATATTAGACCGGGACTAAAGCGTGATTGATCTACGAAGTCTGCTTTAAGTGGATCGGTCTGCTTTTGACGTTCATTATGCAGTAACCTTAATCCAGAGTAAAAGGACAACTTCATGTATATGACTTGTGTACTTTGATGTTCCAATGGCTAAAGCGTCTCAGAGGTAGTAAGCTTATAGACTGATTCGTTGGGTGCATGACTTGTATACAATGAAGGGTTCGTTTACAGATATCGAAATCGTAGCTCTAATGAGGAGTTAAGGGTATCCTCTTAAAAGCATTATACTGAATGTGAAAATGGACAAGGCCTTAGCTCGTCTGCTGGGCGGATGACTTCTTATTCACATACGATGAATAATCATTTTCTTTATTTGGTAGTATAATGGAACTTTAAGATAGCCTGATCAGTAGGATTAAACGAACTTTGGCCTAAGGCTGATCATGGATATCATGTGAGGGTTCTGCATACATGACAAGGCCATTGGACGATAGCTTGTCACAGGCTTACGTAATACGGTATATAATTGGGAGTTCAGTTTCAGGTTTATAGTGGTGTGACTCTGAAATTAGTGATCATATGATTGAGTTGTTCGGTAAAAGAATTATGATCATATGGATTTGTGGGAGCCCGATTATATATGTCCAATCAGTCCTTCTCCTAGCTCCACATAATTCCTTAACGTTTGGCAAATTGATTTGTGTATGCTATTGGCTAGTTTATTATGCGTGGATGGTGATGACATAGGATTAGGATGGTAGACAAGATTCTCTCCGGTTGGATTCAGATTTTGTTTTAGATAAAAGGGTACCCAATTATTCGAACTCCAAATAAAGTTGTCATGATTTTATTTGAGATTGGATTGGAGTTGTAGAATATTATCCATGAGAACAAGAATTTGAAACACAACTATGTTGTGGATTTTGAAATTTGAAATTTGAATTTTGAATTTGAAATTTGAATTTGAAATTCAAATTTTGAATCACAGTCCAAGTGGGATTCGAATTTGTTGTGGAAAATCCACAAGGAATGAAATTCGAATTTGAGTTGGATATGAAGAGGATAATCTTGTTAGAATCCTACTTGAATTTTGAATCCAAATCCTAACTAATGATGGATGAAATTTTGAGGATTATCCTCAATGGATTTTTGGTTTTTGTGGATAAGGTTCAGGGAAAAAATTCAAGTTTTAATCCCAGTTGAATTTGGATTCTCTCCTCCCAGAAAAGTGGTAGAAATTTGGAGTATATCTCCTTAGGAAAATTGGGTTATTTTGGATAAGGATGAGATAAGATTCAAGCTTGAAAATCCTAGTGGAATTTTGATTCTCTCTTATCCTAAAAGTGGCTGAAATTTTGAGGAGATTTTCTCCTTGGAATTTTTGGATTATTTGGTTGAAAAAGGGAGATAAAATTCTAGTTAAAATCTTATTTAGATTTGGATTAGATTTATCCCATAATGGTCGAAATTTGTTGGGATTTTCCCTTGGATAATTTCAGATTTTATGGTTGTGGATAAGGGAGAATATCTTCTCCTAATCCAATTCAAATTCAGAGAATCACCTCATGCAGGTCTATAAATAGAGGTCCTGCCACTCCAGTTCTATTAGACCACAGACCCTCAGGTGAGCAGGCTTATTGTTGCACAGCCCACCATGACAATAAGTTCTTTAGAGATCTGGGTGGTCGGAAGAAGACTAGCAGTGCTAGCATACCGATTGAGGTTTAGAGTGCCCACACACTCAGCCATTCAGGAATTGGAGAATAGTAGAGAAGGCTAGTTGGTTGAAGCCCTTCGGTCATTCTCCTCCTGCAGATTGGCGTCCTTGAGGTATGAGTTTTAATTGTTGTTGGTTTATTGTATATGGCATCATGAGATATTTAATGATCTAAAAATTTTTATTGTTTCGCTGTGCCACTTTGATACGTTTTTACCGATTTATTTTCCTACACAAAGAAGTGCGAAGAAAGCTTTCAAGAGCTGAAGAACCGGCTGACCAGTGCGCCAGTTCTCACATTTCCAAAGGATAAAGGAGACTTCGACATTTATAGCGATGCTTCCAGGACAAGTCTAGGAGCAGTGCTGATGTAGGATGGAAAAGTAATAGACTTTGCATCAACACAACTCAAAGAGCACGAAAAGAACTATCTGACTCATGATTTGGAGTTAGCAGCCGTCGTATTTGCTTTGAAGATATGGCGACATTACCTCTATTGAGTCCGGTGCAGATTCTTCACCGACCACTAGAGCTTAAAGTATTTCTTTACTCAGAAAGAGCTTAACACGAGACAAAGAAGGTGGCTGGAGTTAGTAAAAGATTATGATTATGAGATCTTATATCACCCCAGTAAGGCAAACAGAGTAGTAGACATGTTGAGTCGTAAATCAATGATGCTGGAGCAGATAGCCATCGATAAGCTGCCCAAGCCACTTCAATATGAGATCTCCTTGTTGGGAGTAGAGATAATTTCAGGAAAATTAGCGGCAATGCAACTCAAACCAACAATTCTTGAGGAGATTAAAGAGGCTCAAGAGCTAGATGCTGCTCTCAAAAGGCTTAAAGAAGAAGCCTATAAGAATGACAAGTCAGAGTTCCACCTCTTCAAAGATGGAACTTTACTCTTCCAAGGAAGAATCTGTGTACCAGATGAAGAAGATTTGAAGAAAAGAACTCTGACAGAGGCCCACGACACTCCATATTCAGTGCATCCGGGTAGTACAAAAATGTATCAATATTTAAAGCAGCACTTTTGGTGGAAAAAGATGAAGAATGACATTGTTAAACACATCAGCAGCTGCTTAACATGTCAAAGTGTAAAAGCAGAGCATCAGCGGCCAGCTGGAGAACTACAGCCATTAGAGATTCTAGAGTGGAAGTGGGAGCACGTAACCTTGGATTTCGTGGTAGGGCTACCCAAGACAAGTGAAGGATTTGACATGATATGGGTAGTGGCGGATCGATTGACCAAGTCCACTCACTTTGTACCCGTAAAGATGGCATACACATTGGAGAAATTCACAGAATTGTACATTGCCAACATTGTGGGATTACATGGAATACCGAAAACAATAGTGTCAGATCGTGACAGTCGGTTCACATCCAATTTCTGGAAAAGTGTACAAGAGGCAATGGGCTCAGAACTAAGATTCAGCACTGCATTTGACCCTCAGACTGATGGACAGTCTGAGCGTACGATTCAAATGCTAGAAGATATGCTTTGTGCTTGTATTTTAGATTTCAAGGGAGTCTGGAATAAGAAGCTACTGATGATAGAATTCTCCTACAACAATAGCTATCAAACGTCCATCGGGATGGCTCTTTACAAAGCATTATATGGACGAAAGTGCAGATCTCCCATTCATTGGTATGAACTCAGGGAGAAATAACTTTATAAAACCGAGTTTATCCAACAAACGATGGACGCGGTCCACAAAATTCAACAGAGAATGAAAACTGCAAAACGTCGTCGGAATAGCTACGAAGATAAAAGATGAAGATTCCTAGAGTTCAATGAGGGAGATTTCATATTTTTAAAAGTAGCACCAATGAAAGGTATCATGCATTTTGGAAATAAAGGAAAGTTGAGTCTAAGATATATTAGACCTTTCCCAATTATTAGCCGGGTTGGGAAAGTGGCCGATAAGATAGCTTTGTCACCAAAATTATCTTCAGTGCATAATGTCTTCCATGTATCTATGCTAAGAAAGTACATCTCGGACCCTTCACAAGTCCTAGATTATGAGCCAATCCAAGTTCGAGAGGATCTCTCTTACGAAGAGCAACCGGTGCAAATACTTGCGCAAGAAGAGAAGATATTAAGAAATAAAAGCATCCCGCTTGTCAAAGTTCTATGGAAAAATCATAACGTAGAAGAGGCCACTTGGGAAAGAGAAGATGAGATGAGAGCCAAGCACCCCCACCTGTTTTGATTTTTGAGGACGAAAATTTTTAAGGAGGGGTGAATGTGATGAGCAGAGAATTCTAACAGTGTAACTTAGTTTAATCTAGGGTTCTCTATGAGTTCTATAAGCAAGAATGTAAAGAAACACTATGTTTGTAATTAGACAAATTATAGTGTTGATAGTAATACATAGATGTTTTGGAGGAATTAAAATCTCCTAAAATAAGTAGAGAATAAAGTATATGAGTAAGAAAGTGATTTCAGGCCAAAACGCTCAAAAAGGAGTAGTTTCGGTATCCGAACAGTGTAAAGATAAGAATATGGCAAGTCAAAGTAAGAGCACAGTAAGAAAAGTAATTTAGGGTTTTTAAGAGTTTTAAGACAGTATTAGAATAATTTGATAGTACGGATGGCTAGACAAGTCCTCCGGTATGTCACCCCAGAAATTTCGTCATCTTCGGTAAAATGATGAAGCATTTTGGGGCCAAAGAAACCAAGAGATTACGCTAGGTAAAACCTACGGTTACTAAAGGATGAAAAACTTCGTCATTGATTTTTAGCCCAACGACAGTAGAATAAGGTAAACCGATCGCACAGGAGGTGTCACAAACCCACCTACGTGATTTCGGTAAAGTTTGGTTCGGTTTGACTTTTGGTCAAACTTTGAACTATGGATTAATTAGATGACATCATGGATGATGTCATAATTAGGAATAAGAAATTAGAAGAAAAAGGGTGGTAGGTAGGATGAATGGCTAAGATTAAAGATAGGTAAGATCAAGGGCTAAGGTTAAGCCAAAAATGCAAAGTTGATTTTTTTAAAAAATTTTGTGGATAAGGGCTGAATAGGTCGGTTTTACAGCTGGAAAGACAGCCAAAATAATTATGTTTTGACCCCAATAATTTTACAAATAAACCCTTAAAAAGTTGCTAAAAAGTCCCTAAAGAAAATTGCTAAAAAGCCCTCCTTTTTGGCCTCCCTTTATAAAAACGTTTTTGGCTTCATGAAATCAGATTTTTTTTTTTTCTGAAATTACAGCCCCTTTGCAGCCCTTTGAAGCTGTGAATCTTCCCCTCCATTGAGCTTGAGTTTCTTCAAAGCTTGGTGCCAAAATCTTAAGCAAAGTTCTTCCTAAGTAAGTATTGAGTAACATAGCAAGGTAAGCTTGAAATTTCAAGCTTTTCTTTGGTATTTTGAAGCAAAAATCCGTGGCTATGTTGAGTAGAAAGGAATGAGAAAAGTTTAGTTCAAACCTTGTTGTTTATGGTTAATTAATTTGCATGATAGTTAAAGAGTAATTTAGAAGCTTGAAACAAGAATTTTTCATGTTAGTTTTGTGAGGAACCCGTGGCTAAGTGTATGGGTTCAAAGAATTTCAAGTTTGGCTTAATTAAGTTGTTGTTTTAAAGTGTGTTTTGATATGTAAAACAACTAGAAAGAAAATTTGAAAGCTTAAAACCAAAGTGGGATTCGGTTTGTTTCAAGAAAAACCGTGTATGTTGTTAGGGTTTGGAAAGAATTCTGAGTTGGTTTTGGTTGATTTAAACGTGTGTTTTAATGTGTAAAATGTTTAGAAAGAAAAGTTAAAAAGTTTGAAACAAAATTTTGTAAAAGATTTCTAAAAAGAAACCATGTATACCTAGTGTGAAGAACATGTAAAAATCATGTGATTTTAGTGTTGTGGTAAGTTAGAATGATGTAGAAGATAAGTTTGTGTAAGTGGTTGAATTGAAAACCAAAGTTTTGTTAGGATTTGGCATAAAAACCAGTGACTTTATAAAGGGATTTCAATAAGAATTTTGGATGGTTCTGGTATTGAATATGCCTTAAAAACCAAGAAGAAAAGTAAGAGAAAGAATGCTTGAAAGAAAGAAATTTTTGGTGTTGGAAACCTAAACTAAAACCGTGGCCTAAGTGATTGAAAAATAAAGACTTTGTGTGTGAATTGTACAATGAAAGTGTGGAAACTTTTTACGTAAAAGTTTAGAAACTTTTGCACAAAATAGGCCTCTGGTATAGTACGTGGCAGGCTTAGATCAGGATGGATGGTTTTGAGGCGTTTCCTAAACGCTGGAAACCTAAAATTTAAGCGGAAATGTTGCCGAAATTTTTAAAGCGGCATTAAGGGCATTTCAGGAAATGAGCGATAAAAATATGATCAGAAATGAAAACCGAGATCCCTTGGTACCTTAGAGTTAGAAGTAAGAAAGTAGGTCTAGTAGAATAGTAAACCGACCCCAAAAATCTAAAATGCCGAGAGGACGGAAAAAAAATAACGTCAAGGGCGTTTTGGGTAACAAGGGTAAGTTTAGGGTCAAGATGGGAAAAAAAAAACCCGAGCCCTTGGAGACCTAGGTCGGGACGAGAATAAGAAACATTTTTAAAATTCGTGACAAGCTCGTTTGAAGCTCCGAAACGCTAGAAAAACAAGCCACGACCCCAAGGGTCGGAATAGTACCACCCAAGGGACGGGTGATAAGTAAATAGTGTAATCGCAACAATTAAGTTGTAAAAATTTACCGAGACCTAGAAAAGATTGTCTTAAGATTTTAGGGACTCAGAAAATCCCGTTTAAGCACCAAAATGAGATTGTTACGACCCCAAGACCCGTTAGGGGTAAAATGGTCATTTTGACCAAAAAGTCTAGAAAAGTCAAAAAAGGGGCGTTAAACCCTCCAGTTAGCTATTTTATGGTTCTCGGACTTAGGGAACCCAGTCTAAGTGGAAAAATAGAAACGTCCCATGGCCCAGTTACTATTCACATGCATGGTACTATTCACTGTCAAATGATTACTATTCACCCAGTTTACCAAAATTTCTGAAATGCTCGGAAATGGTTGCTAGAGCACTAGAAAAGTCTTAACAGACTCATTAGGACTTTATATGTCGTTATAAGGCTTTAATTAAGATTTTAAAAGCTAAAGATCAGATTTTAGTATAATAAAGTTAGTTAATGAAAATGTATTAACTGATGACATTGTGTCTTTAGGAAACTCAATTAGAGACAGGCAAAAGAGCTCGACGGACCCCAGAAGTTTACACTAGCACAAGTGCTGTAAGTACAGACATTTAATTGCCTACTCACGAATTGACTTGCCATAGAGTTGCATTATATATATACACATTTAAGTTATTCAGTTTGTGACATGATACTAACATGTTCATGAGAATAGTTAAGCAAGATCTGATAAAGAAAAGAGGAATAAGATAAGTTAAATAATAAGACTTAAAAGTTAAGGTTGGCGTACCGGCCTCTCCAGTTTTGAGGTTCAAAGATAGCCTCCACCCCAGTTGTGTGGCGCTGCCTCGTTAATAATGAGGTAGTTGATGGCTTGACTTACTACCTATAGGTAGTAGTCCAGAGATGACCTTAGGGTTGATTGATGGGTCGCTCCCCTGATCCTCTATTGGTCTGTGCGCACTAGGTACGTCCAACTACGGGCCCACAAGTGAAAGATTAAGCAAGATAAAGTAAAGCAAAAAAAAGAAAAAAGAAAGAAATAGAGTAGAAAGAATAAGTAAAGCATAGGAGTAAGAAAATAATTGGTCATAAGTTGACTAACCCTAAGTGTGGTGTATTCAGTTTATTTACTTGTATGTTTGTACTTACTGAGCTTTAGCTCATTAGTCTATTCGTGATGTAGGTAATAAGGGCAAGCAACCAGCAATATGAAACAAGAGTAGCGGCTGACAGGTAGATCCCAGCGATGTCATGGACGGGTTATGGTTTCATTTCGCAGAGTTCCACTGTAATTAAAGTGTAAAAGAAAAAAAGTGTAATAGTGATGTATATGTATAAAGATAAGACAAGAGTGTAATATGTAAAATAGTGAAATAAGCTTAAAAGTATGTTTTTATTTTTACGTACTTTAAAGTAACAAGACCGCAAAATATATTTTGGGAAAAAAAATATTCCTAGTTTTTCAAGTACAAATCTTTTAAACCCCTAAAGAAGAAGAAAGTTATAAAGACAAGCAAGAATAAGCAAAGAATAAAGAAAGCAAGCAAGATAAGGTGGACGACCCAAGCTAGAGGGGTCGCGCCCACAAGAGTTGGTATCAGAGCGAGCAGTTCTACTATCGACCTTCCATGACATTTCAGTATCTGCACCTGCTCAGTCCAAGTAAGTTAATTTTAAATAATCAATATCTAATTTAGCACTAAACCATGTCGGTACTGTTATAGGTCAGACACAGCAACATGGTTCGCACACGAGCTGCGCAAGCTCAAGAAGTAGATTTAGCCACCGTCTTAGCCAACATACAAGCTCGGCTAGAGGCACAAGAAAGACAGAACCAGAGACTGCAAGTGCTACTAGAACAGAGGAATGGGGCCCAAGCAAATTTCCCTCCACCTTAAGCACCAATACCGGAGCCACAGCCAGCTCCTGAACCAGTAGCACCACCAGTCCGAATGGTACCTGAAGTAGCGATAGGTGCCCGAGGTGGAGCCAATCAGGGATCATTGTATGAATAGTTCTGGAAGATGAAGACGAACGAGTTTGAGGGATCTACAGAACCCTTAGAGGATGAAGAATGGTTAGCTTCACTGCAGACCATTTTTGAGTTCATGCATCTGACAGACCCGAAGAAGGTCCTTTGTGCCTCCTGCATATTAATGAATGTTGCTCGTTATTGGTGGGAGACAGTAAAGAAAAGGGATATTAGAAGGATGACCTCGAACGACTTTCTGGGAGAATTTAACAGGAAGTATTTCAATCTTGACACCCTACGAGCTCAATAAAGAGAGTTTGATGAGCTGAGGCAAGGCGAGATGACAGTGACTGAAGCCTGCCGTAAATTTAATAGATTAGCTAGACTGTGTCCGCATTTGGTACCCACAGAAGAAGAGCGGGTACGGAGAATGATCAATATGTTCCGATAAGATATAGCCCTAAACGGGGAGAGTGGCGAGACCCTGCCAACCACTATAGTAGACTGTGTGAACAGAGCCATGAGGGCTGAGCATCATTTGAACAGAGCTAAGGAAGAAAGAAAAAATGTCTAGGAGGAGAAGAAGAAAGAAAGAGATCTAGCGAAGCTGACTCAGAAGAACAACCAAGCTGGCCAAAGTAGCAAATCTGGTCAAGGAATGAAGCCTGGTCAGAAAAATAACCAGAACCAGCAGAATGCCAATAAGTGAAAAGGAAACCCAAATGAAAATTGGGGCCAAAATACTCGCAAGACCTAGCAGAGACAAGAATTAGAAGCAGTACAGAACCGACAGCCATGCCCAAAATGTGGAAGACTGCATAAGGGCGAGTGCATGCTGGGGAGTACCGCATGCTATGTTTGCAGCAGAGAAGGCCATTATGCCAGGACTTGCACATCCAATTGACAGAACCAGCCAGGATCCTTTCAGTCCCGACAGACGAGCCAGGTCCATGCCATACAAGGACCGCCTATTCAGCCAGGGGGCCAGGAGATTATACCAAAGACCAAGGCACATCTGTTAGCCTACACCAGGGAAAACGTAGAGACAGGCACCTCGAATGTGGTGGCAGGTCAGTTTCTTGTCACCCAAAGCCCTGAACTTGTTTTATTTGACTCCGGTGCATCGCATTCATTTACCTCACATAGCTTTGTAGAAAGAGTTAGTCACGCCAAGGATAAAATTTGCCAAGTGTTTAAAACCACCTTGCCGTCTGGTAAGGTATTATTGTCTAATTACTGGTTACGTCACGTGCCAGTAATTGTTGCTGATAGGGAGTTGTACGTCGATTTAGTCGTCTTAAAGTTAGTCGATTATGAGGTTATCCTTGGAATGGATTTCCTTGGAAAATATCGAGCAACCATTGACTGTCGACGACGAAAAGTAGTGTTCCAGTTTGGAGAAAACGACCAGTTTGAGTATAAAGGGCATTCTCAGAAGCAGTTGAAAATGCTGATCAATCCTCTGCGGGCAAGAAAGCTAATATCTAGTGGCTATACCGGATATCTAGCTTATGTCAAGGACACCACCAAGAAGGTAGAACTACAGCCGAACGAGGTACTAATGATCAACGAGTTTATGGAGGTATTCCCAGAAGAATTACCGGGACTTCCCCCTGATCGAGAGATTACCTTCGAGATCGAGCTGCTGCCAGGAACGTTTTCGATTTCTAAGGGCCGTTATAGGATGGCACCCGTCGACTTAAAGAATTACAAGCTCAACTATAGGAGTTATTAGAGAAAGGTTTTATACGGCCTAGTTATTCACCATGGGGAGCTCCAGTTCTCTTCGTGAAGAAAAAGGAGAGAACCCTCTGAATGTGCATAGATTATCGTGAGCTTAACAACGTCACGATCAAGAACAAATATCCTCTACTAAGGGTCGATGATTTATTCAATCAGCTAAAAGGAGCCATCGTCTTCTCAAAGATTGACCTTCGATCCGACTATCACGAGTTAAAAATTAAAGAAAGAGACATTCCAAAGACCGCGTTCTGAACACGGTACGGGCACTCCGAATTTCTCGTTATGCCTTTTGGATTAACGAATGCACCAGTTGCTTTTATGGATCTGATGAATCGAAATCAGAGTAGTCAAGGAATTTTTAGACCAGTTTGTCATTGTGTTTATCGATGACATCCTTATATACTCAAAAGATTGGAAGAAGCACAAGGAGCATCTTCGGATTGTGTTACGCACTCTGAAGGAGCATCAGCTATATGCAAAGTTCTCCAAATGTGAATTTTGGCTAGATAAGGTCCACTTCTTAGGACATGTCGTTTCCAAAGACGGAATTTCAGTAGACCCAGCAAAGACCGAAGCGGTAAGTAAGTGGTCTCCTCCAAAGAATGTGACCGAGATCTGAAGTTTCCTCAGATTAGTAGGCTATTACCAGAGATTTGTAGAGGGATTTGCCAGATTAGCTACCCCTCTCACTACTCTCACACGCAAGGAGAAGAAGTTCGAGTGGACAAAGTGTTAGGAAATACCCAAAGCATTAGAGACATTTTGATGTATTTATTTTGAACTGGATAATAAAATTATATATAGAGGTTATTCATTACATTGCTATATGTCCTCGTTTTCTTTACATGTTAAAGTAAATGTAAGCAAATATGCTCCCTGACTGCTTGTGTTAAACTGTTAGAACGTTGCATGCAATGGACTTTTGTATGCGAGAAGACAATATTCTAAAGTTAGCGGTCTAAACTATGGTCTGTAGTCTATGGGTTAGACCGAGCATCTAACTCATGTTAAGACTATTATGTTGTCTAAAGCCTTGGAAGGGACGGTTTGTCTTGACTGTCAGGAGCTAGACTCCCAAGTAGAGACATAGATATGTTGCTTGGTGTTGACATATTGGACCGGGACTAAAGCGTGATTGACCTACGAAGTCTGCTTTGAGTGGATCGGTCTGCTTTTGACGTTCATTATCTAGTAACCTTAATCCTAAGTAAAAGGACAGCTTCATGTATATGACTTGTGTACTTTGATGTTCTAATGGCTAAAGCGTCTCAGAGGTAGTAAGCTTATAGACTGGTTCATTGGGTGCATGACTTATATACGATGAAGGGTTCGTTTACAGATATCGGAATCATAGTTCTAATGAGGAGTTAAGGGTATCCTCTTAAAGGCATTATACTAAATGTGAAAATGGACAAGGCCTTAGGTCGTCTGCTGGGTGGATGACTTCTTATTCACATATGGTGAATAATAATTTTCTTTATTCAGTAGTATAATGGAACTTTAAGATAGCCTGATCAGTAGGATTAAACGGACTTTGGCCTAAGGCTGATCATGGATATCATATGATGGGTTTTGCATAGATGACAAGGTCATTGGACGATAGCTTGTCACAAGCTTACGTAATACGGTATATAATTGGGAGTTCAATTTCAGGTTTATAGTGGTGTGACTCTGAAATTAGTGATCATATGATTGAGTTGTTCGGTAAAAGAATTATGATCATATGGATTTGCGGGAGCCCGATTATATATGTCCAATCAGTCCTTCTACTAGCTCCACATAATTCCTTAACGTTTGGCAAATTGATTTGTGTATGCTATTGGCTAGTTTATTATGCATGGATGGTGATGACATAGGATTAGGATGGTAGACAAGATTATCTCCAGTTGGATTCAGATTTTGTTTTGGATAATAGAGTACACAATTATTCGAACTCCAAATAAAGTTGCCATGATTTTATTTGAGAATGGATTGGAGTTGTAGAAAATTATCCACGAGAACAAGAATTTGAAACACAACTGTTTTGTGGATTTTGAAATTTGAATTTTGAAATTTGAAATTTGAATTTTGAATTTGAAATTTGAATTTGAAATTTGAATTTGAAATTCGAATTTGAAATTTGAATTTGAAATTTGAAATTTGAAATTTGAAATTTGAAATTTGAATTTGAAATTCGAATTTGAAATTTGAAATTCAAATTTTGAATCACCGTCCAAGTGGGATTCGAATTTGTTGTGTAAAATCCACAAGGAATGAATTTGAATTTGAGTTGGATATGGAGAGGATAATCTTGTTAGAATCCTACTTGAATTTTGAATCCAAATCCTAACTAATGATGGACGAAATTTTGAGGATTATCCTCAATGGATTTTCGGTTTTTGTGGATAAGGTTCAAGAAAAAAATTCAAGTTTCAATCCCAGTTGAATTTGGATTTTCTCCTCCCAGAAAAGTGGCCTAAATTTGGAGTATATCTCCTTAGGAAAATTCGGTTATTTTGGATAAGGATGAGATAAGATTCAAGCTTGAAAATCCTAGTGGAATTTTGATTCTCCCTTATCCTAAAAGTGGCCAAAATTTTGAGGAGATTTTCTCCTTGGAATTTTCAGATTTTTTGGTTGAAAAAGGGAGATAAAATTCTAGTTAAAATCTTATTTAGATTTGGATTGGATTTATCCCATAATGGCCGAAATTTGTTGGGATTTTCCCTTGGATAATTTCAGATTTTATGGTTGTCGATAAGGGAGAATATCTTCTCCTAATCCAATTCGAATTTGGAGAATCACCTCATGCAGGTCTATAAATAGAGGTCCTACCACTCCAGTTCTCTTAGACCACAGACTCTCAGGTGAGCAGGCTTATTGTTGCACAGCCCACCGTGACAATAAGTTCTTTAGAGATCTGGGTGGTCGGAAGAAGACTAGCAGTGCTAGCATACCGATCGAGGTTCAGAGTGCCCACACACTCAGCCATTCGAGAATTAGAGAATAGTAGAGAAGGCTAGTTGGTTGAAGCTCACCGGTCATTCTCCTCCTGCAGATTGGCGTCCTTGAGGTATGAGTTTTAATTGTTGTTGGTTTATTGTATATGGCATCATGAGATATTTAATGATCTAAAAATTTTTATTGTTTCGTTGCGCCACTCTGATACGTTTTTACCGATTTATTTTCCTACACAAAGAAGTGCGAAGAAAGCTTTCAAGAGATGAAGAACCGGTTGACCAGTGCTCCAGTTCTCACAATTCCAAAGAATGAAGGAGACTTCGACATTTATAGCGATGCCTCCAGGACAGGTCTAGGAGCTGTGCTGATGCAGGATGGAAAAGCAATAGCCTATGCATCAAGACAACTCAAAGAGCACGAAAAGAACTATCCGACTCATGATTTGGAGTTAGCAGCCATCGTATTTGCTTTGAAGATATGGCGACATTACCTATATGGAGTCTGGTGTAGAATCTTCACTGACCACTAGAGCTTAAAGTATTTCTTTACTCAGAAAGAGCTTAACATGAGACAAAGAAGATGGCTGGAGTTAGTAAAAGATTATGATTGTGAGATCTTATATCACCCCGGTAAGGCAAACAGAGTAGCAGACGTGTTGAGTTGTAAATCAACGATGCTGGAGCAGATAGCCATCGATAAGCTGCCCAAGCCACTTCAACATGAGTTCTCCTTGTTGGGAGTAGAGATAATTTCAGGAAAATTAGCGGCAATGCAATTCAAACAAACAATTCTTGAGGAGATTAAAGAGGCTCAAGAGCTAGATACTGCTCTAAAAAGGCTTAAAGAAGAAGCCTCTAAGAATGACAAGTCAGAGTTCCACCTCTCCAAAGATGGAACTTTACCCTTCCAAGGAAGAATCTGTGTACCAGATGAATAAGATTTGAAGAAAAGAATTCTGACAGATGTCCATGACACTCCATATTCAGTGCATCCAGGCAGTACAAAAATGTATCAAGATTTAAAGCAGCACTTTTGGTGAAGAAAGATGAAGAATGACATTGTTAAACACATCAGCAGCTGCTTAACATGTCAAAGAGTCAAAGCAGAGCATCAGCGGCCAGCCGGAGAACTGCAGCCATTAGAGATTCCAGAGTGGAAATAGGAGCACGTAACATTGGATTTCGTGGTAGGGCTACCCAAGACAAGTGAAGGATTTGACATGATATAGGTAGTGGTGGATCGTTTGACCAAGTCCGCTCACTTTATACCCGTAAAGATGACATACACATTGGAGAAATTCACAAAATTGTACATTGCCAACATTGTGAGATTACATGGAATACTGACAACAATAGTGTCAGATCGTGACAGTCGGTTCACATCCAATTTCTGGAAAAGTGTACAAGAGGCAGTGGGCTCAGAACTAAGATTCAGCACTGCATTTAACCCTCAGACTGACAGACACTCTAAGCGTATGATTCAAACGCTAGAAGATATGCTTGGTGCTTGTATTTTAGATTTCAAGGGAGTCTGGAACAAGAAGCTACCGTTGATAGAATTCTCCTACAACAATAGCTATCAAGCGTCCATCGAGATGGCTCTTTACGAAGCATTATATGGATGAAAGTGTAGATTTCCCATTCACTGGCATGAACTCAGGGAGAAAGAACTTTATAAAATCGAGTTTATCCAAGAAACGATAGATGCGGTCCAAAAAATTCAACAGAGAATGAAAACTGCACAAAGTCGTCAGAAAAGCTACGAAGATAAAAGATGAAGATTCCTAGAGTTCAACGAGGGAGACTTCATATTTTTAAAAGTAGCACCAATGAAAGGTATCATGCATTTTGGAAAGAAAGGAAAGTTGAGTCTAAGATACATTGGACCTTTCCCAATTATTAACCGGGTTGGGAAAGTGGCCTATAAGATAGCTTTGCCACCAAAATTATCTTCAGTGCATAATGTCTTCCATGTATCTATGCTAAGAAAGTACATCTCGGACCCTTCGCATGTCCTAGATTATGAGCCAATCCAAGTTCGAGAGGATCTCTCTTACGAAGAGCAACCGGTGCAAATACTTGCGCAAAAAGAGAAGATATTAAGAAATAAAAGCATCCCGCTGGTCAAAGTTCTATGGAAAAATCATAACGTAGAAGAGGCCACGTGGGAAAGAGAAGATGAGATAAGAGCTAAGCACCACCACCTGTTTTGATTTTTGAGGACGCAAATTTTTAAGGAAGGGTGAATGTGACGACCAGAGAATTCTAACAGTGTAACTTAGTTTAATCTAGGGTTCTCTATGAGTTCTGTAAGCAAGAACGTAAAGAAACACTATGTTTGTAATTAGACAAATTATAGTGTTGATAGTAATACATAGATGTTTTGGAGGAATTAAAATCTCCCAAAATAAGTAGAGAATAAAGTATATGAGTAAGAAAGTGATTTCAGGCCAAAACGCTAAAAAAGGAGTAGTTTCGATATCTGAACAGTGTAAAGATAAGAATATGGCAAGTCAAAGTAAGAGCACAGTAAGAAAAGTAATTTAGGGTTTTTAAGAGTTTTAAGACAGTATTAGAATAATTTGACAGTACGGATGGCTAGACAAGTCCTCCAGTATGTCACCCCAGAAATTTCGTCATCTTCGGTAAAATGATGAAGCATTTTGGGGCCAAAGAAACCAAGAGATTACGCTAGGTAAAACCTACGGTTACTAAAGGATGAAAAACTTCGTCATTGATTTTTAGCCCAACGACAGTAGAATAAGGTAAACCGATCGCACAGGAGGTGTCACAAACCCACCTACGTGATTTCGGTAAAGTTTGGTTCGGTTTGACTTTTGGTCAAACTTTGAACTATGGATTAATTAGATGACATCATGGATGATGTCATAATTAGGAATAAGAAATTAGAAGAAAAAGGGTGGTAGGTAGGATGAATGGCTAAGATTAAAGATAGGTAAGATCAAGGGCTAAGGTTAAGCCAAAAATGCAAAGTTGATTTTTTTAAAAAATTTTGTGGATAAGGGCTGAATAGGTCGGTTTTACAGCTGGAAAGACAGCCAAAATAATTATGTTTTGACCCCAATAATTTTACAAATAAACCCTTAAAAAGTTGCTAAAAAGTCCCTAAAGAAAATTGCTAAAAAGCCCTCCTTTTTGGCCTCCCTTTATAAAAACGTTTTTGGCTTCATGAAATCAGATTTTTTTTTTCTGAAATTACAGCCCCTTTGCAGCCCTTTGAAGCTGTGAATCTTCCCCTCCATTGAGCTTGAGTTTCTTCAAAGCTTGGTGCCAAAATCTTAAGCAAAGTTCTTCCTAAGTAAGTATTGAGTAACATAGCAAGGTAAGCTTGAAATTTCAAGCTTTTCTTTGGTATTTTGAAGCAAAAATCTGTGGCTATGTTGAGTAGAAAGGAATGAGAAAAGTTTAGTTCAAACCTTGTTGTTTAAGGTTAATTAGGTTGCATGATAGTTAAAGAGTAATTTAGAAACTTGAAACAAGAATTTTTCATGTTAGTTTTGTGAGGAACCCGTGGCTAAGTGTATGGGTTCAAAGAATTTCAAGTTTGGTTTAATTAAATTGTTGTTTTAAAGTGTGTTTTGATATGTAAAACAACTAGAAAGAAAATTTGAAAGCTTAAAACCAAAGTGGGATTCGGTTTGTTTCAAGAAAAACCGTGTATGTTACTAGGGTTTGGAAAGAATTCTGAGTTGGTTTTGGTTGATTTAAACATGTGTTTTAATGTGTAAAATGTTTGGAAAGAAAAGTTAAAAAGTTTGAAACAAAATTTTGTAAAAGTTTTCTAAAAAGAAACCATGTATACCTAGTATGAAGAACATGTAAAAATCATGTGATTTTGGTGTTGTGGTAAGTTAGAATGATGTAGAAGATAAGTTTGTGTAAGTGGTTGAATTGAAAACCAAAGTTTGGTTAGGATTTGGCATAAAAACCAGTGACTTTATAAAGGGATTTCCATAAGAATTTTGGATGGTTTTGGTATTGAATATGCTCTAAAAACCAAGAAGAAACGTAAGAGAAAGAATGCTTGAAAGAAAGAAATTTTTGGTGTTGGAAACCTAAACTAAAACCGTGGCCTAAGTGATTGAAGAATAAAGACTTTGTGTATGAACTGTACAATGAAAGTGTGGAAAGTTTTTACATAAAAGTTTAGAAACTTTTGCACAAAATAGGCCTCTGGTATAGTACGTGGCGGGTTTAGATTAGGATAGATGGTTTTGAGGCGTTTCCTAAACGCCGGAAACCTAAAATTTAAGCAGAAATGCTGCCGAAATTTTTAAAGCGGCATTAAGGGCATTTCAGGAAACGAGCGATAAAAATATGCTCGGAAATGAAAATTGAAATCTGTCGGTACCTTAGAATTAGAAGTAAGAAAGTAGGTCTAGTAGAATAGTAAACCGACCCAAAAAATCTAAAATGCCGAGAGGACGGAAAAAAAAATAATGTCAAGGGCGTTTTGGGTAACAAGGGTAAGTTTAGGGTCGAGATGGGAAAAAAAACCCAAGTCCTCGGAGACCTAGGTTGGGAAGAGAATAAGAAACAATTTTAAGATTAGTGAAAGGCTCGTTTGAAGCTCCGAAATGCCAGAAAAACTAGCTATGACCCCAAGGGTCGGAATAGTACCACCCAAGGGACGGGTGACAAGTAAACAGTGTAATCGCAACAATTAAGTTGTAAAAATTTACCGAGACCTAGAAAAGATTGTCCTAAGATTTTAGGGACTCAAAAAATCCCGTTTAAGCACCAAAATGAGAATGTTACGACCCCAAGACCCGTTAGGGGTAAAATGGTCATTTTGACCAAAAAGTCTAGAAAAGTCAAGAAAGGGGCGTTAAACCCTCCAGTTAGCTATTTTATGGTTCTCGGACTTAGGGAACCCAGTCTAAGTAGAAAAATAGAAACGTCCCCCGGCCCAATTACTATTCACGTACATGGTACTATTCACCATCAAACGATTACTATTCACCCAGTTTACCAAAATTTCCAAAATGCTCGGAAATGGTTGCTAGAGCACTAAAAAAGTCTTAACAGAGTCATTAGGACTTTAAATGTCGTTATAAGACTTTAATTAAGATTTTAAAAGCTAAAGATCAGATTTTAGTATAATAAAGTCAGTTAATGAAAATGTATTAACTGATGACATTGTGTCTTTAGGAAACTCAATTAGAGACGGGCAAAGGAGGTCGACGGACCCCAGAAGTTTACACTAGTACAAGTACTGTAAGTACAGACATTTAATTGCCTACTCATGAATTGACTTGCCATAGAGTTGTATTATATATATATACACATTTAAGTTATTCAGTTTGTGACATGATACTAATATGTTCATGAGAATAGTTAAGCAAGATCAGATAAAGAAAAGAGGAATAAGATAAGTCAAATGATAAGACTTAAAAGTTAAGGTTGGCGTACCAGCCTCTCTAGTGTTGAGGTTCAAAGATAGCCTCCACCCCAGTTGTGTGGCGCTGCCTCGTTAATAATGAGGTAGTTGATGGCTTGACTTACTACCTATAGGTAGTAGTCCAGAGATGACCTTAGGGTTGATTGGTGGGTCATTCCCCTGATCCTCTATTGGTCTGTGTGCACTAGGTACATCCAACCACGGGCCCACAAGTGAAAGATTAGGTAAGACAAAGTAAAGCAAAGAAAAGAAAGAAATAGAGTAGAAAGAATAAGTAAAGCATAGGAGTAAGAAAATAATTGGTCATAAGTTGACTAACCCTAAGTGTGGTGTATTCAGCTTATTTACTTGTATGTTTGTACTTACTGAGCTTTAGCTCATTAGTCTATTCATGATGTAGGTAATAAAGGTAAGCAACCAGCAATATGAAACAAGAGTAGCGGACTGACAGGCAGATCCTAGCGATGTCATGGACGAGTTATGGTTCCGTTTCGCAGAGTTCTACAATAATTAAAGTGTAAAAGAAAAAAAGTGTAATAGTGATGTATATGTATAAAGATAAGACAAGAGTGTAATATGTAAAATAGTGAAACAAGCTTAAAAGTATTTTTTTATTTTTACGTACTTTAAAGTAACAAGACCGCAAAATATGTTTTGGGGAAAAATATGAAGTAGTACGTATATATTTATATATACACGCTTTCAAAGAACTAATAGTTTCATTCAGTCAAGTTTAAAAAGAAAAAAAAATATTCCTAGTTTTTTAAGTACAAATCTTTTAAACCCCTAAAGAAGAAGAAAGTTATAAAGACAAGCAAGCTAAGTAAGAATAAGCAAAGAATAAAGAAAACAAGCAAGATGAGGTGGACAACCCAAGCTAGAGGGGTCGCACCCACAAGCCCTACCAGAGGGAACCTTCATTCCAAAGGACAACATGGTTCGAACATGTATACAAACAAATCAAGCATCTCGAGAGGATGAATTAATGGCATAACTCGCAGCTATGCTAGAGATAATGGAAAAATCAGCAGCGTGATCTAGACCAGCTTAGGGAGCAATTAAGTTGACAGAACCAAGCATCGCAGTCAGCTCAGGTGCTAGTGTAGGAGACCCCAGTAGGCCCAAAGACTCCGAGAAAGCAAGCAGCTCATCCAGCCCAGTGGCATCAACACACCCAATAGTGACGGTCCCTACAGTAGCCAACACCCTTCCACCGACCCCTAGGGAAGGTGATTTGTATGTGAAATTCCAATGCATGAGGCTGCCAGAATTCAAAGGGACCACTAATCCCATAGAGGTTGATGACTAGCTGACTGACATCCAAGTGATCTTGAACTTGTGGGATTAACTAATAGAAAGAAGGTATTATGAGCGTCCTTTGCCCTATGCAAGGGGGTACGGCAATGGTGGAAGATGATAACCATATGGAGGAATGTCAATGAAATGAGTTAGATCGAATTCATTGATGAGTTCAAGAAATGTACTTTAACAATGAGGCCCTAGCAGCCCAGCAGGATGAGTTCAATAACCTACGCCAAGGTAGCATGACCGTGATAGAGGTAGTGAGGAAATTCGAGCAGCTGGCTCGACTTTGCCCAGATTTGGTGCCAATAGAGAAAGATAAGGTTAGAAGGATGCTGAAGATGTTCCGGATGGACATCCCCATCCAGGTTTGCAGTGGCAACCATGGACTTGCAACAGTGGCTGAATGCATCAACAGAGCTATTCACGCCTAAGTACTGGTTGGCTCAGAATAAAGAGCAAAGGACTTAGGTCTTTAAAGCCCGAAAGGAGGAGGAAACGCAAGCTAATCAGGCTCAGGGAAAGTAGAACACCGAGTCACAATATAAAGGGTAGAACATGGGGACTGGCCAAAATAGCAGGCAATCCCACAACAACAACAAGAGGAAGGGTAATCCGGGCAACCAAGGTTCACAGAAGGACTTCCCTCAGAAGAGAAACGACTAGGAAGGAAATGACAGTCAACGCCCGATGTGCTTGAAATGTGAAAAGGGGCACCTAGGAGAATGCAAGCAGGGAGCAAGCGGCTGTTTCATCTATGGCAAGGAAGGTCACTTGGCCAAAAACTATTATTTTAACCCACAGAACCAATGGAACCAAGCTCGCACAACAAATAACCAACTCCACGCTGCCCAAACCAGAATTGAAGGCCCTTCGATCACACAAGACTGACTGGAAGCCCCAGATAACTAAAGAAGAATCTTGTCTTAAGTGCGTATATATGTATAATGGGAAGTAGTAGCTTACCCTGCTAGATCTAACCTAGCATGTCCTTTTGTGATGACTGCCCTGTACGTGTAAACTCCATTACCATATAATGAGTAATTAAGTTAATTAATGCAGTGTGAATTGCTAGTTGAATGAATTAGATGAGTACGAAATAGTTTAATCACTATTCATGTAGTGGAAAGGGGCTACTAACAAGTATAATCAAACTACCTCGTAATACATGAAAATATTCGTGTGAGACATGTAGTATCGAGAAAATAGCCCAAACGACCATATCTTGACACAAAACTGATGAAATAGTCGTCAGCACGCCCAGACCAGTCATCTGAGCAAAATGGTGAAATTCCACATGATAAATATACCGTATCAAAGAAATAGTCGAGATGCTGTTTCCTTGACCTAAAACGAGTATATTTATAGTCAGCAGGCCCACACTAGTTAATTGGGCACGAAATATGAGGTTTCATCAGAGAGATACGTAGTGTCAGGAAAGGGGTCAAGATGACATATTCTTAGCCCGAAACTGATATATTTAGATTCAGAATGCCAAAATTGGTCGGTCTAGCATAAAAGGTGATTTCTAGATCGAAATCACACAGATATTAAAAATTAGTCTAGATGACCTCAGATGGACATAAAACTGCTAAAAATGGATTTGGCATGTCCAAATTAGGGAGGATAGCCTGTGTCTGACATTTAAGGAGAAAAAGTTATACTATACGCTCGCAAGTGTCGGTACAGTGTAAGGCACAACCACAGTGTAGAGAATGAATAGTAAATAGTGAATAGTGACCAAGTGGGCTCATAGGCATTTCAACCCAACCAAAAATGTTTAGAAATGTCTAGAATGAAAATCGGAACCTGTAGACACAATTTCGGTTGAAATCTAGAAAACTGCCAGAAAACGGCCAATACCGAAAAGGAAAGATTTAGACTGCAACAAGAGGCTTACATAGATGAATTTTTGACCCTAGAAAACAGTGCACATGCAGCCAATTTCTAGTTAAATACAGCCCTTGAATCAAGCCACATGCTTATGACAAATGGAATTAAAATAAGCAAAAGTTATGACACAATACTATTCATTTCTCATGCTATTTATGTAGGAAAATAAATCGGTAAAAACGTATCATAGTGGTGCAGCGGAATAATAAAAATTTTTAGATCGTTAAATATCTCATGATGCCACATACAATAAACCAACAATAATTAAAACTCATACCTCAAGGACGCCAATCTTGCAGGAGGAGAATGACCGGAGGCTTCAACCAACTAGCCTTCTCTACTATTCTCCAATTCCCAAATGGCTGAGTGTGTGGGCACTCTAAACCTCAATCGGTATGCTAGCACTGCTAGTCTTCTTCTGACCACCCAGATCTCTAAAGAACTTTATTGTCACGATGAGCTATGCAACAATAAGCCTGCTCACCTGAGAATCTGTGGTCTGAGAGAACTGGAGTGGCAGGACCTCTATTTATAAACCTGCATGAGGTGATTCTCTAAATTCGAATTGGACTAGGAAAAGATATTCTCCCTTATCCATAACCAAAACATCTGAATTTTTCCATGGGAAAATCCAACAATAAAATTCGGTTTTCTTAGGATAAATCCAATCCAAATCTAAACAAGATTTTAACTAGAATTTTATCTCCCTTTTTTCAACCAAAAAATCCAAAATTTCCTAGGAGATTTTCCTCCAAAAATTCGGCCACATTTAGGATAAGGGAGAATCAAAATTCCACTAGGATTTTCAAGCTTGAATCTAATCTCAACCTTATCCAAAATAACCGAATTTTCCTAGGAGATTTTCTCCCTATTTTCGGCCACTTTTCAGGGAAGGAGAGAATCTAAATTCAACTGGGATTGAAACTTGAATTTTTCCCTTGAATCTTATCCACAAAAAACCGAAATTTCCTTGAGGATTATCCTCAAAATTTCTTGCAACATTTGTTAGGATTTGGATTCCAAATTCAAGTAGGATTCTAAAAAGATTATCCTCTCCAAATCCAACTCAAATTTTCAAACCTTGTGGATTTTCCACAACAAATTCGAATCCTACTTGGACTGTGATTCAAAATTTGAATTTCAAATTTCAAATTTCAAATTTGAAATTTAAATTTTAAATTCAAATTTCAAATTCGAATTTCAAATTCAAATTTCAAATTCAAATTTCAAATTTCAAATTTCAAAATTCAAATTTCAAATTCCACAAAACGGTTGTGTTTCATATTTTTGTTCTCATGGATAATTTTCTACAACTTCAATCCAATCTCAAATAAAATCATGGCAACTTTATTTGGAGTTCGAATAATTGTGTACTCTATTATCCAAAACAAAATCTGAATCCAACCGGAGAGAATCTTGTCTACCATCCTAATCCTTTGTCATCACCATCCATGCATAATAAACCAGCCAATAGCATACACAATTCAATTTGCCAAACGTTAAGGAATTATGTGGAGCTAGTAGAGGGACTGATTGGACATATATAATCGAGCTCCCACAAATCCATATGATCATTATTCTTTTACCGAACAACTCAATCATATGATCACTAGTTTCAAAGTCACACCACTATAAACCTGAAACTGAACTCCCAATTATATACCGTATTACGTAAGCCTGTGACAAGCTATCGTCCAATGACCTTGTCATATATGCAGAACCCTTATATGATATCCATGATCAGCCTTAGGCCAAAGTCCGTTTAATCCTACTGATCAGGCTATCTTAAAGTTCCATTATACTACCGAATAAAGAAAATGATTATTCACCATATGTGAATAAGAAGTCATCCGCCCAGCAGACGACCCAAGGCCTTGTCCATTTTCACATTCAGTATAATGCCTTTAAGAGGATACCCTTAACTCCTCATTAGAGCTATGATTCCAATATCTGTAAACTAACCCTTCATCGTATACAAGTCATGCACCCAACGAACCGGTCTATAAGCTTACTACCTCCGAGACGCTTTAGCCATTGGAACATCAAAGTACACAAGTCATATACATGAAGCTGTCCTTTTACTCAGGATTAAGGTTACTGCATAATGAACGTCAAAAGCAGATCGATCCACTCAAAGCGGACTTCGTAGATCAATTACGCTTTAGTCCCGGTCTAATATGTCACCACCAAGCAACATATCTATGTCTCTACTTGGGAGTCCAGCTCCAGACAGTTAAGACAAACCGTCCCCTCCAAGCCTTTAGACAACATAATAGTCTTAACATGAGTTAAATGCTCGGTCTAACCCCATAGACTACAGACCATAGTTTAGACCGCTAACTTTAGAACATTGTCTTCTCGCATACAAAAAAACATTGCATGCAACGTTCTAACAGTTTAACACAAGCAGTCAGGGAGCCATATTTGCTTACATTTACTTTAGCATGTAAATAAGATGAGGACAGATAGCAATGTAATGAATAACCTCTATATATAATCTTATTATCCAGTTCAAAATAAATACATCAAAAATGTCACTAATGCTTAGGGCATTTCCTAACAATTTAATGCACTACATTATTTCAACCTTAGCCAATCTTTTTTTCTGATTTTCCTAGCAGAAACCCATGGATTTTCCAGCCCCTAAATGTAGATAAAAATTTGTCCTAAGTTGGTCAATGAAGGCTAGGGTAAGGTGAATAAAAAATTGCCAAGAAAGGACCAAAGGACTAGTGCTTTATTTACTCATTTAATGCAACTTTTGGCTCCCTCTTCCCCATGGTGTTCGAACACTTGATGGGCTGAATACACACAGATTTTTGACCCCAATTTAGCCAAGTTTTGGCTTAATTAAGTTGGTTTAAAGCTAGTTAACCTTGCTTAGATTTTTCCTATAAATATGTGCACACACCCTTGCCTTCCACTTCTTTTTTTTTTTTTTAGCACCAAAAAGCTCCCAACCAAAGCATTTCTTTTCCTCTTTCTTTAGCCAAAAATCTGCCACTTCTAGTCCCCCCAAACACAAAAATTTCATCATCAAAATTCCACTCCAAGGCTTGCTCACAAAGGTTCTTAGGGTTACACATCTCAAGGCTCATTTTGGTAAGACCCTAGACCAAAGTTTTTGGTGATTTTAGTTTTGTTGTGACTTGCTGCTAAGAAAAGCCTTATGTTTTCCTTCCTGGCACAAGTCATCCCCTCCTCCTCTTGGTCCCCACGGGTTGGTCGTGATCATCAACCCCTCACTTGGCTTGGTTTGTGCTAGTTCCAAGCACACTAAGGTACAAATCGAAAAACCTTACCTTTTTATGGTTAGTTGTTACTAAGTTTTTGACCAAGAAATTTACGTGTATTTGTTTATGCAAATGGGTTGTAATAAGTTTATTTGAGCCCTTAGTTTCCATTTTTGAGTTTGTGGTTGTGTTTACATATTTTTACGAATGGTTTCTGAATGTGAATGAGCTTGGACGTTTTTAGGGGACTGGACACCAAATCTATCTAGTTTTAGGGCTACGGTTTTGGCCAGTTTTTGATAGGATACAATTTGTTTTTAAGGATTTGTAAAACATGGAACATTAAGGAAATTTCGTTACGAGCATTTTTGCATCAAATAGAGGTTTGCCAAAACTGAATTTAAGATAGGGTTTCGGTATGTTTTTCAGCTAGAGATCAAAACTGGGGCCAAAACCCTGACTTATAGAGATGGCCTTAGGTTTTTGTAAAACTAACTCTTTTAGAGGCCAAAACGGACTTCAATTAAAACATGAAAGTTTTAGATCACGTCGAAATCTTGAGAATGACCTATACGAGTGTGACGCCTTAAATTCTATTTAAGGGTCAATATATAATTTAAATAAAATTAGTGTGCCAAAAAAATAATTAAAAATCTTTTGGAAACCCTAGGTTGGTTTCCTAGTCAAATTCCGCTCAAAAAGTCAACAATTTGAACTTCAAAAAGAAACCCTAAAATATTCGGCCATCACTTGGGATTTTAATTAAAATTTAAATTCCACAAATCCAAGGAGGATTTAAATTCAAATTTCATCCCTTAGATATAAAGAAGAAATTTCGGCCATAAAGTATAGGAAATAATGGAGATTTTTATTTGAATCAAAAGCTAGGTCAAAACTCAACCAAAATTCAAATTATTTTTCCTTAAAAACTAAGGGATAATTTTGGCCACCTAAAGGGAAATAAGAGAGAAAACCCTAGCCTCAAAACAGCACAAAAACTTTCCCTTTTACCCTTAGAAATTTCGGCCAAACAAGGAAGAGAAAGGGAAAGAAAGAAAACCTAGTATAAAAACCCTCTTTTAACTCTCATTCACCCTTCCTTTCACACTCAAAAATTCGGCCAGCTTTCCCTTCTCCCCTCTCTGAATTTTCTCTCCCAAAACACACCCAAAACAGCAAACAAAACCTATCAAAAGGCAGCTCAAAGATTCAACAATTTTTGAGACAAAAAACAAGGTGAGAAATCAAACTTTTTCCTTCCTTCTCCTTTTGGTTTTAAATCCGAATTTTTATATGGTTTTCTCCACTGTTTTCCCTACTGTTTTGAAGACTCCAACACTCACACAAATTCAACCAAAAAGGAGACCAAGCATCAAAAATAGTGCAGCACAAACAAGGTGTGAATCTCTCTCTCAAACCCTAAAAATTTTGCCTCTTTGTTCCCTTTCAAAAACCCTATTATCACATGTGTAAAATTTTATGTTTTTGTCAATTTGATTCTTGGGTTGTATTAACCACATATAAATAAGGTCCTCCACAAAATTTCGTTATCATTGGATGAAAATTGAGTTGATTTGAGACTAATCGAAATTCAGACACAGAAAAACAGAAATCTGGAAAATTACCATATGAACAGTAAATTTGTGTCAGCCATAACTTGAGTTTTAAAAACGATTTTTGAGTGATTCTTGAGCCTAAAATTAAATTCAAGATGTCCCCTAAATGTCTAAAAAATTTCAGAACCAAACTCATCCGTTTTCTTAGTCAAAATATTTTTCTAAGATAGGCGGACAGAACTGCCAGGTTTTGAACCGAAACTGAAACCCAGATTTTTATGCCTGAAAACAACCCTCGGTTTTTGGCCTAGTTGAATGACCAAATGATATCTAAAAATTATAAAACTTATATGGAATTAAAGCTACGGATGTCTAGTTTAACATAGTAAAAATTTAGAATTTTTGGGATTAAAAATGAATCAATACTGATTTTACAATCAGCCTAGGTCAGTCTGCCCATGTCCAGTAATATCCTAACTTAGAGTTTTTCAAAAATTTTAAATCCCAAATGTTTATTAAACGTTTTAAAATCTTTTGTGGCACACTAAAATGATTGGATGATTATGTCTAGACCTAGACTAATCATATGTTGTGATTATAGGACTTATTTGACGTTCTTGCTGGATTTGTGGATCACGTTATCGTAACGCTTATGCGATAATCGAGGTAGGACGTTCTAGCCTTTTCTGGGAGTAGTCAAGTGTTTTAAATTCCCCTATTTTATCGATGGCATGCTGTTTTCAGTTTATGAAATTTTTATACTGTTTTTGGATGGAATAAACGCATGCAAAGTGTTTTGTATTAAATGTGTATTTCAAAGCGTGTTTTGATTAATGGCATAATATAACTTGGTAAATACCATCTTTTGAATAATCCGGTGAACATAATTGAGCTCTAGTTCACGATCATTGTAAATGATACGTGCGTCCCAGAGTTGACGCCATGGGGGAAGGTCCCTAAACCTGCGCAGGGCCGTTCGGCCTATTTAGACCGTAACGAGATGATCTAGGATAATTCAAATTCGAGGCACGTATATTATAGCTACGACAAGTCCTCACTCATAATATGATGGTTTGTTTTAATGATTTATTATTTTAATATTGGGGCACGTATATTGCAGCTACGCTAAGTCCTCAGCAGAATAAAACTTGTATTAAAAATGTTTTTAACGAATTGTTGATTATTTTTTTTTATGATTATTATGTCATGTATTTTTTTTAAATTGTTGATTATTTTTGGAAACGAATATTATGCCATATTTTTAAATGTTATCTGTTAACCCACCTTTGTTTCTGTCCTATTGAGCCAGCGTTCACGTCCCTTTTTCTTTGTGATTTCGAAATGACTACTTCCAGGTACTGGAGGTAGCAGTTCTGAAATTCATTGAGATATCCGTTACTACCGAAGATGATGCTATCCGTTTTCTCTATCTTCTTCTTTATGTTTCTCGTTCTGATGTAACGAGACTTTAAGTTTGTACTTTATTTCACGTTATTTAAATTTTATGCTTGGGAATATTTTATGGTTGGTAATTTCTTTTGAAAACCGATTTTGTGTTTGACTTCCGCATTAAAAAGCATTTATTTTCTCCTTTATTTTATTTTGTGGTTATGATGCTACTTTATAATTAGGCTTAGCTAAATTATAATGTTGACCCGTTGTTTTTGTAATAAATGTTTTCCTTAAATCTCGGGTTGATATTATGATTTGGCTGCCGTGTCATATGTCTAAATTTTGGGCCATGACAACGAGCTTCAAAAATTTGATCATTTCAAGCCTCAAACAGACACGTTTTTAAAAGTGTGCAAACTAGGAATTTTTGGTAAAAACTGGACATGAAATTGGCCACGGGTTTTAGGGATTTTAGACCCCTTAGAGGGCAAACCAAGCTCCGAGATGTTCATAGAAGTTGTTTATCTTGTCGAGAACAAAAATTTTCATGTTCACCAATTTCACAAATTAAATCGTTTCGGACAAGTTTTATATGGTTTTCCGAAAAAGGGTTCAAAAACCCTCTTAACAAATGAACACCAAAATGTGTTCTCCATTTTAAAAATGAAAAATGATTTTTGTAAAAGCGCCCTCACCTTCCAACGGGGTGGTATGGGGATGATTTTAAAGGATATTTATTGCCTAAAAATTTTACAAAGGTTTTAGAACATTTTCTTAAAAAAATGGCAATGGTTGCCCGATTGGCTACTACACGAATGTACCAAGTAACCGGATAGATGACTATTCCAACTAGTCCTGAGGCCCAACACGAGGTAACCGATTAGCAGATTAACTGGTTAACCAATTTGATACGCTAGGTAACCTGATAGGTTACACAAACCATACACAAGGTAACCTGATAGAATATATTGCCCAATACGCAATGTAGCTTGGTAGGTTACATAGTAAACGACACGCGAGGTAACCAGTCGGTAGACTGGTCGGTCAACCAGTCAAAGACCGAGTTTGAACGTGTGACGACCCTCTCTACGTAGGAATTTTTCAGAGTTATTACAGCTAACTTTAAGGTCAGTTGTAATAATATGTGTTCTTATGAGTCGTCAATTCTTTGATTGATTTTTTTTTATTTTAAAACTTTCTTTTGAACTTGATAAAACTCTTACCGTTTAATATATATATATTTTTGTGAAAGTTAAATAGCAGTATAAAAAGTCATAATACCATGTTACGAGTACTATAGTAGATGTTATACATAATACTGTTAGGAAATGCCCTAAGCATTAGAGACATTCTGATGTATTCATTTTGAACTGGATAATAAAATTATATATAGAGGTTATTCATTACATTGCTATCTGTCCTCGTCTTATTTATATGTTAAAGTAAATGTAAGCAAATATGGCTCACTGACTGCTTGTGTTAAAACTGTTAGAACGTTGCATGCAATGGACTTTTGTATGCGAGAAGACAATGTTCTAAAGTTAGCAGTCTAAACTATGGTCTGTAGTCTATGGGGTTAGACCGAGCATCTAACTCATGTTAAGACTATTATGTTGTCTAAAGCCTTGGAGGGGACGGTCTGTCTTGACTGTCTGGAGCTGGACTCCCAAGTAGAGACATGGATATGTTGCTTGGTGGTGACATATTAGACCGGGACTAAAGCGTGATTGATCTACGTAGTCCGCTATGAGTGGATCAATCTGCTTTTGACGTTCATTATGCAATAACCTTAATCCTGAGTAAATGAACTACTTCATGTATATGACTTGTGTACTTTGATGTTCCAATGGCTAAAGCGTCTCAGAGGTAGTAAGCTTATAGACCGGTTCGTTGGGTGCATGACTTGTATACGATGAAGGGTTTGTTTGCAGATATCGGAATCATAGCTCTGAGGAGTTAAAGGTATCCTCTTAAAGGCATTATACTGAATGTGAAAATGGATAAGGCCTTGGGTCGTCTGCTGGGCAGATGACTTCTTATTCACATATGGTGAATAATCATTTTCTTAATTCGGTAGTATAATGGAACTTTAAGATAGCTTGATCAGTAGGATTAAACGGACTTTGACCTAAGGCTGATCATGGATATCATATGAGGGTTTTGCATATATGACAAGATCATCGGATAGTAGCTCGTCACAGGCTTACGTAATACGGTATATAATTGGGAGTTTAGTTTCAGGTTTATAGCGTGTGACTCTGAAACTAGTGATCATATGATTGAGTTGCTCGGTAAAGAATGATGATCATATGGAATCACGGGAGCCTGATTATATATGTCCAATCAGTCCCTCTACTAGCTCCACATAATTCCTTAACGTTTGGCAAATTGATTTGTGTATGCTATTGGCTAGTTTATTATACATGGATGGTGATGACACAGAATTAGGATGGCAGACAAGATTCTCTCCGGTTGGATTCAGATTTTGTTTTGGATAATAGAGTACACAATTATTCGAACTCCAAATAAAGTTGCCATGATTTTATTTGAGATTGGATTGGAGTTGTAGAAAATTATCCATGAGAACAAGAATATGAAACACAACCGTTTTGTGGAATTTGAAATTTGAATTTTGAAATTTGAAATTTGAAATTTGAAATTTGAAATTTGAATTTGAAATTTGAAATTGAAATTTGAATTTGAAATTCGAATTTGAAATTTGAATTTGAAATTTAAATTTGAAATTTGAAATTTGAAATTTGAAATTTGAAATTTGAATTTGAAATTTGAAATTCAAATTTTGAATCACAGTCCCAGTAGGATTCAAATTTGTTGTGGAAAATCCACAAGGTTTGAAATTCGAATTTGAGTTGGATTTGGAGAGGATAATCTTGTTAGAATCCTGCTTGAATTTTGAATCTAAATCCCAACAAAAGTGGACGAAATTTTTGAAGATAATCCTCAATGGAATTTCGGTTTTTGTGGATAAGGTTCAAGGGAAAATTCAAGCTTCAATCCTAGTTGAATTTGGATTCTCCCATTCCCTGAAAAGTGACCGAAATTAGGGAGAAAATCTCCTAGGAAATTCGGTTATTTTTGGATAAGGTTGAGATAAGATTCAAGCTTGAAAATCCTAGTGGAATTTTGATTCTCCCTTATCCTAAAAGTGGCCGAATTATTGGAGGAAAAATCTCCTTGGAAATTTCAGATTTTTTGGTTGAAAAAGGGAGATAAAATTCTAGTTAAAATCTTGTTTAGATTTGGATTGGATTTATCCTAAGAAAACCGAATTTTTTGTTGAGATTCTCCCTTGAAAAAATTTGGATTTTATGGATATGGATAAGGGAAAATATCTTTTCCTAGTCCAATTCAAATTCAGAGAATCACCTCATGCAGGTCTATAAATAGAGGTCCTGCCACTCCAGTTCTCAGAGACCACAGACTCTCAGGTGAGCAGGCTTATTGTTGCACAGCTCATCGTGACAATAAAGTTCTTTAGAGATCTGGGTGGTCGGAAGAAGACTAGCAGTGCTAGCATACCGATCGAGGTTCAGAGTGCCCACACACTCAGCCATTCGAGAATTGGAGAATAGTAGAGAAGGCTAGTTGGTTGAAGCCTCCGGTCATTCTCCTCCTGCAAGATTGGCGTCCTTGAGGTTTGAGTTTTAATTGTTGTTAGTTTATTGTATATGGCATCATGAGATATTTAACGATCTAAAAATTTTTATTGTTCCGCTGCGCCACTCTGATACGTTTTTACTGATTTATTTTCCTACAAATACAAACTTATTTTACATTATATTACAATACTTCAAAACTTTGCATAATGCTGCTAAAGGGAAGTCATGTAGTTGGACCATTTCCCTTGCCCAGTCCTTTGGCTCATGCATCTCCATCTCGACATCCATCAGAGATCTGATGGTATATAGGCTTTTTACCTACAACATGAACAACTTGGTGAGTGACAGGCTCAGTAAGTTCAAACATAACAATCAATAATATAAACCATAGTGAGTCAAAGAGAATAGCAACCTTAACCTAAACCCTAAGACATGTTAGTTTCACCTATACTATAAAACATTTTATGCTAGCTTATGCTTGGGTATGAGAACAATTTAAATCTTAGGTCATTATCTTATTTTAGGTTCTGGTTTTGGACCCCAATGCTGGACGTACCGTTTTGCATGCTTGACTGAGAGGGACGCTGGGGTGTGACCCACTGGCCACTCTTCTATAGCCTAAAACAACTTAGGAAACCTCCCCATAGGTTGGAAGGCTGGTATGCCAATAAATGGTGTTGTTACCTTCTTTAATATAGTTCCGGTCCTCTGACATTTTCAATATCACTCGATCTGAAACCCTTATATTTCATGTCTTAGCGTTTGTTTGGTGAACGTATTGCATTTACATTGCGTTTAAATGCAATGCATTGAATGCAATTTATATTTGGAGGAAAAGCATTAGCATTACATTTGAATGCAATGTGTGTTTGGGTGAAAAGTATTTGAATTGTATTTTAATAATGAATATGTGATGTGATGGGTAAAAGTAGAGAAAAAAAAGGGGGAGAGAGAGAATATATGATGTAATTAAAAAAAGTAATAAAAAAATGAAATAATAAATAGTGATTGTGTTGGATTTAAAATGTGATGTGATTGGTATTTGAATGAAATATTTTTGTATTTGGGGGAAAATTGCATTGCATTCAAATGCAATGCAAAAAAAAAATGTGTTGCCCAAACGTGGGCTTAATTTTACTTAGTAAGTGTAGTTTCAATTATTACTCTTAGTGCATTCCACACTGATTTAGTGTGTCATGCATTAATTTATATAACTACACATTTTATAATTTAAAACAAATAAATATATTGTAATTGTTCATGTTGCAGACAATTAAATGTCTGAACTTACATAAAATTTGCTAACGTCTTCGCTTTGATTGACATCAACGGTCTCTTATCGCCTCTCTGCTGAGTTCCTATAACCGAGGTATACACCGATTATTCATACTGACATTTTAGATATTTAAATTTAATAAAATATCTAAAATTTACTTTTTGTACCCTAATCCATATTTTTACACTTCAATATTTCATTTTAAGCTTTCTCTAAAATTTTTGGGCAAAATTACTATTTTACCCCTGACTGCGGTTTCCCCTTTTTAAACTGCATTTTTGGCCTTAAAAATCTTAATTCTATCTGTATTGGATCATTTTGGGTCCTAACGGCTCTTTTCCTAAATTTTTGTCGGACAGTAATTTTGACTGAAATAGTAACTTTGACTTTCCCGATCCTAGTAGGTTTTTGTTGTAAATTTTGATTTTCTTCAACCTTGAACTTGATTTTGACTTCTAAATTTTTAATTCTATGATTCTTGGGTTTTAATGGTTCATTTTGACCAATTTACACATTTTTTGTCAAAATGACCATTTTGTCCTTATCGGGTCCTTGGGCCGTAACTAGTTTATTTTACCGTTCTAACGGAATTTTCCGAATTTAGAAATCTTAAAATAATTTTTTTAAGCTTTGGTAAATTTTTACAACCCTAATTATTATAAAATTGCTAACTTTTTATCACCCGACCCTCGGGTGGTACTATTCCCATCTAGGGGGCGTTTTCTCGTTTTTCTATCATTTCTGAACTCTGGATGGACTTTTTAGTAGTTCTTAAAACGTTCATCATTCCCCTTTCCCTTGGTCTAGGTCATCAAGGGGGCTCGGGTTTTGTTTCCCGACACTAATTTATCCCTCATTTCCTAAAATACCCCTCGTGTGGTTTAAAAAAATTTCGGCAGCATTTTTGCTGAAATTTAAGGCTTCCGGTGTTTAGGAAATACCTCGAAACCATCTATCCTAACTAATCTACCAAGTACTATACCAGAGGCCTAACTTTTATGCAAAAGTACTAACTTTTTGCACAAAAATTTCAACATCACATTCATTGACCAAAACTTGAATTTTAAAACCAATTTGCATCACACTTAGCCTTATATTTCATTTTAATCCCACGGTTTCAACATATAGGTTAACCAATAAATTTTAATCCCATTATCAACCCTTGACAACCTTAGGCTTAACATATAGGATTTTAGTAAAAATTAGGTGCCCTTAGGAATGATTCTTTTTTCACATACAAGTTTTTAAATAAAACTTATACAATTCCTATGCTTTCAAACCATAAAACAACAACATATTCTCATAAAAAAAATTTTCTATCTTTCACATATACCCCACTGCCTCACCATGAACACATACATAAAAGTTTTTTCTAAATTTCTAATTACACCATAACACCATTCCAATTACCACAACATGTTTTCATACACAAAACACCAAATTTTCATCCAAATCTTTCACTAAAACCTAACCATAAACTCATGGATTTTTCTTTGAAAAATTCAACCAAAATTTTTGTTTACAAATTCAACTTACATAGATTTCATTTAAAATCAATTCACCCACAGAACGACAACTTTTTTTCACTGCTAGCCCTATATACATGCCATGGTTTTACACTAAGGAAACATAGGAAAAATTCAAGTTTTTACATTCCAAACTCATCAAATTCATCACCAGAACTTGTTTCAATCATAACCATACTCTAATACATAAATAACTGTTAGGAAATGCCCTAAGCATTAGAGACATTTTGATGTATTCATTTTGAACTGGATAATAAAATTATATATAGAGGTTATTCATTACATTGCTATCTGTCCTCGTCTTATTTACATGTTAAAGTAAATGTAAGCAAATATGGCTCACTGACTGCTTGTGTTAAAACTGTTAGAACGTTGCATGCAATAGACTTTTGTATGCGAGAAGACAATGTTCTAAAGTTAGCAGTCTAAACTATGGTCTGTAGTCTATGGGGTTAGACCGAGCATCTAACTCATGTTAAGACTATTATGTTGTCTAAATCCTTGGAGGGGACGGTTTGTCTTGACTGTCTGGAGCTGGACTCCCAAGTAGAGACATAGATATGTTGCTTGGAGGTGACATATTAGACCAGGACTAAAGTGTGATTGATCTACATAGTCCGTTATGAGTGGATCAATCTGCTTTTGACGTTCATTGTGCAATAACCTTAATCTTGAGTAAATGAACTTCTTCATGTATATGACTTGTGTACTTTGATGTTCCAATGGCTAAAGCGTCACAGAGGTAGTAAGCTTATAGACCGGTTCGTTGGGTGCATGACTTGTATACGATGAAGGGTTTGTTTGCAGATATCGGAATCATAGCTCTGAGGAGTTAAAGGTATCCTCTTAAAGGCATTATACTGAATGTGAAATGGACAAGGCCTTGGGTCGTCTGCTGGGCGGATGACTTCTTATTCACATATGGTGAATAATCATTTTCTTAATTTGGTAGTATAATGGAACTTTAAGATAGCCTGATCAGTAGGATTAAACGGACTTTGACCTAAGGCTGATCATGGATATCATATGAGGGTTTTGCATATATGACAAGGTCATTGGATAGTAGCTCGTCACAGGCTTACGTAGTACGGTATATAATTGGGAGTTCAATTTCAGGTTTATAGTGGTGTGACTCTGAAACTAGTGATCATATGATTGAGTTGTTCGATAAAGAATGATGATCATATGGAATCACGGGTGCCTGATTATATATGTTCAATCAGTCCTTCTACTAGCTCCACATAATTTCTTAACGTTTGGCAAATTGATTTGTGTATGCTATTGGCTAGTTTATTATGCATGGATGGTGATGACACAGGATTAGGATGGTAGACAAGATTCTCTCCGTTTGGATTCAGATTTTGTTTTGGATAATAGAGTACACAATTATTCGAACTCCAAATAAAGTTGCCATGATTTTATTTGAGATTGGATTGGAGTTGTAGAAAATTATCCATGAGAACAAGAATATGAAACACAAACGTTTTGTGGAATTTGAAATTTGAATGTTGAAATTTGAATTTTGAATTTTGAAATTTCAAAATTGAATTTTGAATTTGAAATTTGAATTTGAAATTTGAATTTGAAATTCGAATTTGAAATTTGAATTTGAAGTTTAAATTTGAAATTTGAAATTTGAAATTTGAAATTTGAAATTTGAAATTTGAATTTGAAATTTGAAATTCAAATTTTGAATCACAGTCCAAGTAGGATTCGAATTTGTTGTGGAAAATCCACAAGGTTTGAAATTCGAATTTGAGTTGGATTTGGAGAGGATAATCTTGTTAGAATCCTACTTGAATTTTGAATCTAAATCCCAACAAAAGTGGACGAAATTTTTTAGGATAATCCTCAATGGAATTTTGGTTTTTGTGGATAGGGTTCAAGGGAAAATTCAAGCTTCAATCCTAGTTGAATTTGGATTCTCCCCTTCCCTGAAAGGTGGCCGAAATTATGGAGAAAATCTCCTAGGAAATTCGGTTAATTTTGGATAAGGTTGAGATAAGATTCAAGCTTGAAAATCCGAGTGGAATTTTGATTCTCCCTTGTCCTAAAAGTGGCTGAATTATTGGAGGAAAAATCTCCTTGGAAATTTCAGATTTTTTGGTTGAAAAAGGGAGATAAAATTGTAGTTAAAATCTTGTTTAGATTTGGATTGGATTTATCCTAAGAAAACCGAAATTTTTTGTTGAGATTCTCCCTTGAAAAAATTCAGATTTTATGGATATGGATAAGGGAATATATCTTTTCCTGGTCCAATTCAAATTCAGAGAATCACCTCATGCAGGTCTATAAATAGAGGTCCTGCCACTCCAGTTCTCTCAGACCACAGACTCTCAGGTGAGCAGGCTTATTATTGCACAGCTCATCGTGACAATAAAGTTCTTTAGAGATCTGGGTGGACGGAAGAAGACTAGCAGTGCTAGCATACCGATCGAGGTTTAGAGTGCCCACACACTCAGCCATTCGGGAGTTGGAGAATAGTAGAGAAGGCTAGTTGGTTAAAGCCTCCGGTCATTCTCCTCCTGCAAGATTGGCTTCCTTGAGGTATGAGTTTTAATTATTGTTGGTTTATTGTATATGGCATCATGAGATATTTAACGATCTAAAAATTTTTATTGTTCCGCTGCGCCACTCTGATACATTTTTACCGATTTATTTTCTTACAATTGGTATTAGAGCCATCTCATGACTATGCCATGTACATAAATTAGACAATTACTTAGTCTTTTTATTTATGTATGGATTTGATATTTAGAGAGTGGCATTCTAGGGTTCCTTTATGTTGTTATCATGGATTATGTATAAAGTATGTGGTTATTTTAATTTTTTGAATTATTATAAGCATGCTTGTTTATGCCGGTTATAGTTCCTTAGAATTTAGAAAAATTGTATCTAGGAATTTTTATGTAACCATGGGAGCAGTTTATTAACACTGTAATTTTCCCATGGATTTTATTTTTTGTCTCTTAGAATTTTTATGGTTAGAATTTTTTGTACACCGGAAACGGTTTAGGAAATTTTATGCAATTATTCTTGGAGGAGATTGAAGATTGAAGACCGTAATTTATTTTTTCCCAAAAGTTAAATTTGATTTAAAGGTTGAAATTTTGATTGTGTGGAAAATTTCAATTTGATTCGGATTCAAATTAATTTTTGGAGATCCTAATAGGTAAATTGGAATATGACACGAAAATCGAGACACGACCCCTCGGGATAGGCCGACGGACCTTGGTGGGGCTGCAGCCCCTGCCCTCGAGCAGGATGGGGCTGCGGTAGCCCCTGTGCAGGCCCACACCACCCACGGCCGCAGGCTTGGCCTGCAGCCAAGGGCGGCCGTGGCCTGCCCAAGGCTGGCCGCAGCCTGGGCGTGCAGCCTCTAGCTGCAGGCGCTGCCTGTAGACTGCGGCTGCTGCGCCCAGCCTGGGCGTGCAGCCTGGCGCTGCAGGCTTGGCCTGCAGCCCGGCAGGGCTGCACATGGGGGCGGTTGTGGGCTGCCAGCCCCTCCGGGTTTGGTGGCTGTGTACGGCAGCTGCTGCCTACGGGGGCAGCGGTCCGACGGTCCAAAAATCAGAAAATTTTGATTTTTAAATTTGAGATTTAATTTTAAATCATGTTTAAAAATATGTAATTAAAAATTTCAAAATTTTTGAAATTACATATTATTACACTTGATGTTTAAAATTGTTTAAAATTTAAATATGAAATTTAAATTTGAAATTCGAATTTGGAATTTGAATTTGAAATTTAAATTTTTGGATATTTAAATTTTAAATAATTCTTGGGATGAGAAATAAATGGAGAGGCTACATAAAGATGGATACAAGAAGATGGAACAGAATTCAAGACCCAAAGAATGCTTTGGATAGAATTTTGTAATCTTTATTTTCTTTGTTCTAGGATGGAACCATGGCTTGGTTGTTCTGTCAATTATTTTTTCTGTGGTATGTCATGGATGTATAAATATGTATTGATGGATGTTTTATATGCATATTTGATAACATGTCATATAGGATAGGTGAGTGCCGCTTATACTATATTGATCATACATAATTTGTCAAAACTTGCATGTTTTTCAAAACATTGAGTGGGAGAGGGTTTCAAACAAAACCCACGGCCTCCATTGTTGATCCATATGTGAAAGTATGGTAACACCTCGTGTCAGTTCTACCCTGACCACACCCCTCGGTAGGTGTTTACCGCCATCGGTATACTAGATTGGATCTCCTATGTGGAAAACATGTTCGGGTACGATCCTATTCATGACCACCCATCGGTGGCTTGGTAGGACGTGGATCGGGTTACGTAAACAATGGTTATACACTCAAGACTCGTTTAGTTATTAACCTTCCCTAGAAGCTCTGTTAACTAAACTGGTGGCCAAATAAGCGGTTATTGATATATGTCTTAACCTTGGAGGATTTAAGGCAACATATACTAATTGGACGGGGTCCATGTTCCGGCTATTTGTTCTCATGACCACCCCTCGGTGGCTTGGGGCAATAGGTGCTGAGAATTACCGTTGCAATGCTACATGTTTTTCAAGTTTCATGTAGGAACATACTTGTATGTTTTATTTGCTAAATTATCTGTATATTTGCTTGGGCTTTGTAATGATGTCTAGTATAATTTTATTTCAGTTCAAAATGTCAACGACACCCCTCATTTCAATACTTACTGAAAATAAGTTGAATGGCGACAATTATAAAGATTGGAAAAGAAATCTATTAATAGTTCTCAACTACGAGAGACACAAGTTCGTGCTGGATGAACCATGCCTACCTGGGCCCAAACCTGACACACCACTTGAGGAGGTCCCGATTGCCTATAATCGTTGGAGAGAATCCAATGAGATAGCTCAATGTTACATCCTTGCTAGCATGACGAGTGCTTTACAAAAGCAGTATGAGACTTATCAAGTTACTGGGGAGATCATGGAAAATCTGGAGGACATGTTCGGAGGCCAAGAAAAATTGGCTCGACAGTCCGCTATCACCAGCATTATGAACTCTAAGCAAAAGGCGGGTGCTCCGGTGAAGGACCATATGATTACTCTAATGGGATTCTTCACTGAGGCTGCTGAGAATGGTGCTGAGTTAGACTACAACACCCAAATCGAAATGGTGTTCAAGACTCTGTCTAAAGATTTTATGGGGTTTAAGACCGATTACAATCTGGCGACAAAGGAGTTAGGACAAACCGAGCTCATGAAGCAACTACAGGCTTATGAGCGGACGATCAGGGATGAGGATGTGGTTCGACCTAAAGGAGAGGCAAATTTGGCGGAATCTTCCAATCCCTCACGGAAGAGGAAGAGGCCAAATAAGAAGCAAGTGGCTTCTAGTTCTTCTAATCCTCCTGTCTCGGATGGGAAGAAGAAGAAAAAGAACAAGAAGCCAAAGGACCCTAAAAAGTCCAAATGCTTCCATTGTGGGAAGGTAGGTCACTTCAAGAAGGCTTGCCGGGAATTCCTAGCCGCCAAGGACAAGGAAGGTAAGGAACTTCATTACTTGGAAGCGTGTTTGGTGGAAAAATTGAAAGACACTTGGGTCATTGATTCGGGCGCCACTAATCATGTTTGTGTTTCTATGCAGGGGTTCGTGGAAACGAGAAGTCTACATGATAGGATCCTCTCGTTGCGGACTGGAGATGGTAGCTTTGTGGTGGCTGAAGCAGTGGGAGATGTTTATCTTTATTTTGATCAATTTAGGTTTATTTTATTGAAAGACTGTTTTTATGTTCCTAATTTTAGGAGGAACCTTATATCGGTAGCTTGTTTAATAAAGGATTCTTATTTAGTTTCTTTTAGTAAAAGAGTTGATATTCGTAGAAATAAGTCATTTATCTGTTCTGGATTGATGGATGGAAACCTATATTTGATCAAACCAAAGATATACTCACTGCTTGACACTGAATTAATTGATAACTCTAAAAGGTTGAAAGTTTCTCACTCTAACAAGGGGTATCTTTGGCATTTACGACTTGGTCATATTAATCAGGATAGGATTCAAAGATTGGTGAAAGACGGTCCTCTAGAATCTCTGGAGGAGGTACGACTTCCCCAATGTGAGTCTTGTCTAGAGCGTAAAATGACTAAGAGGTCTTTTGGAGCTAAGGGTACAAGGGCTCAGGAGCTCTTACAAATTATGCACACTGACGTATGTGACCCCATGAACGTCACAGCACGAGGAGGGTTCGAGTATTATGTCTCTTTTATAGATGATTACTTGAGGTATGGATATGTGTATCTGATGCACCGCAAGAGCGAAACCTTTGACAAGTTCAAAGAGTATCGTGCGGAAGTGGAAAAGCAATTGGATAAATCCATAAAGACACTTCGATCTGATCGAGGTGACGAATATCTCTCCGATGAATTTCTAGGACATCTTGTAGAGAACAGGATTTTATCCCAATTGACTACACCTGGTACTCCACAACAGAATGGTGTAGCCGAAAGGAGAAACAGGACCTTGTTGGATATGGTACGGTCCATGATGAGTTATTCAACGCTCTCATTATCATTTTGGGGATATGCTTTACAAACGGCGTGCTATATTCTGAACCAGGTTCCGAGCAAATCAATTCCCAGAACTCCGTATGAATTGTGGTGTGGCAGGAAGCCCTCGCTTGGACAAATGAGAATATGGGGCTGCCTGGCACATGTACTAGATGGGGATGCGAAAAAGTTGGAACCAAGATCAGAATTGTGCATGTTTGTAGGGTATCCAAAAGGAACTAAAGGAGGTCTGTTTTATAACCCAATGGAACAAAAAGTCATTGTCTCAACCCATGCGACATTCTTGGAGGAAAGTCACATGAATGACTTTAAGCCTCGAAGCAAAGTGGTGCTAGAGGAGTTATCGGGTGAAATAACTGCTCCACAGATTTCGGTCTTGGATGCAAGTCCGAGTTCCGGTGAAAGACCTGCAGACGATCAACAAATTAGGGTGCCTCGCCGTAGTGGGAGGGTTTCAAAGAAACCTAATTTCTTCATGTATGATGCTGAGGTATACCAGGCCTAGGCTCACGAGCATGAGGAAGATCCGGTCACATATGATGAAGCTATAAATGATGTTGATTCTAAATCTTGGAAACAGGCTATGAACAATGAGATGGATTCTATGAAATCCAACTCTGTTTGAGAACTTGTAGATTTACCAGATGGGATAAAACCCACTGGATGCAAATGGGTCTACAAAAGAAAGAAGGATGCGGAAGGGAGAGTGGAAACTTTCAAAGGTAGACTGGTTGCAAAGGGATACACGCAAAAGGCTGGAATCGATTACGAGGAAACCTTTTCGCCTGTTGCTATGCTGAAGTCTATCCGTATTCTTCTGTCCATTGCTGCGGCTCTCGATTACGAGATCTGGCAAATGGATGTCAAGACGGCATTCTTGAATGGCCATCTTGAAGAGTGTATTTATATGATACAGCCCGAAGGGTTCGTAGCGAAAGGCCAAAAAAGGAAAGTTTGCAAGTTGCTTAGATCCATTTATGGATTAAAGCAGGCATCCCGCTCATGGAACCAGAGGTTTGATCAAGCGATTAAGACATTTGGTTTTGAGCAGAACGTTGATGAACCCTGTGTTTATAAACGTATTAAAGATGGAAAAGTGGTCTTTCTGATACTCTATGTCTATGGTATACTACTCATTGGGAATGATGTAGGGAACTTATCATCGGCCAAGCTTTGGTTACATCAACAGTTTGACATGAAGGACTTGGGAGAAGCTAATTATGTTCTAGGCATTCGTCTCTTCAGGGATCGAAAGAACAAAATGATAGCATTATCCCAAGCTTCATACATAGATAAAATAATTGACAAATATGCAATGCTAAAGGCAAAGAAAGGCTCACAACCTTCTATTGCCAGTCTAACTCTTTCATTGGATGACTGTCCCAAGACATCGGAAGAAAGAGAGCGTATGAGTAAGGTCCCTTATGCATCCGCTGTGGGTAGCCTTATGCACGCTATGCTTTGCACTCGCCCGGACATATGTTTTGCAGTAGGTATGGTAAGTCGATATCAAGCGAATCCTGGAACCAAGCACTGGCAAGCAATAAAGCATATACTCAAGTATCTTAAGAGAACGAGGGATTATATGCTGGTGTATTCTGGAGGGGACCTAACACCCGTAGGATACACGGACTCAGACTTCCAGACTTGTAAGGATTCGAGAAAATCGACATCTGGATCAGTGTTTTTACTTGGAGGAGGCACCATTGTGTGGAGGAGCGTGAAGCAGGGCTGCACAGCTGACTCTATTATGGAGGCTGAGTATGTGGCTGCGGCTGAGGCATCTAAAGAAGCGGTTTGGCTCCGCAAGTTCTTTAGAGACCTTGAGGTCATTCCGGGTGTTGACAAGCCTATCACACTTTACTGTGATAATACAGGGGCTATTGCCAACACAAGAGAATCTCAGCACCACAAGAGGACCAAGCACATCGATCGGAGATATCATATTATTAGAGGGCATGTGGAGACAGGGCAAGTGGATGTATGTAAGATCGCGTCCGAAGACAACATTGCCGATCCCTTTACTAAGACTTTGGTAGCTAGAAGCTTTAAGAGGCATGTAGAGGCGATGGGGATGCGTAATATGGCACAGCTACTGGCTTAGGGCAAGTGGGAGATTGTTAGGAAATGCCCTAAGCATTAGAGACATTTTGATGTATTCATTTTGAACTGGATAATAAAATTATATATAGAGGTTATTCATTACATTGCTATCTGTCCTCGTCTTATTTACATGTTAAAGTAAATGTAAGCAAATATGGCTCACTGACTGCTTGTGTTAAAACTGTTAGAACGTTGCATGCAATGGACTTTTGTATGCGAGAAGATAATGTTCTAAAGTTAGCAGTCTAAACTATGGTCTGTAGTCTATGGGGTTAGACCGAGCATCTAACTCATGTTAAGACTATTATGTTGTCTAAAGCCTTGGAGGAGACGGTTTGTCTTGACTGTCTGGAGCTGGACTCCCAAGTAGAGACATAGATATGTTGCTTGGAGGTGACATATTAGACCGGGACTAAAGTGTGATTGATCTACGTAGTCCGCTACGAGTGGATCAATCTGCTTTTGACGTTCATTGTGCAATAACCTTAATCCTGAGTAAATGAACTTCTTCATGTATATGACTTGTGTACTTTGATGTTCCAATGGCTAAAGCGTCTCAGAGGTAGTAAGCTTATAGACCGGTTCATTAGGTGCATGACTTGTATACGATGAAGGGTTTGTTTGCAGATATTGGAATCATAGCTCTGAGGAGTTAAAGGTATCCTCTTAAAGGCATTATACTGAATGTGAAAATGGACAAGGCCTTGGGTCGTCTGCTGGGCGGATGACTTCTTATTCACATATGGTGAATAATCATTTTCTTAATTCGGTAGTATAATGGAACTTTAAGATAGCCTGATCAGTAGGATTAAACGGACTTCGACCTAAGGCTGATCATGGATATCATATGAGGGTTTTGCATATATGACAAGGTCATTGGATAGTAGCTCGTCACAGGCTTACGTAATACGATATATAATTGGGAGTTCAATTTCAGGTTTATAGTGGTGTGACTCTGAAACTAGTGATCATATGATTGAGTTGTTCGGTAAAGAATGATGATCATATCGAATCAAGGGAGCCCGATTATATATGTCCAATCAGTCCCTCTACTAGCTCCACATAATTCCTTAACGTTTGGCAAATTGATTTGTGTATGCTATTGGCTAGTTTATTATGCATGGATGGTGATGACACAGGATTAGGATGGTAGACAAGATTCTCTTCGGTTGGATTCATATTTTGTTTTGGATAATAGAGTACACAATTATTCGAATTCCAAATAAAGTTGCCATGATTTTATTTGAGATTGGATTGGAGTTGTAGAAAATTATCCATGAGAATAAGAATATGAAACACAACCGTTTTGTGGAATTTGAAATTTGAATTATGAAATTTGAAATTTGAATTTTGAAATTTGAAATTTGAATTTTGAATTTGAAATTTGAATTTGAAATTTGAATTTGAAATTCGAATTTGAAATTTGAATTTGAAATTCGAATTTGAAATTTGAATTTGAAATTTGAAATTTGAAATTTGAAATTTGAATTTGAAATTTGAATTTGAAATTTGAAATTCAAATTTTGAATCACAATCCAAGTAGGATTCGAATTTGTTGTGGAAAATCCACAAGGTTTGAAATTTCGAATTTTAGTTTGATTTGGAGAGGATAATCTTGTTAGAATCCTACTTGAATTTTGAATCTAAATCCCAACAAAAGTGGACGAAATTTTTGAGGATAATCCTCAATGGAATTTTAGTTTTTGTGGATAAGGTTCAGGGGAAAATTCAAGCTTCAATCCTAGTTGAATTTGGATTCTCCCCTTCCCTGAAAAGTGGCCGAAATTAGGGAGAAAATCTCCTAAGAAATTCGGTTAATTTTGGATAAGGTTGAGATAAGATTCAAGCTTGAAAATCCTAGTGGAATTTTGATTCTCCCTTATCCTAAAAGTGGCCGAATTGGAGGAAAAATCTCCTTGGAAATTTCGGATTTTTTGGTTGAAAAAGGGAGATAAAATTCTAGTTAAAATCTTATTTAGATTTGGATTGGATTTATCCTAAGAAAACCGAATTTTTTGTTGAGATTCTCCCTTGAAAAAATTCAGATTTTATGGATATGGATAAGGGAAAATATCTTTTCCTAGTCCAATTCAAATTCAGAGAATCACCTCATGCAGGTCTATAAATAGAGGTCCTGCCACTCCAGTTCTCTCAGACCACAGACACTCAGGTGAGCAGGCTTATTGTTGCACAGCTCATCGTGATAATAAAGTTCTTTAGAGATCTGGGTGGTCGGAAGAAGACTAGCAGTGCTAGCATACCGATCGAGGTTCAGAGTGCCCACACACTCAGCCATTCGGGAATTGGAGAATAGTAGAGAAGGCTAGTTGGTTGAAGCCTCCGGTCATTCTCCTCCTGCAAGATTGGCATCCTTGAGGTATGAGTTTTACTTGTTGTTGGTTTATTGTATATGGCATCATGAGATATTTAACGATCTAAAAATTTTTATTGTTCCGCTGCGCCACTCTGATACGTTTTTACCGATTTATTTTCCTACAATAACAACATAAAACTCAAACTTTTTCATCAATAAATTCACTATTCCAGCCACTGTTTTCAGCCAAAAAGAAGAAAGAAAAACTGAATTTCTGATGGTTACCTTGCTAGGAACACTTCTTGCCACTTAGAAATGAATTTGAACACCAAAACTTGAAGATTTTTGGCTTGGAATTAAGTGACAAACTCACGGTTTCAATGGAGAACAAGGGCTGCTTGTTTTCTGAAAATTTTTTGGCTGTTTCCACGTGATTTTTCAACAGCAAAATGGTGTATAGTAGCCCATAAAGTGAGGGATTTAATTGCAAACTGGTTGGTAATTTGGCAAAACTTTGGGGACTTAGTCGTAACTTTTGAAGGGCCTTTTTGTAACTTTTTCTTGCTGTTTTCCAGCTGTCTAAACAGCTCATTTTGCTTGGATTTATCCAAGAAATTTAAATAAAATCTATGGCATTTTTGCTTAATCTCAACCTTTGGATCAAAAAGTGTTAAATCCTAGCCATTAAAGCTTGGATTTCTTTCCACCATTAACATAATTAATTTAATTATGACATCATGCTAATGAGCTCGTCCCATTAGAATCTAGTTTACTTCTAGTTGGTTTTCAGTTCCAATCCAACCAAAAATTATCCCGGACCAAATTTTACCAAAATCGCACCGGAGGTTTTCTGAGGCCATACGCGCGCTCGGTTTGCCTTAATATACTGTCATTTGGCCAAAAATATAGTCTAAAATTTTTCATCTTTTAGTGAAACACATACTTTTGTTAGCGTTTTCGGTTCCAACTTGGTACCATTTTCCCCCGTTTCGAATAGATAAAATTTTTTACAGTTGAATTCATGATTCTTGACCTTGCTAAACATTTTATCGCATTCTAAACAGTAGTTTAAAACTTAAAAATCATTGTTCACATACATTGTACATAGTCTCTGAGAACGATTAAATTTCCCGGTTGTCACATTCACCCCTCCTTATAGAATTTTTGTCCCTGAAAATTAAAACAAGTAGGGGTACAAAACTTTCATGTTGTCTTCTTGTTCCCACATAGCCTCTTCCACACTATGATTTCTCTAGAGTACTTTGACTAGCAAGATTGTGGCACCCCCGATCTCAGCCCACCGAAACTATTACAATCAAGCTCCTAAGCCGACTGAAATAGCTCGTGAACTTCGTCGGGTCGCCTAAATTCTTTTCTTTCCTTTAAACCCTTTGTGAAATTTGGAATCATTTTTTTTCATACATTTTCTTGTTTGTAAACATAACATAATTAAACTGAACTATGTTTGTCACTTTTAAAAGTACAAACATAGTTTATACAAAATACATAATTCAAATCTTTTTGCAATACATGTCTCTGTTTTCAACGCTCAACGAAAAACTTGTAGCAAGACCATATCTACAGTGGATTCCCTATCCCTTTGACATGCTCGCATCTTGTCGCCATTCAGAATCTACAAGACAGGTTTCTTACCTGTAACATGAACAAACTGGTGAGCTAACAGGCTCAGTAAGTTCAAACATACATAGTAAGAATCATATTGATTCAAAAACACTAAAACTCAATTTCCTATGAATAGACTATTCATCATGAATAGTAATTTTGACCTTTGACCGATGAATAGTAACAGTTACCCTAACTAGTTACTATTCACTTTACTCTATCGGGATGATATTCACATACCCTAACCAAATTTACATTATTCTAGCATAAGCTTCGGTTATACTCAATTATGATTTTTATCATTTTATTGATTGTTTATTCTCTATTTGATTTCTAGTTTAGAGCTCTATTTATGGTAGTACCGATGATTATTAGTGCACTGACTGGGAGGCTCTAAGGAGCGACCTTAGAACATCGGCCTCCACAGCCCTGATATCCTCGTAGGATTTGAGAAAAACCCCCACCACTGTGTTGGAGGGGTGGTACGCCTTAGTGGTTTCATTACCATCTTTATTATAGTTCCCCACCGGTAACATTCATATGAATCGTCTCATGGTGCAACCCTTATTGCCCGTAGGTATTTACATTTATTTTTTTATGTGTGTTTTTAATTAACTACACTATAGTGCCCTAGCACTTCTCCATAGTGTATTATTTATACACTTTTTAATTTCTCATTTCATTAGGTGAGTTAGTTTAACTACACCCCTATTGCCCGTAGGACTTTACAAGTTTGTACGAAGAGTACTTAAATCAATCAAATAGTAATTCATGCTGTAGACATGTAAATATCTGAGCTTACCAAACATTTATCATAGCATCGTGCTATGAAACATTCATATAGCACATAAACCTAGACATAACAAATCAATTCATTCATATAATGAACAACATCAAAATGTTCATGAGCAGACAAATGAATGCTAGAACTTACACATATCACACTTAGACATAATAGTCTATTCATGTTGCAGTCAATTAAATGTTCAAACTTACAGATACTTTCTCTAGCATTTCCTTCCCCGGCTCCGCAGATGTTCCTTTGGCGCGTCAGGATCGGGTTCCTATAACCGGAATAACCATGGTTATTCTAAATCTTCATTTCATATTCAAAATTTAGTAAAACGCAAAAAGTATACGTTTTTAAATGGTCTTAGGAATCTAAAATCCCATTTTCCATTTTTACACTAGCTCTTGGCACCCTGATTTGATTTCTCATCATAAACCTACTTTTTGTTAGTTTAAGACCCAAATTTAACTTTTATAATTTCATTTTAACTATCCTTAGGCATTCACGGTCCTTTCTGAGCCTTTCAGAAATTTTTTATCAAAATGACTATTTTGTCCATAGCAGGTCTTGGGACGGTTATATGCTTACTGTGGCTTTTAATAGGATTTTCTAAACCCAAATACCATAAAATAATATTTCTTAAGCTTTTACATACTTTTATAGCATCCATTGCTGTTCCATAGACTACTATTGGTCATCCGACCCTCGACCTAGGGTCGTTTCTCATTTTTCTCACGTTTTGGAGCCTTAAATGGGTATTTCACTACTCCTGAAACGTTTGTTATGCTAATCCCGAGCCTTAGACACCGAGTGGGCCCGTGTTTTCACCCCGACCTCAAATTCTGTAGGAAAATAAATCGGTAAAAACGTATCAGAGTGGCGTAGTGGAACAATAAAAATTTTTTAGATCGTTAAATATCTCATGATGCCATATACAATAAACCAACAACAACTAAAACTCATACCTCAAGGATGCCAATCTTGTAGGAGGAGAATGACCGGAGGCTTCAACCAACTAGCCTTCTCTACTATTCTCCAATTCCCGAATGGCTGAGTGTGCGGGCACTCTGAACCTCGATCGGTATGCTAGCACTGCTAGTCTTCTTCCGACCACCCAGATCTCTAAAGAACTTATTGTCACGATGAGCTATGCAACAATAAGCCTACTCAGTTGAGAGTCTGTGGTCTGAGAGAACTGGAGTGGCAGGACCTCTATTTATAGACCTGCATGAGGTGATTCTTTGAATTTGAATTGGACTAGGAAAAGATATTCTCATTATTCATAACCATAAAAATCTGAATTTTTCATGGGAAAATCCCAACAATAAAATTCGGTTTTTTTAAGGATAAAACTAATCCAAATCTAAACAAGATTTTAACTAGAATTTTATCTCCCTTTTTCAACCAAAAAATCCGAAATTTCCTATGAGATTTTTCTCCAAATATTCGGCCACATTTAGGATAAGGGAGAATCAAAATTCCACTAGGATTTTCAAGCCTGAATCTTATCTCAACCTTATCCAAAATAACCGAATTTTCCTAGTAGATTTCCTCCATAATTTCGGCCACTTTTCAGGGAAGGAGAGAATCCAAATTCAACTAGGATTGAAACTTGAATCTTCCCTTGAACCTTATCCACAAAAACCGAAATTCCATTGAGGATTATCCTCAAAAATTTCGTCCACTTTTGTTAGGATTTAGATTCAAAATTCAAGTAGGATTCTAACAAGATTATCCTCTCCAAATCCAACTCAAATTTGAATTTCAAACCTTGTGGATTTTCCACAACAAATTCGAATCCCACTTGGACTGTGATTCAAAATTTGAATTTCAAATTTCAAATTCGAATTTCAAATTCAAATTTCAAATTTCAAATTTCAAATTTCAAATTTCAAATTTCAAATTTCAAATTTCAAATTCAAAATTCAAATTTCAAATTTCAAATTTCAAAATCCACAAAACGGTTGTGTTTCAAATTCTTGTTCTCATGGATAATTTTCTACAACTCCAATCCAATCTCAAATAAAACCATGCCAACTTTATTTGGAGTTCGAATAATTGTGCACTCTATTATCCAAAACAAAATCTGAATCCGACCGGAGAGAATCTTGTCCACCATCTTAATCCTGTGTCATCACCATCCATGCATAAAAAACTAGCCAATAGCATACACAAACCAATTTGCCAAACGTTAAGGAATTATGTGAAGCTAGTAGAGGGACTGATTGGACATATATAATCGGGCTCCCATGACTCCATATGATCATCATTCTGTACCGAACAACTCAATCATATGATCACTAATTTCAGAGTCACACCACTATAAACCTGAAACTGAACTCCCAATTATATACCGTATTACGTAAGCCTGTGACAAGCTACTATCCAATGACCTTGTCATATATACAAAACCCTCATATGATATCTATGATCAGCCTTAGGTCAAAGTCCGTTTAATCCTACTGATCAAGCTATCTTAAAGTTACATTATACTACCGAATTAAGAAAATGATTATTCACCATATGTGAATAAGAAGTCATCCGCCCAGTAGACGACCCAAGGCCTTGTCCATTTTCACATTCAGTATAATGCCTTTAAGAGGATACCTTTAACTCCTTAGAGCTATGATTCCGATATCTGCAAACAAACCCTTCATCGTATACAAGTCATGCACCCAACGAACCGGTCTATAAGCTTACTACCTCTAAGACGCTTTAGCCATTGGAACATCAAAGTACACAAGTCATATACATGAAGTAGTTCATTTACTCAGGATTAAGGTTATTGCACAATGAACGTCAAAAGCAGATTGATCCACTCATAGCAGACTACGTAGATCAATCACGCTTTAGTCCTGGTCTATTATGTCACCACCAAGTAACATATCTATGTCTCTGCTTGGGAGTCCTGCTCCAGACAGTCAAGACAAACCGTCCCCTCCAAGGCTTTAGACAACATAATAGTCTTAACATGAGTTAGATGCTCGGTCTAACCCCATAGACTACAGACCATAGTTTAGACCGCTAACTTTAGAACATTGTCTTCTCGCATACAAAAGTCCATTGCATGAAACGTTCTAACAGTTTTAACACAAGCAGTCAGTGAGCCATATTTGCTTACATTTACTTTAACATGTAAATAAGACGAGGACAGATAGCAATGTAATGAATAACCTCTATATATAATTTTATTATCCAGTTCAAGATGAATACATCAAAATATCTCTAATGCTTAGGGCATTTCCTAACAATCTCCCACTTGCCCTAAGCCAGTATATGTGCCATGTTATGCATCCCATCGCCTCTACATGCCTCTCAAAGCTTTTAGCCACCAAAGTCTTAGTAGAGGAATCGGCAATGTTGTCCTCAGACGCGATCTTACATACATCTACTTATCCTGTCTCCATATCCCCTCTAATGTCGACTTCCTCAAATCCTCACAAGTCTAGAAGACTCAGTCCGTGTATCCTACGGGTGTTAGGTCCCCTTCAGAATACACCAGCATATAATCCCTCGTTCTCTTAAGATACTTGAGTATACGCTTTATTGCTTGCCAGTGCTTGGTTCCAAGATTTGCTTGATATCGACTCACCATACCTACCGCAAAACATATATCCGGGCGAGTGTAAAGCATAGCGTACATAAGGCTACCCACAGCGGATGCATAAGGGACCTAACTCATACGCTCTCTTTCTTCCGATGTCTTGGGACAGTCATCCAATGAAGAGTTAGGCCGGCAATAGAAGGTTGTGAGCCTTTCTTTGCCTCTTACATTGCATATTTGTCAATTATTTTATCTACGTATGAAGCTTGGGATAATGCTATCATTTTGTTCTTTCGATCTCTGAAGAGACGAATACCTAGAACATAATTAGCTTCTCCCAAGTCCTTTATGTCAAACTGTTGGTGTAACCAAAGCTTGACCGATGATAAGTTCCCTATATCATTCCCAATGAGTAGTATATCATCGACATAGAGTATCAGAAAGACCACTTTTCCATCCTTAATATGTTTATAAACACAGGGTTCATCAATGTTCTGCTCAAAACCAAATGTCTTAACCGCTTGATCAAACCTCTGGTTCCATGAGCGGGATGCTTGCTTTAATCCATAAATGGATCTAAGCAACTTGCAGACTTTCCTTTCTTGGCCTTTCACTACGAACCCTTCGGGCTGTATCATATAGATACACTCTTCAAGATGGCCATTCAAGAATGCCGTCTTGACATCCATTTGCCAGATCTCGTAATCGAGAGCCACAGCAATGGACAGAAGAATACGGATAGACTTCAGCATAGCAATAGGTGAAAAGGTTTCATCTTAATCGATTCCAGCCTTTTGCGTGTATCCCTTTGCAACCAGTCTAGCTTTCCGCATCCTTCTTTCTTTTGTAGACTCATTTGCATCCAATGGGTTTCATCCCATCCGGCTAATCTACAAGTTCCCAAACAGAGTTGGATTTCATAGAATCCATCTCATTGTTCATAGCCTGTTTCCAAGATTTAGAATCAACATCAATTACAGCTTCATCATAAGTGACCGGATCATCCTCATGCTCATGAGCCTCGGCCTGGTATACCTCAGCATCATACATAAATAAATTAGGTTTCTTAGAAACCCTCCCACTATGACGAGGCACCCTAAATTGTTGATCGTCTGCAGGTCTTTCACTGGAACTCGGACTTGCGTCCAAGACCAAAATCTGTGGAGCAGTTCTTTCACCCGATAACTCCTCTAGCACCACTTTGCTTCGAGGCTTAAAGTCGTTCATGTGACTTTCCTCCAAGAATGTCGCATGGGTTGAGACAATGACTTTTTGTTCCTTCGGGTTATAGAACAGACCTCCTTTAGTTCCTTTTGGATACCCTACAAACATGCACAATTCTGATCTTGGTTCCAACTTCTTCGTATCCCCATCCAGTACATGCGCCGGGCAGCCCCATATTCTCATATGTCCAAGGGAGGGCTTCCTGCCACGCCACAATTCATACGGAGTTCTGGGAATTTATTTGCTCAGAACCTGATTCAGAATATAGCACGCCGTTTGTAAAGCATATCCCCAAAATGATAATGGCAGCGTTGAATAACTCATCATGGATCGTACCATATCCAACAAGGTCCTGTTTCTCCTTTCGGCTACACCATTCTGTTGTGGAGTACCAGGTGTAGTCAATTGGGATAAAATCCTGTTCTCTACAAGATGTCCTAGAAATTCATCGGAGAGATATTCGCCACCTCGATCAGATCGAAGTGTCTTTATGGATTTATCCAATTGTTTTTCCACTTCCGCACGATACTCCTTGAACTTGTCAAAGGTTTCGCTCTTGCGGTGCATCAGATACACATATCCATACCTCGAGTAATTATCTATAAAAGAGACATAATACTCGAACCCTCCTCGTGCTGTGACGTTCATAGGGCCACATACGTCAGTGTGCACAATTTCTAAGAGCTCCTGAGCCCTTGTACCTATAGCTCCAAAAGACCTCTTAGTCATTTTACCCTCTAGACAAGACTCACATTGGGGAAGTCGTACCTCCTCCAGAGATTCCAGAGGACCGTCTTTCACCAATCTTTGAATCCTATCCTGATTAATATGACCAAGTCTTAAATGCCAAAGATACGCCTTGTTAGAGTGAGAAACTTTCAACCTTTTAGAGTTATCAATGAATTCAGTGTCAAGCAGTGAGTACATCTTTGGTTTGATCAAATATAGTTTTCCATCCATCCATCCAGAACATATAAAAGACTTATTTCTACGAATATCAACTCTTTTACTAAAAGAAACTTAATAAGAATCCTTTATTAAACAAGCTACCGATGTAAGGTTCCTCCTAAAATTAGGAACATAAAAACAGTCTTTTAATAAAATAAACCTAAATTGATCAAAATAAAGGTAAACATCTCCCACTGCCTCAGCCACCACAAAGCTACCATCTCCAATCCTCAACGAGAGGCTCCTATCATGTAGACTTCTCGTTTCCACAAACCCCTGCATAGAAACACAAACATGATTAGTGGCGCCCGAATCAATGACCCAAGTGTCTTTCGATTCTTCCACCAAACACGCTTCTAAGTAATGAAGTTCCTTACCTTCCTTGCCCTTGGCGGCTAGGAATTCCCGGCAAGCCTTCTTGAAGTGACCTACCTTCCCACAATGGAAGCATTTGGAATTTTTAGGGTCCTTTGGCTTCTTGTTCTTCTTCTTCTTATTCCCGTCCGAGACAGGAGGATTAGAAGAACTAGAAGCCACTTACTTCTTATTTGGCCTCTTCCTCTTCCATGAGGGATTGGAAGATTTCGCCAAATTGGCCTCACCTTTAGGTCGGACCACATCCTCATCCCTGATCATCCGCTCATAAGCCTGTAGTTGCTTCACGAGCTCGGTTAGTCCTAACTCTGTCGCCAGATTGTATGCGGCCTTAAACCCCACAAAATCTTTAGATAGAGTCTTGAACACCATCTCGATCTGGGTGTTGTAGTCCAACTCAACACCATTCTCGGTAGCCTCAGCGAAGAATCCCATTAGAGTGATCGTATGGTCCTTCACCGGAGTACCCGCCTTTTGCTTAGAGTTCATAATGCTGGTGATAGCAGACTGTCGAGCCAATTTTTCTTGGCCTCCGAACATGTCCTCCAGATTTTCCATGATCTCCCCAGCAACTTGATAAGTCTCATGCTGCTCTTGTAAAGCACTCGTCATGCTAGCAAGGATGTAGCATCGAGCTATCTCATTGGATTCTCTCCAACGATTATAGGCAATCGGGACCTCCTCAAGTGGTGTGTCAGGTTTGGGCCCAGGTGGGCATGGTTCGTCCAGCACGAACTTGTGTCTCTCGCAGTTGAGAACTATTAATAGATTTCTTTTCCAATCTTTATAATTGTCGCCATTCAACTTATTTTCAGTAAGTATTGAAATGAGGGGTATCGGTGACATTTTGAACTGAAATAAAATTATACTAGACATCATTACAAAGCCCAAGCAAATATACAGATAATTTAGCAGATAAAATATACAAGTATGTTCCTACATGAAACTTGAAAAACATGTAGCATTGCAACGGTAATTCTCAGCACCTATTGCCCCAAGCCACCGAGGGGTGGTCATGAAAACAAATAGCCAGAACATGGACCCCGTCCAATTAATATATGTTGCCTTAAATCCTCCAAGGTTAAGACATATATTAATAACTGCTTATTTGGCCACCAGTTTAGTTAACAGAGCTTCTAGGGAAGGTTAATAACTAAACGAGTCTTGAGTGTATAACCATTGTTTACGTAGCCCGATCCACGTCCTACCAAGCCACCGAGGGGTGGTCATGAATAGAATCGTACCCGAACACGTTTTCCACATAGGAGATCCAATCTAGTATACCGGCGGCGGTAAACACCTACCGAGGGGTGTGGTCAGGGCAGAACTGACGCGAGGCGTTACCATGCTTTCACATATGGATCAACAATGGAGGCCGTGGGTTTTGTTTGAAACCCTCTCCCACTCAATATTTTGAAAAACATGCAAGTTTTGACAAATTATGTATGATCAATATAGTATGAGCGGCACTCACCTATCCTATATGACATGTTATCCAAGCTATGGTTCCATCCTAGAACAAAGAAAATAAAGATTACAAAATTCCATCCAAAGCATTCTTTGGGTCTTGAATTCTGTTCCGTCTTCTTGTATCCATCCTTACGTAGCCTCTCCATTTATTTCTCATCCCAAGAATTATTTAAAATTTAAATCTCCAAAAATTTAAATTTCAAATTCAAATTTCAAATTCGAATTTCAAATTTAAATTTTCAATTCAAATTTTTAAACAATTTTAAACATCATGTGTAATAATATGTAATTTCAAAAATTTCAAATTTTCAATTACATATTTTTAAACATGATTTAAAATTAAATTTCTAATTTAAAAATCAAAATTTTTCGATTTTCAGACTGTCTTACCGCCGCCTCTGAAGGCGGCAGCCACCGTGGGCAGCCACCAGCCCCAAAGGCGCTTGCTGCCCTGTCTTACCCCCTATGGCGCTGGCTGCACGCCCAGGCTGGGCGCAGCAGCCGGCAGGCTGCAGGCAGTGCCTGCAGCCAGAGGCTGCACACCCAGGCTGCGGCCAGCCTTGGGTAGGCCACGGCCACCCTTGGCTGCAGGCCAAGCCTGCGGCCGTGGGTGGTGTTGGCCTGGGCTGCAGCCCCACCAAGGCCCGTCGGCCTATTCCGAGGGGTCGTGTCTCGATTTTTGTGCCATATTCCAATTTACCTATTAGGATCTCCAAAAATTAATTTGAATCCCAATTAAATTGAAATTTTCCACACAATCAAAATTTCAACCTTTAAATCAAATTTAACTTTTGGGAAAAATAAATTACGGTTTTTAATCTTCAATCTCCTCCAAGAATAATTACATAAAATTTCCTAGACCGTTTCCGGTGTACAAAAAATTCTAACCATAAAAATTCTAAGAGACAAAAATTAAAACCCATGGGAAAATTACAGTGTTAATAAACTGCTCCCATGGTTACATAAAAAATTCTTAGATACAATTTTTCTAAATTCTAAGGAACCATAACCGGCATAAACAAGCATGCTTATAATAATTCAGAAAATTAAAATAACCACATACTTTATACATAATCCATGATAACAACATAAAGGAACCCTAGAATGCCACTCTCTAAATATCAAATCCATACATAAATAAAAAGACTAAGTAATTGTCTAATTTATGTACATGGCATAGTCATAACCTGGCTCTGATACCAATTGTAAGAAAATAAATCAGTAAAAACGTATCAGAGTGGCGCAGCGGAACAATAAAAATTTTTTAGATCGTTAAATATCTCATGATGCCATATACAATAAACCAACAACAATTAAAACTCATACCTCAAGGACGCCAATCTTGCAAGAGGAGAATGACCGGAGGCTTCAACCAACTAGCCTTCTCTACTATTCTCCAATTCCCGAATGGCTGAGTGTGTGGGCACTCTGAACCTCGATCGGTATGCTAGCACTGCTAGTCTTCTTCCGACCACCCAGATCTCTAAAGAACTTATTATCACGATGAGCTGTGTAACAATAAGCCTGCTCACCTGAGAGTCTGTGGTCTGAGAGAACTGGAGTGGCAGGACCTCTATTTATAGACCTGCATGAGGTGATTCTCTGAATTTGAATTGGACTAGGAAAAGATATTCTCACTTATCCATAACCATAAAAATCCAAATTTTTCATGGGAAAATCCCAACAATAAAATTCGATTTTTTTAAGGATAAAACCAATCCAAATCTAAACAAGATTTTAACTTGAATTTTATCTCCCTTTTTCAACCCAAAAATCCAAATTTTCCTATGAGATTTTTGTCCAAATATTCGGCCACATTTAGGATAAGGGAGAATCAAAATTCCACTAGGATTTTCAAGCTTGAATCTTATCTCAACCTTATCCAAAATAACCGCATTTTCCTAGGAGATTTCCTCCATAATTTCGGCCACTTTTCAGGGAAGGAGAGAATCCAAATTCAACTAGGATAGAAACTTGAATCTTCCCTTGAACCTTATCCACAAAAACCAAAATTCTATTGAGGATTATCCTCAAAAATTTCGTCCACTTTTGTTAGGATTTAAATTCAAAATTCAAGTAGGATTCTAACAAGATTATCCTCTCCAAATCTAACTCAAATTTGAATTTCAAACCTTGTGGATTTTCCACAACAAATTCGAATCCCACTTGGACTGTGATTCAAAATTTGAAATTCAAATTTCAAATTCGAATTTCAAATTCAAATTTCAAATTTCAAATTTCAAATTCGAATTTCAAATTCAAATTTCAAATTCGAATTTGAAATTCGAATTTCAAATTCGAATTTCAAATTTCAAATTTCAAATTTCAAATTTCAAAATCCATAAAACGGTTGTGTTTCAAATTCTTGTTCTCATGGATAATTTTCTACAACTCCAATCCAATCTCAAATAAAACCATGGCAATTTTATTTGGAGTTCGAATAATTGTGTACTCTATTGTCCAAAACAAAATCTGAATCCAACCGGAGAGAATCTTGTCCACCATCCTAATCCTGTGTCATCACCATCCATGCATAAAAAACTAGCCAATAGCATACACAAACCAATTTGCCAAACGTTAATTAATTATGTGAAGCTAGTAGAGGGACTGATTGGACATATATAATTGGGCTCCCGTGATTCCATATGATCATCATTCTGTACCGAACAACTCAATCATATGATCACTAATTTCAGAGTCACACCACTATAAACCTGAAACTGCACTCCCAATTATATACCGTATTACATAAGCCTGGGACGAGCTACTATCCAATGACCTTGCCATATATGCACAACCCTCATATGATATCCATGATCAGCCTTAGGTCAAAGTCCGTTTAATCCTACTGATCAGGCTATCTTAAAGTTCCATTATACTACCGAATTAAGAAAATGATTATTCACCATATGTGAATAAGAAGTCATCCGCCCAGCAGACGACCCAAGGCCTTGTCCATTTTCACATTCAGTATAATGCCTTTAAGAGGATACCTTTAACTCCTTAGAGCTATGATTCCGATATCTGCAAACAAACCCTTCATCGTATACAAGTCATGCACCCAACGAACCGGTCTATAAGCTTACTACCTCTGAGACGCTTTAGCCATTGGAACATCAAAGTACACAAGTCATATACATGAATTAGTTCCTTTACTCAGGATTAAGGTTATTGCACAATGAACGTCAAAAGCAGATTGATCCACTCATAGCGAACTACGTAGATCAATCATGATTTAGTCCCGGTCTAATATGTCACCACCAAGTAACATATCTATGTCTCTACTTGGGAGTCCAGCTCCAGACAGTCAAGACAAACCGTCCCCTCCAAGGCTTTAGACAACATAATAGTCTTAACATGAGTTAGATGCTCAGTCTAACCCCATAGACTACAGACCATAGTTTAGACTGCTAACTTTAGAACATTGTCTTCTCACATACAAAAGTCCATTGCATGCAACGTTCTAATAGTTTTAACACAAGTAGTCAGTGAGCCATATTTGCTTACATTTACTTTAACATGTAAATAAGACGAGGACAGATAGCAATGTAATGAATAACCTCTATATATAATTTTATTATCCAGTTCAAGATGAATACATCAAAATGTCTCTAATGCTTAGGGCATTTCCTAACAAATTTACCTTTCGTTTCCTAAAATACCTTTGACATTGATTTTCTCGTTCTCTTACATTTTCACAACCTCGGAGGGATGGTTTACTATTCCTCAAAGGTTCATTTTCCGAGCCTAACTCATCGAAGGGTCTCGGTTTCCATTACCGAACACAATTTGCCTCTTATTTTTAACCAAAATGCCCATAGTGCCGTTTTCAAAATTTCGGCAGCATTTCTGCTAAATTTCTAGGTCTCCGACGTTTAGGAAATGCCTTAAAACTATCCAACTTAGTCTAATCTACCACATACTATACTAGAGGCCTAATTTTTACGTAAAACTCAACTTTTTACCTAAAAACTTTCACATTTCCCATACATTTTCTTTTTCTAACATTTCATTCATTTTACTCTTTTTTTTTTCTTTTTACAATTTGAATACAAATTACATATAAATCATTCCAATACATAAATAAGGAATGAAGGGAAACAAAATCGCTACCGAAATCATCCCGTCGGTGATCGAATGAACTGCTCGATCTCGACCGCGCAAACTTTTTATCTCTGTTCTTCACATTCGGAATCCCGGTTGGAAATTCTAATGCCGCAGATGTGTCTAGAACGTCGAAAATAGGCCAATGGGCCACTCTTTATTTTTCCGCCCCCGGGTCGCCGTTGACCACGTTGACCGGCATTGACTCCGATGTTGACCGGTGACGACCGGTGGCGGCGCGAACAACGGAGGTGTCCACCTTTAAGATCTCGACGAGAGGAGTCCATTGGTGGTGTAAATTTTACCATTGGAGGCTCCGATCGCCGGCAATCTTCCTCGAAAACTCGACCCACGGTGGCGGCGTTGAATCTCCGCCGTGCCGGGTTGTTGCCCGAAATTGTTTGAGGGCTTTTACTCTACGCATGACTCTGAGTCTTTTGGTACCAACCACGTCACCCAACTCCGTCGGAATTGATGGATTCCACAGCGACGACGGCACAGCTTCGGGCGGCTCGATCCGGCGACTATTGAGCTAAAGTGAAGCTTGGGTTTTGTTCTACTCTTCAAGACGAAGCTTTTAGGACTAGAATAGTGTCGATCGGAGGTTGGACGGCGGAGATACGGTAGTTTGAAATTTCTGACCACCGGCGGCTTTAGGCGCCACGTGCGGCGTTCTCCGGCGTCGGTTCCGTCGATTCAGCACACCGTTGGACTCAGCTCGTCGAGAGCTTTCTAACGAGGCCGGCGGTGTTGAAAACGGACACCATTTCTGGTGGTCGGTTACTGTTCATCAACGATGTATATGTGGGGGAGAAAATCTAGAAAAAGAAAATTGTGGGGCCTTTTCTACAATTTCAACTTTTTATACCCTTTTTGTCCAAAATTTCCACATGAGCTATCCTGACTAATTTGGGCGTGCTGAACCCAAATATATCAGTTTTATTTCCATCCGAGATCATTTTGACCTGTTTCTGATACTGCGAATTCTCGGTCAAAATTACCTTTGTGCTCAATTAACTAATTTGAGCATTCTGATAGGCTATATTGACTAATTTGGACGTCCTGAATCCAAATATATTAGTTTTGTCAACATCCGAGGTCATCTCGGTCAGTTTCTAGTGTTGTACATTTCCCAGTCAAAATTTGTGTTTTGTGCTCAATTGACTAATTTGAGCATTCTGATTCCAAATATATCAGTTTTATATCAAGAAAATGTCATCTTGACCAATTTCTTGATACTGCATATCTCCAGGTCAAATATTACTTTTCATACTCAATTGACTAATTTGAGCATGCTGAATCTAAATATATCAATCTTAGGTCAAGAAGAGGTCATCTAGACCAACTTCTCAATACTGTGTGTAACACACACACGCACTCACGTCTAAAATCACTACCATCAGTATTTTATCTTTTTGTGAACTCAGCTTACCCTGAGTCACCTACTAGGGTTTACAATTCACTATTTTTCCCCAGCTCAATTCGGCATGCTTTTACATCACCAAATTCTTAATTTATAATATTGTTAGAACATTTTATCTCGTTCTACACAATATTAATCATTCATTTCACATTTTAAACATGAAATTCATCATGTACAAGCAATTTACAATATTCTGAGAACAGTAAAATTTCCCGGTTATTACAGGGATTATCTTGTTCCTTAGTACTTTCTCCTCGCGGTCTAAAATCTGCACAGGTTGTTCTTCATACGTCAGATTATCTTGAATTTGCACTAGTTCATGCTTCAGTACATGCGATGGATCTGATACATATTTTCTCAGTATGGACACATGAAAAACATTATGCACAGCCGACAAATCTGGAGGTAACGCCAACTTGTAGGCCACTTTCCCAATACGTTTGATAATTTCAAAAGGTCTAATATACCTTGGACTCAATTTTCCCTTCTTATCGAAACACATTACGCCTTTCATTGGTAATACCTTAAGGAATACGAAATCTCCTTTTTTAAACTCTAGAAATTTTCGTCGCTTGTCCGCATAACTCTTCTGCCGGCTTTGTGCCATCTTCATTCGTTGTTGAGTCTTCACGATTGCATCTGAAGTTTCTCAAATGAAGTCGATCTTGTGTAACTGTTTTTCTCGCAGATCGTACCAATGAATAGGAGACCTACATTTCCGTTCATACAATGCCTCATAAGGTGCCATTCCGATGGAAGTTTGGTAACTGTTGTAGGAGAATTCCACTAGAGATGCTTTTCGTTCCAAACTCTAGGAAAATCTATCACACAAGTATGGAGCATGTCTTCTAACGTTTGAATAGTTCACTCAGACTGTCCATCTGTTTGTGGGTGGAAAGTAGTACTGAGTCGTAACTCTGTTCCCATCGCTTCTTGTACACACTCGCAGAATGCTAAAGTGAATCGGGCATCCCTATCTGCGACAATTGACTTCGGTACTCTATGTAATCGAATGATGTGGGTCATATATAAGTTTGCTAATTTATCTAATGTATATGTTGTCTTCACAGCTACAAATCTGGCAGTCTTTGTCAGGCGATCCACGATAACCCATATAGCATCAAAGCCTTCACGCGTCTTAGGTAGTCCCATTATGAAATCCATTATGATGTGCTCCCACTTCCATTTCAGAATTTCCAAGGGCTCTAATTTTCCACTTGGATGCTAATGTTTTGCCTTGACTTTTTGGCAAGTCATGCATCTACTCACGAAAACCGCGATATCGTTTTTCATCCCTTTCCACCAAAATTGTAATTTTAAATCTTGATACATCTTGGTGGCTCCAGGATGCATTAAATATGATGTTTCGTGGGCTTCTGTCATGATTCGCCTTTTTATTTCATCATTGGCCGGAACATTGATCCATCCCTGTTTTAGAACCATTCCATCATCAAAACCACTTGCGTTAGATTTCGAGTCATTAGAAATCATTTCTCGAAACTTTATCACTTCTGGGTCTCGTTTCTGAGCCTCCTTGACCTCTTTAAATAATGATGACTTCAAGTGAAGAGCGAATAATCTTCCAGATATTATCTCCAACTCCAATGTGTTGATCTCCTTTTGTACGGACTTTGGCAATTCTTTTATTGGCAACTGTTACAAAATCATTGACTTCCTGCTCAAAGCATCTGCTAGACGGTTTGCCTTTCCGGGATGGTAGAGGATTTCACAATCGTAGCCCTTAACCAACTCTAGCCATCTTTTTTGTCACATGTTTAGTTCCTTCTGAGTGAAAAAGTACTTCAGGCTTTGGTGGTCTGTGAAGATTTGACATCGGACTCCATAAAGGTAGTATAGCCAAATTTTAAGTGCGAGCACCACTGCAGCTAGCTCTAAATCATGTGTGGGGTAATTTTTCTCGTGGTCCTTCAACTGGCGTGAAGCATAAGCTATTACCTTATCCTTTTGCATCAGAACTGCTCCTAGGCCCACTTTCGAAGCATCATTGTAGATGTCAAATCCTTCTCCTTCGATTGGGAGCATAAGGATTGGTGCACTAGTCAGACGCCTCTTTAACTCTCTAAAGTTTTTTTCGCATTCTTCTGTCCACTCATACTTTTTCTCTTTCAGTGTTAATGTGGTGAGAGGTGCCGCAAGTCTTGCAAATCCTTCTATGAATCTTCTATAATACCCAGCTAATCCCAGAAAGCTACGAATTTCTATTACGCTTTTTGGTACTGGCTAGTTATTAACAGCTTCGATTTTTGTAGGATCCACAGATATCCCATCTTTAGAGACTACATGCCCTAGAAAATGTACCTGATCCAACCAAAAATCGCATTTGGAAAATTTTGCATATAGCTGATGATCTCTTAGCGCATGTAGAACGATCCATAAGTGCTCTTCATGCTCCTTCCAAGTTTTTGAATAAATAAGAATGTCATCAATAAAAAAAATGACAAACTTATCTAAGAATTCCTTAAAAACATGGTTCATTAGATCCATGAATGCGGCTGGAGCATTTGTTAACCTGAACGGCATTACTAAAAATTCGTAGTATCCGTAACATCTCCTTGTGTAGGATGGGGCTGCGGCAGCCCCTGTGCAGGCCAACACCACCCACGGCTGCAGGCTTGGCCTGCAGCCAAGGGTGGCCGTGACCCGCCCAAGACTGGCCCCAGCCTGCCGGCTGCTGCGCCCAGCCTGGGCGTGCAGCCTGGCGCTGCAGGCTTGGCGTGCAGCCCGATAAGGCTGCACATAGGGGGCAGCCGTGGGCTGTCAGCCCCTTTGGGGCTGGTGGCTGCCCACGGCGGCTGCCGCCTTCGGAGGCGGCAATACGACGGTCCAAAAATCGAAAAATTTTGATTTTTAAATTAGAAATTTAATTTTAAATCATGTTTAAAAATATGTAATTGAAAATTTGAAATTTTTGAAATTACATATTATTACACATGATGTTTAAAATTGTTTAAAATTTGAATTGGAAATTTAAATTTGAAATTCGAATTTAGAATTTGAATTTGAAATTTAAATTTTTGGAGATTTAAATTTTAAATAATTCTTGGGATGAGAAATAAATGGAGAGGCTACATAAAGATGGATACAAGAAGACGGAACAGAATTCAAGACCCAAAGAATGCGTTGGATGGAATTTTGTAATCTTTATTTTCTTTGTTCTAGGATGGAACCATGGCTTGGTTATTCTATCAATTATTTTTTCTATGATATGTCATGGATGTATAAATATGTATTGATGGATGTTTTTTATGCATATTTGATAACATGTCATATAGGATAGCTGAGTGTCGCTCATATTATATTGATCATACATAATTTGTCAAAACTTGCATGTTTTTCAAAATATTGAGTGGGAGTGGGTTTCAAACAAAACCCACGGCCTCCATTGTTGATCCATATGTGAAAGTATGGTAACGCCTCGCGTCAGTTCTGCCCTGACCACACCCCTCGGTAGGTGTTTACCGCCGCCGGTATACTAGATTGGATCTCCTATGTGGAAAACGTGTTTGGGTACGATCCTATTCATGACCACCCCTCGGTGGCTTGGTAGGACGTGGATCGGGCTACGTAAACAATGGTTATACACTCAAGACTCGTTTAGTTATTAACCTTCCCTAGAAGCTCTGTTAACTAAACTGGTGGCCAAATAAGCGGTTATTAATATATATCTTAACCTTGGAGGATTTAAGGCAACATATATTAATTGGATGGGGTCCATGTTCTGGCTATTTGTTTTCATGACCACCCCTCGGTGGCTTGGGGCAATAGGTGCTGAGAATTACCGTTGCAATGCTACATGTTTTTCAAGTTTCATATAGGAATATACTTGTATGTTTTATTTGCTAAATTATCTGTATATTTGCTTGGGCTTTGTAATGATGTCTAGTATAATTTTATTTCAGTTCAAAATGTCACCGACACCCCTCATTTCAATACTTACTGAGAATAAACTGAATGGCGACAATTATAAGGATTGGAAAAGAAATCTGTTAATAGTTCTCAGCTGCGAGAGACACAAAATTGTACTGGACGAACCATGCCCACCAGGGCCAAAACATGACACACCGATTGAGGAGGTCCCAGTTGCCTATACTCGTTGGAGAGAATCCAATGATATAGCTCGATGCTACATACTTGCTAGCATGACGAGTACTTTACAAAAGCAGCATGAGACTTATTAAATTGCTGGGGAGATCATGGAAAATCTGGAAGACATGTTCGGAGGCCAAGAAAAATTGACTCGACAGTCCGCTATCACCAGTATTATGAACTCTAAGCAGAAGGCGGGTACTCCGGTGATGGACCATACGATCACTCTAATGGGATTCTTCGCTGAGGTTGTCGAAAACGGTGCTGAGTTGGACTACAACACCCAGATCGAGATGGTGTCCAAAACTCTGTCTAAAGATTTTGTGGGGTTTAAGGCCGCATACAATCTGGCGACAAGGGAGTTAGGACTAACCGAGCTCATGAAGCAACTCCAAGCTTATGAGCGGATGATTAGGGATGGGGATGCTGTCCAACCCAAAGGTGAGGCCAATTTGGCAGAATCTTCCAAACCTCACGGAAGAGGAAGAGGCCAAATCAGAAGCAAGCGGCTTCCAGTTCTTCTAATCCTCCTGTCTCGGATGGGAAGAAGAAAAAGAAGAACAAGAAGCCCAGAGACCCTAAAAAGTCCAAGTGCTTCCGCTGTGGGAAGGTAGGTCACTTCAAGAAGGCTTGTCGGGAAATCCTAGCCGCCAAGGGCAAGGAAGGTAAGGAACTTCTTCACTTAGAAGCGTGTTTAGTGGAAGAATCGAAAGACACTTAGGTCATTGATTCGGGCGCCACTAATCATGTTTGTGTTTCTATGCAGGGGTTCGTGAAAACGAGAAGTCTACATAATAGGAACCTCTCGTTGCGAACTGGGGACAGCAGCTTTATGGCGGCTAAAGCAGTGGGAGATGTTTACCTTTATTTTGATCAATTTAGGTTTATTTTATTGAAAGACTGTTTTTATTTTCCTAATTTTAGGAGGAACCTTATATCGGTAACTTGTTTAATAAAGGATTCTTATTCAGTTTCTTTTAGTAAAAGAGTTGATATTCGTATAAATAAGTCTTTTATCTGTTCTAGATGGATAGATGGAAACCTATATTTGATCAAACCAAAGATGTACTCACTGCTTGACACTGAATTAATTGATAACTCTAAAAGGTTGAAAGTTTCTCACTCTAATAAGGTGTGCCTTTGGCCTTTAAGACTTGGTCATATTAATCAGGATAGGATTCAAAGATTGGTGAAAGACGGTCCTCTGGAATCTCTAGAGGAGGTACGACTTCCCCAATGTGAGTCTTGTCTAGAGGCTAAAATGACTAAGAGGTGTTTTGGAGCTAAGGGTACAAGGGCTCAGGATCTCTTAGAAATTGTGCACACTGACGTATGTCGCCCCATGAACGTCACAGCACGAGGAGGGTTCGAGTATTATGTCTCTTTTATAGATGATTACTCGAGGTATTGATATGTGTATCTGATGCACCGCAAGAGCGAAACCTTTGACAAGTTCAAAGAGTATCGTGCAGAAGTGGAAAAGCAATTGGATAAATCCATAAAGACACTTCGATCTAATCGAGGTGGCGAATACCTCTCCAATGAATTTCTGGGACATCTTGTAAAGAACGGGATATTATCCCAATTGACTGCACCTGGTACTCCACAACAGAATGGTGTAGCCGAAAGGAGAAACAGGTCCTTATTGGATATGGTACAGTCCATGATGAGTTATTCAACGCTGGCATTATCATTTTGGGGATATGCTTTACAAACGGTGTGCCATATTCTGAATCAGGTTCCGAGCAAATCAATACCCAGAACTCCGTATGAATTGCGGCGTGGTAGGAAGCCCTCCCTTGGACATATGAGAATATGGGGCTACCCGACACATGTACTGGATGGGGATGCGAAAAAGTTGGAACCAAGATCAGAATTGTGCATGTTTGTAGGGTATCCAAAAGGAACTAAAGGAGGTCTGTTCTATAACCCGAAGGAACAGAAAGTCATTGTCTCAACCCATGCGACATTCTTGGAGGAAAGTCACATGAATGACTTTAAGCCTCGAAGCAAAGTGGTGCTAGAGGAGTTATCGGGTGAAAGAACTGCTCCACAGATTTTGGTCTTGGACGCAAGTCCGAGTTCCAGTGAAAGACCTACAGACGATCAACAATTTAGGGTGCCTCGTCGTAGTGGGAGGGTTTCTAAGAAACCTAATTTCTTCGTGTATGATGCTAAGGTATACCCGGTCGAGGCTCATGAGCATGAGGATGATCCGGTCACCTATGATGAAGCTATAAATGATGTTGATTCTAAATCTTGGAAACAGGCTATGAACAATGAGATAGATTCTATGAAATCCAACTCTGTTTGGGAACTTGTAGATTTGTCGGATGGGATAAAACCCATTGGATGCAAATGGGTCTACAAAAGAAAGTAGGATGCGGAAGGGAGAGTGGAAACTTTCAAAGCTAGACTGGTTGCAAAGGGGTACACGCAAAAGGCTAGAATCGATTACGATGAAACCTTTTCGCCTGTTGCTATGCTGAAGTCTATCCGTATTCTTCTGTCCATTGCCGCGGCTCTCGATTACAAGATCTGGCAAATGGATGTCAAGACGGCATTCCTGAATGGCCATCTTGAAGAGTGTATCTATATGATACAGCCCAAAGGGTTCGTAGCGAAAGGCCAAGAAAGGAAAGTTTGCAAGTTGCTTAGATCCATTTATGGATTAAAGCAAGCATCCCGCTCATGGAACCAGAGGTTTGATCAAGCGATTAAGACATTTGGTTTTGAGCAGAACGTTAATGAACCCTGTGTTTATAATCGTATTAAGGATGGAAAAGTGGTCTTTCTGATACTCTATGTCGATGATATACTACTCATTGGGAATGATGTAGGGAACTTATCATCGGTCAAGCTTTGGTTACACTAACAGTTTGACATGAAGGACTTAGGAGAAGCTAATTATGTTCTAGGCATTCGTCTCTTCAGAGATCGAAAGAACAAAATGATAGCGTTATCCCAAGCTTCATACATAGATAAAATAATTGACAAATATGCAATGCAAGAGGCAAAGAAAGGCTCACAACCTTCTATTGCCTGTCTAACTCTTTCATTGGATGACTGTCCCAAGACATCCGAAGAAAGAGAGCGTATGAGTAAGGTCCCTTATGCATCCGCTGTGGGTAGCTTTATGTACGCTATGCTTTGCACTTACCCGGATATATGTTTTGCAGTAGGTATGGTGAGTCGATATCAAGCAAATCCTGGAACCAAGCATTGGCAAGCAGTAAAGCATATACTCAGGTATCTTAAGAGAACGAGGGATTATATGCTGGTGTATTCTGGAGGGGACCTAACACCTGTAGGATACACAGATTGAGTCTTCCAGACTTGCAAGGATTCGAGGAAGTCGACATTAGAGGGCACATGGAGACAGGATAAGTGGATGTATGTAAGATCACGTCCGAGGACAACATTGCCGATCCCTCTACTAAGACTTTGGTGGCTAGAAGCTTTAAGAGGCATGTAGAGGCAATGGGGATGCGTAACATGGCACATCTGCTGGCTTAGGGCAAGTGGGAGATTGTTAGGAAATGCCCTAAGCATTAGAGACATTTTGATGTATTTATTTTGAACTGGATAATAAAATTATATATATAGAGGTTATTCATTACATTGCTATCTGTCCTCGTCTTATTTACATGTTAAAGTAAATGTAAGCAAATATGGCTCCCTAACTGCTTGTGTTACTGTTAGAACGTTGCATGCAATGGACTTTTGTATGCGAGAAGACAATGTTCTAAAGTTAGCGATCTAAACTATGGTCTGTATTCTATAGGGTTAGACTGAGCATCTAACTCATGTTAAGACTATTATGTTGTTTAAAGCCTTGGAGGGGACGGTTTGTCTTGACTGTCTGGAGCTGGACTCCCAAGTAGAGACATAGATATGTTACTTGGTGGTGATATATTAGACCGGGACTAAAGCGTGATTGATCTACGTAGTCTGCTATGAGTGGATCAATCTGCTTTTGACGTTCATTGTGCAATAACCTTAATCCTGATTAAATGAACTGCTTCATGTATATGACTTGTGTACTTTGATGTTCCAATGCCTAAAGCGTCTCAGAGGTAGTAAGCTTATAGACCGGTTCGTTGGGTGCATGACTTGTATACGATGAAGGGTTTGTTTGCAGATATCGGAATCATAGCTCTAAGGAGTTAAAGGTATCCTCTTAAAGGCATTATACTGAATGTGAAAATGGATAAGGCCTTGGGTCGTCTGCTGGGCGGATGACTACTTATTCACATATGGTGAATAATCATTTTCTTAATTCGGTAGTATAATGGAACTTTAAGATAGCCTGATCAGTAGGATTAAACGGACTTTGACCTAAGGCTGATCATGGATATCATATGAGGGTTTTGCATATATGACAAGGTCATTGGATAGTAGCTCGTCACAGGCTTACATAATATGGTATATAATTGGGAGTTCAGTTTCAGGTTTATAGTGGTGTGACTCTGAAACTAGTGATCATATGATTGAGTTGTTCAGTAAAGAATGATGATCATATGGATTTGCAGGAGCCCGATTATATATGTCCAATCAGTCCCTCTACTAGCTCTACATAATTCCTTAACGTTTGGCAAATTGATTTGTGTATGCTATTGGCTAGTTTATTATGCATGGATGGTGATGACACAGGATTAGGATGGTAGACAAGATTCTCTCCGGTTGGATTCAGATTTTGTTTTGGATAATAGAGTACACAATTATTCGAACTCCAAATAAAGTTGCCATGATTTTATTTGAGATTGGATTGGAGTTGTAGAAAATTATCCATGAGAACAAGAATTTGAAACACAACCGTTTTGTGGATTTTGAAATTTGAAATTTGAAATTTGAAATTTGAATTTGAAATTCGAATTTGAAATTTGAAATTCAAATTTTAAATCACAGTCCAAGTGGGATTCGAATTTGTTGTGGAAAATCCGCAAGGTTTGAAATTTGAATTTGAGTTGGATTTGGAGAGGATAATCTTGTTAGAATCCTACTTGAATTTGGAATCCAAATCCTTGCAAAAGGTGGACGAAATTTTGAGGATAATCCTCAATGGAATTTCGGTTTTTGTGGATAAGGTTCAAGGGAAAAATTCAAGTTTCAATCCTAGTTGAATTTGGATTCTCTCCTTCCCTGAAAAGTGGCCGAAATTATGGAGGAAATCTCCTAGGAAAATTCGATTATTTTGGATAAGGTTGAGATAAGATTCAAGCATGAAAATCCTAGTAGAATTTTGATTCTCCCTTATCCTAAATGTGGTCGAATTTTTGCAGGGAAAATCTCCTAGGAAATTTCGAATTTTTTGGTTGAAAAAGGGAGATAAAATTCTAGTTAAAATCTTGTTTAGATTTGGATTGGATTTATCCTAAATAAACCGAATTTTATTGTTGGAATTTTCCCATGGAAAAATTGGATTTTATGGATATGGATAAGGGAGAATATCTTTTCCTAATCCAATTCGAATTCAGAGAATCACCTCATGCAGGTCTATAAATAGAGGTCCTGCCACTCCAGTTTTCTCAGACCACAGACTCTCAGGTGAGCAGGCTTATTGTTGCACAGCTCATCGTGACAATAAGTTCTTTAGAGATTTGGGTGGTCGGAAGAAGACTAGCAGTGCTAGCATACCGATCCAGGTTCAGAGTGCCCACACACTCAACCATTCAGGAATTGGAGAATAGTAGAGAAGGCTAGTTGGTTGAAGCCTCCGGTCATTCTCCTCCTGCAAGATTGGCGTCCTTGAGGTATGAGTTTTAATTGTTGTTGGTTTATTGTATATGGCATCATGAGATATTTAACGATCTTAAAAAATTTTTATTGTTCCGCTGCGCCACTCTGATACGTTTTTACCGATTTATTTTCTTACAGTTTAACCTATGTTAAAGTATGCCGTATTATATGTTGGATGCATGACTTATAAGCTTCATAATCACGTAGATTAATGAACATTATAAGTTAGGTCTCGATACATCCCCATCAGGGCATGATGAGGGATAAGCCCAGTTGAGCATAGGGCACATGGTTTTTAGTACTCATAATCCACAATTGGGTAATCAGATTAAGGGTGTCATTCTAACGGGCCTTGTTGGGTCCACAAGTAAGACACGTATAAAGATAACGGGCCAAGCTGAGCCCATGATCATGGTGAATCCGATGATCTGTGCATAATAGTACTGACACCAGGGCCCTTCAGATAAGACAAGATTAAGAATAAATGAAGCATAATTTGAGCATAATCAGTTCATGCATTGATCACGTTATGCCTTAATATCAGTATGGTATGTTCTTAGTTATATGATATGATACATGATGTGATTGAATGGGATGCTTTTTATTATACGCTATGTAATAAGTTTCCCTATGATGTTGTGATATAACTATTAGTTTTAATTATGCCCTGTGTATGGCATGTATGTTTAAAGCATGTTTTGCGAACGAATATATTGTATTTGCTAAGTGTAAAGCTCACCGTGTGTGTTCATGCTGTAGGTAAGAGACCTGCAAGCTAAACACTGCTGGGTGATGATGGCGGTAGGCCAGATGTAAGGGTGAGGTTGTAGATACCACCGCCAGAGTATACTTCTGCAAGTTATTTTGAGAGTCTATTTTATGGATAGTAATTTAATAGTTTGGCATTTTGTTATGTGTATGTTAACTCAAATTATACTAAGATCTTTGTATGGTTTTCAGTATAAGAATGAAGTACGTAATTTGGTAAACACACTATTCAAAAAAAATTCCTAAATTTTGGCTATTTACAAGTAATAGTTTTCAAACAAGATAAGTTAAGAGAAGTAGTATTTTTAGTTGAGGTCTGTGCCACCAGGGCACGGGTCCTTATAGTTGGTATCAGAGTGGTATCCTACCACTCTACCTCACATCACCGCATACCAGCCTCATCTGTCCAAGTAAGTAGATTCTGTTTTACGATCCTAGTACCTGAGTTAATACGATATGTTGTACATTGTAGCGATGGTCGCTCCAATAGACCCTAACCAGATACATAAAGACTGACAAGCGAGCCTAGCTTTCATCACTGCACAGCCATATCGGTTTGATGGTTGATGCCGACCCTATGAGTTGACAAGATGGATCCATGATATGGAAGTTGGGTTCCAAACCTGCCACATTCCACCTCGCCTACAGGTGGCTCTGGCGAGCAGTAGGCTAAATAGCACAGCGAGGACGTGGTGGGAAGATCGACAAAGGATAGCAAGCCCCATAGAGGACTAAGTGCACTTTGCCATGAGCTCCGCATTGCATTTGCACCAACCCCATTTGACGAAGCTCGTAGGAGAGGCTGAGATGTGGAGATCTGGACAGACATGCACAAGAGGCGTTATGACGTCCTTTCTGGTATTTGGGATGTTTACAAAGGAGAAACCATGGCACACTACTGCCAGAGGTTTATGGATGGGATGCTACCCTATATCCCTTTGGACAAGCCTTTTAGAGAGGTGGTTGAACTCCTATGGAGGGGAGTTCCCTAGTATGTGAGGGACCTTGTCCACTACCCTTCGTAGCACGAGCATTTGGGGCACTTCATCGGAGACATATTAGATGCCGAAGTGGCAGTGATTGACCCCGGAAACGTTACCCCAGCTTATGATGAAGTAGGTCCCGCCAATGCTGAAGATGACCCAGTAGAACCAAATCCCCAACCGGCCGATGAGGACCCCGTGTCTGAGCTTCCGCTAGAGGCGCCAGAAAATGCAGAAGAACCTATAGAAGAAGATCCTATCCCCACAATACCCCTAGCTGCATATTATCCCGAGGAGGATGACAATGACTATCTGAGCAGAGATGAATGAGAAGAACCCAAACCTGAGCCTCAAATCATCATAGCCAGTAATGACGAGGACAGCTCGGGTTCAAAGGTCGAGGAAGAGGACCCAGAGGAGTTCTTTTTCAATGAGATTGACGACGAGGATGTCTCTGACATAGAGTCTATTTTGACCTCAGAATAGCTAGCATTTACTTTAGTATATCCCTTTTGACTATATGTATACATGTATGAGGGAAGGTCATAGCCTACTCTCACTTGGTTTAGCTAAGTCCATTCTTTTGAGTATATGTACAGGGAAGTGTGTGCGTTCACCACCTCTAATGGACTAACATTATGTACTATTATTTACGATATATGAAAAGTAATCTAGTTTTGCCCGAAGGCTCCAGATATGATCTTACACACATAAGCATAATGTGAAGGAAAAGTATGGGATGAGTCTTGGTACTCAGGTGATGTTTCAATATGATATGGCAATTGTATTGAACATCATGGTACTGAGAAAAATGAAAGTTACATATAAGTACACTTATAATAGTTAAATAAGAAAGGAAATTTATATGTAATCTGATTCCCGAATACGAGCCCAAATCTTTACCTTCTTTTCTTGCTGCATGGTAGGATCCCAAGGAACAAATGGCGAGGACACGAAGTCAAACTACGCAACCCTCCCGAGAAGATGAATTGGCAGCACAGCTCGTAGCCTTGAAGGAAATGGTAGAGAACCAACAACGAGAGTTGGCCCAACTTAGAGCCCAATAGGGCCAATAGAACCAAGCACCGCCCACGACAAGGGTACCAACTCAAGAAACCCCATCGGCATCTGAAACTCCATGGAAGCAAGTGGCTCCCCCAACTCAAGAAATCTTACATGGGCGTGAGGTCACCGAACCACACCAGTAACCCCAACAGCAACAACTACCCATGCAACGACAAGTGTTCTTCCACCAGTTCATAAGGGAGGCAACTTATATGAAAAGTTCAGGCACATAAAGGCACCAGAGTTTGAGGGAACCACCAACCTGATAGAGGCGGATGATTGGTTAACTGAAATTCAGGTGGTCCTAGACCTTATGGGCCTAATAGATAGGAAAAAAGTATTGTTTCTATCTTTCACCTTGCACAAGGAGGCGTTGTAGTGGTGGAAAATAGAATCAATCAAGAGGAATATCCAGGAGATGACCTGGAATCAATTCACCAAGGAGTTTAGGCAAATGTATTTCAATGAGGAAGCCTTAGCAGTACAGTAGAATGAGTTCAATAATCTACAACAGGAATGTATGACTGTCATGGAAGCAGTCAGGAAGTTCGAGCAGCTAGCTCGACTCTATCCGAATTTCATCACCACTGAAAAAGAGAAGGTCCGGTGGATGTTAAAGATGTCCAGGACTGATATTGCTATACAAGTTTACAGTGGTAGCCATGGGCCAGCTACGGTAGCGGAATGTGTCAGTAGGGCCATCCAGCCTGAGTACTGGCTGGCACAGGACAAGGAGCAGAAAGCTTAGATTTTCAAGGCACGAAAAGAGTAGAAGTCTTAAGCAAAGCAAACTTAGGGAAGACAGCACCCGGAGTCCCATTAGAAAGGATAGAACGTGGGGAATGGCCTGAACAACCGGTAGCCCCACCATAATAACAAGAGAAAGGGGAATACGGGTAATCAAGGGCCCCAGAGAAATTTTCCCCAGAAAAGAAACAACAGGGGAGGGAACAACAATCAGAACCTTAAGTGCTCAAAATGTGGGAAGAATCATCCAGGTGAATGTAGGCAAGGGACAAGTAGTTGTTTTATTTGTGGCAAGGAAGGCCACTATGCCAAGAATTGTTACTCTAACCCCCAGAATCAGCAGAATCCACATCGCTCAACGAATAGCCAACTTTATGCTGCCCAGACCAAGATTGAAGGGCCATCAAGGGAGGATCTACACTTACACAAGAAATGATGCAGAGGCTAGAACATCCACAGTAGTGACAGGTCAGCTTTCTGTTGCCAACTCAAGTGCATTAGTGTTATTTGATTTTAGAGCCACACATTCCTTCATATCATCAGAGTTTGCTAGGAGGCCAGATAGGGGCTTAGATAAGATGAACCAAACTTTTAGAATTTCACTTCCCTCAGGGGAGGTTTTACTGTCTAATTACTAGGTACGGTATGTGTCGATAACTATCTATGGTCGAGAACTGAGCGTCAACCTAATCATCATCGACATGTATGACTATGATGTGATCTTAAGAATGGATTTTCTCACAAAATACAATGCCATCATCAACTGCAGGAGGCAGAAAGTTACCTTTGAACCAGTGGGATGTGAGAAGTTCACTTATATGGGGGTATTACTGAAGCAACCAGGGACGATAATCTCAGCGATTAAAGCTTACAAGCTGATATCCAGTAGATGTGTATCTTACATAGCACACGTGGTGGACAAGACTCAAGAGGCAGGAATAGGGCCCGAGAATGTACCGATAGTCAAGGAATTCGTGGAGGTATTTCCAAAGGATCTTCCAGGACTTCCACCAGAGCGCGAGATTTCGTTTGAGATCGAGCTATTACCAGGGTCAGCTCCCGTATCCAAGGCTCCATACAGAATGGCCCCAGCAGAGTTTCAGGAACTCCAGACCCAACTAAAGGACCTGTTGGAAAAGGGTTTCATTCGACAAAGTTTTTCACCTTGGGGAGCACCGTATTATTTGTAAAGAAGAAAGGTAGAATGCTGAGAATATGCATCGACTACCGGGAGCTAAATAAGATTATGATCAAGAACAAGTATCCATTGCCATGCATTGACGATTTGTTTAATCAGCTCTGAGATGCGGCAATATTCTCTAAGATTAACCTACGTTTAGGGTACCACTAGTTGCGAATTAGGAGCGAGGATATACCTAAGACAGCCTTCCGAATGTGATACGGACATTACGAGTTCCTTATTATGTCATTTGGACTCATAACACGCCAGTAGCCTTCATAGACTTGATGAACCGAGTATTCAAGGAGTATTTAGACAAGTTTGTCATTGTATTTATCGATGACATACTTATATACTCCAAAATAAAGGAGGAGCATGCAGAACATCTGGGGGTAGTACTACGAGTGTTAAAAAAGCATCAACTATACACCAAGTCCTCCAAGTGCGAGTTTTGGCTGGAAAAGGTGCATTTTGTAGGACATGTAGTCTCCAAGGAAGGAGTATCCATGGACCCAACAAAAATTGAGGCGGTAAGTGCATGGTTAGCACCGAAGAACGCAACTGAAATACGCAGCTTCTTGGGATTAGTAGGGTATTACCAGCGCTTTGTCGAAGGCTTTTCAAAGCTAGCTGCCCCACTTACAGCACTTACTAAGAAAGAGAAGAAGTTTGAGTGGACTGACAAATGTGAGTAGAGCTTTCAAGAGCTAAAATGAAGACTCATGAGTGCTCTAGTGCTAACCATCTCAGATGCCGGTCAGGGAAACTTTGTAATTTTCAGTGATACATCCAAGACTAGATTAGGAGCTGTGTTGATGCAGAACAGTAAGGTAGTCACATATGCTTCGCGACAGCTGAAGGAGCACGAAAGGAACTACCCTATGCACGACTTAGAGCTAGTCGCAGTAGTTCTTACACTAAAGATATGGAGACACTATCTTTATGGATTCAAGTACAAAATCTACATAGACCACAAGAGCCTTAAATACATTTTCACGCAAAAAGAGATAAACATGAGGCAACGCAGATGGCTTGAGTTGGTGAAAGACTATGACTACGAGATCTTATATCACCCAGGAAAGGCCAACAAAGTGGTTGATGTGCTAAGTCGGATGCACTCCACGTCACTTATGGCCAACAACAATGCCTTGTCAAGAGCTTTACAGAAGGATCTGTGTAGCAGTGAGATCGAGATTCTGTCAGGAAAATTTTCTGAAATGACTCTCTAGTCGACACTCCTAGACGAGATCAAGGTAAGCCACGTGCTCGATTCGTCCCTAACCAAGCCAAGGAATGATGCTAAGGAGGGTAAAAACTCAGATTTTAAAGTCTTAGAGGACAGCATACTCTATTACAAGGACAGAGTGTGTGTGTCGAAGGAGGAAGAGCTCAGAAAGTGAATCCTCTCAGAGGCTCACGAGACACCGTATTCCCTACATCTAGGAGCTAATAAGTTGTATAAGGAACTGAAGGGAAGTTTTTGGTGGCCTAGAATGAAGAATGATGTAGCAAAATTTGTTGCCAAATGCCTTACATGTTAGAAAGTTAAGGCCCAACATTAGCATCCAGTAGGAGAATTACAGAAAATCGAGCTACTCGAGTGGAAATGGGATCAGATTATGATGGAACTCATTGTCAGACTGCTAAGGACATCCAGTGACAATGACACAATCAGGGTAATTATAGACCGATTGAGAAATTAGCTAGATTCCTAGCCATAAATATCGGCTACTCAGTGGAACAACTAGCATAAATTTATGTGGCCAGATAGTAAGGTTACACGGAGTGTCGAAATCGATTATCTCAGATCGTGACAGACGCTTTACCTCTAGATTTTTGTAGAGCGTACAGGCCGCATTAGGATCTAAGTTGAAGTTTAGCACGACCTTCGACCCTCAGACCGACGATCAGTCTGAGAGGACCTTACAGATACTGGAGGACATGCTAAGAGCATGTGTCTTAGACATCAAGGGAAACTGGGATCAGAAACTACCATTGATCTAGTTCTCGTACAACAACAGCTATCATTCCTCGATAGGGATGGCACCATACGAGGCACTCTATGAAAGAAAGTGTAGATCCCTGATTCATTGGCATGAGACCGGAGAGAAACATCTAGCCAGCATGGACTTCATCAAGGATATAATAGCTGACATGAAGCTGATCAAAGAAAGATTGGATACAGCACACAGTCGCCAGAAGAGCTATACAGACAAACACCGTAAACCTCTCGAGTTTCAAGTGGGAGACTCGGTCTTTCTCAAGATGGCACCCATGAAGGGAGTGATGCGCTTTGGAAAGAAAGGGAAGCTCAGTCCTAGGTACATAGGACCCTTCAAAATAATCGAGAAAGTCAGGAACGTAGCGTACAGATTAATGCTTCCTCCAGAATTAGCTTTAGTTCATAACGTATTCCACGTATCGATGCTGAAAAAGTACATGCTAGATAGCTCACATATCCTAAGCCAGGAACCTGTTAAAGTTCACGTCGATTTGGCATACGAGGAGAAGCCCATACAAATCCTAACCAGAGAAGAGAAGGTGCTTAGAAATAAGGTTATTCCATTAGTAAAAGTTTTGTGGCAGAACCACAACATAGAAGAGGCTACATGGGAACGGGAAGAGGACATGAAGAGAGACTTCCCAGACTTGTTCTAATTTTCGAGGATGAAAATTTTGTAAGGGGGGTAGGTTGTGATGACCGCCCTGTACGTGTAAACTCCATTACCATATAATGAGTAATTAAGTTAATAAATACAGTGTGAATTGCCAATTGAATGAATTAGATGAGTACAGAATCGTTTAATCACTATTCATGCAGTAGAAAGGGGCTACCGACAAGTATAATCGGTCTGCCTCGTAATACATGAAAATACTCGTGTAAGACATGCAGTATCGAGAAAACGGCCTAGACGACCATATCTTGACACAAAACTAATGAAATAATTGTCAACACACCTAGACCGGTCATCTGAGCAAAATGGTGAAATTCCACATGATAAATATACCGTATCAAGGAAATAGTCGAGATGACGTTTCCTTGACCTAAAATGAGTATATTTATAGTCAACAGGCCCACACTAGTTATTTGGGCACGACATATGAGGTTTCATCAGAGAGATACACAGTGTCGGGAAAGGGGTCAGGATGACCTATTCTTAGCCCGAAACTGATATATTTAGATTCAGAATGCCAAAACTAGTCGATCTAGCATAAAAGGTGATTTTCGGATCAGAATCACATAGATACCGAAAATTGATCTAGACAACCTCAGATGGACATAAAACTACTAAAAATGGATTCAACACATCCAAATTAGGGAGGATAGCCTGTGTTTGACATTTCTGGTGAAAAAATTATACTATACGCTCGCAGTGTCGGTATAGTGTAAGACACAACCACAGTGTAGGAAATGAATAGTAAATAGTGACTAAGTGGGCTCACAGGCATTTCAACCCAACCAAAAATGTTTATAAATGTCTAGAATGAAAATCAGAACCTATAGACACAATTTCGGTTGAAATCTAGAAAACTACTGAAAAACAGCCAATATTGAAAAGGAAAGATTTAGACTGCAGCAAGAGGCTTACATAGATGAATTTTTGACCCTAGAAAATGGTGCACATATAGCCAATTTCCAGCCAAACACAGCCCTTGAATCAAGCCAATGCTTATGACAAATGGAATTAAAATAAGCAAACGTTATGACATAATACTATTCCTTTCTCATGCTATTTAATGCACTACATTATTTCAACCTTAGCCAATCTTTTTTTCTGATTTTCCTAGATGAAACCCATGGATTTTCCAGCCCCTAAATGCACATAAAAATTTGTCCTAAGTTGGTTAATGAAGGCTAAGGTAAGGTGAATAAAAAATTGCCAAGAAAGGACTAAAAGACTAGTGCTTTATCAACTCATTTAATAGAACTTTTGGCTCCCTCTTTCCCATGGTGTTCGAACACTTGATGGGCTAGATACACACAGATTTTTTTTTCCCCAATTTAGCCATGTCTTGGTTTAATTAAGTTGGTTTAAAGCTAGTTAACCTTGCTTAGATTTTTCCTATAAATATGTGCACACACCCTTACCTTCCACTTCTTTTTTTTTTTTTTAGCACCAAAAAGCTCCCAACCAAAGCATTTCTTTTCCTCTTTCTTCAGCCAAAAATCCACCACTTCTAGCTCCCCCAAACACAAAAATTTTTTCATCAAAAATCCACTCCAAGGCTTGCTCACAAAGGTTCTTAGGGTTACACATCTTAAGGCTCATTTCAGTAAGGCCCTAGAACCAAAGTTTTTGGTGATTTTAGTTTTTTTGTGACTTAATACTAAGAAAAGCCTTATGTTTTCCTTCCTAGCACAAGTCATCCCCTCCTCTTCTTGGTTCCTACGGGTTGGTCGTGATCATCAACCCCTCACTTGGCTCGGTTTGTGCTAGTTCCAAGCACACTAAGGTATAAACCGAAAAACCTTACCTTTTTATGGTTAGTTGTTTCTAAGTTTTCGACCAAGAGATTTATGTGTATTTGTTTATGCAAATGGGTTGTAATAAGTTTATTTGAGCCCTTAGTTTCCATTTTTGAGTTTGTGGTTGTGTTTACGTATTTTTATGAATGGTTTGTAAATGTGAATGAGCTTAGATGTTTTTAGGGGCCTAAACACCAAATCTGTCTAGTTTTAGGGCCATGGTTTTGACCAGTTTTTGATAGGATGCAATCTATTTTTGGGGATTTATAAATCATAGAACTTTAAGGAAATTTTGTTACGAGCATTTTTGCGTCAAATAGAGGTTGTCCAAAAATGAATCTAAGATAGGGTATCGGAATGTTTTTCAGTCGGAGGTCAAAACCAGGCCAAAATCCTAACTTACAGGGACGACCTCAGGTTTTGTAAAACTGACTCTTTTAGAGACCGAACCAAACTTCAGTCAAAACATGAAAGTTTTAGATCACGTCGAAACTTTGAGAATGATACATGTGGGCTTAAAAAATTTGATCGTTTCCAGCCTCAAACAGACACGTTTTTAAAAGTTCACAAACTGGGAAATTTCGATAAAAACTGGACACAAAATTGGCCACAGGCTTTAGGGATTTCAGACCCCTTAGAGGGTAAACCAAGCTCGGAGATGTTCATGAAAGTTGTTCATCTCATTGAGGACAACTATTTTCATGTTCACCAATTTCACAAATTAAATCATTTCAGACAGGTTTTATTTGGTTTTCCAAAAAAGGGTTCAAAAACCCCCTTAACAAATGAACACCAAAATGTGTTCTCCATTTTAAAAATGAAAAATGATTTTCGTAAAAATGCCCCTACCTTCCAATGTGGTGGTATGGGGATGATTTTAAAGGATATTTATTGCCCAAAAATTTTACAAAGGTTTTAGAACGTTTTCTTAAAAAAAAAATGGCAGTGGTAGCCCGATTGACTACTACACCAATGTACCAGGTAACCGGATAGATGACTAGCCCAACTAGTCCTGAGGCCCAACGCGAGGTAATAGGTTAACCAATTTGATATGCTAGGTAACTCGATAGGTTACAAAAACCATACACAAGGTAACCCGATAGGTTACATAGCCCAATACGCAATATAGGTTGGTAGGTTACATAGTAAACATCACACGAGGTAACTGATCGGTAGGCTGGTCGATCAACCAGTCAAAGATAGAGTTTGAATGAGATAGTGAGGAATGATAATTTATTTGTCAAATAGGCAAATTAATCAGACACGATTAGAATTATGTTCCCAAATACCCAAGTAGAATAATTTGGTACCGATGGGGCATTGGTACCATATAACAAATTATAGTCACTAATAACCACAGTGACTTAAGAGCAAATATTAACAGTAATGTATTATGGTTATGGGTCGTCACTTGTAATTTGTAACGAGGCAAAGTGCGAACTGTTGGCAAACAAGTAAGTATAACTCCACCTACGGTATGAACAAAAATGATTTTAAATGGTTGTTTAACCTATGTTAAAGTATGCCATATTATATGTTTGATGCGTGACATATAGGGGTTCATAATCCTATAGATTAACGAATATTATAAGTTAGGTGTCGATACATCCCTATCAGGGCATGATGAGGGATAAGCTCAGTCGAGCATAGGGCACATGGTTTTTCATACTCATAATCCACAATTGGGTAATCAGATTAAGGGTGTCAGTCTAACGGGCCTCGTTGGATCTGCAAATAAGACTAGTATTAAGATAACAGGCCAAACCAAGCCCATGATTATGGTGAATTCGATGATCTACGTGTAATAGTACTAACACCAGCGCCTTTCAGATAAGACAAGATCAAGAATAAATGAAGCATAATTTGAGCATAATCAGTTCATGCACTGATCAGGTTATGCCTTAATCTTAGTATGGTATGTTCTTAGTTGCATGATATGATACATGATGTGATTAAATGGGATGCTTTTTATTATACGCTATGTAATAAGTTTCCTTGTGATGTTGTGATGTAACTGTTAGTTTTAATTATGCCCTGTGCATGGCATGTATGTTTAAAGCATGTTTTGCAGATGAATATGTTGTACTTGCTGAGCATAAAACTCACCGTGTGTGTTTATGCTATAGGTAAGAGACCTGCAAGCTAAACACTGCTGGGCAATTATAGTGGTAGAGCAGATGTGAGGGTAAGGTTGTGGATACCACCACCAGAGTATACTTCTACAAGTTATTTTGAGAGTCTATTTTATGGATAGTAATTTAATAGTTTGGCATTTTGTGTATGTGTATGTTAACTTAAATTGTACTAAGATCTTTGTATGGTTTTAAGTATAAGAATGAAGTACGTAATTTGGTAAACACACTATTCAAAAAAATTCCTAAATTTTGGCTATTTTCAAGTAATAGTTTTCAAACAAGATAAGTTAAGAGAAGTAGTATTTTTAGTTGAGGTCTGTGCCACCTGAGCATGGGTCCTCACACCTTTTAAGACTATGTGCCAGGAAGTATTTACCACTCCTAATATACTAAAGTTGTGTACTTTGAAAATAATATAAAAAGCAGTGCAGTTTTACCCAAGGGCTTAGATATAACATTTTCACAAGTGACTAGAGTGTGACTAAAAGAAACAGCTCAGAGTTAGAACATGGATTGCTGCCCGAGTTGTACCGGTCATCAGGACTAGTTGCCCACTAAGTTTTGAGTGGCAAGTAGTACTCCTGTACTCCATGAGAGCGTCAAGATTGGTTTCACGCTATTAAAGTGACTCCCTGATTATACTCTATTGATCAGAATAACTAAGTATACTCTATTGATCAGAATAACTAAGTCTTATTGGCTGTTGATATCTTTTAGAGAGATACTCTCGTGTGCAGTACGATTCTTGTAACTAGGATGAGCTCTTAATTGGGTCAAGTTTCACCATACCATGATCGAGCAAACCTCCGAGAGGAGTCTAGCATCAGCTTCAGTTATTCTTTTTGGGCCAGTAGGGAAGTGAAACCACTTAAGTTTCCTAGAGTTGTGGATATACAAGAATTTGTTCATCGGACTAAGAGACTACAGTCAATGTTCGGTGACACAATTCTAACATATGCTGTGCGTTACAAGGAACTGATATGGACTTCTACAATGCATGTTGAAGATGGCTTATGACGAAACCAAGGCTGAGGCAAAAGTAGGTCGAGGTAGGAGAAGACCGAAAGAGAAAAAGAGACCTTACCAAACAGGATTTGAAAAGTAATCAAGTAGAAAGAGTAGTAAATAAGACTCGAGGAATAGAGATAGGACCCAAGGATGTGTCGATAGTCAGGGAATTCGTGGAGGATTCCCAGAAGATCTTTTAGGACTCCCGCCAGAACACGAGATCTAGTTCAAGACTGAACGTCTACCCAGATCAACCCCCGCCTCTAAGGCCCCGTACAGAATGGGCCCTGCAAAGCTAAAGGAGTTCCAAGCCAGCTGAAGGACCTAATGGACTAGGGATCCATTCGACCGAGTTGTTCACCCTAGGGAGCACATATACTATTCATGAAGAAGAGAGACGTAATACTGAGAATGTGTATCAACCACAGAAAGTTGAATAGGATTACGATCAAGAATAAGTATCCGTTGCCACAGATCGATGATCTGTTTGATCAGCTCTGAGACACTACAGTATTCTCAAAAAATTGACTCGCGCTCAGGGTACCACCAATTGCACATCAGGATGAGGACCCTATAGAAATTAGAAGATATGTTGAGAGCTTGCGTCCTAGACTTTAAGGGAAATGGGGAGTAAAAAGTTATCCCTAATCGAGTTCTAGTATGACAACAGCTACCATTCCTTGATGGGAAGGGCATGTGCGAGGCATTTTACAGAAGGAATTGTAGATCTCCGATTCACTAGCACGAGATCCCAAAGAAATGACTAATTAGCATGGACCTCATCAAAAATGCCATAGTAGACGTGAAGCTGATGCGAGAAACATTAGATATAGTGCATAGCTGACAGAAGAGTATTACCAATAAACCCCGTAGATCCCTCGAGTTTCAAGTGGGAGACTCAGCCTTTCTCAAAGTGGCACCCATGAAAGGGGTGATGCACTTGGGAAAGAAGGGAAAGCTCAGTCCTAGGTAAGTAGGACCTTTCGAGGAATAGAGAAAGTCGGGAAGGTGGCTTCTAGATTAGCACTTCCTCCCAAGATAGCTTTAGTGCATGACGTCTTCCACGTCTCGATGGTGAAGAGGTACATGCTAGACAACTCCCATATTCTGAGCCAAGAACCAGTTAGAGTTCATGCCGATCGGACATATGAGGAGAAACCCGTGTGAATCCTAGCCATAGAGGGAAAAATACTTAGGAATAAAGTAATATCACTAGTAAAAATGTCGCGGCGGAATCATAACATTGAGAAAGCCACATGGGAACAGGAAGAAGATATGAAAAGAGACTTCCCGGATTTATTCTAATTTTTGAGGACAAAAATTTTGTAAGGGGGGTAGGTTGTAATGACCCCTGTGTTCCTGAAACCTAATCTCTATGTAATCAGTAATTAGGTTGATAAATACAGTATATTTTCTAGTTGAATGGATTAAACAGGTATAGTACAGTTTAATTACTATTCATGTAGTGAAAGGGGTGACCGACAGTGAAATCGGTTCACCCTATCATCTGTATGAGTGTATAAGATACGCAGTATCAGGAAACTGGTCCAAATGACCATTTCCTAACACAAGACTCGTGAATAGATCATCAGAATGCTTAGACCGGTCATCTGAGCACAACAGCGATGAAAACCCTAGCAGAGGTACAGTACCGAGAAAATGGTCTAGATGACCTCTTCTCACCCAAAAACTGACAAAATCGAAGTCTGAACACTTAGACTAGTCAGTTAGACAGAAATAGTGAATAGTAAATAGTGAAAAATGTAATGTCAGGTTAATGGCCAAGACGGTTTTAATTTAACTTAAAACTGATATATTAATAGTCAGTAGGCTCAATCTAGTCAATTGGGCATAAAATGAGAATTTTTATTTGAGAAATACACAATATCGAGATGAGGGTCAAGACAAACTTTTCTTGCCTCAAAACTGATATATTTAGACTCAGAATGCCCAAATTAGTCAATCAGGCCCTAACACGTTTTTTAAGGTGGGGTCAAACAGATCCTGAAAACTAGTCCAAACGACCCTAGATGGACGTAAAACTGATAAATTTGAAATTAGCACATCCAAATTAGTCAAGACAGACTGTGTTTGAAATTTCACACAGGAATGCCTTGTTTTGCGTTCGCAAGGACAGTACAGTGTAGACACAACCACAGTATAGGAAATGAATAGCGAAATGGACACAGAATAGGCTTATAGGCAGTACAACCTAACTAGAAATGATCAGTATAAAAATCGGATTCAGAAAATCTAATTTCGGGTGAAAACTAGAACACTGTTGAGAAAGAACCGAATACCACGGTAGAAAACTAGACTGCAAAGAGAAGCAAATACCGATAAATCTTGCCCCTTAAAAATCGAGTCCCCCTATCTGAAAAGTAGCTATAAATTGCTGCACAAATGGCCCAAAAGGTGGCAATAAAATAATCAAATAGGTATGCCACCTTTTGATTAAAATAAGCAAGCATTCAAGCACATGGCTAACAAAAATTTTTGTTTGTTTGGCCCTTTCTTCCATGTACAGCCTACGACCCCTAGAGGCTGAAAAATGGCAGTAATTTGTCCCTTGATTAGGCAAAAAATGTGGATAATTATGTAATGACCGCCATTTTCATGGCACCTACTTACCATGTAATAAGACATTATGGAATAAAATTAGAGTATTTTGAGAGCTTTCAGATGCACATTTGGAAAATTCGGCCAGGTAAACGATCGTGTAAGTGGTCATGTACTGTTTAAACTATGCATGCATGAGAGAAGCCATGTATGTGTACATAACTGTGTGGTGTGACACGGTCAGGTACACGACCGTGTAAGTGGCCATGTACCACTCAGGTTAATAAATGTGTAAAAGCCCATGTTTCAAAGCATGGCTGTGTTGAGAAATTTCAACCAGTACACACCCATGTCTGGAATGTACATGCTCGTGTTACCTTATACACGCCCGTGTAAGAGCCCGTGTAGAAGACCGTGTACTGAACCGAGAGCCATTGAAAAAACTCTCACAATTTGTGAAACCTAATTACTATACAATCGGTAATTAACTTGTAGAATACAGTATATTTTCCAGTTGAATAGTTTAAATAGGTATGGTACTGTTTAAGTACTATTGATGTAGTGAAAGGGGCGACTGACAGTGAACCCGATCCACCCTATTATATTTATGAGTGTATGAGACACGCAGTGTCAGGAAACTAGTCCGGACGATTATTTCTTAACACAAGACTGGTGATCAAATCACTAGAATACTTGGACCGAACATCTGAGCACAATGGTGATAAATAACCCTAGCAAGAGTACGGTATCGAGAAAATGGTCCGAATGACCTCTTCTCACCCAGAGATTGACAAAATCAGAGTTAGAACACTCAGACTAGTTAGTTAAGCTGAAAACGATGAATAGCAAATAGTGGAAAATGTAGTGTCAGATTAATGGCCAATACGGCTGTAATCTGACCTAAAACTGATATATTAATAGTCAGCAGGCTTAATCTGGTCGATTGAGCATAAAACGAGATTTTTTATCTAAGAGATACGTAGTATCGGGAAGAGGGTCAAGATGACCTTATCTCACCCCGCAACTAATATATTTAGACTTAGAACACCCAAATCAGTCAACCGGGCACCTGACACGTTTTTCAAAGCAAGGTCACACAGATCCTGAAAACTGGTTTAGACGACCCCAGATGGACATAAAACTGATCATAATAAATCAGCACGTCTGAATTAGTCAAGAGAGACTGTGTTGAGAATTTCACACAAAAACACCTCGATATACGTGTGTAAGTACAACATTATGTAGACATAACCACAGTATAGGAAATAAATAGTAAACTAGTACAGAATGGGCTATTAGATAGTACAAACCAACTAGAAATCATCAGTATAAAAATCAGATTCAGAAAATCTAATTCCTGGTGAAAACTAGAACACTGCTGAAAAAGGGTCGAATACCAAACGACAGTGTGGTGCCCTGCCCTGAATTGAGGCTACAATACTAGCATAGTAGAGCTCTAAAGTCCACTATGGTAGACCGTTACCTCAATGGGTCACTGGCATCTTACTTGTAACTTATTCTTGTTAAAATTACTAATTGTAGTTAAAATGATTTTTAATCTGAAATCAAAGGGATTTTTTTTAAACTATTGGTGATTCTGAACTGTAAAAATATAAACAACATGCAATATAGGATATACTACTATTTTACTGGTTGTACATAATTTATATCATGATGTATTTTCAAAATACAACTTAAAATCTGCTCTTAAAATAACACTTTTAATCTGCTCAAACTCTGCTTAGCGGAAAACAGTAACAGGACCATTCCCCTCGCCCAGCCCTGAAGGCAAATGCAATTCCGCCCCTTGTCCATCCTCTGTCTACTGGTGTACAGGTTTCTTACCTACAACATGAATAAACTGGTGAGCGACAGGCTCAGTAAGTTTAAACATACATGTAGGAACATAAATCACAAAATATTGAAAAAGCACTATTCATATGAATAGTAACTTTGACTTTTGATCATGAATAGTAAGATTGACTTTGACTGGTACTATTCACGTCAATTGGTATCTAAACTACTGCATAATCTGGTAGTACATTTTATGCTCAATTATGATTGTTATAAAATCTTAAGTCTGTATCTGTTACTGAATTCTGCTATTGGGCCCCTAAATTGATCGTACCGTAGTACGCATAATACTGAGAGGGACTCTGGGGAGCGACCCACTGGCCAATCCTCTACAGCCTGAAAATATTAGACATCCAAACCTGGGACTCGTCACCTGCAGTTTGGAGTCCTGTAACTATAACTAGAATCTGAGAAACCTTCACCTGTGTAGGAGGCCGGTACGTCAATACTGATTTAATTACTAAATTTCTGGTGATTCCTGACTAGTGGCAATTATACAGCCTCCTGGATCTGGAACTCTCTGTAATTTATTCTGTAGTTTTCTTAAGATTTTATATCTTATGTTAGTATGCCTACTACACCTGACTACTAAATTTCTGTCATTTATAACACATAAGCATACTAAGTAAATTCATGTTACAAACAAATAAATGTCTGAACTTACTGGTATTTTACTAGCAATTCCTTTCCTGAGTCAATCGACTTCCTTAACTCGCCTTTTGGTTGTTTTCCTATAACTGAAATAAATTGCGGTTATCTTTACTATTCACTTCATATCTAAAATATAGTGAAAATATAAAATTTCTGATTGAAATTCTTAATTATTCATTTTAGGATTTATATTTTAAATTCTAGAATCATTCTGCTGTATACGCAACTATTCTGGGCTTTGATATCACTTTTCTGAACTTTTTGACAAAATGACCGTTTTACCCCTGCCTTTTGATAAAATGATCATTTCGTCCTTAACAGATTTTTCCCTCGTTTTTCTAACTTACCACTATTTTATCCTTTAGAATTTTAATAAAATTATTCTGAAGCTTTTACGACCTTTTTCTAACAACCTAAAAAATTTTGGTCAAAATGACCATTTTGCCGCTGATGGGACTATAGACTAAGAAATCCTCGTTTTATCATTTTATCTGGATTTTCTGATCCCAAAAATCTTAAAATAACGTTTCTTAAGTTTCCCAAGCTTTTACAATATTTTTTGCAAAAACGCTTGGGTTACTATTCACCTGACCCTTGGGTAGTACTATTCCGACCCTCGGGTGGTACTATTCTGACCCTCGGGGTCGTTTCTCGTTTTTCTAGCCTTTCGGGACCTCAAATGACTATTTTGCAAGTTATATTGTCATTCTTTATTCTCTTCTCTAGCTTAGGTTTCCGAGGGGCTCGGGTTTCTGGGCGTTCTGAAAATTTGTTAGCATTTCTGTTGAATTTCTAGGTTCCCGCGTTTAGGAAACGCCTCGAAACCATCTATCATATCTACCCTGCCAAGTACTATACCACAAACCTAATTTTACGTAAAAGTTACAAACTTTTTACGTAAAATTTCATCACAAAACTTGCTCGTTTTTAATGGAATTTCAACCCATTCTTTATCACATTTAGGCCCAGTTTTTATACTCAATCACACATTACCATAACTCAACAAAAATTTCTCATTTTCCACTAAACTTATACTCGATTTTTCTTCAAAAATTTTTGTTTTATAACTCAAATCTTCCTTATTTGTTTTCCACACTAGCACATTCATTTTTCACCACAAAACCCTAACATAACTCTTCACATTTCAATGTTGAAAAACAACACCAACATTTAAAGTTTTTCAATCACATTTCATCCATTTCTTTCTTCACATTTCCACATGATTTTCAATATCAAAAATCAACCAAAATAACATGAAAATTTCATCATTCCAAACCCTAATAGCCCACGGTTTTGATGAAAGAAAAACACTCATATAACTTGATTTTTCATGCACTTGTTTCTTGTTTCACTTAATCACACATCATTCACACATTTTCAACCAAAATGCATGAAACAAAGACTGATTTTTCTCCCATTAAAACAGCCCATAATACACGGTTTTTCTTCATGAAAAACAAGAAGAAATGATGTCAAAATGAAGGATTACCTTACTTGCTTGATAGCTTGAATCTTATGATGAATTTTTCTCTCTTTCTTGCACAAATCTTGAGCAAAAAATTGAGCTTTCTCTAAGGGTGATGCACGGCTTCAATGGTGGCTGAAAACCAGAGTTTTTTCTAGTTTCTAATGGCTGAACACCGTGGCTTTGAATAGCCAAAAAGGAGGGACCAATTTGCAAAGGATTTAAGGGTATTTTAGCAAACTTTTTGTGTAATTTTTCTACTCTTTAGGGGCTGTTTTGCAATTAACCAAAAAGGACCGGATTTTATCTGATTTTTGGCCCCAAAATCTGACACATTTCAGCCCTAGAAGATTCAAGAATTTTGCTTAAGCTTCCTTTGACTTTTTCTAGTTGACTTTGCATCTTAACCATTGATTTTTCTTGACTTTAGACCCTAGCCCTTGGATTGGAATGTATTCTTACATCCATTCAAAGGCAAACACCCAATCTTTGACTTCTTATATATATTTAGAGTCAAACTTTTGACCAAAAGTCAAACTGAAGATTTTTGCACCGAAATCGCGTAAACAGGTTCCTCAGGCTGTCTGCGCGATCGGTTTTCCTTATTTCACTCCGGTTTGCATGAAAATCAATACCGTAAGTATTTTGTCTTTTAGTGGTTTACAGTATATTATTAAAATTTTTGAAACTGAAAAGGCATAATTCGTCCGATTTTGGTTCGGTAAAATTTCCCGTTTCTGTGCACACTCTTGTCTGCACTGTCTGAACATTTCTGTGCCTTCTAAATAATATCAAAACATATATTTTATAGTTTTTCACATGAAAATTATAGAGTATACTGGTTATACAAAATTTCTAGAAACAGTAAAATTTTGCGATTATAACATTCTCCCCTCCTTATAAAATTTTCATCCTCGAAAATTAGAATAAGTGAGGGTATAGGGCTTTCATCTCATCTTCACGTTCCCACGTAGCTTCTTCTACGCTATGATTTCTCCATAAAACCTTGACTAGTAGAATCGTCTTATTTCTCAACACCTTTTCTTCTCTTGCTAAAATCTGCACTGGTTGTTCTTGGTAGGTCAAATCTTCTTCAACTTGTATTGGCTCGTACTCTAGCACATGTGAAGGGTCAGGTATATACTTCCTTAACATTGACACATGAAAAACATTGTGTACTGTCGATAAATCTGGGGGTAATGCTAATCTATAAGCTACCTTCCCAATGCGTTCAATTATTTCAATTGGCCCAATATATCTTGGACTCAATTTTCCCTTCTTACCGAATCGCATTATGCCTTTCATTGGTGATACCTTAAGGAATACGTGATCCCCCTTTTCAAACTCTAAGAATCTTCGTCATTTATCTGCGTAACTTTTCTGTAGGCTCTGAGCGATCTGCATTCTTTTTTGAATCTTGGCTACTGCTTCTGTAGTTTCTTTGATGAAATCAGTCGTATGCAGCTACTTTTCTCGTAGATCATATTAATGAATAGGAGACCTACACTTCCTTCCATACAGAGCCTCATAAGGTGCCATTCCTATAGAAGCTTGGTAACTATTGTTATAAGAAAACTTTATCAGCGGCAGTTTCTCATTCCAACTTCTAGGAAAATCTATAACACAAGCTCAGAGCATATCTTCCAATGTCTGGATAGTTTGCTCTGACTGTCCATCTGTTTGGGGATGTAAAGCTGTACTAAAGCGTGACTCGGTCCCCATAGCTGTTTGTACACACTCCCAGAACCTGGAAGTAAATCTTGCATCTCGATCTAAAACTATAGACTTTGGCACTCCATTTAGCCTAATAATATGGGTCACGTACAACTATGCTAATTTTTCCAACGTGAAAGTTGTCCTCATGACTATGAATCGCACCGTCTTGGTCAGTCTGTCAACAATTAACTAGATAGCGTCATACCCTTCTCTGGTCTTGGGATGTCCTACCACGAAGTCCATGGTAATATGCTGCCATTTCCATTCTGGAATTTCTAAGGGTTCTAGTTTTTCTCCTGGATGTCTATGTTTGGCCTTTACTCTTTGACAAGTTTGGCATCGGCTCATGAGTTTTGCAATATCTTTCTTCATCCCTTTCCACCAAAACTGTATCTTGAGATCTTGATACATTTTGCTGGCTCCAGGATGAATGGAGTATGGTGTTTCATGAGCTTCTGCCATGATTCGTCTTCTTAGTCCTTCAGTAGTCGGAACATAGATTCTTCTTCAACATAGAAGCATTCCATCAGTGGACATGCTTATATCTGATTCTTTATTTGCTGAGGCTTCTTCTCGGAGTTTTATCGCTACTGAATCCTGCTTCTGGGCTTCCTTAATATCTTCATACAGAGAAGATTCTAACCTTAAGGCAGATAACCTTCCGGTTATTAACTCCAATTGAAGGGAGTTAATTTCTTGCTGTAAGGCTCTTGGTAGCTCTTCTATGGACAACTTCCATGGTGTGGTTGACTTTTACTCAATGCATCTGCTACTTGGTTTGCCTTTCCCGGATGGTAAAGAATTTCACAGTCATAGTCTTTCACCAACTCTAACCATATTCTCTGACGCATGTTCAACTCCTTTTGTGTGAAGAAGTATTTCAAACTCTTATGATCAGTGAAGATTTGACACTGAGCTCCATGTAAATAGTGTCACCAGATTTTGAGTGCGAACACTACAGTAGCAAGTTCTAGGTCATGCGTAGGATAATTCCTCTCATAGTTCTTTAACTAGCGCGACGCATAAGCTATCACCTTATTGTTTTGCATGAGTACAGCTCCTAGGCCTATCTTTGAAGCGTCACTATAGATCGTAAACTTTTCACCCTCCGTAGGTAAAATAAGGATAGGAGCACTCGTCAGTCACCTTTTCAACTCTTGAAAACTTCTTTCACACTCTGACATCCACTCGTATTTCTTTTCCTTACGAGTGAGAGCAGTGAGAGGTGCAGCTAATCTTGCAAATCCTTTTACGAATCTTCTGTAATAACTGGCTAGTCCTAAGAAACTCTGTATCTCAGTTACAGTCTTAGGAGTAGGCCACTCATTAATCGCTTCTACCTTGACGGGATCTACTGCTATGCCTTTATTTGTCACCACAAGTCCAAGGAAATCCACTTTATTCAACCAAAATTCACACTTAGAGAATTTTGCATACAACTGATGGCTTCTCAATGTGAAGGACAATTCTTAGATGCTCCTCATGCTCTTTGTGAGTCTTTGAATATATAAGTATGTCATTGATAAACACAATAACAAACTTATCAAGAAACTCCTCGAAGAGTCTGTCCATCAAATCCATGAACGCTACTGGGGCATTGGTCAATCCGAACGACATCACTAAAAATTTATAGTGACTGTATCGAGTCCTGAACGCTGTCTTAAGAATATCACTCTCACGGATTCTCAACTGATAATAGCCTGAACGTAAATCGATCTTCAAAAATACTACTGCTCCCTTTAGCTAGTCGAATAGGTCATCAATCCTAGGTAATGGATACCTATTCTTGATGGTAACCTTATTCAACTCTCTATATAAATACACATCCGAACAGTTCCATCCTTCTTTTTGACAAATAACACTAGAGCGCCCTAAGGAGAATAACTTAGTCGAATAAACCCCTTATCTAGTAGCTCTTTTAACTGTACTTGTAGTTCTTTTAATTCGACCGGGGCCATATGATATGGAGCCTTAGAAATTGGAGTAGTCCCTTGTAGGAAATAAATCGATAAAAACGTATCAGAGTGGCGCAGCAGAACAACAAAAATTTTTCAAGATCGTTAAATATCTCATGATGCCATATACAATAAACCAACAACAATTTAAACTCATACCTCGAGGACGCCAATCTTGCAGGAGGAGAATGATCGGAGGGCTTCAACCAACTAGCCTTCTCTACTATTCTCCAATTCCTGAATGGCTGAGTGTGTGGGCACTCTGAACCTCGATCGGTATGCTAGCACTGCTCGTCTTCTTCCGACCACCTAGATCTCTAAAGAACTTATTGTCACAGTGAGTTGTGCAATAATAAGCCTGCTCACCTGAGAGTCTGTGTTCTGAGAGAACTGGAGAGGCAAGACCTCTATTTATAGACTTACATGAGGTAATTATCTGAATTCGAATTGGATTAGGAGAAGATATTCTCCCTTATCCACAACCAAAAAATTTGAATTTTCCAAGGGGAAAATCCCAACAAAATTTCGGCCATTCTAGGATTATCCAATTCAAATCTAAACAAGATTTTAACTTGAACTTTATCTCCCTTTTTTTTCAACCAAAACCTCTGAAAATCCTTAAGGATTTTCACCAAATATTTTCGACTACAAAAGATAAGGGAAGAAATCAAAATTCCACTAGGATTTTCAAGCTTGAATCTTATCTCATCCTTATCCAAAATAACTGAAAATCTCCTATGAGATCTTTCTCAAAATTTCAGCCATAATCAAGGAGGAGAGAATCCAAATTCAACTGGGATTGTGTGACAACCGGGAAATTCTGGCATTCTCGGAAGAAAATGTACAAATTTATGTATATGACAATTTGTACCATTTAAGAGTGAAATAAATAAATTTATATTGTTCAGAATGCATTGAAATGTTCTAACAATACTGACGAGTAAGAATTCAGTGTTGATAAAATTCGCTGAATTGAAACGGGTGGAACGGTGCCAAAAACGGCATTGAAAACCCTAACCGGTGCATTATGGTACACTAAAAGATGAAAAACTTCCGGGATTGATTTTGATCAAACTTAAGCAGTATAAATTGATTCGACTGTGCAGGAGATCTCAGGAACCCGCTGGGACGATTTCAGGAAAATTTCGACTCGAACCGATACCGGTCAAAAAGTAGTCGAATTAATATGAATAGTAAAGTCAAAGTCAACATTTTACTTTGCATTTATGACATCATAAAGACAAATTATTAAATGTATTAAATTTGGTGGTTGGTAGCATTAATGGCCAAGATTGATTTACTTTTTGATCTAAAGGCTAAGATTTGGCCAAAACTAGCCAAATTTATTTTTTGAAAAAAAAATGGAAAGAATTAGCATGAAAAGTGTTGAATTCTCATTGGTTGGAAGCCAAATTAATTGGTTTCCTTTGCCACTTAAGTCGGCAAATTGTGAAACAAAAGGACCGAAGCTTATTCAAGCCAAAACAAAGAGAAAAAAAATTTTCTAAGTGTTCAAGAAGGCAAGCCGTGAGCAACCAAGAGGAACCAAGCCAAATATTCAAGTGTTCTTCACAAAAGTGGTATCAAACACTTCATTGAAGTCAAGTGAAGCAAGAAAGCAAGGTAACCTTCTTTGGTTTGCAATTTTTCTTGATTTTTGTCCATAAAATCCGTGGGTTGAATAGTGCGAAAGATGAGAAAATTTGTTGTTTGTTTTGGGTTGATTTGGTACTTGGGTTTTGTTAATGGTTTAATTAGAAGAAAAACCATGCATTTTGTTTAAAGAAAAACAAAGTTTTGGTTTGTTTTCCAAGGGTAAAACCGTGGGTTACCATGTGTGGTTAATGATGAATTGTTGTTGGTTAAATGTTGTAATGCTTTAAATCATGTTTTGGTTAAATGTAAAGCATGATTTGTATGGTTATAAGCTTGGAAAAAAAATTTGGAATCAAAAACCCTAAAATGGCCGTGGGTTGTAATTATGGTTTGGTGAACATTTTTGCATGATTAACTTCATGTTTGGATAGTTTAAATCATGCATTTCATTATGAAAATGATGGTTATGTTGTTGAAAGCATGAAACAAGAACTTTGGTGCATGTTAACCTAAAATGGCCGTGGGGTATGAATGACTAAAAACCCTAAGAATTGTGTTGTAAAAGGTATGGAAATTGGCTTGAAAATGTGCTAGGTAATAGCATTTGAATAGCCTAAAATTTAGTTGAAAAATTGAAAAGTTTTGGTTAGGTTTTGAGTATGAAAACTGTGGCTAAAACTAAGGGTAAAATTGAAAGAACTTTATGGAATTTGGTTTAAAATGTGAATTGGAAATTTTGTGAGCTTTTATGTAAAAGTTTGGGAAACTTTTACATAAAATAGGCTTGTGGTATAGTACGTGGCAGCTACATATGGTTCAAGGCGTACCTAACGTCGGTAGCCTTAAATTTACGCCGAAATGCTGCCGAAATTTCAGAAACGGCATTTAGAGTAAAAAGGGGATTAAAAATAAAAGTTTAGGGTCCGGTCGGAAACCCGAGTCCCTAAAGGAAATTTGAATAAGGGAAACTTAAGGGGTGGTTTGTGAATAGTAATCCGTCCCCTTAAAAATGTAAAATGTGAGTGAAACTAAAAAACCGACCCCGAGGGGGGGCGTTTTTAGGAAACGAAGAAAAGGTCCGAGTCGGGTACGGAAAATCCGAGCCTCGAAGTCCTAAATTGGGAACGTCTAGATGAACGTTTTAAATACTAGTAAAACGTTCATTTGAGGCTCTAAAACGATAGAAAATCACTAAACCGACGTAAGGGTCGGAATAGTACTTCCCGAGGGTCAGGAAGGTGAAAAATGGAAATAAAATAGAAACGAACCCGGTAATGAATAGAAAAGAGCCAGAAAAGTTCCTGAGAGCCAAAAGTACAGTCTGGATCGAGAAATTTCCGTCAGGGGCATAATTGTAATTTTGCCAAAATATAGGGGTAAAATCGTAATTTTGCAAAAGTTGAGAAAAATAGGGAAAATGATAAATAAAGCCTAAAAAGTTATAAATAGGTTTTATTTAAGCTTTTTAATAAAAAAATAAAAGCTATCAATGGAAATGAAATTAACAGACAAGGTTTTGTCTGTAGGATCCCAAAATCGACGCACAAGGAGAGCGATTAAAGATCCAGGAAAGGAAAAGGGGAAGAAACAGATAAGGTAAGTTCAGACATTTACCTGTTTGCAACATATAGATTATTATTGCTAACTTTGATGTACTAACTATAAGTTAGGTACATATGTACTACGGGCACTAATAGAGAGAGACGAAATGTGCTACGGGCACTATTGAGAATGGGACACACAATAAATTGTGCTTCGGACACTAGAGCGAGGTTAATGAAACTCACTCGCCTAAAATTAAAATGTGAACCATTCCTAACCACAGGGCAATATGAAGTCACCAGGTTAATACTTTAAAAAGTCGGTAATGAAACCACTTTTGGCGTACCAGCCTTCCGTACAGGGAGGTAAGCTTTGCCTTTGGGGCTATGATTATGACATCAAGGCTGTGGAGGTCAGCACTGATGTACCGCTCCCAGTCATGTATAATTTTGCCTTCGGGGCTATGATGATGAGATTAAGGCTGTGGAGGTTAGCACTAATGTACCGCTCCTAGTCATGCGCACTAAAATGGTACTGCCAACCTGAGCTCAAAATCAGAACATAATATAAGATAATTACCTAAAACTGAAACTATACCATAATTGAGCATAAGACAGTTTCGTGAGAGTACTAATATCGTGGTTGATGTACCGTGATATACTGTATTGTAGTCAAACTTACTATTCATAATGAATAGTAGTCAAAGTACTATTCATGATGAATAGTAGTCAACATTACTATTTATGATAAATAGTACGATTCATAGACATTTTATTTCTTGCATGTTTGAATTTACTGAGCCTGTAACTCACCATTTTTGCTTATGTTGCAGGTAAGCAACCAGCTTAGTGGCTTTGTATGACTGGATGACGGACGGGATAATGCGTGTCAAATGGGATAGGAGGCAAGGGATATGGTCCTGCCAGAGTCTTTCCGCTGAGCGATAACAGAGAAAGGGAAAAAGAAAGAGTTCTTTTGTAATAATATATATTTTACGAATGTACTGTGTTATGTAAACTACTTTGTACTTGTAAACAAAGTGATTAGTGGATAATGTGTTACATGATATTTTAAAAAAAAAAAATTTCCCAAAAATGTCATGTTTTAAAGAGAGATAGATTAGCCGGCGACCCATGAGAGTACAATCTAGCACAGTTAGTGATATAGCTTAACTGTAATAGTATTGTATGACCTCTACGAGGGGCGGACCACCACAGATTGAAACTTGAATTTTTCCTTGAACCTTATCCACAAAAAATCTAAAAATTCCATGAGGATAATCCTCAAAATTTTCGTCCATTATTGTTAGGATTTAGACTCAAAATTCAAGTAGGATTCTATCAAGATTTTCCTCTCCATATCCAACTTACATTTGAATTTCATTCCTTGTTGATTTACCATAAGAAATTCGAATCCTACTTGGACTGTGATTTAAAATTTGAATTTCAAATTTCAAATTTCAAATTTCAAATTTAAATTTCAAATTCAAATTTCAAATTGCACAAAACAGTTGTATTTCAAATTCTTGTTCTCATGGATAATTTTCTACAACTTCAATCCAATCTCAAATAAAATCATGGCAACTTTGTTTGGAGTTTGAATAATTGTGTACTCTATTATCTAAAACAAAATCTGAATCCAACCGGAGAGAATCTTGTTAACCATCCTAATCCTATGTCAACACCATCCATGCATAATCAGCTAGCCAATAGCATACACAAATCAATTTGCCAAACATTAAGGAATTATATGAAGCTAATAGAGGGACCAATTGGATATATATAATCGGGCTCCTGCAAATCCATATGATCATCATTCTTTACCGAACAACTCAATCATATGATCACTAATTTCAGAGTCATACCACTATAAACCTAAAACTGAACTCCCAATTATATACCGTATTACGTAAGCCTGTGACAAGCTATCGTCCAATGACCTTGTCATATATGCAGAACCCTCATATGATATCCATGATCAGCCTTAGGTCAAAGTCCGTTTAATCCTACTGATCAGGCTATCCTAAAGTTCCATTATACTACCGAATAAGAAAATAATTATTCACCATATATGAATAAGAAGTCGTCCGCCCAGCAGACGACCCAAGGCCTTATCCATTTTCACATTCAGTATAATGCCTTTAAGAGGATACCCTCAACTCCTCATTAGAGCTATGATTCCGATATCTATAAACGAACCCTTCATCGTATACATGTCACGCACCCAACGAACCAATCTATAAGCTTACTACCTCTGAGACGCTTTAGCTATTAGAACATCAAAGTACACAAGTCATATACATGAAACTGTCCATCTACTCAGGATTAAGGTTACTGCACAATGAACATCAAAAGCAGATCAATCTACTCAAAGCGGGCTTCCTAGATCAATCACGCTTTAGTCCTGGTCTAATATGTCACCACCAAGCAACATCTCTATGTCTCTACTTAGGAGTCTATGCTCCAGACAGTCAAGACAAACCGTCCCCTCCAAGGCTTTAGACAATATAATAGTCTTAATATGAGTTAGATGCTCGGTCTAACCCCATAGACTATAGATCATAGTTTAGATCGCTTACTTTAGAACATTGTCTTCTCGTATACAAAAGTTCATTGCATGCAACGTTCTAACAATTTTAACACAAGCAGTCAGGGAGCCATATTTGCTTACATTAACTTTAACATGTAAATAAAATTAAGGACAGATAGCAATGTAATGAATAACCTCTATATATAATTTTATTATCTAGTTTAAAATAAATACATCAAAATGTCTCTAATGCTTAGGGCATTTCCTAACAATCTTCCACTTGAACTAAGCCAGCAGATGTGCCATGTTACGCATCCCCATCGCCTCTACATGCCTCTCAAAGCTTCTAGTCACCAAAGTCTTAGTAAAGGGATTAACAATGTTGTCCTCGAACGCAATCTTACATACATCTACTTGTCCTGTCTCCACATGCCCTCTAATAATATGATATCTCCGATCTATATGCTTGGTCCTCTTGTGGTGTCGAGATTCCCTTGTGTTGGCAATGGCCCCAGTGTTATCACAGTAAAGTGTAGGATAATAAATCGGTAAAAATGTATCAGAGTGGCGCAGCGGAATAATAAAAATTTTTAGATCATTAAATATCTCATGATGCCATATACAATAAACAAACAACAATTAAAACTCATACCTCAAGGACGCCAATGTTGCAGGAGGAGAATGACTGGAGGCTTCAACCAACTAGCCTTCTCTATTATTCTCCAATTCCCGAATGGCTGAGTGTGTGGGCACTCTGAACCTCGATCGGTATGCTAGCACTGTTAGTCTTTTTCTGACCACCCAAATCTCTAAAGAACTTTATTGTCACGGTGGGCTGTGCAACAATAAGCCTGCTCACCTGAGAGTCTGTGGTCTAAGAGAACTAGAGTGGCAGGACCTCTATTTATAGACCTGCATGAGGTGATTCTCTGAATTCGAATTGGATTAGGAAAATATATTCTCCCTTATCCATAACCATAAAATCTGAATTTTCCAAGGGAAAATCCCAACAATAAAATTCGGCCATTTAGGATAAATCCAATCTAAATCTAAACAAGATTTTAACTATAATTTTATCTCCCTTTTTCAACCAAAAAATCCGAAAATTCCAAGGAGAAAATCTCCTCAAAAAATTTGGCCACATTTAGGGTAAGGGAGAATCAAAATTCCACTAGGATTTTCAAGCTTGAATCTTATCTCATCCTTATCCAAAATAACCGAATTTTACTAGAAGGTATTCTCCAAAATTTCGGCCACTTTTCAGGGAGGAGAGAATCCAAATTCAACTGGGATTGAAACTTGAATTTTTCCCTTGAATCTTATCCATAAAAAACAAAAATTCCATTGAGGACAATCCTCAAAATTTCGTCCACTATTTGTTAGGATTTGGATTCAAAATTCAAGTAGGATTCTAACAAGATTATCCTCTCCAAATCCAACTCAAATTCGAATTTCAAACCTTGGGGATTTTCCACAACAAATTCGAATCCCACTAGGGCTGTGATTCAAAATTTGAATTTTAAATTTCAAATTCGAATTTCAAATTCAAATTTCAAATTTCAAATTTCAAATTTCAAATTTCAAATTTAAATTTCAAATTCAAATTTCAAATTCGAATTTCAAATTTCAAATTTCAAATTTCAAATTTCAAAATTCAAATTTCAAAATCCACAAAACGGTTGTGTTTCAAATTCTTGTTCTTATGGATAATTTTCTATAACTCCAATCCAATCTCAAATAAAATCATGGCAACTTTATTTGGAGTTCGAATAATTGTGTACTCTATTATCCAAAACAAAATCTGAATCCAACCGGAGAGAATCTTGTCTACCATCCTAATCCTGTGTCATCACCATCCATGCATAATAAAACAGCCAATAGCATACACAAATCAATTTGCCAAACGTTAAGGAATTATGTGGAGCTAATAGAGTGACTGATTGGACATATATAATCGGGCTCCCATGATTCCATATGATCATCATTCTTTACCGAACAACTCAATCATATGATCACTAATTTCAGAGTCACACTACTATAAACCTGAAACTGAATTCCCAATTATATACCGTATTACGTAAGCCAGTGACAAGTTATCGTCCAATGACCTTGTCATGTATGCAGAACCCTCATATGATATCCATGATCAGCCTTAGGCCAAAGTCCGTTTAATCCTACTGATCAGGCTATTTTAAAGTTCCATTATACTACCGAATAAAGAAAATGATTATTCACCATATGTGAATAAGAAGTCATCCGCCCAGTAGACAACCCAAGGCCTTGTCCATTTTCACATTCAGTATAATGCCTTTAAGAGGATACCCTTAACTCTTCACTAGAGCTATGATTCCGATATCTGTAAAGAACCCTTCATTGTATACAAGTCATGCACCCAACAAACCGGTCTATAAGCTTACTACCTCTGAGACGCTTTAGCCATTAGAACATCAAAGTACACAAGTCATATATATAAAGCTGTCCTTTTACTCAGGATTAAGGTTACTGCATAATGAACGTCAAAAGCAGATCGATCCACTCAAAGCAGACTTCGTAGATCAATCACACTTTAGTCCCAGTCTAATATGTCACCACCAACCAACATATCTATGTCTCTACTTCGGAGTCCAGCTCCAGACAGTCAAGACAAATTATCCCCTCCAAGACTTTAGACAACATAATAGTCTTAACATGAGTTAGATGCTCGGTCTAACCCCATAGACTACAGACCATAGTTTAGACAGCTAACTTTAGAACATTGTCTTCTCGTATACAAAAGTCCATTGCATGCAACGTTCTAACAGTTTAACATAAGCAGTCAGGGAGCCATATTTGCTGACATTTACTTTAACATGTAAATAAGATGAGGACAGATAGCAATGTAATGAATAACCTCTATATATAATTTTATTATCCAGTTCAAAATAAATACATCAAAATGTCTCTAATGCTTAGGGCATTTCCTAACAATCTCCCACTTGCCCTAAGCCAGCATATGTGCCTTGTTATGCATCCCCATCGCCTCTACGTGCCTCTCAAAGCTTCTAGTCACCAAAGTCTTAGCAAAGGGATCGGCGATATTGTCCTCGAACGCGATCTTACATACATCTACTTGTCCTGTCTCCACGTGCCCTCTAATAGTATGATATCTTTGATTTATGTGCTTGGTCCTCTTGTGGTGCAGAGATTCCCTTGTGTTGGCAATAGCCCCTGTGTTATCACAGTAAATTGTGATAGGCTTGTCAACACCCGGAATGACCTCAAGGTCTCTAAAGAACTTGTGGAGTCAAACCGCTTCTTTAGATGCCTCAGCCGTAGCCACATACTCAGCCTCCATAGTAGAGTCAGCTGTGCTGCCCTGCTTCACGCTCCTCCACACAATGGCGCCCCCTCCGAGTAAAAACACTGATCCAGATGTTGATTTCCTTGAATCCTTACAAGTCTGGAGTCTGAGTCCGTTTATCCTACGGGTGTTAGGTCCCCTCCAGAATACACCAGCATATAATCCCTCGTTCTCTTAAGATACTTGAGTATATGCTTTACAGCTTGCCAGTGCTCGGTTCCAGGATTTGCTTGATATCGACTCACCATACCTACTGCAAAACGTATATCCGGGCGAGTACAAAGCATAGCGTACATAAGGCTACCCACAGCGAATGCATAAGGGACCTTACTCATACGCTCTCTTTCTTCCGATGTCTTCGGACAGTCATCCAATGAAAGAGTTAGACCAGTAATAGAAGGTTGTGAGCCTTTCTTTGCCTCTTACATTGCATATTTGTCAATTATTTTATCTATGTACGAAGCTTGGGATAACGCTATCATTTTGTTTTTTTGATCTCTGAAGAGACAAATGCCTAGAACATAATTAGCTTCTCCTAAGTCCTTCATGTCAAACTGTTGTGCAACCAAAGCTTGACCGATGATAAGTTCCCTACATCATTCCCAATGAGTAGTATATCATCGACATAGTGTTAGGAAATACCCTAAGCATTAGAGACATTTTGATGTATTTATTTTGAACTGGATAATAAAATTATATATAGAGGTTATTCATTACATTGCTATCTGTCCTCATCTTATTTACATGTTAAAGTAAATGTCAGCAAATATGGCTCCCTGACTGCTTATGTTAAACTGTTAGAACGTTGCATGCAATGGACTTTTGTATACGAGAAGACAATGTTCTAAAGTTAGCTGTCTAAACTATGGTCTGTAGTCTATGGGGTTAGACCGAGCATCTAACTCATGTTAAGACTATTATGTTGTCTAAAGTCTTGGAGGGGATAATTTGTCTTGACTGTCTGGAGCTGGACTCCGAAGTAGAGACATAGATATGTTGGTTGGTGGTGACATATTAGACCGGGACTAAAGCGTGATTGATCTACGTAGTCCATTATGAGTGGATCAATCTGCTTTTGACATTCATTGTGCAATAACCTTAATCCTGAGTAAATGAACTGCTTCATGTATATGACTTGTGTACTTTGATGTTCCAATGGCTAAAGCATCTCAGAGGTAGTAAGCTTATAGACCGGTTCGTTGGGTGCATGACTTGTATACGATGAAGGGTTTGTTTGCAGATATCGGGATCATAGCTCTAAGGAGTGAAAGGTATCCTCTTAAAGGCATTATACTGAATGTGAAAATGGACAAGGCCTAGGGTCGTCTGCTGGGCGGATGACTTCTTATTCACATATGGTGAATAATCATTTTCTTAATTCGGTAGTATAATGGAACTTTAAGATAGCCTGATCAGTAGGATTAAATGGACTTTGACCTAAGGTTAATCATGGATATCATATGAGGGTTTTGCATATATGATAAGGTCATTGGATAGTAGCTCATCATAGGCTTACGTAATACGGTATATAATTGGGAGTTCAGTTTCAGGTTTATAGTGGTGTGACTCTGAAATTAGTGATCACATGATTGAGTTGTTCGGTACAGAATGATGATCATATAGAATCACGGGAGCCCGATTATATATGTCCAATCAGTCCCTCTACTAGCTCCATATAATTCCTTAACGTTTGGCAAATTGATTTGTGTATGCTCTTGGCTGGTTTATTATGCATGGATTGTGATGACACAGGATTAGGATGGTAGACAAGATTCTCTCCGGTTGGATTCAGATTTTGTTTTGGATAATAGAGTACACAATTATTAGAACTCCAAATAAAGTTGCCATGATTTTATTTGAGATTGGATTGGAGTTGTAGAAGATTATCCATGAGAACAAGAATTTAAAACACAACTGTTTTGTGGATTTTGAAATTTGAATTTTGAAATTTGAAATTTGAAATTTGAAATTTGAATTTGAAATTTGAATTTGAAATTCGAATTTGAAATTTGAATTTGAAATTTAAATTTGAAATTTGAAATTTGAAATTTGAAATTTGAATTTGAAATTTGAATTTGAAATTTGAAATTCAAATTTTGAATCACAGTCCAAGTAGGATTCAAATTTGTTGTGGAAAAACCACAAGGTTTGAAATTCAAATTTAAGTTGGATTTGAAGAGGATAATCTTGTTAGAATCCTACTTGAATTTTGAATCCAAATCCTAACAAATAGTGGACGAAATTTCGAGGATTATCCTCAATGGAATTTCGGTTTTTGTGGATAAGGTTCAAAGGAAAAATTCAAGTTTCAATCCCAGTTGAATTTAGATTCTCTCCTCCCCAGAAAGTGGTTGAAATTTTGGAGAATATCTCCTAGGAAAATTTGGTTATTTTGGATAAGGTTGAGATAAGATTCAAGCTTGAAAATCTTAGTGGAATTTTGATTCTCCCTTAACCTAAAAGTGGCCGAAATTTTTTAGGAGATTTTCTCCTTGTAATTTTCAGATTTTTTGGTTGAAAAAGGGAGATAAAATTCTAGTTAAAATCTTGTTTAGATTTGGATTGGATTTATCCTAAATGGCCGAATTTTATTGTTGGGATTTTCCCATGGAAAATTCAGATTTTATGGTTATGGATAAGGGAGAATATCTTTTCCTAATCCAATTCTAATTCAGAGAATCACCTCATGCAGGTCTATAAATAAAGGTCCTGCCACTCCAATTCTCTCAGACCACAGACTCTCAGGTGAGCAGGCTTATTGTTGCACAACTCATCGTGACAATAAGTTCTTTAGAGATCTGGGTGGTCGGAAGAAGACTAGCAGTGCTATGTAGGAAAATAAATCGGTAAAAACATATCAGAGTGGTGCAGCGGAACAATAAAAATTTTTAGATCGTTAAATATCTCATGATGCCATATACAATAAACCAACAACAATTAAAACTCATACCTCAAGGACGCCAATCTTGCAGGAGGAGAATGACCGGAGGCTTCAACCAACTAGCCTTCTCTACTATTCTCCAATTCCCGAATGGCTGAGTGTGTGGGCACTCTGAACCTCGATCGGTATGCTAGCACTACTAGTCTTCTTCCGACTACCCAGATCTCTAAAGAACTTTATTGTCACGATGAGCTGTGCAACAATAAACCTGCTCACCTGAGAGTCTGTGGTCTGAGAGAACTGGAGTGGCAGGACCTCTATTTATAGATCTGCATGAGGTGATTCTCTGAATTTGAATTGGATTAGGAAAAGATATTGTCCCTTATCCATATCCATAAAATCCAAATTTTCCAAGGGAGAATCTCCACAATTAAATTTGGTTTTCTTAGGATAAATCCAATCCAAATCTAAACAAGATTTTAACTAGAATTTTATCTCCCTTTTTCAACCAAAAAATCTGAAATTCTAGGAGAAAATCTTCTCCAAATTTTCGGCCACTTTTAGGATAAGGAAGAATCAAAATTCCACTAGGATTTTCAATCTTGAATCTTATCCCAACCTTATCCAAAAATAACCGAATTTCCTAGGAGAGATTCTCCAAATTTTCGGCCACTTTTCAGGGAGGAGAGAATCCAAATTCTGCTAGGATGGAAACTTGAATTTTCCCTTGAATCTTATCCACAAAATCCGAAATTTCCTTGAGGATTATCCTCAAAAATTTCGTCCACTTTTGTTGGGATTTGGATTCAAAATTCAAGTAGGATTCTAACAAGATTATCCTCTCCAAATCCAACTCAAATTCGAATTTCAAACCTTGTGGATTTTCCACAACAAATTCGAATCCTACTTGGACTGTGATTCAAAATTTGAATTTCAAATTTCAAATTTCAAATTTCAAATTTGAATTTCAAATTCAAATTTCAAATTCAAATTTCAAATTCGAATTTCAAATTCAAATTTTAAATTCAAATTTCAAATTCAAAATTCAAATTTCAAATTTCAAAATTCAAATTTCAAATTTCAAAATTCAAATTTCAAATTCCACAAAACGGTTGTGTTTCAAATTCTTGTTCTCATGGATAATTTTCTACAACTCCAATCCAATCTCAAATAAAATCATGGCAACTTTATTTGGAGTTCGAATAATTGTGTACTCTATTATCCAAAACAAAATCTGAATCCAACCGGAGAAAATCTTGTCTACCATCCTAATCCTGTGTCATCACCATCCATGCATAATAAACTAGCCAATAGCATACACAAATCAATTTGACAAACGTTAAGGAATTATGTGGAGCTAGTAGAGGGACTGATTGGACATATATAATCGGGCTCCCGTGATTCCATATGATCATCATTCTGTACCGAACAACTCAATCATATAATCACTAATTTCAGAGTCACACCACAATAAACCTGAAACTGAACTCCCAATTATATACCGTATTACGTAAGCCTGTGACGAGCTACTATCCAATGACCTTGTCATATATGCAAAACCCTCATATGATATCCATGATCAGCCTTAGGTCAAAGTCCGTTTAATCCTACTGATCAGGCTATCTTAAAGTTCCATTATACTACCGAATTAAGAAAATGATTATTCACCATATGTGAATAAGAAGTCATCCGCCCAGCAGACGACCCAAGGCCTTGTCCATTTTCACATTCAGTATAATGCCTTTAAGAGGATACCTTTAACTCCTCAGAGCTATGATTCCGATATCTGCAAACAAACCCTTCCTCGTTTACAAGTCATGCACCCAACGAACCGGTCTATAAGCTTACTACCTCTGAGACGCTTTAGCCATTGGAACATCAAAGTACACAAGTCATATACATGAAGAAGTTCATTTACTCAGGATTAAGGTTATTGCACAATGAACGTCAAAAGCAGATTGATCCACTCATCGCAGACTAAGTAGATCAATCACTCTTTAGTCCCGGTCTAATATGTCACCTCCAAGCAACATATCTATGTCTCTACTTGGGAGTCCAGCTCCAGACAGTCAAGACAAACCGTCCCCTCCAAGGCTTTAGACAACATAATAGTCTTAACATGAGTTAGATGCTCGGTCTAACCCCATAGACTACAGACCATAGTTTAGACCGCTAACTTTAGAACATTGTCTTTTCACATACAAAAGTCCATTGCATGCAACATTCTAACAGTTTTAACACAAGCAGTCAGTGAGCCATATTTGTTTACATTTACTTTAACATGTAAATTAGACGAGGACAGATAGTAATGTAATGAATAACCTCTATGTATAATTTTATTATCCAGTTCAAAATGAATACATCAAAATGTCTCTAACACTTAGGGCATTTCCTAACAATCTCCTACTTGCCCTAAGCCAGCAGATGTGCCATGTTACGCATCCCCATCGCCTCTACATGCCTTTCAAAGCTTCTAGCCACCAAAGTCTTAGTAAAGGGATCAGCGATGTTGTCCTCGGACGCGATCTTACATACATCCACTTGTCCTGTCTCCACATGCCCTCTAATAATATGATATCTCCGATCGATGTGCTTGGTCCTCTTGTGGTGCCGAGATTCCCTTGTGTTGGCAATAGCCCCTGTATTGTCACAGTAAAGTGTGATAGGCTTGTCAACACCCGGAATGACCTCAAAGTCTCTAAAGAACTTGCGGAGCCAAACTGCTTCTTTAGATGCCTCAGCCGCAGCCACATACTCAGCCTCCATAGTAGAGTCAGCTGTGCAGCCCTGCTTCATGCTCCTCCACACAATGGCGCCTCCTCCGAGTAAAAACACTGATCCAGATGTCGATTTCCTCGAATCCTTGCAAGTCTGGAAGTCTGAGTCCGTTTACCCTACGGGTGTTAGGTCCCCTCCAGAATACACCAGCATATAATCCCTCATTCTCTTAAGATACTTGAGTATATGCTTTACTGCTTGCCAGTGCTTGGTTCCAGGATTCGCTTGATATCGACTCACCATACCTACTGCAAAACATATGTCTGGGCGAGTGCAAAGCATAGCGTACATAAGGCTACCCACAGCGGATGCATAAGGGACCTTACTCATATGCTCTCTTTCTTCCGATGTTTTGGGACAGTCGTCCAATGAAAGAGTTAGACCGGCAATAGAAGGTTGTGAGCCTTTCTTTGCCTCTAGCATTGCATATTCGTCAATTATTTTATCTATGTATGAAGCTTGGGATAACGCTATCATTTTGTTCTTTCGATCTCTAAAGAGACGAATGCCTAGAACATAATTAGCTTCTCCCAAGTCCTTCATGTCAAACTATTGGTGTAACCAAAGCTTGACCGATGATAAGTTCCCTACATCATTCCCAATGAGTAGTATATCATCGACATAGAGTATCAGAAAGACCACTTTTCCATCCTTAATACGTTTATAAACACAAGGTTCATCAACGTTCTGCTCAAAACCTAATGTCTTAATCGCTTGATCAAACCTCTGGTTCCATGAGCAGGATGCTTGCTTTAATCCATAAATGGATCTAAGCAACTTGCAGACTTTCCTTTCTTAGCCTTTTGCTATGAACCCTTCGGGCTGTATCATATAGATACACTCTTCAAGATGGCCATTCAAGAATGCCGTCTTGACATCCATTTGCCAGATCTCGTAATCGAGAGCCGCAGCAATGGACAGAAGAATACGGATAGACTTCAGCATAGCAACAGGCGAAAAGGTTTCCTCGTAATTGATTCCAGCCTTTTGCGTGTATCCCTTTGCAACCAGTCTAGCTTTGAAAGTTTCCACTCTCCCTTCCACATCCTTCTTTCTTTTGTAGACCCATTTGCATCCAATGGGTTTTATCCCATCCGGCAAATCTACAAGTTCCCAAACAGTGTTGGATTTCATAGAATCCATCTCATTGTTCATAGCCTGTCTCCAAGATCTAGAATCAACATCCTTTATAGCTTCATCATATGTGACCAGATCTTCCTCATGCTCATGAGCCTCGGCCTGGTATACCTCAGCATCATACATGAAGAAATTAGGTTTCTTAGAAACCCTCCCACTACGACGAGGCACCCTAAATTGTTGATCGTCTGCAGGTCTTTCACTGGAACTCAGACTTGCGTCTAAGACCGAAATCTGTGGAGTAGTTCTTTCACCCGATAACTCCTTTAGCACCACTTTGCTTCGAGGCTTAAAGTCATTCATGTGACTTTCCTCCAAGAATGTCGCATGGGTTGAGACAATGACTTTTTGTTCCTTCGGGTTATAGAACAGACCTCCTTTAGTTCCTTTTGGATACCCTACAAACATGCACAATTCTGATCTTGGTTCCAACTTCTTCGCATCCCCATCCAGTACATGTGCCGGGCAGCCCCATATTCTCATATGTCCAAGCGAGGGCTTCCTGCCACGCCATAATTCATACGGAGTTCTAGGAATTGATTTGCTTGGAACCTGGTTCAGAATATAGCATGCCGTTTGTAAAGCATATCCCCAAAATGATAATGGTAGCGTTGAATAACTCATCATGGACCGTACCATATCCAATAAGGTCCTGTTTCTCCTTTCGACTACACCATTCTGTTGTGGAGTACCAGGTGCAGTCAATTGGGATAAAATCCCGTTCTCTACAAGATGTCCTAGAAATTCATCGAAGAGATATTCACCACCTCGATCAGATCGAAGTGTCTTTATGGATTTATCCAATTGCTTTTCCACTTCCGCACGATACTCTTTGAATCTGTCAAGGGTTTCGCTCTTGCGGTGCATCAGATATACATATCCATACCTCGAGTAATCATCTATAAAAGAGACATAATACTCGAACCCTCCTCGTGTTGTGACGTTCATGGGGCCATATACGTCAGTATGCACAATTTCTAAGAGCTCCTAAGCCCTTGTACCCTTAGCTCCAAAAGACCTCTTAGTCATTTTACCCTCTAGACAAGACTCACATTGGGGAAGTCGTACCTCCTCCAGAGATTCTAGAGGACCGTCTTTCACCAATCTTTGAATCCTATCCTGATTAATATGACCAAGTCTTAAATGCCAAAGATACGCCTTGTTAGAGTGAGAAACTTTCAACCTTTTAGAGTTATCAGTTAATTCAGTGTCAAGCAGTGAGTACATCTTTGGTTTGATCAAATATAGGTTTCCATCCATCCATCCAGAACAGATAAAAGACTTATTTCTACGAATATCAGCTCTTTTACTAAAAGAAACTGAATAAGAATCCTTTATTAAACAAGCTACCGTTACAAGGTTCCTCCTAAAATTAGGAACATAAAAACAGTCTTTCAATAAAATAAACCTAAATTGATCAAAATAAAGATAAACATCTCCCACTGCTTCAGCCACCATAAAGCTACCATCTCCAGTCCGCAACGAGAGGCTCCTATCATGTAGACTTCTCGTTTCCACGAACCCCTGCATAGAAACACAAACATGATTAGTGGCGCCCGAATCAATGACCCAAGTGTCTTTCGATTCTTCCACCAAACACGCTTCCAGGTAATGAAGTTCCTTACCTTCCTTGCCCTTGGCGGCTAGGAATTCCCGGCAAGCCTTCTTGAAGTGACCTACCTTCCCACAATGGAAGCATTTGGACTTTTTAGGGTCCTTTGGCTTCTTGTTCTTCTTCTTCTTCTTCCCGTCTGAGACAGGAGGATTAGAAGAACTAGAAGCCACTTGCTTCTTATTTGGCCTCTTCCTCTTCCGTGAGGGATTGGAAGATTCTGCCAAATTGGCCTCTCCTTTAGGTCGGACCACATCCTCATCCCTGATCATCCGCTCATAAGCCTGTAGTTGCTTCATGAGCTCGGTTAGTCCTAACTCCTTTGTGGCCAGATTGTATGCGGCCTTAAACCCCACAAAATCTTTAGACAGAGTCTTGAACACCATCTCGATCTGGGTGTTGTAGTCTAACTCAGCACCATTCTTGGCAGCCTCAGTGAAGAATCCCATTAGAGTGATCATATGGTCCTTCACTGGAGTACCCGCCTTTTGCTTAGAGTTCATAATGCTGGTGATAGCGGACTGTCGAGCCAATTTTTCTTGGCCTCCGAACATGTCCTCCAGATTTTCCATGATCTCCCCAGCAACTTGATAAGTCTCATGCTGCTTTTGTAAAGCACTCATCATGCTAGCAAGGATGTAGCATCGAGCTATTTCATTGGATTCTCTCCAACGATTATAGGCAACCGGGACCTCCTCCAGTGGTGTGTCAGGTTTGGGCCCAGGTGGGCATGGTTCGTCCAGTACGAACTTGTATCTCTCGCAGCTGAGAACTATTAATAGATTTCTTTTCCAGTCTTTATAATTATCACCATTCAACTTATTTTCAGTAAGTATCGAAATGAGGGGTGTCGGTGACATTTTGAACTGAAATAAAATTATACTACACATCATTACAAAGCCCAAGCAAATATACAGATAATTTAGCAAATAAAACATACAAGTATGTTCATACATGAAACTTGAAAAACATGTAGCATTGCAACGGTAATTCTCAACACCCATTGCCCCAAGCCACCGAGGGGTGGTCATGAGAACAAATAGCCAGAACATAGACCCCGTCCAATTAATATATGTTGCCTTAAATCCTCCAAGGTTAAGACATATATTAATAATTGCTTATTTGGCCACCAGTTTAGTTAACAGAGCTTCTAGGGAAGGTTAATAACTAAACGAGTCTTGAGTGTATAACCATTGTTTATGTAGCCCGATCCACGTCCTACCAAACCACCGAGGGGTGGTCATGAATAGGATCGTACCCGAACACGTTTTCCACATAGGAGATCCAATCTAGTATACCGGCGGCGGTAAATGTGACGCCCCGTGCCCTCAGCGGCCCGGACCGTCACTGAAAACTCTTACTTGCTTCTTTAACTTTTACTTATACTTCTTCTTTAAAACCGATACTTAAACTTGCTGAATTTAATACCATAAATTTAGAGGGAAATATTTTTTTTATATACGCGTACGTATTTACTATTCACGTACGCATACTATTAAAATGCGGAATTTGAAAAACATAAGGATTTCAATTATACATACATAATTATATACTTGTTTATCTGATTACTATTCACCAGATACTATTTAAATATACTACTCGTACATATACTGTTTACTGTTCCAAAATACTGTTTAACCTTTACTATTCAAAATACTATTTACTCATACTGTGCGGAAGAATACTCGTGGTGTATCCATAACCTCATCCTCACATCCACCTCCGCCACCATCATCGTCCCTTGATGTTTACGCTATAGGATGCTTACCTACAGCATGAACACACTCCGTGAGCTTTACGCCCAGTAAGCACAACATGTTAACTGCAAAACATGTTTAAAACATAGCACATACTTAAAATAATAAGCATGACATATATCACTTAATAAATCACATACCATATAAGCATATCACATATCAGCTCACATATCATGTCATCACATAACATGTCATAACACTGAATATAAAACTTCACATACTTTATGCATGACAGAAGCATCGTGTACTGTATGCACTCTACTGAAAAAGAAAGCATAACGAACTATAACTAATGCATGGTCCGGTTATGTTCATTTATACTTCAAACTTTTCTTTTTCTTTTCTTGTCTATTTAGGGCCCATGTGTCAGTACCGTGTGCGTGCAGACCAACGGTAACTCCCGAGGTCAACTAATGCCGAAGAGTCATCAACTGATACTCAACTTTTGGCCTTAACTTTCTTTAACTGGAAACCCCTTCGACTGAAGGAGCCGGTACGACACACCTATTTATTTCCATCTTGTTTAACTGTTCTAGCCATACGCTTCTCTAAGCTGTCCCCAATCCTACACAGTAGGGATCTATGGCTTCTATCTTGTTCTTTCATCAATCTACTCGATTGTGAAACTATATGCTCTTATGTATGCTGTGCAGCATCGTGTGCAAGATACGTACTTAAAATACTGGAAAAGCATCATTTTAAATTCATTTTATCCATGCTGTGGGCGGAGTTGTACTTACCTGTCATCAGACAGTTTATACTCTCGCCTTCGTCACAATACAGGTACCTCCCTGTAATCATAATACATTACATTAACATTAACTCTTAGGTAACCGTGGTCATTAGTGACTAATAAAAATTCTCGTTATGTGGTACCGATCCTTATCGGTACTAATTGCCCTTTTCTTAAGAATTTGATTTTCTAATCATTGTTAATTAATTTATTTACCCAATAAATTAATTAACATCGTTCTTAGGTCACTCTATCGCTAGGAACTAATAAAACTATCGTTGTGTGATACCGATGCCTATCGGTACCTAACTGCTCTACTTTGGGAAATTTGATATCTAGTTTTTAATTGTGCTTGATTAATTTGTCTACTTGACAAATTAATCACTGTCTCTCACTATCCCATTCCGACTTGGTCCTTGACTGGCTAACCGACCAGTCAACTAACTGAATACCTCTCGTATGACCATTTAGCCTGTCGGGTTACCGTTACCGATGTAATCGCCCCAAATTTTATACTTAGATTACAACCGTCCCTCGGGTGGCACTATTCTGATCTAGGGGACGTTTTCTTACATTTCGAGATTTCTAATTGGGCGGTTCACTAATCCTGTAAACGTCCGTCCTTCTTTCCTAGACCTAGGTCATCGAGGGGGGTTAGGTTTCCATCCCGATCACATTTTCAGCCCTCGTTTCCTAAAATACCCCTTTGTGCCGTTTTAGAAATTTCGGCAGCATTTCCGCTTAATTTTGGGTTTCCGGCGTTTAGGAAACGCCTCAAAACCATCTAACCTATTCAAACCTGCCACGTACTAAACCAGAGGCCTAATTTTTACGTAAAAGCTCCGCTTTTTACGTAAAAATATTCACATTTCCTCATTCTCTTTTTCGACATTTCATCCCTTTTTCTTACAATTCCTCAAGTCAGCAAATCATAATTAATACATAATTATTTCCAATAATAAATTGAGGAATCAAGGGATCAAAACCACTACCAAAACCGTTCCCGTCGGCGGTCGGACGAACCGTTCGGTCTCGACCGCACAATCTTTGAATCGGCGTTCTTCACTTTTGAAACTTCGGTTTGCAATTCCGATGCCGCAGATGTGTCCAGAACGTCGAAAATAGGCCAACGGGCCATTCTTCAATTTTCGGTCTCCGGGTTGTCGTTGACCGGCGTTGACCGCCATTGATCGGCGTTGACCGGTCGTTGACCGGCGTTGACCACGGCGGTGATGGGAGTGGCGACCACCATCTTGAAGAGCTCGACGAGAGGAACCCATTGGTGGTGTCAATTTCACCAATCGAGGCTCCTATCACCGGAAATCGGCCCTCGAAAAGTCGGCGACGGCGGCGGTGTTGGATCTTCATTTTCCGGCGTTGTTGCCCAAAATTGATTTGGGGCTTTTGATCTACGTGTTATTCTGAGCATTTTGATACCGACCTTGCAACTCAACTGTGCCGGAATAGCGAGATTCGACGGAGGCGATGGCGACGGCGACGGCGAACCTTGGGCGGCGCGATCCGGCGGCTGTTGACGTGAAATGAAGCCTGGGTTTTGTTCTACTCTTCACCACGAATCCATTGGGACCAGAATCGTGGCATTTGGACGTTGGACGGCGGAGATACGGTGGTTTGAAAAATTCAGCCACCGGCGGCTTTTGGCGGCGCGTGCGGCGTGCTCCAGCGTTGGTTCGGTCGACTCGGCCCACCGTTAGAATCAGCTCGTCGAGAGCTTTCCAATGGTGCCGGCGGTGTCGAAAACAGAGGTCGGATTCGACTGATTGTTACTGTTCATCTTCGTGTGGTGTTGGGGGAGGAAATGGGATTTGGAAAAATTATGGGGGCTATTTTTCAATAGTCCCAAAAATTTTGTCCTTTTATACTAATTTTTTGAAAAATTTTAAGATAGGCTATACTGACTAATTTGGGCGTGCTGAACCCAAATATATCAGTTTTATCTTCATCTGAGGTCGTCTCGACCAGTTTCCCGATACTGCATGGTTCCCGGTCAAAAATTACTTTTTGTGCTCAAATGACTAATTTGAGCATTCTGATTCCAAATATATCAGTTTTATATCAAGAAAAGGTCATCTTGAGCAATTTCTTGATACTGTGGTTAGGCCTACACTGTGTTGACACTGTGCACGCATAACGAGGCATTTTCGCGTGAAATTTCAAATACAGTCTCTCTTGACTAATTTGGACGTGTTGATTTCAAATTTATCAGTTTTACGTCCATCTAAGGTCTTCTAGACCAGTTTTCGGGATCTGTATAACCCCGTCTTGAAAAACGTGTCAGGTGCACGATTGACTAATTTGGGCGTCCTGAGTCTAAATATATCAGTTTCGGGGCGAGAAAAGGTCGTCTTGACCCTCATCCCGATACTGCGTATCCCTTAAACCAGATTTAGCCTGCTGACTATTAATATATCAGTTTTATGCCAGATTAAGGCCGTCTTGGCCACTAACCTGACACTGCGTTTCTCACTATTCACTATTCACTATTCACTATCTGACTGACTAATCTGAGCGTTCTGACTTTGATTTTGTCAGTCCATTGGCGAGAAGAGGTCATCTAGACCACTTTTCTCGATACTGTACATCTATTAGGGCAATTATCACTACTGCGCTCAGATGACCAGTCTGAGCGTACTGATGACTAGCTCATCAGTTCTGTATCATGAAATGGTCTTCTAGACCGGTTTCTTGATATTGCGTGTCTCAACGCATACTCACATAATAGGGTGGACCGATTTCACTGTCGATTACCCCTTTCACAGCATGAATAGTAATTAAACGTTACTATTCCTATTTAATTCATTCAACTGAAAAGCACACTGTGTTTATTAACTTAATTACATCATTACATAGTAATTAAGTTTCATAATTCATGAGAGTCATTATAGTGGCTCTTGGCTCATTACACAACCTTCTACACGGACTCTTACACGTGCTTGTGCAACGCAACACGGGCATGTACTAGTTGAGACTACTCAACACGGCCATGTCTTTGAAACACATTCATCTATCTGAGCGGTACACAGCCTCTTACACGGCCGTGTGTTTGACCGTGTTACACTACATGGCTATGTACACTCACACGGCTACTAACAGATACACAGTCCGAATGGCATACGATCACTCACACGGTCGTACACGTGACTGTGTTACTTAAATTTGCACTAAAAGGCATTAAATTATGTCCATTTTATTCCTTAATGACTTATTACAGGTAAGTAGGTGCCATGAAAATGGCGGTCATTACAGTAAACACCTACCGAGGGGTGTGGTCAGGGCAGAACTGACGCGAGGCGTTACCATGCTTTCACATATGGATCAACAATGGAGGCCGTGGGTTTTGTTTGAAACCCTCTCCCACTCAATATTTTGAAAAACATGCAAGTTTTGACAAATTATGTATGATCAATATAGTATGAGCGGCACTCACCTATCCTATCTGACATGTTATCAAATATGCATAAAAAACATCCATCAATACATATTTATACATCCATGACATATCACAGAAAATAATTGATAGGATAACCAAGCTATGGTTCCATCCTAGAACAAAGAAAATAAAGATTACAAAATTCCATCCAAAGCATTCTTTGGGTCTTGAATTCTGTTCCATCTTCTTGTATCCATCTTTATGTAGCCTCTGCATTTATTTCTCATCCCAAGAATTATTTAAAATTTAAACATCCAAAAATTTAAATTTCAAATTCAAATTCCAAATTCCAAATTCGAATTTCAAATTTAAATTCCAAATTTAAATTTTAAACATCATGTGTAATAATATGTAATTTCAAAAAATTTGAAATTTTTAATTACATATTTTTAAACATGATTTAAAATTAAATCTCACATTTAAAAATCAAAATTTTCTGATTTTTGGACCGTCGGACCGCCGCCCCAGTAGGCGGCAGCCGCCGTGGGCAGCCACCAACCCCGGAGGGGCTGGCAGCCCACGGCAGCCCCCATGTGTAGCCCTACCGGGCTGCAGGCCAAGCCTGCAGCGCCAGGCTGCACGCCCAGGCTGGGTGCAGCAGCCGACAGGCTGCAGGCAGCGCCAGCAGCCGGCAGGCTGCAGGCAGCGCCTGCAGCCAGAGGCTGCACCTCCAGGCTGCGGCCAGCCTTGGGCAGGCCACGGCCACCCCTGGCTGTAGGCCAAGCCTACGGCCGTGGGTGGTGTGGGCCTGCACAGGGGCTGCCGCAGCCCCATCCTGCCCGAGGGCAGGGGCTGCAGCCCCACCAAGGTCCGTCGGCCTATCCCGAGGGGTCGTGTCTCGATTTTCGTGCCATATTCCAACTTACCTATTAGGATCTCCAAAAATTAATTTGAATCCCAATTAAATTGAAATTTTCCACACAATCAAAATTTCAACCTTTAAATCAAATTTAACTTTTGGGAAAAATAAATTACGGTCTTCAATCTTCAATCTCCTCCAAGAATAATTACATAAAATTTCCTAAACCGTTTCCGGTGTACAAAAATTCTAATCATAAAAATTCTAAGTGACAAAAAATTAAAATCCATGGGAAAATTACAGTGTTAATAAACTGCTCCCATGGTTACTTAAAAAATTCCTAGATACAATTTTTCTAAATTCTAAGGAACCATAACCAGTATAAACAAGCATGCTTATAATAATTCAAAAAATTAAAATAACCACATACTTTATACATAATCCATGATAACAACATAAAGGAACCCTAGAATGCCACTCTCTAAATATTAAATCCATACATAAATAAAAAGACTAAGTAATTGTCTAATTTATGTACATGGCATAGTCATGAGATGGCTCTGATACCAATTGTAGGAAAATAAATCGGAAAAAACGTATCAGAGTGGCACAGCGGAACAATAAAAATTTTTAGATCGTTAAATATCTCATGATGCCATATACAATAAACCAACAACAATTAAAACTCATACCTCAAGGACGCCAATCTTGCAGGAGGAGAATGACCTGAGGCTTCAACCAACTAGCCTTCTCTACTATTCTCTAATTCTCGAATGGCTGAGTGTGTGGGCACTCTGAACCTCGATCGGTATGCTAGCACTGCTAGTCTTCTTCCGACCACCAAGATCTCTAAAGAACTTTATTGTCACGATGAGCTGTGCAACAATAAGCCTGCTCACCTAAGAGTCTGTGGTCTGAGAGAACTGGAGTGGCAGGACCTCTATTTATAGACCTGCATGAGGTGATTCTCTGAATTTGAATTGGATTAGGAAAAGATATTTTCTCTTATCCATATCTATAAAATCCAAATTTTCCAAGGGAGAATCTCCACAATTAAATTCGGTTTTCTTAGGATAAATCCAATCTAAATCTAAACAAGATTTTAACTAGAATTTTATCTCCCTTTTTCAACCAAAAAATCCGAAATTTCTAGGAGAAAATCTTCTCCAAATTTTCAGCCACTTTTAGGATAAGGAAGAATCAAAATTCCACTAGGATTTTCAAGCTTGAATCTTATCTCAACCTTATCCAAAAATAACCGAATTTCCTAGGAGAGATTCTCCAAATTTTCGACCACTTTTCAGGGAGGAGAGAATCCAAATTCAGCTAGGATTGAAACTTGAATTTTCCCTTGAATCTTATCCACAAAATCCGAAATTTCCTTGAGGATTATCCTCAAAAATTTCGTCCACTTTTGTTGGGATTTGGATTCAAAATTCAAGTAGGATTCTAACAAGATTATCCTCTCCAAATCCAACTCAAATTCGAATTTCAAACCTTGTGGATTTTCCACAACAAATTCGAATCCTACTTGGACTGTGATTCAAATTTCAAATTCAAATTTCAAATTTCAAATTTCAAATTTCAAATTTAAATTTCAAATTCAAATTTCAAATTCGAATTTCAAATTCAAATTTCAAATTCAAATTTCAAATTCAAAATTCAAAATTCAAATTTCAAAATTCAAATTTCAAATTCCACAAAACGGTTGTGTTTCAAATTCTTGTTCTCATGAATAATTTTCTACAACTCCAATCCAATCTCAAAAAAATCATGGCAACTTTATTTGGAGTTCGAATAATTGTGTACTCTATTATCCAAAACAAAATCTGAATCCAACCGGAGAAAATCTTGTCTACCATCCTAATACTGTGTCATCACCATCCATGCATAATAAACTAGCCAATAGCATGCACAAATCAATTTGCCAAACGTTAAGGAATTATGTGGAGCTAGTAGAGGGACTGATTGGACATATATAATCGGGCTCCCGTGATTCCATATGATCATCATTCTGTACCGAACAACTCAATCATATGATCACTAATTTCAGAGTCACACCACTATAAACCTGAAACTGAACTCCCAATTATATACCGTATTACGTAAGCTTGTGACGAGCTACTATCCAATGACCTTGTCATATATGCAAAACCCTCATATGATATCCATGATCAGCCTTAGGTCAAAGTCCGTTTAATCCTACTGATCAGGCTATCTTAAAGTTCCATTATACTACCGAATTAAGAAAATGATTATTCACCATATGTGAATAAGAAGTCATCCACCCAGCAGACGACCCAAGGTCTTGTCCATTTTCACATTCAGTATAATGCCTTTAAGAGGATACCTTTAACTCCTCAGAGCTATGATTCCGATATCTACAAACAAACCCTTCATCGTATACAAGTCATACACCCAACGAACCGGTCTATAAGCTTACTACCTCTGAGACGCTTTAGCCATTGGAACATCAAAGTACACAAGTCATATACATGAAGAAGTTCATTTACTCAGGATTAAGGTTATTGCACAATGAACGTCAAAAGCAGATTGATCCACTCATAGCGGACTACGTAGATCAATCATGCTTTAGTCCCGGTCTAATATGTCACCTCCAAGCAACATATCTATGTCTCTACTTGGGAGTCCAGCTCTAGACAGTCAAGACAAACCGTCCCCTCCAAGGCTTTAGACAACATAATAGTCTTAACATGAGTTAGATGCTCGGTCTAACCCTATAGACTACAGACCATAGTTTAGACCGCTAACTTTAGAACATTGTCTTCTCGCATACAAAAGTCCATTGCATGCAACGTTCTAACAGTTTTAACACAAGCAGTCAATGAGCCATATTTGCTTACATTTACTTTAACATGTAAATTAGACGAGGACAGATAGCAATGTAATGAATAACCTCTATGTATAATTTTATTATCCAGTTCAAAATGAATACATCAAAATGTCTCTAATACTTAGGGCATTTCCTAACATGCTAGCATACCGATCGAGGTTCAGAGTGCCCACACACTCAGCCATTCGGGAATTGGAGAATAGTAGAGAAGGCTAGTTGGTTGAAGCCCTCCGGTCATTCTCCTCCTGCAAGATTGGTGTCCTTGAGGTATGAGTTTTAATTGTTGTTGGTTTATTGTATATGGCATCATGAGATATTTAACGATCTAAAAATTTTTATTGTTCCGATGTGCCACTCTGATACGTTTTTATCGATTTATTTTCCTACAATTGGTATCAGAGCCATCTCATGACTATGCCATGTACATAAATTAGACAATTACTTAGTCTTTTTATTTATGTATGGATTTGATATTTAGAGAGTGGCATTCTAGGGTTCCTTTATGTTGTTATCATGGATTATGTATAAAGTATGTGGTTATTTTAATTTTCTGAATTATTATAAGCATGCTTGTTTATACCGGTTATGGTTCCTTAGAATTTAGAAAAATTGTATCTAGGATTTTTTATGTAACCATGGGAGCAGTTTATTAACACTGTAATTTTCCCATGGATTTTATTTTTTGCCTCTTAGAATTATTATGGTCAGAATTTTGTACACCGGAAACGGTTTTGGAAATTTTATATAATTATTCTTGAAGGAGATTGAAGATTGAAGACCGTGATTTATTTTTCCCAAAAGTTAAATTTGATTTAAAGATTGAAATTTTGATTGTGTGGAAAATTTCAATTTAATTAGGATTCAAATTAATTTTTGGAGATCCTAATAGGTAAATTGGAATATGGCATGAAAATCGTGACACGACCCCTCAGGATAGGCCGTCGGGCCTTGGTGGGGCTGCAGCCCCTGCCCTCGGGCAGGATGGGGCTGCGACAGCCCCTGTGCAGGCCATAACCACCCACAGCCGCAGGCTTGGCCTGCAGTCGAGGGTGGTCGTGGCCTGCCCAAGGCCGGCCGCAGCCTGCCGGCTGCTGCGCCCAGCCTGGGCGTGCAGCCTGCCGGCTATTGCGCCCAGCCTGGGCGTGCAGCCTGGCACTGCAGGCTTGGCCTGCAGCCCGACAAGGCTGCACATAGGGGGCGGCCGTGGGCTGCCAGCCCCTCCGGGGCTCGTGGCTGCCCACGGCGGCTGCCACCTCCGGGGGCGGTGGTGCGACGGTTCAAAAATCAAAAATTTTGATTTTTAAATTTGAGATTTAATTTTAAATCATATTTAAAAATATGTAATTAAAATTTTTTGAAATTTTTTTTTGAAATTGCATATTATTACACATGATGTTTAAAATTGTTTAAAGTTTGAATTTGAAATTTAAATTTGAAATTCGAATTTGGAATTTGAATTTGAAATTTAAATTTTGGAGATTTAAATTTTAAATGATTCTTGGGATAAGAAATAAATGGAGAGGCTACATAAAGATGGATACAAGAAGACGGAACAAAATTCAGGACCCAAAGAATGCTTTGGATGAAATTTTGTAATCTTTATTTTCTTTGTTCTAGGATGGAACCATAGCTTGGTTATTCTGTTAATTATTTTTCTGTGATATGTCATGGATGTATAAATATGTATTGATGGATGTTTTATATGCATATTTGATAACATGTCATATAGGATAGGTGAGTGCCGCTCATACTATATTGATCATACATAATTTATCAAAACTTGCATGTTTTTCAAAATATTGAGTGGGAGAGGGTTTCAAACAAAACCCACGGCCTCCATTGTTGATCCATATGTGAAAGCATGGTAACGCCTCGCGTCAGTTCTGCCCTGACCACACCCCTCGGTAGGTGTTTACCGCCGTCGGTATACTAGATTGGATCTCCTATGTGGAAAACGTGTTCGGGTATGATCCTATTCATGACCACCCCTCGGTGGCTTGGTAGGACGTGGATCAGGCTACGTAAACAATGGTTATACACTCAAGACTCGTTTAGTTATTAACCTTCCCTAGAAGCTCGTTAACTAAACTGGTGGCCAAATAAGCGGTTATTAATATATGTCTTAACCTTGGAGGATTTAAGGCAACATATATTAATTGGATGGGGTCCATGTTTTGACTATTTGTTTTCATGACCACCCCTCGGTGGCTTGGGGCAATAGGTGCTGAGAATTACCGTTGCAATGCTACATGTTTTTCAAGTTTTATGTAGGAACATACTTGTATGTTTTATTTGCTAAATTATCTGTATATTTGCTTGGGCTTTGTAATGATGTCTAGTATAATTTTATTTCAGTTCAAAATATCACCGACACCCCTCATTTTAATACTTACTGAGAATAAACTGAATGGCGATAATTATAAGGATTGGAAAAGAAATCTGTTAATAGTTCTCAGCTGCGAGAGACACAAGTTCGTACTGGACGAACCATGCCCACCCGGGCCAAAACCTGACACACCGCTTGAAGAGGTCTCGGTTGCCTATACTCGTTGGAGAGAATCCAATGATATAGCTCGATGCTACATGCTTGCTAGCATGACGAGTGCTTTACAAAAGCAGCATGAAACTTATCAAGTTGCTGGGGAGATCATGGAAAATCTGGAGGACATGTTCGGAGGCCAAGAAAAATTGGCTCGACAGTCCGCTATCACCTGTATTATGAACTCTAAGCAGAAGGCGGGTACTCCGGTGAAGGACCATATGATCACTCTAATGGGATTCTTCGCTGAGGCTGCCAAAAACGGTGCTGAGTTGGACTACAACACCCAGATCGAGATGGTGTTCAAAACTCTGTCTAAAGATTTTGTAGGGTTTAAGGCCGCATACAATCTGGCGACAAGGGAGTTAGGACTAACCAAGCTCATGAAGCAACTGCAAGCTTATGAGCGGATGATCAGGGATGGGGATGCTGTCTAACCCAAAGGTGAGGCCAATTTGGCAGAATCTTCCAAACCCTCACAGAAAAGGAAGAGGCCAAATCAGAAGCAAGCGGCTTCCAGTTCTTCTAATCCTCCTGTCTCGGATGGGAAGAAGAAGAAGAACAACAAGAAGCCCAAGGACCCTAAAAAGTCCAAGTGCTTCCGTTGTGGGAAGGTAGGACATTTCAAGAAGGCTTGCCGGGAATTCCTAGCCGTTAAGGGCAAGGAAGGTAAGGAACTTCTTTACTTAGAAGCGTGTTTTGTGGAAGAATCGAAAGACACTTGGGTCATTGATTCGGGTGCCACTAATCATGTTTGTGTTTCTATGCAGGGGTTTGTGGAAACGAGAAGTCTACATGATAGGAGCCTCTCGTTGCGAACTGGGGACGGCAGCTTAGTGGTGGCAGAGGCAGTGGGAGATGTTTACCTTTATTTTGATCAATTTAGGTTTATTTTATTAAAAGACTGTTTTTATATTCCTAATTTTGGGAGGAACCTTATATCGGTAGCTTGTTTAATAAAGGATTCTTATTCAGTCCCTTTTAGTAAAAGAGTTGATATTCGTAGAAATAAGTCTTTTATCTATTCTGGATGAATGGATGGAAACCTATATTTGATCAAACCAAAGATGTACTCACTGCTTGACACTGAATTAATTGATAACTCTAAAAGGTTGAAAGTTTCCCACTCTAACAAGGCATATCTTTGACATTTAAGACTTGGTCATATTAATCAGGATAGGATTCAAAGATTGGTGAAAGACGGTCCTCTGAAATCTCTGGAGGAGGTACGTCTTCCCCAATATGAGTCTTGTCTAGAGGGTAAGATGACTAAGAGGTCTTTTGGAGCTAAGGGTGCAAGGGCTCAGGAACTCTTAGAAATTGTGCACACTGACGTATGTGGCCCCATGAACGTCACAGCATGAGGAGGGTTTGAGTATTATGTCTCTTTTATAGATTATTACTCGAGGTATGGATATGTGTATCTGATACACCGCAAGAGCGAAACCTTTGACAAGTTCAAAGAGTATCGTGCGGAAGTGGAAAAGCAATTGGATAAATCCATAAAGACACTTCGATCTGATCGAGGTGGCGAATACCTCTCCGATGAATTTCTAGGACATCTTGCAGAGAACGGGATATTATCCCAATTGACTGCACTTGGTACTACACAATAGAATGGTGTAGTCAAAAGGAGAAACAGGACTTTATTGGATATGGTACGATCCATGATGAGTTATTCAACGCTGCCATTATCATTTTGGGGATATGCTTTACAAACGGCGTGCTATATTCTGAACCAGGTTCCAAGCAAATCAATTTCCAGAACTCTGTATGAATTGTGGCATGGCAAGAAGCCCTCCTTTGGACATATGAGAATATGGGTCCGCCCGGTGCATGTACTCGATGGGGATGCGAAAAAGTTAGAACCAATATCAGAATTGTGCATGTTTGTAGGGTATCCAAAAGGAACTAAAGGAGGTCTGTTCTATAACCCATAGGAACAAAAAGTCATTGTCTCAACCCATGCGACATTCTTGGAGGAAAGTCACATGATTGACTTTAAGCCTCGAAGCAAAGTGGTGCTAGAGGAGTTATCGGGTGAAAGAACTGCTCCACAGATTTCGGTCTTGGACGCAAGTCCGAGTTCCAGTGAAAGACCTGCAGACGATCAACAATGTAGAATACCTCGTTGTAGTGGGAGGGTTTCAAAGAAACCTAATTTCTTCATGTATGATGCTGAGGTATACCAGGCCGATGCTCATGAGCATGAGGATGATCCGGTCACCTATGATGAAGCTGTAAATGATGTTGATTCTAAATCTTGGAAACAGGCTATGAACAATGAGATGGATTCTATGAAATCCAACTCTGTTTGGGAACTTGTAGATTTGCCGGATGGGATAAAACCCATTGGATGCAAATGGATCTATAAAAGAAAGAAGGATGCGGAAGGGAGAGTGGAAACTTTCAAAGCTAGACTGGTTGCAAAGGGGTACACGCAAAAGGCTAGAATCGATTACGATGAAACCTTTTCACCTGTTGCTATGCTGAAGTCTATCTGTATTCTTCTGTCCATTGTTGCGGCTCTCGATTACGAGATCTGGCGAATGGATGTCAAGACGGCATTCTTGAATGGCCATCTTGAAGAGTGTATCTATATGATACAGCCCGAAGGGTTCGTAGCGAAAGGCCAAGAAAGGAAAGTCAGCAAGTTGCTTAGATCCATTTATGGATTAAAGCAAGCATCCCGCTCATGGAACCAGAGGTTTGATCAAGCGATTCAGACATTTGGGTTTGAGCTGAACGTTGATGAACCTTTGTTTATAAATGTATTAAAGATGGAAAAGTGGTCTTTCTGATACTCTATGTCGATGATATACTACTCATTGGGAATGATGTAGGGAACTTATCATCGGTTAAGCTTTGGTTACACCAACAGTTTGACATGAAGGACTTGGGAGAAGCTAATTATGTTCTAGACATTCGTCTCTTCAGAGATCGAAAGAACAAAATGATAGCGTTATCCCAAGCTTCATACATAGATAAAATAATTGACAAATATGTAATGCAAGAGGCAAAGAAAGGCTCACAACCTTCTATTTCCGATCTAACTCTTTCATTGGATGACTGTCCGAAGACATCGGAAGAAAGAGAGCGTATGAGTAAGGTCCCTTATGCATCCGCTGTGGGTAGCCTTATGTACGCTATGTTTTACACTCGCCCAGATATATGTTTTGCAGTAGGTATGGTGAGTCGATATCAAGCAAATCCTGGAACCAAGCACTGGCAAGCTGCAAAGCATATACTCAAGTATCTTAAGAGAACGAGGGATTATATGCTGGTGTATTCTGGAGGGGACCTAACACCCGTAGGATACACGGACTCAGACTTCTAGACTTGTAAGGATTCGAGGAAATCGACATCTGGATCAGTGTTTTTACTCGGAGGAGGCGCCATTGTGTGGAGGAGCGTGAAGGAGGGCTGCACAGCTGACTCTACTATGGAGGCTGAGTATGTGGCTACGGCTGAGGCATCTAAAGAAGCGGTTTGGCTCTGCAAGTTCTTTAGAGACATTGAGGTCATTCCGGGTGTTGACAAGCCTATCACACTTTACTGTGAGAATACAGGGGCTATTGCCAACACAAGGGAATCTCGGCACCACAAGAGGACCAAGCACATCGATCGGAGATATCACATTATTAAAGGGCATGTAGAGACAGGACAAGTGGATGTATGTAAGATCGCGTCCGAGGACAACATCGCTGATCCCTTTACTAAGACTTTGGTGGCTAGAAGCTTTGAGAAGCATGTAGAGGCGATGGGGATGCGTAACATGGCACATCTACTGGCTTAGGGTAAGTGGGAGATTGTTAGGAAATGCCCTAAGTATTAGAGACATTTTGATGTATTCATTTTGAACTGGATAATAAAATTATATATAGAGGTTATTCATTACATTGCTATCTGTCCTCGTCTTATTTACATGTCAAAGTAAATGTAAGCAAATATGGCTCACTTACTGCTTGTGTTAAAACTATTAGAACGTTGCATGCAATGGACTTCTATATGCGAGAAGACAATGTTCTAAAGTTAGCGATCTAAACTATGGTCTGTAGTTTATGGGGTTAGACCGAGCATCTAACTCATGTTAAGACTATTATGTTGTCTAAAGTCTTGGAGGGGACAGTTTGTCTTGACTGTCTGGAGCTGGACTCCCAAGTAGAGACATAGATATGTTACTTGGTGGTGACATATTAGACCAGGACTAAATCGTGATTGATCTACGTAGTCCGCTATGAGTGGATCAATCTGCTTTTGACGTGCATTGTGCAATAACCTTAATCCTGAGTAAATGAACTACTTCATGTATATGACTTGTGTACTTTGATGTTCCAATGGCTAAAGCGTCTCAGAGGTAGTAAGCTTATAGACTGGTTTGTTGGGTGCATGACTTGTATACGATGAAGGGTTTGTTTGCAGATATCGAAATCATAACTCTAAGGAGTTAAAGGTATCCTCTTAAAGGCATTATACTGAATGTGAAAATGGACGAGGCCTTGGGTCGTCTACTGGGCGGATGACTTCTTATTCACACATGGTGAATAATCATTTTCTTAATTCGGTAGTATAATGGAACTTTAAGATAGCCTGATCAGTAGGATTAAACAGACTTTGACCTAAGGCTGGTCATGGATATCATATGAGGGTTTTGCATATATGACAAGGTCATTGGATAGTAGCTCGTCACAGGCTTACGTAATACGGTATATAATTGGGAGTTCAGTTTCAGGTTTATATTGGTGTGACTCTGAAACTAGTGATCATATGATTGAGTTGTTCGGTAAAGAATGATGATCATATGGATTTGCGAGAGCCTGATTATATATGTCCAATCAGTCCCTCTACTAGCTCCACATAATTCCTTAACGTTTGGCAAATTGATTTGTGTATGCTATTGGCTAGTTTATTATGCATGGATGGTGATGACACAGGATTAGGATGGTAGACAAGATTCTCTCCGGTTGGATTCAGATTTTGTTTTGGATAATAGAGTACACAATTATTCGAACTCCAAATAAAGTTGCCATGATTTTATTTGAGATTGGATTGGAGTTGTAGAAAATTATCCATGAGAACAAGAATTTGAAACACAACCGTTTTGTGGATTTTGAAATTTGAATTTTGAAATTTGAAATTTGAAATTTGAATTTGAAATCTGAATTTGAAATTTGAATTTGAAATTCGAATTTAAAATTTGAATTTGAAATTTAAATTTGAAATTTGAAATTTGAAATTTAAATTTGAAATTCAAAGTTGAAATTTGAAATTCAAATTTTGAATCACAGTCCAAGTGGGATTCGAATTTGTTGTGGAAAATCCACAAGGTTTGAAATTTGAATTTGAGTTGGATTTTGAGAGGATAATCTTGTTAGAATCCTACTTAAATTTTGAATCCAAATCCTAACAAAATATGGGCGAAATTTTGAGGATAATCCTCAATGGAATTTCGGTTTTTGTGGATAAGGTTCAATGGAAAAATTCAAGTTTCAATCCTAGTTGAATTTGGATTCTCTCCTTCCCTGAAAAGTGGCCGAAATTATGGAGGAAATCTCCTAGGAAAATTCAGTTATTTTGGATAAGGTTGAGATAAGATTCAAGCTTGAAAATCCTAGTGGAATTTTGATTCTCCCTTATCCTAAATGTGGCCGAATTTTTGGAGGAAAATTCTCCTAGGAAATTTCAGATTTTTTGGTTAAAAAAGGGAGATAAAATTCTAGTTAAAATCTTGTTTAGATTTGGATTGGATTTATCCTAAATAAACGGAATTTTATTGTTGAGAATCTCCCATAGAAAATTCAGATTTTTATGGTTATGGATAAGGGAGAATATCTTTTCCTAGTCCAATTCAAATTCAGATAATCACCTCATGCAGGTCTATAAATAGAGGTCCTGCCACTACAGTTTTCTTAGACCACAGACTCTCAGGTGAGCAGGCTTATTGTTGCACAGCTCATCATGACAATAAAGTTCTTTAGAGATCTGGGTGGTCGGAAGAAGACTAGCAGTGCTAGCATACCGATCAAGGTTCAGAGTGCCCACACACTCAGCCATACGGGAATTGGAGAACAGTAGATAAGGCTAGTTGGTTGAAGCCTCCGGTCATTCTCCTCCTACAAGATTGGCGTCCTTGAGGTATGAGTTTTAATTGTTTTGGGTTTATTGTATATGGCATCATGAGATATTTTACGATCTAAAATTTTTATTGTTCCACTGCGCCACTCTGATACGTTTTTACCGATTTGTTATCCTACATTCTTATTCACATATGGTGAATAATCATTTTCTTAATTTGGTAGTATAATGGAACTTTAAGATAGCCTGATCAGTAGGATTAAACGGACTTTGACCTAAGGTTGATCATAGATATCATATAAGGGTTTTACATATATGACAAGGTCATTGGATAGTAGCTCGTCATAGGCTTACGTAATACGGTATATAATTGGGAGTTCAGTTTCAGGTTTATAGTGGTGTGACTCTAAAATTAGTGATCATATGATTGAGTTGTTCGGTACAGAATGATGATCATATGGAATCACGGGAGTCCAACTATATCTCTCCAATCAGTCCCTCTACTAGCTCCACATAATTCCTTAACGTTTGGCAAATTGATTTGTGTATGCTCTTGGCTGGTTTATTATGCATGGATGGTGATGACACAGGATTAGGACGGTAGACAAGATTCTCTCCGGTTGGATTCAGATTTTGTTTTGGATAATAGAGTACACAATTATTCGAACTCCAAATAAAGTTGCTATGATTTTATTTGAGATTGGATTGGAGTTGTAGAAAATTATCCATGAGAACAAGAATTTGAAACACAACTGTTTTATGGATTTTGAAATTTGAATTTTGAATTTTGAAATTTGAATTTTAAATTTGAATTTGAAATTTGAATTTGAAATTCGAATTTGAAATTTGAATTTGAAATTTAAATTTGAAATTTGAAATTTGAAATTTGAAATTTGAAATTTGAAATTCTAATTTGAAATTTGAAATTCAAATTTTGAATCACAGTCCAAGTAGGATTCGAATTTGTTGTGGAAAAACCACAAGGTTTGAAATTCAAATTTGAGTTGGATTTGGAGAGGATAATCTTGTCAGAATCCTACTTGAATTTTGAATCCAAATCCTAACAAATAGTGGACGAAATTTTGATGATTATCCTCAATGGAATTTCGGTTTTTATGGATAAGGTTCAAGGGAAAAATTCAAGTTTCAATCCCAGTTGAATTTGGATTCTCTCCTTCCCAGAAAGTGGCCGAAATTTTGGAGAATATCTCCTAGGAAAATTCGGTTATTTTGGATAAGGTTGAGATAAGATTCAAGCTTGAAAATTCTAGTGGAATTTTGATTCTCCCTTATCCTAAAAGTGGCCGAAATTTTTTAGGAGATTTTCTCCTTGTAATTTTCAGATTTTTTGGTTGAAAAAGGGAGATAAAATTCTAGTTAAAATCTTGTTTAAATTTGGATTGGATTTATCCTAAATAGCCGAATTTTATTGTTGGGATTTTCCCATGGAAAATTCAGATTTTATGGTTATGGATAAGGGAGAATATCTTTTCCTAATCCAATTCGAATTCAGAGAATCACCTCATGCAGGTTTATAAATAGAGGTCCTGCCACTCCAGTTCTATCAGACCACAAATGTAACAGCCCGCCCCTCGTAGAGATCATACAATACTATTACAGTTGAGCTTTATCGCTAACTGCGATAGATTGTACTCTCATGGGTCGCCGGCTTATCTCTCTCTCTCTTTTAAAATCATGTCGTTTTAGGGGAAATTTTTTTTTTTTTTTTTTTTTTAAACATCATATAAAGACCTTTTTTCCACTATTTACTTTGTTGACAAGTACAAAGTAATATAAATAATACAGTACTTTCGTAAAATTATATATAATTACAAAAGACTGTTTCCCCCTTTTTCCCTTCACTTTACGCTCAGCGGCAAGACTCTGGCAGTACCATATCCCTCGCCCAGTTATCCCATTTGACACGCGCCATCCCGTCCGCATCCAGTCAAACAAGCTACTGAGCTGGTCGCTTACCTGCAACATTAGCAAAAATGGTGAGCTACAGGCTCAGTAAGTTCAAACATGCAAGAAATAAAATTTCTATGAATAGTACTATTCATCCGTGAATAGTACCGTTGACTACTATTCATCTATGAATAGTAACTTTGACCACTATTCATACGTGAATAGTAATGTTGACCACAACACTGTATCACACTAGTACATCTACCGCGATGTTAGTGCTCTCACTAAACTGTCTTATGCTCAATTATGGCATAGTTTCAGTTTTAGGTCATTATCTTTATTTACGTTCTGGTTTTGAGCTCAGTTGGCAGTACCATTTAAGTGCGCATGACTGGGAGCGGTACATTAGTGCTGACCTCCACAGCCTTATCTCATAGCCCCGAAGGCAAAATTTTACATTGACTGGGAGCGGTACATCAGTGCTGACCTCCACAGCCTTATCTCATAGCCCCGAAGGCAAAAATAGTACCTCCCTGTACGGAAGGCTGGTACGCCAGAAAGTGGTTTCATTACCGACTTTTTAACATTCTAACCCGGTGACTTCACATTGTCCCGTGGTTAGGAATGGTTCACATTTTAATTTTAGGTGAGTGAGTTTCATTAACCTCGCTCTAGTGCCCGAAGCACAATTAACCATGTGTCCCATTCTTATAGTGCCCGTAGCACATTTCGTCTCTCTCTCTATTCTATCGTAGTGCCCGTAGCACATATGTACCTAACTTATAGTTAGTACATTAAGGTTAGCACAATATTGCTAGATGTTGCAGACAGGTAAATGTCTGAACTTACCTTATCAGCCTGTTCCCTTTCTCTCTCTTGGATCTTGAATCGCCTTCCTTGTAGGCAAATTTTGGGATCCTACAGACAAAACCTTGTCTGTTAATTTCATTTTCATTTATAGCTTTTATTTTTCATTTAAAAGCTTAAATAAAACCTATTTATAACTTTTTAGGCTTTATTTATCATTTTCACCATTTTCCCTCAACTTTTGCAAAATTACAGTTTTGCCCCAATATTTTGGCAAAATTGCAGTTTTGCCCCTGACGGAATTTTATTGATCCAGACTGCATTTTTGGCTCTCAGGAACTTTTCTGATTCTTTTCTAATCATTACCGGGTTCGTTTTTACTTTATTTCCATTTTTCGTTTTCCCGGCCCTCGGGAAGCACTATTCCGACCCTCACGTCGGTTTAGCGATTTTCTATCGTTTCGGAGCCTCAAATGGACGTTTCACTAGTATTTAAAACGTTCATCTAGACTTTCCCGACCTAGGTCTCCGAGGCTCGGGTTTTCCGTTCCCGACTCGGACCTTTATTTTATTTCCAAAAACGCCCCCCCTCGGGGTCGGTTTTTTTTCAATTTCACTTACGTTTTTCATTTTCAAGGGGACGGGTTACTATTCACGACCCACCCCTTAAATAAAATTTCTTCCTTATCCAATTTTTCCGTTAGGGACTCGGGTTTCCGTTCCGGCCCTAACTTTTATTTTAAATTCCTATTTTACCCCGAATGCCGTTTTTTGAAATTTCGGCAGCATTTCGGCGTAAATTTAAGGCTTCCGGCGTTAGGTACGCCTCGAACCGAATGTACCTGCCACGTACTATACCACAAGCCTATTTTATGTAAAAGTTTTCCAAACTTTTACATAAAAGCTCACAAATTTCCAATTTCACATTATCACCCACATAACAAAATTTTTTTCACACTTTTGTCCATAGTTTGGTTTCGGTTTTCACAACCAAACCGAACCAAACTTCTCAAATTTTTCAACCACTCTTTAGGCTATTAAATGCCATTTTTTTAACACATTTTCAAGCCCTTTTTCAATGCATTTTCAACCACATTTCTTAGGGTTTTTATGCACTTATAACCCACGGCCATTGAATTGAAAACATGCACACATTTTTGTTTTCATTCTTTCAATCACAATTCCATCATTTGCATATTAAAATGCATAATTCCAATCACCAAATACCACATAAAACCAAGCAAAATTTTCTTCCAAACCCATTAACAACCCCACGGCCATTTAATGGAATTCACACCAAGAAATTTTTTTTCAACTTTTCACAATGAATTCATGCTTTATTCTTCACAAAATTAAACTTAGAAAGCATATTACCAATTAACCAAAACTTTTTCTCATTGGTTACCCAAGGTAACCCACGGATTTTCCCTTGAAAAACCAACCAAAATTTGGTTTTTCTTTAATGAATTTGCATGGTTTTCTTCCTTAATACATCCTTAACAAAACCCAACATCAAATCCATGAAAAACAACCAAAAATTTCCATCCTTTTTCTCACTATTCACCCACGGATTCCATGAAGAAAAACCATGAAAAATTGAGTGAAAAAGGGATTTACCTTGGTCTAATGCTTCCTTTGCCTTCAATGAACACTTTGCCACTCTTTTTTGTGAAGAAAATTGAAGATATTGCTTGGTTCTCCTTTGGTCCCTCACGTAGACTCCATGGAAGAACTTAGAAAATTTTTTGTTCTTTGATTTTGCATGAAAAATGGTTTCGGCCTTTCACTCCAAAACTTGCCGACTTAAGCCATCAAAAAGACCAATTAATTTAGCCTTCCACCAATGAGAATTAGACATCTTTCAAGCCATTTCTTTCCCCATTTTTCAAAAATTAAAAATGGTATATTTTGGCCAAATCTTGGCCTTTAGATCAAAAGTTAAATGAATCTTAGCCATCCATCCTACCAACCACCATAATTCTTTCCATTTATAATCTTGAATTATGATGTCATAAATGTAAAAGTGAATGTTGACTTTGACTTTCACTATTCACATTAATTCGACTACTTTTTGACCGATACCGGTTCGAGCCGAAATTTTCCTGAAATCGTCCCGGCGTGTTCCTGAGGTCTCCTGTGCAGTCGGATCAATTTAATCTGCTTCCGTTTGATCAAAATCAATCCCGGAAGTTTACCGTCTTTTATTGCTTCGGTTAGGGTTTTCAATGCCGATTTTGGCACCGTTTCACCCGTTTCAACTCAGTGAATTTTTCCAACACTGAATTCTTACTCGTCAGTATTGTTAGAACATTTTCACATATTCTAAACAATATAAATACATTTATTTCACTCTTTAAATAGTACAAATTGTTATATACATACAATTGTACATTTTTCATCCGAGAACTGCCTGAATTTCCCGGTTGTCACATTCACCCCTCCTTATAAAATTTTCGTCCTCGAAAATTAGAACAAATGGGGGTATAATTTCTTCATCTCGTCTTCTCGTTCCCACGTAGCTTCTTCAATATTGTGATTTTTCCACAAAATCTTCACTAGTGGGATTACCTTATTCCTCAGTACTTTCTCTTCACGAGCTAGTACTTGAATAGGCTGTTCCTCATATGTCAAATCCTCGTGGATTTGAATAGGCTCATGCTTCAATACATGGGACGGATCTGGTATATACTTTCTCAGCATCGACACATGAAATACGTTATGCACTGCCGACAATTCTGGAGGTAGCGCTAATCTGTAAGCGACCTTTCCAATGCGTTCGATAATTTCATAAGGTCCAATGTATCTTGGACTCAGTTTCCCCTTCTTACCGAAACGCATAATCCCCTTCATAGGCGATACCTTGAGAAACACGAAGTCTCCTTCGTCAAATTCCAAGGATCTCCGCCTTTTATCCGCGTAGCTCTTTTGTCGGCTTTGCGAAATTTTCATTTGACGCTGAATTCTAGCAACTGCATCGGAAGTCTCTTGCATGAAATCCGTCTTATGCAACTGCTTCTCTCGCAAATCATACCAGTGTAATGGTGATCTGCACTTCCGTCCATACAAAGCCTCGTAAGGTGCCATGCCTATCGAAGCTTGATAACTATTATTGTACGAGAATTCAATCAATGGTAACTTCTCGTTCCAATTTCCCGCAAAATCCATAACGCAAGCTCGAAGCATGTCCTCTAACGTCTGAATTGTCCGCTCTGACTGCCCGTCTGTTTGCGGATGAAAAGCCGTACTGAGTCTCAATTCAGTACCCATGGCCTCTTGCACACACTTCCAGAAATTTGAAGTGAACCGTGCATCTCGATCTGATACAATGGATGTCGGTACTCCATGTAGTCTGACGACATGAGTTATGTACAGCTGAGCAAACTTTTCCAACGAAAAATTCATCTTGACAGCTATAAACCGTGCCGTCTTGGTCAGTCTGTCCACAATAACCCAAATGGCATCATAACCTTCTCGGGTTTTTGGGAGTCCCACTACAAAATCCATCGTAATGTGTTCCCATTTCCATTCAGGAATCTCCAACGGTTCCAATCTTCCTGCTGGATGTTTATGCTCCGCTTTGATTTTCTGACAGGTCATGCATCTGCTCACGAATTTCGCTATATCGTTCTTCATCCCTTTCCACCAGAACTGTAGCTTCAAGTCCTGATACATCTTGCTCGCTCCAGGATGAACCGAATAGGGTGTCTTGTGGGCTTCTGACATGATCCGTCTTCTAAGTTCCTCATCAGCTGGAACATTTATCCTTCCTTGATAAAGGATTATTCCATCCTTGGAAATTCCTTCTTGAGAACTTGCCATCACAGGATCTCGCCTTTGAGCTTCCTTTATTTCCTCAAATAGCGATGATTCCACTTGGAGTGCAGCTAATCTTCCAGATATCAGCTCCAAGTTCAAAGAATTTATCTCTTGCTGCAATGGCTTCGGAAGCCTGTTTATTGGTAGCTGGTGCGATACAGTAGACTTCCTACTTAGAGCATCCGCTACACGGTTGGCCTTTCCTGGATGGTAGAGGATTTCACAGTCATAATCCTTCACCAATTCCAACCATCGTCTCTGTCGCATATTGAGCTCTTTTTGCGTGAAGAAATACTTCAAGCTTTGGTGATCAGTGAAAATCTGACATTGAGCTCCATAGAGATAGTGTCGCCAAATTTTAAGTGCGAACACTACTGCAGCAAGTTCAAGATCATGCGTAGGATAATTCCTTTCATGCTCCTTTAACTGACGGGAAGCATAGGCAATCACCTTGTCGTCTTGCATCAGGACTGCTCCCAATCCTATTTTCGATGCGTCACTGTAGATCACAAACTTCTCCCCTTCAGTGGGAAGCGTAAGGATTGGTGCGCTTGTCAGTCGCCTCTTTAACTCCTGGAAGCTTCTTTCGCATTCCATAGTCCACTCGTACTTCCTTTCTTTGCGTGTAAGAGCAGTAAGAGGTGCAGCTAGTCGCGCGAATCCCTCTACAAATCGCCGATAATAACCAGCCAATCCCAAGAAACTGCGTATTTCAGTCACACTCTTGGGTGCAGGCCACTGGTTAATTGCCTCTACCTTTGTCGGATCTACAGCAATACCTTCCTGAGATACAACATGTCCGAGGAAATGTACTCTGTCCAGCCAAAACTCGCATTTTGAGTATTTGGCATACAGTTGATGCTTCCGTATCATATTCAACACGATCCTCAGATGCTCCTTGTGTTCCTCATGAGTCTTCGAGTATATAAGAATGTCATCAATGAATACAATGACAAACTTATCCAAATACTCTTTAAAAATTCTGTTCATCAAATCCATGAACGCTGCTGGCGCATTTGTCAATCCGAATGGCATCACAAGGAACTCATAATGCCCATAACGAGTCCTAAACGCCGTTTTAGGAATATCACTTTCTTTGATTCTCAGCTGGTGATATCCTGACCGTAAGTCGATTTTGGAAAATACCGCTGCGCCCTTTAACTGGTCGAATAGGTCATCAATTCTAGGTAACGGATACCTATTTTTGATCGTAACCTTATTCAACTCCCGGTAATCAATGCACAGTTGGAATGTTCCATCCTTTTTCTTGACGAATAACACAGGTGCACCCCATGGAGAAAAACTCGGCCTGATGAATCCTTTATCCAAAAGCTCCTTTAATTGTACCTGCAGCTCCTTTAACTCCACTGGAGCCATGCGGTATGGTGCTTTGGAAATAGGTGCTGTTCCAGGCATCAACTCAATCTCGAATGAGATTTCTCTCTCTGGCGGTATCCCTGGTAACTCTTCCGGAAATACGTCAAGAAACTCATTAACCACCAGAACATCTTCAGCTTGAAGCTTCTGTTCCTCGGTAGTATCTACCACATATGCCAGATATCCCATGCAACCACTGGCTATCAGCTTACTTGCTCTCAGCGAACTGATCATCATCTTCCTGGGTCTTCGAGAAGTATCAACATACTCGAAACTCTCTTCTTCCTCGGGTTGGAAGACTATCTTTCGATTTCGGCAGTCGATCGTAGCTTGGTATTTCCCTAGGAAATCCATGCCTAAAATCACATCGTAATCTATGATCTCCATTACGATCAACTCAGCATATAGTTCCCTATTTGCCACATATACTGGTACATAGGGTAACCAGTAACTGGACAACAATACTTCCCCAGAAGGTAAGGCTGTTTTAAATACCCTTCCCATATTATCCTTAGGAAGTCTTATCTTGTTAGCAAATGCATAGGAAACAAATGAATGCGTAGCACCGGAATCGAATAGTACAGAGGCTACATGACTAGCAACAGGAAGCTGACCTGTCACCACGTTTGATGTTCCTGCCTCTGCATCTTCCTTGCTGTAGGCCATCACACGAGCATCAGCACGTTGCATACGCTCCTGGCGTTGTGGCCTCACTGGTGACTCTTCCACTCTGGCTTGAAGGGAATGAGCTTGTGGGCGTGTCTGGTGCGGTTGGGAAGTGCCTTGTCCACCCTGCCTATTGGGACAGTTCCTGGCGTAATGGCCTTCCTTTCCACATTCGTAGCAAACAAGTGGCCCAAATCTGCATTGCCCAGAATGTCTTTTCCCGCAGGTAGGGCAGTTTTGCACATTAGACTCTGCATTACCAGCTGTTCTCCGCTGCTGGTTTCGATTATTTCCCTGGCGATTCCCAGAAAAATTTCCTTTCCTCTTGTTTTGCTGGGATCCCTGACTATTGCCCTGGCTTGGTTTCGCATTTTGACTAGGCTTGCTCGATTGACCAACTTGCGTAGACTTCGCCAAAGCCCTCTCCTTCTTCTTAGCCTCCCAGTGTTTTTCTCTTTCCTCTTTCTGTCGAGCTACATGGAACTCAGCTCTAATGGCCCGACTCACACAGTCTGCTACAGAAGTAGGTGGTACTAGTCTAGTGTCTACTAACGCAGCAATTTCCGGCCTGAACATCCCGATCATTTTCTGTATCTTTTCCCTCTCAGTAGGGACCACATAAGGACACAAACGGGATAACTGGTCGAACTTTCTGCAGACTTCGCTCACCGACATGTTCCCTTGTGTTAACTCTGAGAATTCTTTCTGTTGCTGTCTCAGAGATGCAGGGTCGTAATATTTCTGGTTAAATTCTTCCAGAAATTCCGCCCAACCCATGGTAGACACGTCTCTTCTCATTCGTACAGTGTCCCACCAAAACCGAGCATCTTTTCTCAGCACAAAAGACGCACATGCAACCTTTTCCCGGTCGGTTAGGTTCATGAACTCCATGATCACTTGCAATGACGACAACCAGTCTTCAGCCTCTAAGGGATTTGTAGACCCTTCAAATTCTGGCGGCCTCATACGCCTGAATCTTTCATAGAGGGGTTCTAGATTTAATACTGGTTGTGGTTCAGGAGCTCTCTCATGTACTGCAGCTGGAGGAATAACTGGATCTACCTCAGCTTGTTGTTCTACTTGGGTACCCTCAGAGCCTTGTCTCTGTTCTAGCTCCTCTACCCGTCGCCTCAGATTCGCATTTTCTTGCATCTGAGCTTCCAACAGAGCTTGTATCTGATCCAATCTCTCCATAATATCAGGACGTCGCTCTCGTCCCTCTGGTCGATTTCTCAAATCCACCATCTTGGTTATTGTCCTATTATGGCACAATAATTCACCGTTAGCTTTTTCCATAACCACATTCGTAAAATTATATCAATTTACGAAATTTAGGGTAATGTAAAGCCACATCATCGTAACACATCATCGTACAACATATAATCATTTTGGTATTTCATTCATAGCAAAACATTTATATGTCATACATAGGCATCACCAGTCATATATACATCGGCCGTTTATACAAAATGGCAACAAGTCTATACAAAAGAGCTTTTCTCTCTAAGCTACTTATGTACATGTACACATCTACTGGTCACTCGTTCCCTACATCTGGGACTAGAGGATATTCTTCTGGATCCTCATCGTCATTGGTATCATCTGAGTCGTCACCACCTCTAGGTAATGTTCCCTGTCCCGAGTCATCACCTCGTGGTCTAGACGGTCCGGCCTCATGATCATTCATCATTCTTCTCGGCCCAAATATGCGTGCAAACATCTCATCTTGACCCAGCGTCTCTCGTCGGCTCTGCGTCAGATGCTCGATCAGAATCTCTCTCTCGATCGCCCTGATCGTTACCACGAACTCTTGGAGCGTCGGAGGAAACGGCTTGATCACCCTCGGTCTCAGCTCCAAGGATAAACCTTTCCAAAACAGCTCACAGCAGTTTGCTTCCGTGAGGTTAGGCAACGGACATCTCCTCCGAATGGTCTCCTCAAACCGCGCTGCGTAAGACATCACTGTCTCACCAGATAGCATGACCATCCTCTCGGTCTGGAGAATATAATCCCTGACCTCATCGAATCCAGGGTACATAGGTGTATCAGCCTCTCGTCTCTCTGGAGATGCTGGTGCAGGTGCTGGATCTCTGGGTTGAAACTGATCAGCCAACCGCTGACAGAACTCAGCCCAACTGAATCCCAATAAAATCTCCTGGTCGCAATATTGCCAGAACACTCGAGCGTCTCCCTGAAACATACTGACAGCCAACTGGATCCACATATCTCGATCAATATCGCATATCACCATGATCCTCTCAATGGCATGGAGCCAGTCCTTAGTCTCCATCGACTGTCGTCCACCATCAAACATCGGAGGACTGCTGGCCCTAAATGCCTGTACTGCCCGTGCCGACACTCTCACCCCAATATGTTGGCGTCCACCAACAACTGGAATGTCCACTACTACCGGTGGATGAACTATCGGTCGCGGCTGTACTACGTCTACTGGCACTGGTACTGGTGCTGGTACTGGTACCGGAGGTCTCTCGGGTACCGGGGATCGAACTACCGGCCTTTGGGAAATGGGCGGCCTCACAATGGGTCTTGTCCATACCCTTAATACCCCTCTTGGTCGTGGTAGCGGTGGTCTCACATATGGAGGTCTGGTCATCGTGCTACCTATAAGATAATTATTTTCACATAAGAAAATAATTAACTGAACTTAAGTAAACTACTTACTTGGATAGCGGTGCAGGATGCGCAAAGTGTCAAATCGGGATATGGTCACACTGCTCTGATATACCAACTGTAACAGCAATTGGTATTATAAACTAGACCAATCTCAGACCTTGCTCTGATACCAACTGTAACAGCCCGCCCCTCGTAGAGATCATACAATACTATTACAGTTGAGCTTTATCGCTAACTGCGATAGATTGTACTCTCATGGGTCGCCGGCTTATCTCTCTCTCTCTTTTAAAATCATGTCGTTTTAGGGGAAATTTTTTTTTTTTTTTTTTTAAACATCATATAAAGACCTTTTTTCCACTATTTACTTTGTTGACAAGTACAAAGTAATATAAATAATACAGTACTTTCGTAAAATTATATATAATTACAAAAGACTGTTTCCCCCTTTTTCCCTTCACTTTACGCTCAGCGGCAAGACTCTGGCAGTACCATATCCCTCGCCCAGTTATCCCATTTGACACGCGCCATCCCGTCCGCATCCAGTCAAACAAGCTACTGAGCTGGTCGCTTACCTGCAACATTAGCAAAAATGGTGAGCTACAGGCTCAGTAAGTTCAAACATGCAAGAAATAAAATTTCTATGAATAGTACTATTCATCCGTGAATAGTACCGTTGACTACTATTCATCTATGAATAGTAACTTTGACCACTATTCATACGTGAATAGTAATGTTGACCACAACACTGTATCACACTAGTACATCTACCGCGATGTTAGTGCTCTCACTAAACTGTCTTATGCTCAATTATGGCATAGTTTCAGTTTTAGGTCATTATCTTTATTTACGTTCTGGTTTTGAGCTCAGTTGGCAGTACCATTTAAGTGCGCATGACTGGGAGCGGTACATTAGTGCTGACCTCCACAGCCTTATCTCATAGCCCCGAAGGCAAAATTTTACATTGACTGGGAGCGGTACATCAGTGCTGACCTCCACAGCCTTATCTCATAGCCCCGAAGGCAAAAATAGTACCTCCCTGTACGGAAGGCTGGTACGCCAGAAAGTGGTTTCATTACCGACTTTTTAACATTCTAACCCGGTGACTTCACATTGTCCCGTGGTTAGGAATGGTTCACATTTTAATTTTAGGTGAGTGAGTTTCATTAACCTCGCTCTAGTGCCCGAAGCACAATTAACCATGTGTCCCATTCTTATAGTGCCCGTAGCACATTTCGTCTCTCTCTCTATTCTATCGTAGTGCCCGTAGCACATATGTACCTAACTTATAGTTAGTACATTAAGGTTAGCACAATATTGCTAGATGTTGCAGACAGGTAAATGTCTGAACTTACCTTATCAGCCTGTTCCCTTTCTCTCTCTTGGATCTTGAATCGCCTTCCTTGTAGGCAAATTTTGGGATCCTACAGACAAAACCTTGTCTGTTAATTTCATTTTCATTTATAGCTTTTATTTTTCATTTAAAAGCTTAAATAAAACCTATTTATAACTTTTTAGGCTTTATTTATCATTTTCACCATTTTCCCTCAACTTTTGCAAAATTACAGTTTTGCCCCAATATTTTGGCAAAATTGCAGTTTTGCCCCTGACGGAATTTTATTGATCCAGACTGCATTTTTGGCTCTCAGGAACTTTTCTGATTCTTTTCTAATCATTACCGGGTTCGTTTTTACTTTATTTCCATTTTTCGTTTTCCCGGCCCTCGGGAAGCACTATTCCGACCCTCACGTCGGTTTAGCGATTTTCTATCGTTTCGGAGCCTCAAATGGACGTTTCACTAGTATTTAAAACGTTCATCTAGACTTTCCCGACCTAGGTCTCCGAGGCTCGGGTTTTCCGTTCCCGACTCGGACCTTTATTTTATTTCCAAAAACGCCCCCCCTCGGGGTCGGTTTTTTTTCAATTTCACTTACGTTTTTCATTTTCAAGGGGACGGGTTACTATTCATGACCCACCCCTTAAATAAAATTTCTTCCTTATCCAATTTTTCCGTTAGGGACTCGGGTTTCCGTTCCGGCCCTAACTTTTATTTTAAATTCCTATTTTACCCCGAATGCCGTTTTTTGAAATTTCGGCAGCATTTCGGCGTAAATTTAAGGCTTCCGGCGTTAGGTACGCCTCGAACCGAATGTACCTGCCACGTACTATACCACAAGCCTATTTTATGTAAAAGTTTTCCAAACTTTTACATAAAAGCTCACAAATTTCCAATTTCACATTATCACCCACATAACAAAATTTTTTTCACACTTTTGTCCATAGTTTGGTTTCGGTTTTCACAACCAAACCGAACCAAACTTCTCAAATTTTTCAACCACTCTTTAGGCTATTAAATGCCATTTTTTTAACACATTTTCAAGCCCTTTTTCAATGCATTTTCAACCACATTTCTTAGGGTTTTTATGCACTTATAACCCACGGCCATTGAATTGAAAACATGCACACATTTTTGTTTTCATTCTTTCAATCACAATTCCATCATTTGCATATTAAAATGCATAATTCCAATCACCAAATACCACATAAAACCAAGCAAAATTTTCTTCCAAACCCATTAACAACCCCACGGCCATTTAATGGAATTCACACCAAGAAATTTTTTTTCAACTTTTCACAATGAATTCATGCTTTATTCTTCACAAAATTAAACTTAGAAAGCATATTACCAATTAACCAAAACTTTTTCTCATTGGTTACCCAAGGTAACCCACGGATTTTCCCTTGAAAAACCAACCAAAATTTGGTTTTTCTTTAATGAATTTGCATGGTTTTCTTCCTTAATACATCCTTAACAAAACCCAACATCAAATCCATGAAAAACAACCAAAAATTTCCATCCTTTTTCTCACTATTCACCCACGGATTCCATGAAGAAAAACCATGAAAAATTGAGTGAAAAAGGGATTTACCTTGGTCTAATGCTTCCTTTGCCTTCAATGAACACTTTGCCACTCTTTTTTGTGAAGAAAATTGAAGATATTGCTTGGTTCTCCTTTGGTCCCTCACGTAGACTCCATGGAAGAACTTAGAAAATTTTTTGTTCTTTGATTTTGCATGAAAAATGGTTTCGGCCTTTCACTCCAAAACTTGCCGACTTAAGCCATCAAAAAGACCAATTAATTTAGCCTTCCACCAATGAGAATTAGACATCTTTCAAGCCATTTCTTTCCCCATTTTTCAAAAATTAAAAATGGTATATTTTGGCCAAATCTTGGCCTTTAGATCAAAAGTTAAATGAATCTTAGCCATCCATCCTACCAACCACCATAATTCTTTCCATTTATAATCTTGAATTATGATGTCATAAATGTAAAAGTGAATGTTGACTTTGACTTTCACTATTCACATTAATTCGACTACTTTTTGACCGATACCGGTTCGAGCCGAAATTTTCCTGAAATCGTCCCGGCGTGTTCCTGAGGTCTCCTGTGCAGTCGGATCAATTTAATCTGCTTCCGTTTGATCAAAATCAATCCCGGAAGTTTACCGTCTTTTATTGCTTCGGTTAGGGTTTTCAATGCCGATTTTGGCACCGTTTCACCCGTTTCAACTCAGTGAATTTTTCCAACACTGAATTCTTACTCGTCAGTATTGTTAGAACATTTTCACATATTCTAAACAATATAAATACATTTATTTCACTCTTTAAATAGTACAAATTGTTATATACATACAATTGTACATTTTTCATCCGAGAACTGCCTGAATTTCCCGGTTGTCACAACAAACTCTCAGGTGAGCAGGCTTATTGTTGCACAGCTCATCGTGACAATAAATTCTTTAGAGATTTGGGTGGTTGGAAGAAGACTAGCAATGCTAGCATACCGATCGAGGTTCAGAGTGCCCACACACTCAGCCATTCGGGAATTGGAGAATAGTAGAGAAGGCTAGTTGGTTGAAGCCCTCCAGTCATTCTCCTCCTGTAAGGTTGGCGTCCTTTAGGTATGAGTTTTAATTATTGTTGGTTTATTGTATATGGCATCATGAGATATTTAACGATCTAAAAATTTTTATTGTTCTGCTGCGCCACTCTGATACGTTTTTACCGATTTATTTTCCTACACATAGAGTATCAGAAAAACCACTTTTCCATCCTTAATATGTTTATAAATACAGGGTTCATCAACGTTTTGCTCAAAACCAAATGTATTAATCGCTTGATCAAACCTCCGGTTCCCTGAGCGGGATGCTTGCTTTAATCCATAAATGGATCTAAGCAACTTGCAGACTTTCCTTTCTTGGCCTTTCGCTATGAACCCTTCGGGCTGTATCATATAGATACATTCTTCAAGATGGCCTTTCAAGAATGCCGTCTTGACATCCATTTGCCAGATCTCGTAATCGAGAGCCGCAGCAACGGACAAAAGAATATGGATGGACTTCAGCATAGCAATAGGTGAAATGGTTTCATCGTAATCGATTCCAGCCTTTTACGTGTACCCCTTTGCAACCAGTCTAGCTTTGAAAGTTTCCACTCTCCCTTCCGTTTCCTTCTTTCTTTTGTAGACCCATTTACATCCAATGGGTTTTATCCCATCCGGTAAATCTACAAGTTCCCAAACAGAGTTGGATTTCATAGAATCCATCTTATTGTTCATAGCCTGTTCCCAAGATTTAGAATCAACATCATTTACAGCTTCATCATAGGTGACCGGATCATCCTCATGCTCATGAGCCTCGGCCTGGTATACCTTAGCGTCATACATGAAGAAATTAGGTTTCTTCGAAACCCTCCCACTACGACGAGGCTGTAGGAAAATAAATCAGAAAAAACATATCAGAGTGGCGCAGCGGAACAATAAAAATTTTAGATCGTTAAATATCTCATGATGCCATATACAATAAATCAACAACAATTAAAACTCATACCTCAAGGACGCCAATGAACAGGAGGAGAGTGACCGGAGGCTTCAACCAACTAGCCTTCTCTACTATTCTCCAATTCCCGAATGGCTGAGTGTGTGGGCACTCTGAACCTCGATCGGTATGCTAGCACTGCTTGTCTTCTTCCGACCACCCAGATCTCTAAAGAACTTTATTGTCACGATGAGCTATGCAACAATAAGCCTGCTCACCTGAGAGTCTGTGGTCTGAGAGAACTGGAGTGGCAGGACCTCTATTTATAGACCTGCATGAGGTGATTCTCTGAATTCGAATTGGACTAGGAAAAGATTTTCTCCCTTATCTTTAACCCAAAATCCGAATTTTTCATAGGATAATCCTAACAATTAAATTCGATTTTTCTAGGATAAATCCAATCCAAATCTAAACAAGATTTTAACTAGAATTTTATCTCCCTTTTTCAACCAAAAAATCCGAAATCTTTAGGAGAAAATCTTCTCCAAATTTTCGACCACTTTTAGGATAAGGAAGAATCAAAATTCCACTAGGATTTTCAAGCTAAATCTCATCTCAACCTTATCCAAAAATAACTGAATTTTCCTTGGATTAAGGCTCCAAAATTTCGGCCACTTTTAGGGAAGGAGAAAATCCAAATTCAACTAGGATTGAAACTTGAATTTTCCCTTGAATCTTATCCACAAAAACCGAATTTTCCATTGAGGATTATCCTCAAAAAATTCGCTCATTTTTGTTGGGATTTGGATTTAAAATTCAAGTAGGATTCTAACAAGATTATCCTCTCCAAATCCAACTCAAATTCGAATTTCAAACCTTGTGGATTTTCCACAACAAATTCGAATCCTACTTGGACTGTGATTCAAAATTTGAATTTCAAATTTCAAATTCAAATTTCAAATTCAAATTTCAAATTTCAAATTTCAAATTTCAAATTTAAATTTCAAATTCAAATTTCAAATTCGAATTTCAAATTCAAATTTCAAATTCAAAATCCAAATTTCAAATTTCAAAATTCAAATTTCAAATTCCACAAAACGGTTGTGTTTCATATTCTTGTTCTCATGGATAATTTTCTACAACTCCAATCCAATATCAAATAAAATCATGGCAACTTTATTTGGAGTTCGAATAATTGTGTACTCTATTTTCCAAAACAAAATCTGAATCCAACCGGAGAGAATCTTGTCTACCATCCTAATCTTATGTCATCACCATCCATGCATAATAAACTAGCCAATAGCATACACAAATCAATTTGCCAAACGTTAAGGAATTATGTGGAGCTAGTAGAGGGACTGATTGGACATATATAATCGGGCTCCCATGATTCCATATGATCATCATTCTGTACCGAACAACTCAATCATATGATCACTAATTTCAGAGTCACACCACTATAAACCTGAAACTGGACTCCCAATTATATACCGTATTACGTAAGCCTGTGACGAGCTACCATCCAATGACCTTGTCATATATGCAAAACCCTCATATGATATCTATGATCAGCCTTAGGTCAAAATCCGTTTAATCCTACTGATCAAGCTATCTTAAAGTTCCATTATACTACCGAATCAAGAAAATGATTATTCACCATATGTGAATAAGAAGTCATCCGCCCAGCAGACGACCCAAGGCCTTGTCCATTTTCACATTCAGTATAATGCCTTTAAGAGGATACCTCTAACTCCTCAGAGCTATGATTCCGATATCTACAAACAAACCCCTCATCGTATACAAGTCATGCACCCAACGAACCGGTCTATAAGCTTACTACCTCTGAGACGCTTTAGCCATTGGAACATCAAAGTACACAAGTCATATACATGAAGTAGTTCATTTACTCAGGATTAAGGTTATTTCACAATGAACGTCAAAAGCAGATTGATCCACTCATAGCGGACTACGTAGATCAATCACGCTTTAGTCCCGGTCTAATATGTCACCACCAAGCAACATATCCATGTCTCTACTTGGGAGTCCAGCTCCAGACAGTCAAGACAAACCGTCCCCTCTAAGGCTTTAGACAACATAATAGTCTTAACATGAGTTAGATGCTCGGTCTAACCCCATAGACTACAGACCATAATTTAGACTGCTAACTTTAGAACATTGTCTTCTTGCATACAAAAGTCCATTGCATGCAACGTTCTAACAGTTTTAACACAAGCAGTCAGTGAGCCATATTTGCTTACATTTACTTTAACATGTAAATAAGACGAGGACAGATAGCAATGTAATGAATAACCTCTAAGTATAATTTTATTATCCAGTTCAAAATGAATACATCAAAATGTCTCTAATACTTAGGGCATTTCCTAACAATCTCCCACTTGCCCTAACCCAGCAGATGTGCCATGTTACGCATCCCCATCGCCTCTACATGCCTCTCAAAGCTTCTAGCTACCAAAGTCTTAGTAAAGGGATCAGCGATGTTGTCCTCGGACGCGATCTTACATACATCCACTTGTCCTGTCTCCACATGCCCTCTAATAATGTGATACCTCCGATCGATGTGCTTGGTCCTCTTGTGGTGCCGAGATTCCCTTGTGTTGGCAATAGCCCCTGTATTATCACAGTAAAGTGTGATAGGCTTGTCAACACCCGGAATGACCTCAAGGTCTCTAAAGAACTTGCGCAGCCAAACCGCTTCTTTAGATGCCTCAGCCGCAGCCACATACTCAGCCTCCATAGTAGAGTCAGCTGTGCAGCCCTGTTCACGCTCCTCCACACAATGGCGCCTCCTCCGAGTAAAAACACTGATCCAGATGTCGATTTCCTCGAATCCTTACAAGTCTGGAAGTCTGAGTCCATGTATCCTACGGGTGTTAGGTCCCCTCCAGAATACACTAGCATATAATCCCTCGTTCTCTTAAGATACTTGAGTATATGCTTTACTGCTTGCCAGTGCTTGGTTCCAGGATTCGCTTGATATCGACTCACCATACCTACTGCAAAACATATGTCCGGGCGAGTGCAAAGCATAGCGTACATAAGGCTACCCACAGCGGATGCATAAGGGACCTTACTCATACGCTCTCTTTCTTCCGATGTCTTGGGACAGTCATCCAATGAAAGAGTTAAACCGGCAATAGAAGGTTGTGAGCCTTTCTTTGCCTCTAGCATTGCATATTTGTCAATTATTTTATCTATGTATGAAGCTTGGGATAATGCTATCATTTTGTTCTTTCGATCTCTGAAGAGACGAATGCCTAGAAGATAATTAGCTTCTCCCAAGTCCTTCATGTCAAACTGTTGGTGTAACCAAAGCTTGACCGATGATAAATTCCCTACATCATTCCCAATGAGTAGTATATCATCGACATAGAGTATCAGAAAGACCACTTTTCCATCCTTAATACGTTTATAAACACAAGGTTCATCAACGTTCTGCTCAAAACCAAATGTCTTAATCGCTTGATCAAACCTCTGGTTCCATGAGCGGGATGCCTGCTTTAATCCATAAATGGATCTAAGCAACTTGCAGACTTTCTTATCTTGGCCTTTTGCTACGAACCCTTCGGGCTGTATCATATAGATACACTCTTCAAGATGGCCATTCAAGAATGCCGTCTTGACATCCATTTGCTAGATCTCGTAATCGAGAGCCGCAGCAATGGACAGAAGAATACGGATAGACTTCAGCATAGCAACAGGCGAAAAGGTTTCCTCGTAATCGATTCTAGCCTTTTGCGTGTATCCTTTTGCAACCAGTCTAGCTTTAAAAGTTTCCACTCTCCCTTCCGCATCCTTCTTTCTTTTGTTGACCCATTTGCATCCAATGGGTTTTATCCCATCCGGCAAATCTACAAGTTCCCAAACAGAGTTGGATTTCATAGAATCCATCTCATTGTTCATAGCCTGTTTCCAAGATCTAGAATCAACATCCTTTATAGCTTCATCATATGTGACCGGATCTTCCTCATGCTCATGAGCCTCGGCCTGGTATACCTCAGCATCATACATAAAGAAATTAGGTTTCTTAGAAACCCTCCCACTACGACGAGGCACCCTAAATTGTTGATCGTCTGCAGGTCTTTCACTGGAACTCGGACTTGCGTCCAAGACCGAAATCTATGGAGCAGTTCTTTCACCCGATAACTCCTCTAGCACCACTTTGCTTCGAGGCTTAAAGTCATTCATGTGACTTTCCTCTAAGAATGTCGCATGGGTTGAGACAATGACCTTTTGTTCCTTCGGGTTATAGAACAGACCTCCTTTAGTTCCCTTTGGATACCCTACAAACATGCACAATTCTGATCTTGGTTCCAATTTCTTTGCATCCCCATCCAGTACATGTGCTGGGCAGCCCCATATTCTCATATGTCCAAGGGAGGGCTTCCTGCCACGCCACAATTCATACGGAGTTCTAGGAATTGATTTGCTCGGAACCTGGTTCAGAATATAGCACGTCGTTTGTAAAGCATGTCCCCAAAATGATAATGGCAGCGTTGAGTAACTCATCATGGACCGTACCATATCCAATAAGGTCCTGTTTCTCCTTTCGGCTACACCATTCTGTTGTGGAGTACCAGGTGCAGTCAATTGGGATAATATCCCATTCTCTACAAGATGTCCTAGAAATTCATCGGAGAGGTATTCGCCACCTCGATCAGATCGAAGTGTCTTTATGGATTTATCCAATTGTTTTTCCACTTCCGCACGATACTCTTTGAATTTATCAAAGGTTTCGCTCTTGCGGTGCATCAGATACACATATCCATACCTCGAGTAATCATCTATGAAAGAGACATAGTACTCGAACCCTCCTTGTGCTGTGACATTCATGGGGCCACATACGTCAGTGTGCACAATTTCTAAGAGCTCCTGTGCCCTTGTACCCTTAGCTCCAAAAGACCTCTTAGTCATCTTACCCTCTAGACAAGACTCACATTGGGGAAGTCGTACCTCCTCCAGAGATTCCAGAGGACCGTCTTTCACCAATCTTTGAATCCTATCCTGATTAATATGACCAAGTCTTAAATGCCAAAGATACGCCTTGTTAGAGTGAGAAACTTTCAACCTTTTAGAGTTATCAATTAATTCAGTGTCAAGCAGTGAGTACATCTTTGGTCTGATCAAATATAGGTTTCCATCCATCCATCCAGAACGGATAAAAGACTTATTTCTACAAATATCAACTCTTTTACTAAAAGAAACTGAATAAGAATCCTTTATTAAACAAGCTACCGATATAAGGTTCCTCCTAAAATTAGGAACATAAAAACAGTCTTTCAATAAAATAAACCTAAATTGATCAAAATAAAGATGAACGTCTCCCACTGCCTCAGCCACCACAAAGCTACCATCTCCAGTCTGCAACGAGAGGCTCCTATCATGTAGACTTCTCGTTTCCATGAACCCCTGCATAGAAACACAAACATGATTAGTGGCACCCGAATCAATGACCCATAAGTCTTTCGATTCTTCCACCAAACACGCTTCTAAGTAATGAAGTTCCTTACCTTCCTTGCCCTTGGAGGCTAGGAATTCCCGGCAAGCCTTCTTGAAGTGACCTACCTTCCCACAGTGGAAGCATTTGGACTTTTTAGGGTCCTTTGGCTTCTTGTTCTTCTTCTTCTTCTTCCCGTCTGAGACAGGAGGATTAGAAGAACTGGAAGCCACTTGCTTCTTATTTGGCCTCTTCTTCTTCCGTGAAGGATTGGAAGATCCCGCCAAATTGGCCTCTCCTTTAGGTCGGACCACATCCTCATCCCTGATCATCCGCTCATAAGCCTGTAGTTGCTTCATGAGCTCGGTAAGTCCTAACCCCTTTGTCGCCAGATTGTATGCGGCCTTAAACCCCACAAAATCTTTAGACAGAGTCTTGAACACCATCTCGATCTGGGTGTTATAGTCCAACTCAGCACCATTCTCGGCAGCCTCAGCGAAGAATCCCATTAGAGTGATCATATGGTCCTTCACCGGAGCACCCGCCTTTTGCTTGGAGTTCATAATGCTGGTGATAGCGGACTGTCGAGCCAATTTTTCTTGGCCTCCGAACATGTCCTCCAGATTATCCATGATCTCCCCAGCAACTTGATAAGTCTCATGCTGCTTTTGTAAAGCACTCGTCATGCTAGCAAGGATGTAGCATCGAGCTATTTCATTGGATTCTCTCCAACGATTATAGGCAACCGGGACCTCCTCAAGTGGTGTGTCAGGTTTGGGCCCAGGTGGGCATGGTTCGTCCAGTACGAACTTGTGTCTCTCGCAGCTGAGAACTATTAATAGATTTCTTTTCCAATCTTTATAATTGTCGCCATTCAACTTATTTTCAGTAAGTATCGAAATGAGGGGTGTCGGTGACATTTTGAACTGAAATAAAATTATACTAGACATCATTACAAAGCCCAAGCAAATATACAGATAATTTAGCAAATAAAAACATACAATTATGTTCCTACGTGAAACTTGAAAAAACATGTAGCATTGCAACGGTAATTCTCAGCACCTATTGCCCCAAGCCACCGAGGGGTGGTCATGAGAACAAATAGCCGGAACATGGACCCCGTCCAATTAATATATGTTGCCTTAAATCCTCCATGGTTAAGACATATATTAATAACCGCTTATTTGGCCACCAGTTTAGTTAACAGAGCTTCTAGGGAAGGTTAATAACTAAACGAGTCTTGTGTGTATGACCATTGTTTACGTAGCCCGATCCACGTCCTACCAAGCCACCGAGGGGTGGTCATGAATAGGATCGCACCCGAACACATTTTCCACATAGGAGATCCAATCTAGTATACCGGCGGCAGTAAACACCTACCGAGGGTTGTGGTCAGGTCAGAACTGACGCGAGGCGTTACCATGCTTTCACATATGGATCAACAATGGAGGCCGTGGGTTTTGTTTGAAACCCTCTCCCACTCAATATTTTGAAAAACATGCAAGTTTTAACAAATTATGTATGATCAATATAGTATGAGCGGCACTCACCTATCCTATATGACATGTTATCAAATATGCATACAAAACATCCATCAATACATATTTATACATCCATGACATATCACAGAAAAAATAATTGACAGAATAACCAAGCTATGGTTCCATCCTAAAACAAAGAAAATAAAGATTACAAAATTCCCTCCAAAGCATTCTTTGGGTCTTGAATTCTGTTCCGTCTTCTTGTATCCTTCTTTATGTAGCCTCTCCATTTATTTCTCATCCCAAGAATTATTTAAAATTTAAATATCCAAAAATTTAAATTTCAAATTCAAATTCCAAATTCGAATTTCAAATTTAAATTTCAAATTTAAATTTTAAACAATTTTAAACATCATGTGTAATAATATGTAATTCCAAAAATTTCAAATTTTTAATTACATATTTTTTAAACATGATTCAAAATTAAATCTCAAATTTAAAAATCAAAATTTTCTGATTTTTGAACCGTCAGACCGCCGCCCCCGTAGGCGGCAACCGCCGTGGGCAGTCACCAACCCCGTAAGGGCTGGCAGCCCACAGCCGCCCCTTGTGCAGCCTGCCGGGCTGCAGGCCAAGCCTACAGCGCCAGGCTGCACCCCCAGGCTGGGCGCAGCAGCCGGCAGGCTGCAGGCAGCGCCTGCAGCCAGTGGCTGCACGCCCAGGCTGCGGCCAGCATTGGGCAGGCTGCGCCACCCTCGGCTGCAGGCCAAGCCTGCGGCCGTGGGTGATGTTTGCCTGTAGAGGGGCTGCCGCAGCCCCATCCTGCCCGAGGGCAGGGGCTGCAGCCCCACCAAGGCCCGTCGGCCTATCCCGAGGGGTCGTGTCTCGATTTTCGTGCCATATTCCAATTTACCTATTAGGATCTCCAAAAATTAATTTGAATCCCAATTAAATTGGAATTTTCCACACAATCAAAATTTCAATCTTTAAATCAAATTTAACTTTTGGGAAAAATAAATTACGGTCTTCAATCTTCAATCTCCTCCAAGAATAATTACATAAAAAATTCTAAACCGTTTCCGGTGAAAAAAAAATTCTAACCATAAATATTCTAAGAGACAAAAATTAAAATCCATGGGAAAAACACAGTGTTAATAAACTGCTCCCATGGTTACATAAAAAATTCCTAGATACAATTTTTCTAAATTCTAAGGAACCATAACCGGTATAAACAAGCATGCTTATAATAATTCAAAAAATTAAAATAACCACATACTTTATACATAATACATGATAACAACATAAAGGAACCCTAGAATGCCACTCTCTAAATATCAAATCCAGACATAAATAAAAAGACTAAGTAATTGTCTAATTTATGTACATGGCATAGTCATGAGATGGCTCTGATACCAATTGTAGGAAAATAAATCGGAAAAAACATATCAGAGTGGCACAGCGGAACAATAAAAATTTTAGATCGTTAAATATCTCATGATGCCATATACAATAAATCAACAACAATTAAAACTCATACCTCAAGGACGCCAATGAACAGGAGGAGAGTGACCGGAGGCTTCAACCAACTAGCCTTCTCTACTATTCTCCAATTCCCGAATGGCTGAGTGTGTGGGCACTCTGAACCTCGATCGGTATGCTAGCACTGCTAGTCTTCTTCCGACCACCCAGATCTCTAAAGAACTTTATTGTCACGATGAGCTGTGCAACAATAAGCCTGCTTACCTGAGAGTCTGTGGTCTGAGAGAACTGGAGTGGCAGGACCTCTATTTATAGACCTGCATGAGGTGATTCTCTGAATTTGAATTGGACTAGGAAAAGATTTTCTCCCTTATCTTTAACCAAAAATCCGAATTTTTCATAGGATAATCCTAACAATTAAATTCGGTTTTTCTAGGATAAATCCAATCCAAATCTAAACAAGATTTTAACTAGAATTTTATCTCCCTTTTTCTAGGATTGAAACTTGAATTTTCCCTTGAATCTTATCCACAAAAACCGAATTTTCCATTGAGGATTATCCTCAAAAAATTCGCCCATTTTTGTTGGGATTTGGATTCAAAATTCAAGTAGGATTCTAACAAGATTATCCTCTCCAAATCCAACTCAAATTCGAATTTCAAACCTTGTGGATTTTCCACAACAAATTCGAATCCTACTTGGACTGTGATTCAAAATTTGAATTTCAAATTTCAAATTCAAATTTCAAATTCAAATTTCAAATTTCAAATTTCAAATTTCAAATTTAAATTTCAAATTCAAATTTCAAATTCGAATTTCAAATTCAAATTTCAAATTCAAATTTCAAATTCAAAATTCAAATTTCAAATTTCAAAATTCAAATTTCAAATTCCACAAAACGGTTGTGTTTCATATTCTTGTTCTCATGGATAATTTTCTACAACTCCAATCCAATCTCAAATAAAATCATGGCAACTTTATTTGGAGTTCTAATAATTGTGTACTCTATTATCCAAAACAAAATCTGAATCCAACCGGAGAGAATCTTGTCTACCATCCTAATCTTGTGTCATCACCATCCATGCATAATAAACTAGCCAATAGCATACACAAATCAATTTGCCAAACGTTAAGGAATTATGTGGAGCTAGTAGAGGGACTGATTGGACATATATAATCGGGCTCCCGTGATTCCATATGATCATCATTCTGTACCGAACAACTCAATCATATGATCACTAATTTCAGAGTCACACCACTATAAACCTGAAACTGAACTCCCAATTATATACCGTATTACGTAAGCCTATGACGAGCTACCATCCAATGACCTTGTCATATATGCAAAACCCTCATATGATATCCATGATCAGCCTTAGGTCAAAGTCCGTTTAATCCTACTGATCAGGCTATCTTAAAGTTCCATTATACTACCGAATCAAGAAAATGATTATTCACCATATATGAATAAGAAGTCATCCGCCTAACAAACGACCCAAGGCCTTGTCCATTTTCACATTCAGTATAATGCCTTTAAGAGGATACCTTTAACTCCTCAGAGCTATGATTCTGATATCTGCAAACAAACCCTTCATCGTATACAAGTCATGCACCCAACGAACCGGTCTATAAGCTTACTACCTCTGAGACGCTTTAGCCATTGGAACATCAAAGTACACAAGTCATATACATGAAGTAGTTCATTTACTCAGGATTAAGGTTATTTCACAATGAACGTCAAAAGCAGATTGATCCACTCATAGCGGACTACGTAGATCAATCACGCTTTAGTCCCGGTCTAATATGTCACCACCAAGCAACATATCCATGTCTCTACTTGGGAGTCCAGCTCCAGACAGTCAAGACAAACCGTCCCCTCTAAGGCTTTAGACAACATAATAGTCTTAACATGAGTTAGATGCTCGGTCTAACCCCATAGACTACAGACCATAATTTAGACTGCTAACTTTAGAACATTGTCTTCTCGCATACAAAAGTCCATTGCATGCAACGTTCTAACAGTTTTAGCACAAGCAGTCAGTGAGCCATATTTGCTTACATTTACTTTAACATGTAAATAAGACGAGGACAGATAGCAATGTAATGAATAACCTCTAAGTATAATTTTATTATCCAGTTCAAAATGAATACATCAAAATGTCTCTAATACTTAGGGCATTTCCTAACAGAGGCACCCTAAATTGTTGATCGTCTGTAGGTCTTTCACTGGAACTTGGACTTGCATCCAAGACCGAAATTTATGGAGCAGTTCTTTCACCCGATAACTCCTCTAGCACCATTTTGCTTCGAGGGTTAAAGTCATTCATGTGACTTTCCTCCAAAAATGTCGCATGGGTTGAGACAATGACTTTTTGTTCCTTCGGGTTATAGAACAGACCTCCTTTAGTTCCTTTTGGATACCCTACAAACATACACAATTCTGATCTTGGTTCCAACATTTTTGCATCCCCATCCAGTACATGTGCTGGGCAGCCCCATATTCTCATATGTCCAAGGGAGGGCTTCTTGCCATGCCTCAATTCATATGGAGTTCTAGGAATTGATTTGCTTAGAACCTGGTTCAGAATATAGCGCACCGTTTGTAAAGCATATCCCCAAAATGATAATGGCAGTGTTGAATAACTCATCATGGACCGTACCATATCCAATAAGGTCCTGTTTCTCCTTTCAGCTACACCATTCTATTGTAGAGTACCAGGTGCAGTCAATTGGGATAATATCCCATTCTCTACAAGATGTCCTAGAAATTCATCGGAGAGGTATTCGCCACCTTGATCAGATTGAAGTGTCTTTATGGATCTATCCAATTGCTTTTCCACTTCCGCACGATACTCTTTGAACTTGTCAAAGGTTTCACTCTTGCGGTGCATCAGATACACATATCCATACCTCGAGTAATCATCTATGAAAGAGACATAATACTCGAACCCTCCTCGTGCTGTGACGTTCATGGGGCCACATACGTCAGTGTGCATAATTTCTAAGAGCTCTTGAGCCCTTGTACCCTTAGTTCCAAAAGACCTCTTAGTCATCTTACCCTCTAGACAATACTCACATTGGGGAAGACATACCTCTTCCAGAGATTCCAGAGGACCGTCTTTTACCAATCTTTTTTGAATCCTATCTTGATTAATATGACCAAGTCTTAAATGCCAAAGATACGCCTTGTAAGAGTGAGAAACTTTCAACCTTTTAGAGTTATCTATTAATTCAGTGTCAAGCAGTGAGTACATCTTTGGTTTGATCAAATATAGGTTTCCATCCATCCATCTAGAACAGATAAAAGACTTATTTCTACGAATATCAACTCTTTTACTAAAAGAAACTGAATAAGAATCCTTTATTAAACAAGCTACCGATATAAGGTTCCTCCTAAAATTAGGAACATAAAAACAGTCTTTCAATAAAATAAACCTAAATTAATCAAAATAAAGGTAAATATCTCCCACTGCCTCAGCCACCACCAAGCTGCCATCTCCAGTTCACAATGAGAGGCTCCTATTATGTAGACTTCTCATTTCCACGAACCCCTGCATAGAAACACAAACATGATTAGTGGCGCCCGAATCAATGACCCAAGTGTCTTTCGATTCTTCCACCAAACACGCTTCCAAGTAGTGAAGTTCCTTACCTTCCTTGCCCTTGGCGGCTAGGATTTCCTGGCAAGCCTTCTTAAAGTGACCTGCCTTCCCACAACGAAAGCATTTGAACTTTTTAGGGTCCCTGGGCTTCTTGCTCTTCTTCTTCTTCTTCCCATCTGAGACAGGAGGATTAGAAGAACTGGAAGCCGCTTGCTTCTAATTTGGCCTCTTCCTCTTTCGTGAGGGTTTGGAAGATTCCGCCAAATTGGCCTCACCTTTGGGTTGAACCGCATTCCTGATCATCTGCTCATAAGCTTGGAGCTGCTTCAAGAGCTCGGTTAGTCCTAACTCCTTTGTCGCCAGATTGTATGCGGCCTTAAACCCCACAAAATCTTTAGACAGAGTTTTGAACACCATCTCGATCTGGGTGTTGTAGTCTAACTCAGCACCGTTTTCGGCAGCCTCGGCAAACAATCCCATTAGAGTGATCATATGGTCCTTCACCGGAGTACCCGCCTTTTGCTTAGAGTTCATAATGCTGGTTATAGCGGACTGTCGAGCCAATTTTTCTTGGCCTCCGAACATGTCCTCCAGATTATCCATGATCTCCCTAGCAACCTGATAAGTCTCATGCTGCTTTTGTAAAGCACTCGTCATGCTAGCAAGCATGTAGCATCGAGCTATATCATTGGATTCTCTCCAACGAGTATAGGCAACCGGGACCTCCTCAAGCGGTGTGTCAGGTTTTGGCCCGGGTGGGCATGGTTCATCCAGTATGAACTTGTGTCTCTCGCAGCTAAGAACTATTAACAGATTTCTTTTCCAATCCTTATAATTATCGCCATTCAGTTTATTCTCAGTAAGTATTGAAATGAGGGGTGTCGGTGACATTTTAAACTGAAATAAAATTATACTAGACATCATTACAAAGCCCAAGCAAATATACAGATAATTTAGCAAATAAAACATACAAGTATGTTCCTACATGAAACTTGAAAAACATGTAGTATTGCAACGGTAATTCTCAGCACCTATTGCCCTAAGCCACCGAGGGGTGGTCATGAGAACAAATAGCCAGAACATGGACCCCGTCCAATTAATATATGTTGCCTTAAATCCTCCAAGGTTAAGACATATATTAATAATTGCTTATTTGGCCACCAGTTTAGTTAACAGAGCTTCTAGGGAAGGTTAATAACTAAACGAGTCTTGAGTGTATAACCATTTTTTACGTAGCCCGATCCACGTCCTACCAAGCCACCAAGGGGTGGTCATGAATAGGATCGTACCCGAATACGTTCTCCACATAGGAGATCAAATCTAGTATACTGGCGGCGGTAAACACCTACCGAGGGGTGTGGTCAAGGCAGAACTGATGCGAGGCGTTACCATGCTTTAACATATGGATCAACAATGGAGGCCGTGGGTTTTGTTTGAAACCCTCTCCCACTCAATATTTTGAAAAACATGCAAGTTTTGACAAATTATGTATGATCAATATAGTATAAGCAGCACTCTCCTATCCTATATGACATGTTATCAAATATGCATATAAAACATCCATCAAAACATATTTATACATCCATGACATATCACAGAAAAAATAATTGACAGAATAACCAAGCCATGGTTCCATCCTAGAACAAAGAAAATAAAGATTACAAAATTCCATCCAAAGCATTCTTTGGGTCTTGAATTTTGTTCCATCTTCTTGTATCCATCTTTATGTAGCCTCTCCATTTATTTCTCATTCCAAGAATTATTTAAAATTTAAATCTCCAAAAATTTAAATTTCAAATTCAAATTCCAAATTCGAATTTCAAATTTAAATATCAAATTCAAATTTTAAACAATTCTAAACATCATGTGTAATAATATGTAATTTCAAAATATCAAATTTTCAATTGCATATTTTTAAACATGATTTATTATTAAATCTCAAATTTAAAAATCAAAATTTTCGATTTTTTTGAACCGTCACACCAACGCCCCCGAAGGCGGCAGCTGCCGTGGGCAGCCACCAGCTCCGGAAGGGCTGGCAGCCGACGGTCGCCCCCTATGTGCAGCCTTGCCGGGCTGCAGGCCAAGCCTGCAGCGCCAGGCTGCACGCCCAGGCCGGGCACGGCAGCCGGCAGGCTGCACGCCCAAGCTGGGCGCGACAACCGGCAGGCTGCACGCCCAGGCTGCGGCCAGCCTTGGGCAGGCCACGGCCACCCTCGGCTACAGGCCAAGCCTGCGGCCGTGGGTGGTTATGGCCTACACAGGGGCTGCCGCAGCCCCATCCTACCCGAGGGCAGGGGTGCAGCCCCACCAAGGCCCGTCGGCCTATCCCGAAGGGTGGTGTCTCGATTTTCATGCCATATTCCAATTTACCTATTAGGATCTCCAAAAATTAATTTGAATCCCAATTAAATTGAAATTTTCCACACAATCAAAATTTCAATCTTTAAATCAAATTTAACTTTTGGGAAAAATAAATCATGGTCTTCAATCTTCAATCTCCTCTAAGAATAATTACATAAAATTTCCTAAACCATTTTCGGTGTACAAAATTCTAACCGTAAAAATTCTAAGAGACAAAAATTAAAATCCATGGGAAAATTACAGTGTTAATAAACTACTCCCATGGTTACATAAAAATTCCTAGATACAATTTTTCTAAATTCTAAGGAACCATAACCGGCATAAACAAGCATGCTTATAATAATTCAGAAAATTAAAATAACCACACACTTTGTACATAATCCATGATAACAACATAAAGGAACCCTAGAATGCCACTCTCTAAATATCAAATCCATACATAAATAAAAAGACTAAGTAATTGTCTAATTTATGTACATGGCATAGTCATGAGATGGCTCTGATACCAATTGTAGGATAATAAATCGGTAAAAACGTATCAGAGTGGCGCAGCGGAATAATAAAAATTTTTAGATCATTAAATATCTCATGATGCCATATACAATAAACCAACAACAATTAAATCTTATACCTCAAGGATGCCAATCTTGCAGGAGGAGAATGACCGAAGGCTTCAACCAACTAGCCTTCTCTACTATTCTCCAATTTCTGAATGGCTGAGTGTGTGGGTACTCTGAACCTCGATCGGTATGCTAGCACTGCTAGTCTTCTTCCGACCACCTAGATCTCTAAAGAACTTTATTGTCACGATGGGCTGTGTAACAATAAGCCTGCTCACCTGAGAGTCTGTGGTCTAATAGAATTGGAGTAGCAGGACCTCTATTTATAGACCTGCATGAGGTGATTCTCTGAATTTGAATTGGACTAGGAAAAGATATTCTCCCTTATCCATAACCATAAAAATCTGAATTTTCTATGGGAGATTCTCAACAATAAATTCAGTTTATTTAGGATAAATCCAATCCAAATCTAAACAAGATTTTAACTAGAATTTTATCTCCCTTTTTTAACCAAAAAATCCGAAATTTCCTAGGAGATTTTTCCTCCAAAAATTCGGCCACATTTAGGATAAGGGAGAATCAAAATTCCACTAGGATTTTCAAGCTTGAATCTTATCTCAACCTTATCCAAAATAAATGGCAACTTTATTTGGAGTTCGAATAATTGTGTACTCTATTATCCAAAACAAAATCTGAATCCAACCGGAGAGAATCTTGTCTACCATCCTAATCCTGTGTCATCACCATCCATGCATAATAAAACAGCCAATAGCATACACAAATCAATTTGCCAAACGTTAAGGAATTATGTGGAACTAGTAGAGGGACTGATTAGACATATATAATCGGGCTCCCACAAATCCATATGATCATCATTCTTTTACCGAACAACTCAATCATATGATCACTAATTTCAGAGTCATACCACTATAAACCTGAAACTGAACTCCCAATTATATACCGTATTACGTAAGCCTGTGACAAGCTATCGTCTAATGACCTTGTCATGTATGCAGAACCCTCATATGATATGCATGATCAGCCTTAGGCCAAAGTCTATTTAATCCTACTGATCAGGCTATCTTAAAGTTCCATTATACTACCGAATAAAGAAAATGATTATTCACCATATGTGAATAAGAAGTCATCTGCCCAGCAGACGACCCAAGGCCTTGTCCATTTTCACATTCAGTATAATGCCTTTAAGAGGATACCCTTAACTCCTCACTAGAGCTATGATTCCGATATCTGTAAACGAACCCTTCATCATTTACAAGTCATGCACCCAACGAACCGGTCTATAAGCTTACTACCTCTGAGGCGCTTTAGCCATTGGAACATCAAAGTACACAAGTCATATACATGAAGCTGTCCTTTTACTCAGGATTAAGGTTACTACATAATGAACGTCAAAAGTATATCGATCCACTCAAAGAGGATTTCGTAGATCAATCACGCTTTAGTCCCGGTCTAATATGTCACCACCAAGTAACATATCTATGTCTCTACTTGGGAGTCCAGCTCCAGACAGTCAAGACAAACTATCCCCTCCAAGGCTTTAGATAACATAATAATCTTAACATGAGTTAGATGCTCAGTCTAACCCCATAGACTACAGACCATAGTTTAGACCGCTAACTTTAGAACATTGTCTTCTCGCATACAAAAGTCCATTGCATGCAACATTCTAACAGTTTAACATAAGCAGTCAGGGAGCCATATTTGCTTACATTTACTTTAACATGTAAATAAGACGAGGACAGATAGCAATGTAATGAATAACCTCCATATATAATTTTATTATCCAGTTCAAAATAAATACATCAAAATATCTCTAATACTTAGGGCATTTCCTAACATAAAGTGTGATAGGCTTGTCAACACCCAAAATGACTTCAAGGTCTTTAAAGAACTTGTAGAGCCAAACCACTTCTTTAGATGCCTCAACCGTAGCCACGTACTCAGCCTTCATAGTCGAGTCAACTGTGCAGCCCTGCTTCACACTCCTCCATATAATGGTGCCTCCTCCGAGCATAAACACTAATCCATATGTCAATTTCCTCGAATCCTCACAAGTCTGGAAGTCTGAGTCTGTGTATCCCACGGGTGTTAGGTCCCCTCCAAAACACACCAGCATATAATCCCTTGTTCTCTTAAGATACTTGAGTATATGCTTTACTACTTGCCAGTGCTTGGTTCCAGGATTCACTTGATATCGACTCACCATACCTACTGCAAAACATATGTATGGGCGAGTGCAAAGCATAGCATATATAAGGCTACCCACAGTGAATGCGTAAAGGACCTTACTCATACACTCTCTTTCTTCCGATGTCTTGGGACAGTCATCTAATGAAAGTGCGACAACCTGGAAATTCTGGCATTCTCGGAAGAAAATGTACGAATGTACGTATATAACAATTTGTACTTTTTAAAGAGTGAAATGAATGTATTTATATTGTTTAGAATGTATTAAAATGTTCTAACAACATTGACGAGTAAGAATTCAGTGTTGATAAAATTCATTGAATTGAAACGGGTGAAACGGTGTAAAAAAGGGCATTGAAAACCTAACCGGTGCATTATGGTGCGCTAAAAAGATGAAAAACTTCTGAGATTGATTTTGATCAAACGGAAGCAGTATAAATTGATTCGACTGACAGGAGACCTCAGGAACCCGCTGGGACGATTTCAGGAAAATTTCGGCTCGAACCGACATCGGTCAAAAAGTAGTCGAATTAATATGAATAGTAAAGTCAAAGTCAAAATTTTTACTTTACATTTATGACATCATAAAGTTATTTATTAAATGATTTAAATTTGGTGGTTGGTGGCATTAATGGCCAAGATTAAATATGCTTTTGATCTAAAGGCTTAGATTTGGCCAAAATTAGCCAAATTAAATTTTGTGAAAATATGGAGAGAAATGTCATGAAAGGTGTTGAATTTTCATTGGTTGGAAGCCAAATTGATTGGTTCCTTTGTTACTTAAGTCGGCAAACTTGGAACAAAAGGGACCCGTAGCTTATTCAAAGCCAAAACAAAGAAAAAAATTTCCTAAGTGTTTCAAGAGTGAAACTGTGAGCAACCAAGGAGAACCAAGCCAAACATTCAAGTTTTCTTCACAAAAGTGGTAGCAAACTCTTCATTGAAGTCAAGGGAACCAAGAAATCAAGGTAGCTATCTTTGGTTTGCAATTTTTCTTAATTTTTTATTGAAAAATCTGTGGGTTAAATAGTGTGAAGGATGAGAAATTTTGTGGTTTGTTTTGGTTGATTTGGTGCTTGGGTTTTGTTAATGGTTTGATTAGAAGAAAAACCATGCATTTTGTTTAAAGAACTACAAAGTTTTGGTTGGTTTTTCAATGGTAAAACCGTGGGTTACCTATGTGTTTGATGATGGATTCATTGTTGTTTAAGTGTTGTAATGCTTTAAATCATGTTTTGGTTAAATGGAAAGCATGATTTGCATGGTTAGAAAGCTTGGAAAAATTTTAATATCTAATAATCCTAAAATGGCCGTGTGGTGTAATTAGGGTTTGGTGAACATTTTTGCATGATTAACTTGATGTTTGGATAGTTAAATTCATGCATTGAGTTGTGGAAATGTTGGTTATGAGGTTGAAAGCATGAAAAAAAATGTTCTGCATGTTTTACCTAAAATGGCCGTGGGGTATGAATTGTTAAAATCCCTAAGAATTATGTTGTAAAATGCATGGAAATTGGCTTGAAAATGTGCTAGGTAATAGCCTTTGAATACCCTAAAATTTGGTTGAAAGATTGAAAATTTTTGGCTAGGTTTTGGATAGGAAAACCATGGCTAAAACTAAGGGCAAAATTGAAAGAATTTTGTTGAATGTGGTTCAAAATGTGAATTAGAAAATGTGTGAGCTTTTATGTAAAATTTTAGGAAACTTTTACATAAAATAGGACTTTGGTATAGTACGTGGTAGGTACATATGGTTCGGGACGTGTCTAACGCCGGTAGCCTTAAATTTACGCCGAAATACTACCGAAATTTCGAAAAACGGCATTTGGGGTAAAAAGGGAATTGAGAGTAAAAGTTTAGGGTCAGGTCAGAAACCCGAGTCCCTAAAGGAAAATTGAATAAGGGAAACCTAAGGGGTGGTTCATGAATAGTAACCCGTCCCCTTAAAAGTGTAAAACGCGAGTGAAACTGAAAAACCGACCCCGAGGGGGGGGCGTTTTTGGGAAACGAAGTAAGGGTCTGAGTCGGGTACCGAAAATCCGAGCCTCGGAGACCTAAATCGAGAAGTTTAGATGAACGTTTTAAATACTGGTAAAACGTTCATTTGAGGCTCCGAAACGATAGAAAATCACTAAACCGATGTAAGGGTCGGAATAGTACTTCCCGAGGGTCGGGAAGGTGAAAAATGGAAATAAAAAAGAAACAAGCCCGGTAATGAATAGAAAAGAGTCAAAAAAGTTCCTGAGAGCCAAAAGTGCAGTCTAGATTGAGAAAATCCCCTCAGGGGTATAATTGTAATTTTACCAAAATACAGGGGCAAAATCATAATTTTTCAAAAGTTGAGAGAAATGGGGAAAATTATAAATAAAACCTAAAAAGTTATAAATAGGTTTTATTTAATCTTTTTAATAAAAAATAAAAGCTATCAATGGAAATAAAATTAACAGACAAAGTTTTGTTTGTAGGATTCCAAAATCGATCCGCAAGGAGAGCGATTAAAGATCCAGGAAGGAAAAAAAGAGAAGAAATGGATAAGGTAAGTTCAAACATTTACTTGTCTGCAACATGTAGCATTATTATTGCTAACTTTGATGTACTAACTATAAGTTAGGTACATATGTGCTATGGGCACTATTATAGAATAGAGAGAGACGCAATGTGCTACGGGCACTATTGAATTAGGACACATAATAAATTGTGCTTCGGGCACTAGAGCGAGATTAATGAAACTCACTCACATGAAATTAAAATGTGAACCATTCCTAACCATGGGGCAATATGAAGTCATCGGGTTAGAACTTTAAAAAGTCGGCAATGAAACCACTTTTGGCGTACCAGCCTTCCGTACAGGGAGGTAAACTTTGCCTTCGGGGCTATGATGATGAGATTAAGGCTGTGAACGTCAACACTAATGTACCGCTCCCAATCATGTACAACTTTGCCTTCAGGGCTATGATGATGAGATTAAGGCTCTGGAGGTCAGCACTAATATACCGCTCCCAGTCATGTGCACTAAAATGGTACTGCCAACCTGAGCTCAAAACCAGAACATAATTAAAGATAATTATCTAAAACTGAAACTATGCCATAATTGAGCATAAGACAGTTTCGTCAGAGTACTAACATCATGGTTGATGTGCTGTTGATATACCGTGTTGTAGTCAAAGTTACTATTCATGATGAATAGTAATCAATATTACTATTCATAGAAATTCTATTTCTTGCATGTTTGAACTTACTGAGCTTGTAACTCACTATTTTTGCTTATATTGTAAGTAAGCAACCAGCTCACTAGCTTTATATGGCTGGATGGCGGACAGGATAGCGAGTGTCAATTGGGATAGGAGGCCAAGGGATATGGTCCTGCCAGAGTCTTTCCGCTGAGCGATAATCGAGAAAGGAAAGAGAAACAGTTCTTTTGTAATAATATATATTTTACGAAAGTACTGTATTATGTAAATTACTTTGTACTTGTAAACAAAGTGATTAGTGGATAATGTTTTACATGATGTTTTAAAAAAAAATCCCCCAAAAATGTCATGTTTTACAAAAGAGATAGATTAGCCTGCAACCCATGAGAGTACAATTTATCACAGTTAGCTATGAAGCTTAACTGTAATAGTATTGTATGATCTCTACGAAGGGCGGGCCGCCACAGTTGGTATCAGAGCGGATTTACGATTGGTCTAGTTTAGATTACCGACTGTCGCCACAGTTGGTATATCAGAGCAGTGTTGACCATATCCTGATTTGACACTTCGCGCATCCTGCACCACAATCCAAGTAAGTAGTTTATTTAAGTTTAGTTAATTATGTTCTTATATGAAAATAATTATCTTATAGGTAGCAAGATGATTAGACCTTCTTATGCGAGACCACCGCTACCACGACCGAGAGGGGTGTTACGGGTATGGACGAGACCTATTGTGAGGCCGTCTATTTCCCAACATCCGGTACTTAGACCCCCGGTGCCAGAGAGACCTACAGCACGAGCACTAGCTCCTGTAGATGTAGTATAGCCTCGACCGGTACTTCCTCCACCTATAGTAGTAGACATTCCAGTTGTTGGTGGATGCCAACATATTGGAGTGAGAGTTTCAGCTCGAGCAGTACAGGCATTTAGAGCCAATAGTCCTCCTATGTTTGATGGTGGACGACAGTCAATGGAGATAAAGAATTGGCTCCATGCGATAGAGAGGATTATGGTTATGTGTGATATTGATCGAGAGATGTGGATTCAGTTGGCAATAAGTATGTTTCAGGGAGATGCTCAAGTATTCTAGGATTATTGTGATCAGGAGATTCTGTTGGGATTCAGTTGGGTTGAGTTCTGTCAGCGATTGGCTGATCAGTTTCCACCTAAGGATCCGACACTGACTCTTACACCTCCAGAGAGACGAGAGGTAGTTACACCCACGTATCCTGGATTTGATGAGGTTAGGGACTATATTCTCCAGATAGAGAGGATAGTCATGTTGTCTGGTGAGACAGTTATGTCTTACGCAGCACAATTTGAGGAGACTATTAGGAAGAGATGTCCGTTGCCCAACCTCACTGAGGTGAACTGTTGTGAGCTTTTCTGGAAAGGTTTATCTATGGAGTTGAGATAGAGGGTGATTAAGCTATATCCTCCTACGCTCCAAGAGTTTGTAGTGACAATCAGGACGATCGAGAGGGAGGTTTTGATTGAGCATCTGTCACAGAGTCGACGAGAGACACTGTGTCAAGATAAGATGATGGCACGCATCTTTGGGTTGAGAAGGATGATGAACGATCATGAGGCTGGACCGTCTAGACCACGAGGAGGTGATGACTCAGGACAGGGAGCATTGCCTAGGGGTGGTGATGACTCAGATGATCCAGATGACGATGAGGATCTTGAAGAATATCCTCTAATCCCAGGCACAAGAGATGTGTGACCAGTAGATGTATTCATGTACATAAGAGAAAAAAGCTCTTTTGTATAGACTTGTGGCCAAGATGTATATGATGGCCGATGTATATATGACTAGTGATGGTTATGTCTGATATATAAATGTTTTGCTATGAATGAAATATCAAAATGATTATATGTTGTACGATGATGTGTTACGATGATGTGGCTTTACATTACCCTGAATTTCGTAAATTTATATGATTTTACGAATGTGGTCATGGAAAAGCTAACAGTAAATTGTTGTGGCATAATAGGATAATAGGCAAGATGGTGGATTTACGAAATCGACCAGAGAGATGAGAACGACGTCCTAATCTCATGGAAAGAATAGAGCAGATACAAGCTTTACAAGAAGCTCAGATGCAAGAAAATGCTAATCTGAGACAGTGAGTAGAGGATTTAGAACAGAGGCAAGATTCTGAAGGCACTCAAGTAGAACAGGAAGCTGAGGTAGATCCGGTTATCCCTCCAACTACTGTACATGAGAGTTTTCCTGAACCGCCTCAGGTAGTAAATCTGGAATCCCTCTATGAAAGATTCAGGCATATGAGGCCGCTAGAATTTGAAGGTTCTACAAATCCTCTAGAGGCTGAAGACTAGTTGTTATCCTTGCAAGTGATCCTGGAATTCATGAATTTAACTGACCAGGAGAAGGTCGCATGTGCATCTTTTATGTTGAGGAAAGATGCTCATTTTTGGTGGGACACTGTGCGACTGAGAAGGATGTGTCTACCATGAGTTTGGCAAAATTTCTGGAAGAATTTAACCAGAAATATTATAATCCTGCATCTCTGAGACTACAGCAGAAAGAGTTCTCAGAATTGAAGCAAGGAAATATGTCAGTGAGTGAAGTTTGCCAAAAGTTCGATCAATTATCCTGCTTATGTCCCTATGTAGTCCCTACTAAGAGGGAGAAAATACAGAAAATGATCGAGATGTTTAGGCCAAAAATTGCGGCATTGGTAGATACTGGACTGATATCGCCTACTTCTGTAGCAGATTATTTAAGTCATGCCATGAGAGCTGAGTTTCATGTAGCCCGACAGAAGGAGGAAAGAGAGAAGAATTAGGAAGCGAAGAAGAAGGAGAGGGCTTTGGCTAAGTCTACACAAGCTGGTCAATCTAGCAAGCCAAATCAGAATGCTAAACCATGCCAGGGCAATAATCAAGGATCCCAACAAAACAAGAGGAAAGGCAATTTTACTAGAAGTCACCAGGCAAATAATCGAAACCAGCAGCGAAGAATAGCTGGTAATGCGGAATCCAATGTATCAAATTGTCCTGCATGCAGGAAGAGACATTCTGGGCAATGCAGATTTGGGCCACTTGTTTGTTACGAATGTGGAAAGGAAGGTCATTATGCTAGGAACTGTCCAAGTAACAGGCAAGGTGTACAAGGCACTTCCTAACCGCAACAGACACGCCCACAAGCTCATTCCCTTTAGGCCATGGTTGAAGAGTCTCCAGCAAGGCCGCAACGCCAGGAGCGTGTGCCATGTGCTGATGCTCGTGTGATGGCCTACACCAAGGAGGATGCAGAGGCAGGAACATTAAATGTGGTGACAGGTCAGTTTCCTGTCGCTAGTCATGTAGCCTTTCCACTATTCGATTCCGGTGCTACGCATTCTTTTGTTTCCTATGAATTTGCTGACAAGATAGGACTTCCTAAGGACTATATGGGAAAAATATTTAAGATAGCTTTACCCTCTGGGGAAGTATTGTTGTCCAATTACTGGCTACCTCATGTACTAGTATATGTGGCAAATAGGGAGCTATATGCTGAGCTGGTCGTAATGAAGATCGTGGATTACGATGTGATTCTAGGTATAGATTTCCTAGGGAAATATCAAGCTACGATCGACTGTCAAAATCAAAAAATAGTATTCTAACCTGAGGAAGAAGAGAGTTTCGAGTACGTCGATGCTTCTCGAAAACCCAGGAAGATGATGATCAATTCGCTGAAAGCAAGTAAGTTGATGGCCAATGGTTATATGGGATATCTGACATATGTGATGGATACTACAGAGGAACAGAAACTTCAACCTGAAGATGTTCATGTTGTTAAGGAATATCTTGACGTATTTCCAGAAGAGTTACCAGGGATACCTCCAGAGAGAGAAATCTCGTTCGAAATTGAGTTGATGCCTGGAACAGCACCTATTTCCAAAGCACCATACCGCATGGCTCCAGTGTAGTTAAAGGAGCTGTAGGAACAATTAAAGGAGATTTTGGATAAAGGATTCATCAGACGAGTTATTCTCCATGGGGTGCACCTGTGTTGTTCGTCAAGAAAAAGGATGGAACGTTCTGTTTGTGCATTGATTACCAGGAGTTGAATAAGGTCATGATAAAAAATAGGTACCCATTACCTAGAATTGATGACTTATTCGACCAGTTAAAAGGTGCAGCGGTATTTTCCAAGATCGACTTACGATTAGGATATCACCAGCTGAGAATTAAAGAAAGTGATATTCCTAAGATGGCGTTTAGGACTCGTTATGGTCATTATGAATTCCTTGTGATGCCATTCGGATTAACAAATATGCCAGCACTGTTCATGGATTTGATGAACAGAATCTTTAAAGAGTATTTGGATAAGTTTGTCATTATATTCATTGATAACATTCTTATATACTCAAAGACTCATGAGGAGCATAAGGAGCATCTGAGGATCGTGTTGCATACGATAAGGAAGCATCAACTGTATGCCAAATTCTCAAAATGTGAGTTTTGGCTGGATAGAGTACATTTCCTCGGACATGTTGTATCCCAGGAAGGTATTGCTGTAGATCCGACGAAGGTAGATGCAATTAACCAATGGCCTGTACCCAAGAGTGTGATGGAAATACTCAGTTTCTTGGGGTTAGCTGGTTATTATCGGAGGTTTGTAGAGGGATTCGCACGTTTAGCTGCACCTCTTACTACTCTTACACACAAGGAAAGGAAGTATGAGTGGACTATGGAATGCGAAAGAAGCTTCCAGGAGTTAAAGAGACAACTGACAAGTGCACCAATCCTTACACTTCCCACTGAAGGGGAGAAGTTTGTGATCTACAGCGATGCATCTAAAATCGGATTGGGAGCAGTCCTGATACAAGGCGGCAAGGTGATTGCCTACACTTCCCATCAATTAAAGGATCATGAAAGGAATTACCCTACACATGACCTTGAACTTGTTGCAGTAGTGTTTACACTTAAAATTTGGCGACACTATCTTTATGGAGCCCAGTGTCAGATTTTTACTGATCACCAAAGCCTGAAGTATTTCTTCACGCAAAAGGAGCTCAATATGCGACAAAGAAGATGGTTGGAACTGGTAAAGGATTGTGATTGTGAAATCCTATATCATCCAGGAAAGGCCAACCGTGTAGCAGATGCTTTAAGTAGAAAGTCTACCATATCGCACCAGCTACCGATAAAAAGGCTTCCGAAACCATTGCAGCAAGAGATAAATTCTTTGAACTTGGAGCTGATATCTGGAAGATTGGCTGCACTCCAAGTGGAATCATCATTGTTTGAGGATATCAAGGAAGCTCAAAGATGAGATCCAAGAATGACAAATTCTCAAGAAGGAATTTCCAAGGATGGAATGATCCTCTATCAAGGAAGAATTAATGTTCCAGCTGATGAGAAACTCAGAAGACGGATCATGTCAGAAGCCCACGAGACACCATATTCAGTTTATCCCAGAGCTAGTAAGATGTATCAAGACTTGAAGTTACAGTTTTGGTGGAAAGGGATGAAGAATGATATAGCGAAATTCATGAGCAGATGCATGACCTGTCAGAGAATCAAAGCGGAACATAAACATCCAACAGGAAGATTGGAACCTTTGGAGATTCCTGAATGGAAATGTGAACATATTACGATGGATTTTGTAATGGGACTCCCAAAAACCCGAGAAGGTTATGATGCCATCTGGGTTATTGTGGACAGACTGACCAAAAGGGCATGGTTTATAGCTGTCAAGATGACTTTTTCATTGGAAAAGTTTGCTCAGTTGTATATAACTCATGTCGTCAGATTGCATGGAGTACCAAAATCCATTGTATCAAATCGAGATGCACGATTTACTTTGAATTTCTAGAAGTGTGTGCAAGAAGCCATGGGTACTGAATTGAGACTCAGTATGGCATTTCATCCGCAAACAGACGGACTGTCAGAGCGGACCATTCAGACATTAGAGGACATGCTTCAAGCTTGTGTAATGGATTTTACAGGAAATTGGAACGAGAAGTTACCATTAATTGAATTCTTGTGCAATAATAGTTACCAAGCTTCCATAGGAATGGCACCATATGAGGCTCTTTATGGATGGAAATGCAGATCGCCGATACACTGGTTTGACTTGTGAGAGAAACAACTATATAAGACGGATTTTATATAAGAAACTTCCAATGCCGTTGTAAGAATTCAGTGCCAAATGAAAATTGTGCAAAGTCGACAAAAGAGTTATGCGGATAAGAGGCGAAGATCCTTGGAGTTTAATGAAGGAGACTTCGTGTTTCTTAAGGTATCGCCTATAAAGGGGATTATGCATTTCGGTAAGAAGGGGAAACTGAGTCCAAGATATATCGGGCCTTATGAAATTATCGAACGCATTGGAAGGGTCGCTTACAGATTAGCATTACCTCCTGAATTGTCGGCAGTGCATAATGTATTTAATGTGTGGATGCTGAGAAAGTATGTACTAGATTCGTCCCATGTGTTGAAGCATGAACCTTTCAGATCCACGAGGATTTGACATATGAAGAACAACCTATTCGAGTACTGGCTCGTGAAGAGAAAGTACAGAGGAATAAGACAATCCCACTAGTGAAGATTTTGTGGAAAAATCATAACATTGAAAAAGCTACGTGGGAACGAGAAGATGAGATGAGGAGTTTATACCCCCACTTGTTCTAATTTTCGAGGACGAAAATTTTATAAAGAGGGGTGAATGTGACAACCGGGCAATTCTGGCATTCTCGGAAGAAAATGTACAAATGTATGTATATAACAATTTGTACCTTTTAAAGAGTGAAATGAATGTATTTATATTGTTTAGAATGTATTAAAATGTTCTAACAATATTGACGAGTAAGAATTCAGTGTTGATAAAGTTCACTGAATTGAAACAGGTGAAACAGTGCCAAAAACGGCATTGAAAACCTAACCGGTGCATTATGGTGCACTAAAAAGATGAAAAACTTCCGGGATTGATTTTGATCAAACGGAAGCAATATAAATTGATCCGACTGCACAGGAGACCTCAAGAACCCGTCGGGGCAATTTCAGGAAAATTTCGGCTCGAACCGACATCAGTCAAAAAGTAGTCGAATTAATATGAATAGTAAAGTCAAAGTCAAAATTTTTACTTTACATTTATGACATCATAAAGCCATTTATTAAATGACTTAAATTTGGTGGTTGGTGGCATTAATGGCCAAGATTAAATATGCTTTTGATCTAAAGGCTTAGATTTGGCCAAAATTAGCCAAATTAAATTTTGTGGAAATATGGAGAGAAATGGCATGAAAGGTGTTGAATTTTCATTGGTTGGAAGCCAAATTAATTGGTTTCTTTGTTACTTAAGTCGGCAAACTTGGAACAAAAGGGACCCGTAGCTTATTCAAAGCCAAAACAAAGAAAAAAATTTCCTAAGTGTTTCAAGAGTGAAACTGTGAGCAACCAAGGAGAACCAAGCCAAACATTCAAGTTTTCTTTACAAAAGTGGTAGCAAACTCTTCATTGAAGTCAAGGGAAGCAAGAAATCAAGGTAGTTATCTTTGGTTTGCAGTTTTTCTTACTTTTTCATTGAAAAATCCGTGGGTTAAATAGTGTGAAGGATGAGAAATTTTGTGGTTTGTTTTGGTTGATTTGGTGCTTGGGTTTTGTTAATTGCTTGATTAGAAGAAAAACCATGCAATTTTTTTAAAGAAAAACAAAGTTTTGGTTGGTTTTTCAATGGTAAAACTGTGGGTTACCTATGTGTTTGATGATGGATTCATTATTGTTTAAGTGTTGTAATGCTTTAAATCATGTTTTGGTTAAATGGAAAGCATGATTTGCATGGTTAGAAAGCTTGGAAAAATTTTGATATCTAATAACCCTAAAATGGCCGTGTGGTGTAATTAGGGTTTGGTGAACATTTTTGCATGATTAACTTGATGTTTGGATAGTTAAATTCATGCATTGAATTGTAGAAATGTTGGTTATGAGGTTGAAGGCATGAAAAAAAACGTTATGCATGTTTTACCTAAAATGGCCGTGGGGTATGAATGGTTAAAAACCCTAAGAATTGTGTTGTAAAATGCATGGAAAGTTGGCTTGAAAATGTGCTAGGTAATAGCCTTTGAATAGCCTAAAATTTGGTTGAAAGATTGAAAATTTTTGGCTAGGTTTTGGATAGGAAAACCATGGCTAAATCTAAGGGCAAAATTGAAAGAATTTTGTTGAATGTGGTTCAAAATGTGAATTGGAAAATGTGTGAGCTTTTAGGTAAAATTTTGGGAAACTTTTACATAAAATAGGATTTTGGTATAGTACGTGACAGGTACATATGGTTCGAGGCGTAACTAATGCCGATAGCCTTAAATTTACGCCGAAATGCTGCCGAAATTTTGAAAAAACGGCATTTTGGGTAAAAAGGGAATTGGGAGTAAAAGTTTAGGGTCCGTTCAAAAACTCGAGTCCTTAAAGGAAAATTGAATAAGGGAAACCTAAGGGGTGGTTCATGAATAGTAACCCATCCCCTTAAAAGTGTAAAACGCGAGTGAAACTGAAAAACCGACCCCGAGGGGGGGGCATTTTTGGGAATCGAAGTAAGGGTCTGAGTCGGGTACAGAAAATCCGAGCCTCGAAGACCTAAATCGGGAAAGTCTAGATGAACGTTTTAAATACTTGTAAAACGTCCATTTGAGGCTCTAAAACGATAGAAAATCACTAAACTGACGTAAGGATCGGAATAGTACTTCCCGAGGGTCGGGAAGGTGAAAAATGAAAATAAAATAGAAACGAACCCGGTAATGAATAGAAAAGAGTCAGAAAAGTTTTTAAGAGCTAAAAGTGTAGTCTAGATCGAGGAAATCCCATCAGGGGCATAATTGTAATTTTACCAAAATACAGGGGTAAAATCATAATTTTTAAAAGTTGAGAGAAATAGGGAAAATTATAAATAAAGCCTAAAAAGTTATAAATAGGTTTTATTTAATCTTTTTAATAAAAAATAAAAGCTATCAATGGAAATGAAATTAACAGACAAGGTTTTGTCTGTAGGATCCCAAAATTGACCCGTAAGGAAAGCGATTAAAGATCCAAGAAGGAAAAAAAGAGAAGAAACAGATAAGGTAAGTTCAGACATTTACTTGTCTGTAACATATAGCATTATTATTGCTAACTTTGATGTACTAACTATAGGTTAGGTACATATGTGCTACAAGCAATATTATAGAATAGAGAGAGAGACGCAATGTGCTACGGGCACCATTGAAATGGGACACATAATAAATTGTGCTTCGGGCACTAGAGCGAGGTTAATGAAACTCACTCACATAAATTAAAATGTGAACCATTCCTAACCACGGGGCAATATGAAGTCACCGGGTTAGAACTTTAAAAAGTCGGTAATAAAGCCACTTTTGGCGTACCAGCCTTCCGTACAGGGAGGTAAACTTTGCCTTCGGGGCTATGATGACGAGATTAAGGTTGTGGAGGTCAGCACTAATGTACTGCTCCTAGTCATGTACAACTTTGCCTTCGGGGCTATGATGATGAGATTAAGGCTGTGGAGGTTACCGCTCCCAGTCATGTGCACTAAAATGGTACTGCCAACCTGAGCTCAAAACCAGAACATAATTAAAGATAATTACCTAAAACTGAAACTATGCCATAATTGAGCATAAGACAATTTCGTGAGAGTACTAACACCGTGGTTGATGTATTGTTGATATACTGTGTTGTAGTCAAAGTTACTATTCATGGTGAATAGTGGTCAACATTACTATTTATGATAAATAGTACTATTCATAGAAATTCTATTTCTTGCATGTTTGAACTTACTGAGCTTGTAGCTCACCATTTTTGCTTATGTTGCAGGTAAGCAACCGGCTCACTAGCTTTATATGGCTGGATGGCGGACGGGATAGCAAGTGTCAAATGGGATAGGAGGCCAAGGGATATGGTCTGCCAGAGTCTTTCCGTTGAGCGATAACAGAGAAAGGAAAGAGAAACAGTTCTTTTGTAATAATATATATTTTACGAAAGTACTGTATTATGTAAATTACTTTGTACTTGTAAACAAAGTGATTAGTGGATAATATTTTAGATGATATTAAAAAAAAAATCCCCCAAAAATGTCATGTTTTACAAAAGAGATAGATTAGCCAGCGACCCATGAGAGTACAATCTATCGTAGTTAACTATGAAACTTAACTGTAATAGTATTTTATGATCTCTACGAAGGGCGGGCCACCACAGAAAGAGTTAGACCGATAATAGAGGGTTGTATACCTTTCTTTACCTCTTGCATTGCATATTTGTCAATTATTTTATCTATGTATGAAGCTTGGGATAACGCTATCATTTTGTTCTTTCGATCTCTGAAGAGACGAATGCCTAAAACATAATTAGCTTCTCCCAAGTCCTTCGTGTCAAACTGTTGGTGCAACCAAAGCTCGACCGATGATAAGTTCCCTACATCATTCCTAATTAGCTATATATCATCAACATAGAGTATCAGAAAAACCACTTTTCCATCCTTAATATGTTTATAAACACATGGTTCATCAACGTTCTGCTCAAAACTGAAAGTCTTGATCGCTTGATCAAATCTTTGGTTCCATGAGCGAGATGCTTGCTTTAATCCATAAATGGATCTGAGCAACTTGCAGACTTTCCTTTCTTGGCCTTTCGCTACGAACCCTTCAGGCTGTATCATGTAGATACATTCCTCAAGATGACCATTCAAGAATGCCGTCTTGACATCCATTTGCCAGATCTCGTAATCGAGAGCTGCAGCAATGGACAGAAGAATACAGATAGACTTCAGCATAGTAATAGGCGAAAAGGTTTCATCATAATCGATTCCAGCCTTTTGTGTGTACCCCTTTGCAACTAGTCTAGCTTTGAAAGTTTCCACTCTCCCTTCCGCATCCTTCTTTCTTTTATAGACCCATTTGCATCCAATGGGTTTTATCCCATCTGACAAATCTACAAGTTCCCAAATAGAGTTGGATTTCATAGAATCCATCTCATTGTTCATAGCCTGTTTCCAAGATTTAGAATCAACATCATTTATAGCTTCATCATAGGTGATCAGATCATCCTCATACTCATGAGTCTCAGCCTGGTATACGTCAACATCATACATGAAGAAATTAGGTTTCTTTGAAACCTCCTACTACGACGAGGTACCCTAAATTATTGATTGTCTGCAGGTCTTTCACCGGAACTCAGACTTGCGTCCAAGACCGAAACCTGTGGAGCAGTTCTTTCACTCGATAACTCCTCTAGCACCACTTTGCTTCGAGGCTTAAAGTCATTCATGTGACTTTCCTCCAAGAATGTTGCATGGGTTGAAACAATGACTTTTTGTTCCTTCGGGTTATAGAATAAACCTCCTTTGGTTCCCTTTGGATACCCTTCAAACATGCACAATTCTGATCTCAGTTCCAACTTTTTTGCATCCCCATCCAGTACATGTGCCAGGTAGCCCCATATTCTCATATGTCCAAGGGAGGGCTTCCTGCCACGCCACAATTCATACAGAGTTCTGGGAATTGACTTGCTTGGAACCTGGTTCAGAATATAGCATGCCGTTTGTAAAGCATATCCCCAAAATGATAATGGCAGCTTTGAATAACTCATCATGGACCATACCATACCCAACAAGGTCCTGTTTCTCCTTTCAGCTACACCATTCTGTTGTGGAGTACCAGGTGCAGTTCATTGGAATAATATCTCATTCTCTACAAGATGTCCTAGAAATTCATCGGAAAGGTATTCGCCACCTCTATCAGATCAAAGTGTCTTTATGGATTTATCAAATTGCTTTTCCACTTCCGCACGATACTTTTTGAACTTGTCAAAGGTTTCGCTCTTGCGGTGCATTAGATACACATATCCATATCTTGAGAAATCGTTTATAAAGGAGGCATAATACTCGAACCCTCCTCGTGCTGTGACGTTCAGAGGGCCACATACGTCAATGTGCATAATTTCTAAGAGCTCCTGAGCCCTTGTACCCTTAGCTCCAAAAGACCTCTTAGTCATCTTTCCCTCTAGACAAGACTCACATTGAGGAAGATGTACCTCCTCTAGAGATTCTAGAGGACTGTATTTCACCAATCTTTGAATCCTATCCTGATTAATATAACCAAGTCTTAAATACCAAAGATACGCCTTGTTAGAGTGAGAAACTTTCAACCTTTTAGAATTATCTATTAATTCGGTGTCAAGCAGTGAGTACATCTTTGGTTTGATCAAATATAGGTTTCCATCCATCCATCTAAAACAGATAAAAGACTTATTTCTACGAATATCAACTCTTTTACTAAAAGAAACTGAATAAGAATCCTATATTAAACAAGCTACCGATATAAGGTTCCTCCTAAAATTAGGAACATAAAAACAGTCTTTCAATAAAATAAACCTAAATTAATCAAAATAAAGGTAAATATCTCCCACTGCCTCAGCCACCACCAAGCTGCCATCTTCAGTTCGCAACGAGAGGCTCCTATCATGTAGACTTCTCGTTTCCACGAACCCCTGCATAGAAACACAAACATGATTAGTGGTGCTTGAATCAATGACCCAAGTGTCATTCGATTCTTCCACCAAACACGCTTCCAAGTGGTGAAGTTCCTTACCTTCCTTGCCCTTGGCGGCTAGTAATTCCTGGCAAGCCTTCTTAAAGTGACCTACCTTCCCACAGTGGAAGCACTTGAACTTTTTAGGGTCCTTGGGCTTCTTGTTCTTCTTCTTCTTCTTCCCATCCGAGAGAGGAAGATTAGAAGAACTGGAAGCCGCTTGCTTCTGATTTGGCCTCTTCCTCTTCCATGAGGGTTTGGAAGATTCCGTCGAATTGGCCTCTCCTTTGGGTTGGACCATATCCCTATCCCTAATCATCTGCTCCTAAGCTTGGAGTTGCTTCATGAGCTCGGTATGTCCTAACTCCCTTGTCGCCAGATCGTATGCAGCCTTAAACCCTACAAAATCTTTAGACAGAGTTTTGAACACCATCTCGATCTGGGTGTTGTAGTCCAACTCAACACCGTTCTCGGTAGCCTCAGTAAAGAATCCCATTAGAGTGATCATATGGTCCTTCATCGGAGTCCCTGCCTTCTGCTCGGAGTTCATAATGCTGGTTATAGCGGACTATCGAGCTAATATTTCTTGGCCTCCGAACATGTCCTCCAGATTTTCCATGATCTCCTCAACAACTTGATAAGTCTCATGCTGCTTTTATAAAGCACTCGTCATGCTAACCAGTATGTAGCACCGAGCTATCTCATTGGATTCTCTCCAACGACTGTAGGTAATCGAGATTTCCTTAAGTGCTATGTCAGGTTTGGGCCCTGGTGGCATGGTGTTAGGAAATGCCCTAAGTATTAGAGACATTTTGATGTATTCATTTTGAACTGGATAATAAAATTATACTTAGAGGTTATTCATTACATTGCTATCTGTCCTCGTCTTATTTACACGTTAAAGTAAATGTAAGCAAATATGGCTCACTGACTGCTTGTGTTAAAACTGTTAGAACGTTGCATGCAATGGACTTTTGTATGCGAGAAGACAATGTTCTAAAGTTAGCAGTCTAAACTATGGTCTGTAGTCTATGGGGTTAAACCGAGCATCTAACTCATGTTAAGACTATTATGTTGTCTAAAGCCTTAGAGGGGACGGTCTGTCTTGACTGTCTGGAGCTGGACTCCCAAGTAGAGACATGGATATATTGCTTGGTGGTGACATATTAGACCGGGACTAAAGCGTGATTGATCTACGTAGTCCGCTATGAGTGGATCAATCTGCTTTTGACGTTCATTATGCAATAACCTTAATCCTGAGTAAATGAACTACTTCATGTATATGACTTGTGTACTTTGATGTTCCAATGGCTAAAGCGTCTCAGAGGGTAGTAAGCTTATAGACCGGCTCGTTGGGTGCATGACTTGTATACGATGAAGAGTTTGTTTGCAGATATCGGAATCATAGCTCTGAGGAGTTAAAGGTATCCTCTTAAAGGCATTATACTGAATGTGAAAATGGACAAGGCCTTGGGTCGTCTGCTGGGCAGATGACTTCTTATTCACATATGGTGAATAATCATTTTCTTGATTCGGTAGTATAATGGAACTTTAAGATAGCCTGATCAGTAGGATTAAACGGACTTTGACCTAAGGCTGATCATGGATATCATATGAGGGTTTTGCATATATGACAAGGTCATTGGATGGTAGCTCGTCACAGGCTTACGTAATACGGTATATAATTGGGAGTTCAGTTTCAGGTTTATAGTGGTGTGACTCTGAAATTAGTGATCATATGATTGAGTTGTTCGGTACAGAATGATGATCATATGGAATCACGGGAGCCCGATTATATATGTCCAATCAGTCCCTCTACTAGCTCCACATAATTCCTTAACGTTTGGCAAATTGATTTGTGTATGCTATTGGCTAGTTTATTATGCATGGATGGTGATGTCACAGGATTAGGATGGTAGACAAGATTCTCTCCGGTTGGATTCAGATTTTGTTTTGGATAATAGAGTACACAATTATTCGAACTCCAAATAAAGTTGCCATGATTTTATTTGAGATTGGATTGGAGTTGTAGAAAATTATCCATGAGAACAAGAATATGAAATACAACCGTTTTGTGGAATTTGAAATTTGAATTTTGAAATTTGAAATTTGAATTTTGAAATTTGAAATTTGAATTTTGAATTTGAAATTTGAATTTGAAATTTGAATTTGAAATTCGAATTTGAAATTTGAATTTGAAATTTAAATTTGAAATTTGAAATTTGAAATTTGAAATTTGAATTTGAAATTTGAATTTGAAATTTGAAATTCAAATTTTGAATCACAGTCCAAGTAGGATTCGAATTTGTTGTGGAAAATCCACAAGGTTTGAAATTCGAATTTGAGTTGGATTTGGAGAGGATAATCTTGTTAGAATCCTACTTGAATTTTGAATCCAAATCCCAACAAATAAGGGACGAAATTTTGAGGATAATCCTCATGAAAGATTTCGGATTTTGTGGATAGGATTCAAGGGAATATTCAAGCTTTAATCCTAGTTGAATTTGGATTCTCTCTCCTCCTAAAAGTGGCCGAAAATTTGGAGAGATTTTCTCCTTGTGAATTTCGGATTTTTTGGTTGAAAAAGGGAGATAAGATTCTAGCTAAAATCTTGTTAAGATTTGGATTGGATTTATCTAGCAAAAACCGAATTTATTTGGGAGATTTTCCCTTTGGAAAATTCGGATTTTTTTGGGTTTGGATAAGGGAAAATATCTTTTCCTAGTCCAATTCGAATTCAGAGAATCACCTCATGCAGGTCTATAAATAGAGGTCCTGCCACTCCAGTTCTCTCAGACCACAGACTCTCAGGTGAGCAGGCTTATTGTTGCACAGCTCATCGTGACAATAAAGTTCTTTAGAGATCTGGGTGGTCGGAAGAAGACTAGCAGTGCTAGCATACCGATCGAGGTTCAGAGTGCCCACACACTCAGCCATTCGGGAATTGGAGAATAGTAGAGAAGGCTAGTTGGTTGAAGCCTCCAGTCACTCTCCTCCTGTTCATTGGCGTCCTTGAGGTATGAGTTTTAATTGTTGTTGATTTATTGTATATGGCATCATGAGATATTTAACGATCTTAAAATTTTTATTGTTCCGCTGCGCCACTCTGATACGTTTTTACCGGTTTATTTTCCTACAATTGGTATCAGAGCCATCTCATGACTATGCCATGTACATAAATTAGACAATTACTTAGTCTTTTTATTTATGTATGGATTTGATATTTAGAGAGTGGCATTCTAGGGTTCCTTTATGCTGTTATCATGGATTATGTATATAGTATGTGGTTATTTTAATTTTTTGAATTATTATAGGCATGCTTGTTTATGCCGGTTATGGTTCCTTAGAATTTAGAAAAATTGTATCTAGGAATTTTTTATGTAACCATGGGAGCAGTTTATTTACACTGTAATTTTCCCATGGATTTTAATTTTGTCTCTTAGAATTTTTTATGGATAGAATTTTGTACACCGGAAACGGTATAGGAATTTTTTATGTAATTATTCTTGGAGGAGATTGAAGATTGAAGACCGTAATTTATTTTTCCCAAAAGTTAAATTTAAATTAAAGGTTGAAATTTTGATTATGTGGAAAATTTCAATTTAATTGGGATTCAAATTAATTTTTGGAGATCCTAAAAGATAAATTGGAATATGGCACGAAAATCGAGACACGACCCCTCGGGATAGGCCGACAAACCTTGGTGGGGCTGCAGCCCCTGCCCTCGGGCAGGATGGGGCTGCGGCAGCCCCTGTGCAGGCCCACACCACCCACGGCCGCAGGCTCTGCCTGCAGCCAGGGGTGGCCGTGGCCTGCCCAAGGCTGGCCGCAGCCTGGGTGTGCAGCCACTGGCTGCAGGCGCTGCCTGCAGCCTGCCGGCTGCTGCGCCCAGTCTGGGCGTGCAGCCTGGCGCTGCAGGCTTGGCCTGCAGCCCGGCAGGGCTGCACAAGGGGCAGCCGTGGGCTGCCAGCCCCTCCGGGGTTGGTGGCTGCCCACGGCGGCTGCCGCCTACGGGGGTGGCGGTCCGACGGTCCAAAAATCAGAAAATTTTGATTTTTAAATTTGAGATTTAATTTTAAATCATGTTTAAAAATATGTAATTGAAAATTTGAAATTTTTGAAATTACATATTATTACACATGATGATTAAAATTGTTTAAAATTTGAATTAGAAATTTAAATTTGAAATTCGAATTTGGTATTTGAATTTGAAATTTAAATTTTTGGAGATTTAAATTTTAAATAATTCTTGGGATGAGAAATAAATGGAGAGGCTACATAAAGATGGATACAAGAAGACGAAACAAAATTCAAGACCCAAAGAATGCTTTGGATGGAATTTTGTAATCTTTATTTTCTTTGTTCTAGGATGGAACCATGGCTTGGTTATTCTGTCAATTATTTTTTCTGTGATATGTCATGGATGTATAAATATGTATTGATGGATGTTTTGTATGCATATTTGATAACATGTCATATAGGATAGGTAAGTGCCGCTCATACTATATTGATCATACATAATTTGTCAAAACTTGCATGTTTTTCAAAATATTGAGTGGGAGAGGGTTTCAAACAAAACCCACGGCCTCCATTGTTGATCCATATGTGAAAGCATGGTAACGCCTCGCGTCAGTTCCGACCTGACCACACCCTTCGGTAGGTGTTTACCGCCGCCGGTATACTAGATTGGATCTCCTATGTGGAAAACGTGTTCGGGTGCGATTCTATTCATGACCACCCCTCGGTGGCTTGGTAGGACGTGGATCGGGCTACGTAAACAATGGTTATACACTCAAGACTCGTTTAGTTATTAACCTTCCCTAGAAGCTCTGTTAACTAAACTGGTGGCCAAATAAGCGGTTATTAATATATGTCTTAACCTTGGAGGATTTAAGGTAACATATATTAATTGGACGGGGTCCATGTTCCGGCTATTTGTTCTCATGACCACCCCTCGGTGGCTTGGGGCAATAGGTGCTGAGAATTACCGTTGCAATGCTACATGTTTTTTTTTCAAGTTTCATGTAGGAACATACTTGTATGTTTTATTTGCTAAATTATCTGCATATTTGCTTGGGCTTTGTAATGATGTCTAGTATAATTTTATTTCAGTTCAAAATGTCACCGACACCCCTCATTTCGATACTTACTGAAAATAAGTTGAATGGCGACAATTATAAAGATTGGAAAAGAAATCTATTAATAGTTCTCAGCTGTGAGAGACACAAGTTCGTACTGGACGAACCATGCCCACCTGGGCCCAAACCTGACACACCACTTGAGGAGGTCCCGGTTGCCTATAATCGTTGGAGAGAATCCAATGAAATAGCTCGATGCTACATCCTTGCTAGCATGACGAGTGCTTTACAAAAGCAGCATGAGACTTATCAAGTTGCTGGGGAGATCATGGATAATCTGGAGGATATGTTCGGAGGCCAAGAAAAATTGGCTCGACAGTCCGCTATCACCAGCATTATGAACTCCAAGCAAAAGGCTGGTGCTCCGGTGAAGGACCATATGATCACTCTAATGGGATTCTTCGCTGAGGCTGCCGAAAATGGTGCTGAGTTAGACTACAACACCCAGATCGAGATGGTGTTCAAGACTCTGTCTAAAGATTTTGTGGGGTTTAAGGCCGCATACAATCTGGCGACAAAGGAGTTAGGACTTACCGAGCTCATGAAGCAACTACAGGCTTATGAGCGGATGATCAGGGATGAAGATGTGGTCCGACCTAAAGGAGAGGCCAATTTGGCGGAATCTTCCAATCCCTCACGGAAGAGGAAGAGGCCAAATAAGAAGCAAGTGGCTTCTAGTTCTTCTAATCCTCCTGTCTCGGACGGGAAGAAGAAGAAGAAGAACAAGAAGCCAAAGGACCCTAAAAAGTCCAAATGCTTCCACTGTGGGAAGGTAGGTCACTTCAAGAAGGCTTGCCGGGAATTCCTAGCCTCCAAGGGCAAGGAAGGTAAGGAACTTCATTATTTGGAAGCGTGTTTGGTGGAAGAATCGAAAGACACATGGGTCATTGATTCGGGCGCCACTAATCATGTTTGTGTTTCGATGTAGGGGTTCGTGGAAACGAGAAGTCTACATGATAGGAGCCTCTCGTTGCGGACTGGAGATGGTAGCTTTGTGGTGGCTGAGGCAGTGGGAGACGTTCATCTTTATTTTGATCAATTTAGGTTTATTTTATTGAAAGACTGTTTTTTATGTTCCTAATTTTAGGAGGAACCTTATATCGGTAGCTTGTTTAATAAAGGATTCTTATTCAGTTTCTTTTAGTAAAAGAGTTGATATTCGTAGAAATAAGTCTTTTATCTGTTCTGGATGGATGGATGGAAACCTATATTTGATCAGACCAAAGATGTACTCACTGCTTGACACTGAATTAATTGATAACTCTAAAAGGTTGAAAGTTTCTCACTCTAACAAGGCGTATCTTTGGCATTTAAGACTTGGTCATATTAATCAGGATAGGATTCAAAGATTGGTGAAAGACGGTCCTCTGGAATCTCTGGAGGAGGTACGACTTCCCCAATGTGAGTCTTGTCTAGAGGGTAAGATGACTAAGAGGTCTTTTGGAGCTAAGGGTACAAGGGCACAGGAGCTCTTAGAAATTGTGCACACTGACGTATGTGGCCCCATGAACGTCACAGCACGAGGAGGGTTCGAGTACTATGTCTCTTTCATAGATGATTACTCGAGGTATGGATATGTGTATCTGATGCACCGCAAGAGCGAAACCTTTGACAAGTTCAAAGAGTATCGTGCGGAAGTGGAAAAGCAATTGGATAAATCCATAAAGACACTTCGATCTGATCGAGGTGGCGAATACCTCTCCGATGAATTTCTAGGACATCTTGTAGAGAATGGGATATTATCCCAATTGACTGCACCTGGTACTCCACAACAGAATGGTGTAGCCGAAAGGAGAAACAGGACCCTATTGGATATGGTACGGTCCATGATGAGTTACTCAACGCTGCCATTATCATTTTGGGGACATGCTTTACAAACGGCGTGCTATATTCTGAACCAGGTTCCGAGCAAATCAATTCCTAGAACTCCGTATGAATTGTGGCGTGGCAGGAAGCCCTCCCTTGGACATATGAGAATATGGGGCTGCCCGGCACATGTACTGGATGGGGATGCGAAGAAGTTGGAACCAAGATCAGAATTATGCATGTTTGTAGGGTATCCAAAGGGAACTAAAGGAGGTCTGTTCTATAACCCGAAGGAACAAAAGGTCATTGTCTCAACCCATGCGACATTCTTGGAGGAAAGTCATATGAATGACTTTAAGCCTCGAAGCAAAGTGGTGCTAGAGGAGTTATCGGGTGAAAGAACTGCTCCACAGATTTCGGTCTTGGACACAAGTCCGAGTTCCAGTGAAAGACCTGCAGACGATCAACAATTTAGGGTGCCTCGTCGTAGTGGGAGGGTTTCGAAGAAACCTAATTTCTTTATGTATGATGCTGAGGTATACCAGGCCGAGGCTCATGAGCATGAGGAAGATCCGGTCACATATGATGAAGCTATAAAGGATGTTGATTCTAGATCTTGGAAACAGGCTATGAACAATGAGATGGATTCTATGAAATCCAACTCTGTTTGGGAACTTGTAGATTTGCCGGATGGGATAAAACCCATTGGATGCAAATGGGTCTACAAAAGAAAGAAGGATGCGGAAGGGAGAGTGGAAACTTTCAAAGCTAGACTGGTTACAAAGGGATACACGCAAAAGGCTGGAATCGATTACGAGGAAACCTTTTCGCCTGTTGCTATGCTGAAGTCTATCCGTATTCTTCTGTCCATTGCTGCGGCTCTCGATTACGAGATCTGGCAAATGGATGTCAAGACGGCATTCTTGAATGGCCATCTTGAAGAGTGTATCTATATGATACAGCCCGAAGGGTTCGTAGCAAAAGGCCAAGATAGGAAAGTCTGCAAGTTGCTTAGATCCATTTATGGATTAAAGCAGGCATCCCGCTCATGGAACCAGAGGTTTGATCAAGCGATTAAGACATTTGGTTTTGAGCAGAACGTTGATGAACCTTGTGTTTATAAACGTATTAAGGATGGAAAAGTGGTCTTTCTGATACTCTATGTTGATGATATACTACTCATTGGGAATGATGTAGGGAACTTATCATCAGTCAAGCTTTGGTTACACCAGCAGTTTGACATGAAGGACTTGGGAGAAGCTAATTATGTTCTAGGCATTCGTCTCTTCAGAGATCGAAAGAACAAAATGATAGCGTTATCCCAAGCTTCATACATAGATAAAATAATTGACAAATATGCAATGCTAGAGGCAAAGAAAGGCTCACAACCTTCGATTGCCGGTTTAACTCTTTCATTGGATGACTGTCCCAAGACATCGGAAGAAAGAGAGCGTATGAGTAAGGTCCCTTATGCATCCGCTGTGGGTAGCCTTATGTATGCTATGCTTTGCACTCGCCCGGACATATGTTTTGCAGTAGGTATGGTGAGTCGATATCAAGCGAATCCTGGAACCAAGCACTGGCAAGCAGTAAAGCATATACTCAAGTATCTTAAGAGAACGAGGGATTATATGCTAGTGTATTCTGGAGGGGACCTAACACCCGTAGGATACACGGACTCAGACTTCCAGACTTGTAAGGATTCGAGGAAATCGACATCTGGATCAGTGTTTTTGCTCGGAGGAGGCGCCATTGTGTGGAGGAGCGTGAAGCAGGGCTGCACAGCTGACTCTACTATGGAGGCTGAGTATGTGGCTGCGGCTGAGGCATCTAAAGAAGCGGTTTGGCTCCGCAAGTTCTTTAGAGACCTTGAGGTCATTCCGGGTGTTGACAAGCCTATCACACTTTACTGTGATAATACAGGAGCTATTGCCAACACAAGGGAATCTCGGCACCATAAGAGGACCAAGCACATCGATCGGAGGTATCACATAATTAGAGGGCATGTGGAGACAGGACAAGTGGATGTATGTAAGATCGCGTCCGAGGACAACATCGCTGATCCCTTTACTAAGACTTTGGTAGCTAGAAGCTTTGAGAGGCATGTAGAGGCGATGGGGATGCGTAACATGGCACATCTGCTGGCTTAGGGCAAGTGGGAGATTGTTAGGAAATGCCCTAAGTATTAGAGACATTTTGATGTATTCATTTTGAACTGGATAATAAAATTATACTTAGAGGTTATTCATTACATTGCTATCTGTCCTCGTCTTATTTACACGTTAAAGTAAATGTAAGCAAATATGGCTCACTGACTGCTTGTGTTAAAACTGTTAGAACGTTGCATGCAATGGACTTTTGTATGCGAGAAGACAATGTTCTAAAGTTAGCAGTCTAAACTATGGTCTGTAGTCTATGGGGTTAAACCGAGCATCTAACTCATGTTAAGACTATTATGTTGTCTAAAGCCTTAGAGGGGACGGTCTGTCTTGACTGTCTGGAGCTGGACTCCCAAGTAGAGACATGGATATATTGCTTGGTGGTGACATATTAGACCGGGACTAAAGCGTGATTGATCTACGTAGTCCGCTATGAGTGGATCAATCTGCTTTTGACGTTCATTATGCAATAACCTTAATCCTGAGTAAATGAACTACTTCATGTATATGACTTGTGTACTTTGATGTTCCAATGGCTAAAGCGTCTCAGAGGGTAGTAAGCTTATAGACCGGCTCGTTGGGTGCATGACTTGTATACGATGAAGAGTTTGTTTGCAGATATCGGAATCATAGCTCTGAGGAGTTAAAGGTATCCTCTTAAAGGCATTATACTGAATGTGAAAATGGACAAGGCCTTGGGTCGTCTGCTGGGCAGATGACTTCTTATTCACATATGGTGAATAATCATTTTCTTGATTCGGTAGTATAATGGAACTTTAAGATAGCCTGATCAGTAGGATTAAACGGACTTTGACCTAAGGCTGATCATGGATATCATATGAGGGTTTTGCATATATGACAAGGTCATTGGATGGTAGCTCGTCACAGGCTTACGTAATACGGTATATAATTGGGAGTTCAGTTTCAGGTTTATAGTGGTGTGACTCTGAAATTAGTGATCATATGATTGAGTTGTTCGGTACAGAATGATGATCATATGGAATCACGGGAGCCCGATTATATATGTCCAATCAGTCCCTCTACTAGCTCCACATAATTCCTTAACGTTTGGCAAATTGATTTGTGTATGCTATTGGCTAGTTTATTATGCATGGATGGTGATGTCACAGGATTAGGATGGTAGACAAGATTCTCTCCGGTTGGATTCAGATTTTGTTTTGGATAATAGAGTACACAATTATTCGAACTCCAAATAAAGTTGCCATGATTTTATTTGAGATTGGATTGGAGTTGTAGAAAATTATCCATGAGAACAAGAATATGAAATACAACCGTTTTGTGGAATTTGAAATTTGAATTTTGAAATTTGAAATTTGAATTTTGAAATTTGAAATTTGAATTTTGAATTTGAAATTTGAATTTGAAATTTGAATTTGAAATTCGAATTTGAAATTTGAATTTGAAATTTAAATTTGAAATTTGAAATTTGAAATTTGAAATTTGAATTTGAAATTTGAATTTGAAATTTGAAATTCAAATTTTGAATCACAGTCCAAGTAGGATTCGAATTTGTTGTGGAAAATCCACAAGGTTTGAAATTCGAATTTGAGTTGGATTTGGAGAGGATAATCTTGTTAGAATCCTACTTGAATTTTGAATCCAAATCCCAACAAATAAGGGACGAAATTTTGAGGATAATCCTCATGAAAGATTTCGGATTTTGTGGATAGGATTCAAGGGAATATTCAAGCTTTAATCCTAGTTGAATTTGGATTCTCTCTCCTCCTAAAAGTGGCCGAAAATTTGGAGAGATTTTCTCCTTGTGAATTTCGGATTTTTTGGTTGAAAAAGGGAGATAAGATTCTAGCTAAAATCTTGTTAAGATTTGGATTGGATTTATCTAGCAAAAACCGAATTTATTTGGGAGATTTTCCCTTTGGAAAATTCGGATTTTTTGGGTTTGGATAAGGGAAAATATCTTTTCCTAGTCCAATTCGAATTCAGAGAATCACCTCATGCAGGTCTATAAATAGAGGTCCTGCCACTCCAGTTCTCTCAGACCACAGACTCTCAGGTGAGCAGGCTTATTGTTGCACAGCTCATCGTGACAATAAAGTTCTTTAGAGATCTGGGTGGTCGGAAGAAGACTAGCAGTGCTAGCATACCGATCGAGGTTCAGAGTGCCCACACACTCAGCCATTCGGGAATTGGAGAATAGTAGAGAAGGCTAGTTGGTTGAAGCCTCCAGTCACTCTCCTCCTGTTCATTGGCGTCCTTGAGGTATGAGTTTTAATTGTTGTTGATTTATTGTATATGGCATCATGAGATATTTAACGATCTTAAAATTTTTATTGTTCCGCTGCGCCACTCTGATACGTTTTTACCGGTTTATTTTCCTACACATGGTTCGTCCAGTACGAACTTGTGTCTCTTGCAGCTGAGAATTATCAACAGACTTATTTTCCAATCTTTATAATTATCACCATTTAGTTTATTCTCAGTAAGTATTGAAATGAGGGGTGTTGGTGACATTTTGAACTGAAATAAAATTATACTAGACATCATTACAAAGCCCAAGCAAATATACAGATAATTTAGCAAATAAAACATATAAGTATGTTCCTACATGAAACTTGAAAAACATGTAGCATTGCAACGGTAATTCTCAACACCTATTGTCCCAAGCCACAGAGGGGTGGTCATGAAACAAATAGCCGGAACAAGGACCTCGTCTAATTAATATATATTGACTTAAATCTTCCAAGGTTAAGACATATATTAATAACCGCTTATTTGGTCACTAGTAGTTAACAAAGCTTCTAGGAAAGGTTAATAATTAAACGAGTCTTGAGTATATAACCATTGTTTACGTAGCCCGATCCACATCCTACCAAGCCACCGAGGGGTGGTCATGAATAGGATCGTACCCGAACACGTTTTCTATATGGGAGATCCAATCTAGTATACCGGCGGCGGTAAACACCTACCAAGGGGTGTGGTCAGGGCGGAACTGACGCAAGGCGTTACCATGCTTTCACATATGGATCAACAATGGAGGCCGTGGGTTTTGTTTGAAACCCTCTCCCACTCAATATTTTGAAAAACATGTAAGTTTTGACAAATATGTATGATCAATATAGTATGAGCGGCACTCACCTATCCTATATGACATGTTATCAAATATGCACATAAAACATCCATCAATACATATTTATACATCCATGACATATCACAGAAAAAATAATTGACAGAATAACCAAGCCATGGTTCTATCCTAGAACAAAGAAAATAAAGATTACAAAATTCCATCCAAAGCATTCTTTGGGTCTTGAATTTTGTTTCGTCTTCTTGTATCCATCTTTATGTAGCCTCTCCATTTATTTCTCATCCTAAGAATTATTTAAAATTTAAATTCTAAAAATTTAAATTTCAAATTCAAATTCCAAATTCGAATTTCAAATTCAAATTTTAAATTCAAATTTTAAACATCATGTGTAATAATATGTAATTTCAAAAATTTTAAATTTTCAATTACATATTTTTAAATATGATTTAAAATTAAATCTCAAATTTAAAATTCAAAATTTTGGATCTTCGAACCGTCACCCCACCGCCCACAGAAGCCGACAGCCGTCGTGCGTAGCCCCCAGCCCCCGGCCACCCCTTGTGCAGCCCCAGGCTGCACGGCCAGGTTGTGGCCAGCCTTGGAGGGCCATGGCTGCCCTCGGCTGCAGGCCAAGCCTGCGGCTGTGGGTGGTCATGGCCTGCACAGGGGCTGCCATAGCCCCATCCTGCCCGAGGGCAGGGGCTACAGTCCCATCAAGGCCTGATGGCCTATCCCGAAGGGTCGTGTCTCGATTTTCAAGCCATATTCCAATTTACCCATTAGGATCTCCAAAATTAATTTGAATCCCAATTAAATTGAAATTTTCCACACAATCAAAATTTCAACCTTTAAATTAAATTTAACTTTTGGGAAAAACAAATTACGGTCTTCAAACTTCAATCTCCTCCAAGAATAATTATATAAAATTTCCTAAACTATTTCCGATGTACAAAAACTCTAACCATAATAATTCTAAGAGACAAAAAATTAAAATCCATTAGAAAATTACAGTATTGATAAACTGCTCCCATGGTTACATAAAAATTCCTAGATACAATTTTCTAAATTCTAGGGAACCATAACTGGTATAAACAAGCATGCTTATAATAGTTTAAAAAATTAAAATAATCACATACTACATACATAATCCATGATAACAACACAAAGGAATCCTATAATGCCACTCTCTAAATATCAAATCCATACATAAATAAAAAGACTAATTAATTGTCTAATTTATGTGCATGGTATAGTCATGAGATGGCTTTGATACCAATTGTAGGAAATAAATGGATAAAAACGTATCAGAGTAGTGCAACAGAACAATAAAAATTTTTCAAGATCGTTAAATATCTTATGATGCCATATACAATAAACCTACAACAATTTAAACTCATACCTCAAGGACACCAATCTTGTAGGAGGAGAATGACCAGAGGGCTTCAACCAACTAGCCTTCTTTACTATTCTCCAATTTCCAAATGGCTGAGTGTGTGGGCACTCTGAACCTCGATCGGTATGCTAGCACTACTAGTCTTCTTCCGACCACCCAGATCTCTAAAGAACTTATTGTCACGGTGAGTTGTGCAACAATAAGCCTGCTCACCTGAGAGTCTGTGGTCTGAGAGAACTGGAGTGGCCGAACCTCTATTTATAGACTTGCATGAGGTGATTCTCTGAATTCGAATTGGATTAGGAGAAGATATTCTCCATTATCCACAACCAAAAAATCTGAATTTTCCAAGGGGAAAATCCTAACAAAATTTTGGCCATTCTAGGATTATCCAATTCAAATCCAAACAAGATTTTAACTTGAACTTTATCTCCCTTTTTTTCAACCAAAAAATCTGAAAATCCTTAAGGATTTTCACCAAATATTTTCGGCCACAAAAGATAAGGGAAGAAATCAAAATTCCACTAGGATTTTCAAGCTTGAATCTTATCTCATCCTTATCCAAAATAACCGAAAATCTCCTAGGAGATCTTCCTCAAAATTTTGGCCATAATCAGGGAGGAGAGAATCTAAATTCAACTAGGATTGAAACTTAAATTTTTCCCTGAACCTTATCCACAAAAAATCTGAAAATTCCATGAGGATAATCCTCAAAATTTTCATTCATTATTGTTAGGATTTGGATTCAAAATTCAAATAGGATTCTAACATGATTTTCCTCTCCATATCTAACTCAAATTCGAATTTCATTCCTTGTGGATTTACCACAAAAATTCGAATCCTACTTGGACTGTGATTCAAAATTTGAATTTCAAATTTCAAATTCAAATTTCAAATTCAAATTTCAAATTTCAAATTTCAAATTTCAAATTTCAAATTTCAAATTTAAATTTCAAATTTCAAATTTAAATTTCAAATTCAAATTTCAAATTCAAATTTCAAATTCAAATTTCAAATTTCAAAATTCAAAATTCAAATTTCAAACTCCACAAAAAGTTGTATTTCAAATTCTTGTTCTCATGCATAATTTTCTACAACTCTAATCCAATCTCAAATAAAATCATGACAACTTTATTTGGAGTTCGAATAATTGTGTACTCTATTATCCAAAACAAAATCTAAATCTAACCGGAGAGAATCTTGTCAACCATTCTAATCCTATGTCAACACCATCCATGCATAATCAACTAGCCAATAGCATACACAAATCAATTTGCCAAACATTAAGGAATTATGTGGAGCTAGTAGAACGACCAATTGGACATATATAATCGGGCTCCCGTAAATCCATATGATCATCATTCTTTACCGAACAACTCAATCATATGATCACTAATTTCAGAGTCACACCACTATAAACCTAAAACTGAAATCCCAATTATATACCGTATTACGTAAGCCTATGACAAGCTATCATCCAATGACCTTGTTATGTATGCAGAACCCTCATATGATATCCATGATCAGCCTTAGGTCAAAGTCTGTTTAATCCTACTGATCAGGCTATCTTAAAGTTCTATTATACTACCGAATAAGAAAATGATTATTCACCATATGTGAATAAGAAGTCATCCGCCCAGCAGATGACCCAAGGCCTTGTCCATTTTCACATTCAGTATAATGCCTTTAAGAAAATACCCTTAACTCCTCATTAGAGCTATGATTTCGATATCTGTAAACGAACCCTTCATCATATACTAGTCATGCACCCAACGAATCGGTCTATAAGCTTACTACCTCTGAGACGCTTTAGCCATTGGAACATCAAAGTACACAAGTCATATATATGAAGCTGTCCATCTACTCAGGATTAAGGTTACTGCACAATGAACGTCAAAAGCAAATCGATCCACTCAAAGCAGACTTCGTAGATCAATCATGCTTTAGTCCCGGTCTAATATGTCACTACCAAGCAACATATCTATGTCTCTACTTGGGAGTCTATGCTCCAGACAGTCAAGACAAACTGTCCCCTCAAAGGCTTTAGATAATGTAATAGTCTTAACATGAGTTAGATGCTCGGTCTAACCCCATAGACTACAGACCATAGTTTAGACCACTTACTTTAGAGCATTGTCTTCTCGCATACAAAAGTTCATCGCATGCAACGTTCTAACAGTTTTAACACAAGCAGTTAGGGAGCCATATTTGCTTACATTTACTTTAACATGTAAATAAAATTGAGGACAGATAGCAATGTAATGAATAACCTCTATATATAATTTTATTATCCAGTTTAAAATAAATACATCAAAATGTCTCTAATGCTTAGGGCATTTCCTAACATCCCTGGCATGATCTCGATTTCCAATGAAATCTTTCTTTCTGGTGGTAACCCTGGCAATTCCTCTGGGAACACATCAAGAAATTCATTGACAACTAGAACCTCTTCTGGTTGCAATTCCTTTTCTTAGTCACATTGGTGACATAAGCTAGGTATCCAACACAGCCACTAACTATTAGCTTTTTTTCTTTCATTGCATTGATCATCATCTTCTTTGATTAACGAGATGTATCGACATATTCGAAACTTTCCATGTTGTCCGGTCGAAAGACTATTTTTCGCTTTCGACAGTCGATAGTGGCCTGGTATTTTCCCAGGAAATCCATTCCTAGGATCACGTCATAGTTGACGATCTTTACTATGATCAATTCAACATATAGCTCCCTATTTGCCACAATTACCGGCACATGACGTAACCAGTAATTTGACAGCATCACTTCCCTCGAAGGTAGAGCTGTCCTAAAAGTCATTCCTATAAGGTCTTTAGTATACCCTAGCTTGTCAGCAAATTTATGGGACACAAAAGAATGTGTGGCTCCTGAATCAAAAAGGACACATGCCACATGGTTAAATATAGAAATCTGACCTATAACCACATTGGATGTTCCCACTTTAGCAACTTCCTTGGTAAAAATAGTGACATGAGCATCTGGTCGTGAAGTTTGTTATGGGTGCTCAAACCATACTGGTGGTACTCCTGAAGGTCCTTCTATCCTTCCCTGTAATGCATGAGCTTGAGGTAGTTGCTGACATGGAGGATACTGTTGGCGCTGCTGCACTGGCCCTGGGATATTCTGGCAGTTCATTGGACAGTGCTTTGTAAAATGTCCTTCTCTTCTGCATTGATAACAAGCAGTAATGCCAACTTTACATCGGCCTGGATGCTTCCTTCCACATGTAGCACATGTGGGAAAACTTGGCCCTGAGCCCTGGCTGGTCTTCCACTATTGATTGCGGGTGTCCTGACTTCTATTTCATGAGAAATTTCCCTTTCTTTTACCCTACTATGGTTGGGAGCCTTGAGGGTTAGGCTGATTTGGTCTATTTTGGGCAGATTTACTACCCTGTCCTGTCTGTATCCCTGCTTGTGCTGATTTAGCAAGGATCTTCTCTTTCTTTTTGGCTTCCCATACCTTCTCTCTTTCCTCTTTCTACCTGAGCAAGTGACATTTAGCCCTGAGGGCTTTACTTACATAGTCTGCCACTGAAGTAGGCGATACTGGCCCACTATCAACTACCACTGTAATCTCTAGCCTGAACATGCAAATCATTTTCTGAATCTTTTCTCTTTTGGTTGGCACTACGTATGGGCATAACCTGGATAACTGATCAAATTTGTGACACACTTCGCTCACTGACTGGTTTCCTTGCTTTAATTCAGTAAATTCTTTCTGTTAATGGTGAAGAGCAACTGGATCATAATACTTCCGATTAAACTCTTTCAGAAATTCTTCCCAAGTCATGTTGGTCACATCTCTCCTCATGCAGACAGTATCCCACCAAAAACGGGCATCCTTTTTCAGCATGAAGGACGTGCACAGAATCTTCTCTTGATCTGTTAGATTCATGAAATCAAGGATCCTCTATAGTGAAGAAAGCCACTCCTCTGCCTCAAGTGGGTCAATTGAACCTTCGAATTCTAGCGGCTTTATCTGATGGAATCGTTCATATAAGGGTTCCTGATTCACCCTCAGTTAGGGCTGCTGAACCTTTGGGATGACTGGTGGCTCTGCTGGTACTGTTTTAGTCGCCTGGGAAGCATTGCCCTCTTCTTGGGCCTGTCTTTGTTGTTTAATAACAGAAAGTCACTGTCGTAGTTCAGCATTTTCTTTCATTTAATTTTCAAGGAGAGCTTGTACCTCCTCCAACCTCTTAGCTAATGTAGGGTGTCGATGTAGGTGACCCCTCTAGCTTAGGTCGTCCACCTTATCTTACTTGCTTTCTTTATTCTTTGCTTATTCTTACTTAGCTTGCTTGTCTTTATAACTTTCTTCTTTTTGGGGGTTTAAAAGAATTGTTCTTGAAAAACTAGAAATATTTTTTTGTTTTTTTAAAACTTGACTGAATGAAACTATTGTTCTTTGAAATCGTGTATACCTAAATATATACGTACTACTTAATATTTTTTTCCCAAAATATATTTTGCGGTCTTGTTACTTTAAAGTACGTAAAAATAAAAACATACTTTTAAGCTTGTTTCACTACTTTACATACTACACTCTTGTCTTATCTTTATACATATACATCACTATTACACTTTCTTTCTTTATCACTTTAATTACAGCGGAACTCTGCAAAACGGAACCACAACCCGTCCATGACATCGCTGGGATCTGCCTGCCAGTCCGCTACTTTTGTTTCATATTGCTGGTTGCTTACCTTTATTACCTATATCACAAATAGACTAATGAGCTAAAGCTCAGTAAGTACAAACATACAAGTAAATAAGCTGAATACACCACACTGAGGGTTAGTCAACTTATGACCAATTATTTTCTTACTCCTATGCTTTACTTATTCTTTCTATTCTATTTCTTTCTTTTCTTTGCTTTACTTTATCTTACTTAATCTTTCACTTGTGGGCCCGTGGTTGGACGTACCTAGTGCGCGCAGACCAATAGAGGATCAGAGGAGTGACCCACCAATCAACCCTAAGGTCATCTCTGGACTACTACTTATAGGTAGCAAGTCAAGCCATCAACTACCTCATTATTAACGAGGTAGCGCCACACAACTGGGGTGGAGGCTATCTTTGAACCTCAAAACTGGAGAGGTCGGTACGCCAACCTTAACTTTTAAGTCTTATTATTTGACTTATCTTATTCCTCTTTTCTTTATCTGATCTTGCTTAACTATTCTCGTGAACATGTTAGTATCATGTCACAAACTGAATAACTTAAATGTGTGTATATATATATAATACAACTTTATGGCAAGTCAATTCGTGAGTAGACAATTAAATGTCTGTACTTACAGCACTTGTGCTAGTGTAAACTTCTTGTGGTCCGTCGAGCTCCTTTGCCTGTCTCTAGTTGAGTTTCTTAAAGACATAATGTCATCAGTTAATACATTTTCATTAACTGACTTTATTATACTAAAATCTAAACTTTAGCTTTTAAAATCTTAATTAAAGTCTTATAACGACATTTAAAGTCTTAATGACTCTGTTTAGACTTTTCTAGCGCTCTAGCAACCATTTCCGAGCATTTCAGAAATTTTGATAAACTGGGTGAATAGTAATTTTGACGATGAATAGTACTATTCATGTGAATAGCCCCATACACGTGAATAGTAACTGGGCTAGGGGATGTTTCTATTTTTCTACTTAGACTGGGTTCCCTAAGTCCGAGAACCATAAAATAGCTAACTGGAGGGTTTAGCGCCCCTTTCTTGACTTTTCTAGACTTTTTGGTCAAGATGACCATTTTGCCCCTAGCGGGTCTTGGGGTCGTAACATTCTCATTTTGATGCTTAAATGGGATTTTCTGAGTCCCTAAAATCTTAAAACAATCTTTTCTAGGTCCTGGTAAATTTTTACAACTTAATTATTGCAATTACACTATTTACTTATCACCCGTCCCTCGGGTGATACTATTCTGACCCTTGGGATCATGGCTTATTTTTCTAACGTTTCGGAGCTTCAAACGAGCTTTTCACTAATCTTAAAAACGTTCCTTATTCTCTTCTCGACCTAGGTCTTCGAGGGGCTCGGGTTTTTCCATCCCGACCCTAAACTTTACCCTTGTTACCCAAAACGCCCTTGATGTTATTTTTTTCCGTCCTCTCGGCATTTTAGATTTTTGGAGTCGGTTTACTATTCTGCTAGACCTGCTTTCTTACTTCAAACTCTAAGGTACTGAGGGATCTTGGTTTTCACTTCTGAGCATATTTTTATCGCTCGTTTCCGGAAATGCCCTTAATGGCGCTTTAAAAATTTCGGCAGTATTTCCGCTTAAAGTTTAGGTTTTCGACGTTTAGGAAACGCCTAAAACCATCTATCCTAATCTCAACCTGCCACGTACTATACCAGAGGCCTATTTCACGTAAAAGTTTCTAAACTTTTACGTAAAAACCTTTCACACTTTCATTGTACAATTCACATACAAAGTCGTTATTTTTCAATCACTTAGGCCACGGTTTTAGTTTAGGTTTCCAACACCAAAACTTTCTTTCTTTCAAACATTCTTTCTCTAACTTTTCTTCTTAGTTTTTAAGGCATATTCATTACCAAAACCAAATAAAATTCTTATTGAAATCTCTTTATAAAGCCACGGTTTTATGCTATACCCTAACCAAACTTTGGTTTTCAGTACAACCACTCACACAAGCTTATATTCTACATCATTCTAACTTACTACAACACTAAATCACATGATTTTTTACATGTTCTTCACACTAGGTATACATGGTTCCTTTTTAGAAAACTTTTAGAAAATTTTGTTTCAAACTTTTTAACTTTTCTTTCTAAACATTTTACACATCAAAACACATGTTTAAATCAACCAAAACCAACTCAAAATTCTTTCCAAACCCTAGTAACACACACGGTTTTTCTTGAAACAAAGTGAATCCCACTTTGGTTTTAAGCCTTCAAATTTTCTTTCTAGTTGTTTTACATATCAAAGCACACTTTAAAACAACAATTTAATTAAACCAAACTTGAAATTTCTTGAACCCATACACTTAGTCATGGGTTCCTCATAAAACTAACATGAAAAATTCTTGTTTCAAGCTTCGAAATTACTCTTTAACTATCATGCAAATTAATTAAACTTAAACAATAAGGTTTGAACTAAACTTTTCTCATTCCTTTCTTCTCAACATAGCCATGGATTTTTGCTTCAAAATACCAAAGAAAAGCTTGAAATTTCATGCTTACCTTGCTATGTTACTCAACACTTGCTTAGGAAGAACTTTGCTTAAGATTTTGACACCAAACTTTGAAGAGACTCAAGCTCAATGGAGGGGAAGAGTCACGGCTTCAAAGGGCAGCAAAGGGGCTGTAATTTCAGAAAAAAATTTCTGATTTCATGAAGCCAAAAACGTTTTTATAAATGGAGGCCAAAAAGGAGGGCTTTTTAGCAATTTTCTTTAGGGACTTTTTAGCAACTTTTTAAGGGTTGATTTGCAAACTTTTTGGGGTCAAAACATAATTATTTTGGCTGTCTTTCCAGCTGTAAAACCGACCTATTCGGCCCTTATCCACAAAATTTTTTAAAAAATCAACTTTGCATTTTTGGCTTAATCTTAGCCCTTAATCTTACCTACCTTTAATTGTTAGGAAATGCCCTAAGTATTAGAGACATTTTGATGTATTCATTTTGAACTGGATAATAAAATTATACTTAGAGGTTATTCATTACATTGCTATCTGTCCTCGTCTTATTTACATGTTAAAGTAAATGTAAGCAAATATGGCTCACTGACTGCTTGTGTTAAAACTGTTAGAACGTTGCATGCAATGGACTTTTGTATGCGAGAAGACAATGTTCTAAAGTTAGCAGTCTAAATTATCGTCTGTAGTCTATGGGGTTAGACCGAGCATCTAACTCATGTTAAGACTATTATGTTGTCTAAAGCCTTGGAGGGGACGGTCTGTCTTGACTGTCTGGAGCTGGACTCCCAAGTAGAGACATGGATATGTTGCATGGTGGTGACATATTAGACCGGGACTAAAGCGTGATTGATCTACGTAGTCTGCTATGAGTGGATCAATCTGCTTTTGACGTTCATTGTGCAATAACCTTAATCCTGAGTAAATGAACTACTTCATGTATATGACTTGTGTACTTTGATGTTCCAATGGCTAAAGCGTCTCAGAGGTAGTAAGCTTATAGACCGGTTCGTTGGGTGCATGACTTGTATACGATGAAGGGTTTGTTTGCAGATATCGGAATCATAGCTCTGAGGAGTTAAAGGTATCCTCTTAAAGGCATTATACTGAATGTGAAAATGGACAAGGCCTTGGGTCGTCTGCTGGGCGGATGACTTCTTATTCACATATGGTGAATAATCATTTTCTTGATTCGGTAGTATAATGGAACTTTAAGATAGCCTGATCAGTAGGATTAAACGGACTTTGACCTAAGGCTGATCATGGATATCATATGAGGGTTTTGCATATATGACAAGGTCATTGGATGGTAGCTCGTCACAGGCTTACGTAATACGGTATATAATTGGGAGTTCAGTTTCAGGTTTATAGTGGTGTGACTCTGAAATTAGTGATCATATGATTGAGTTGTTCGGTACAGAATGATGATCATATGGAATCACGGGAGCCCGATTATATATGTCCAATCAGTCCCTCTACTAGCTCCACATAATTCCTTAACGTTTGGCAAATTGATTTGTGTATGCTATTGGCTAGTTTATTATGCATGGATGGTGATGACACAGGATTAGGATGGTAAACAAGATTCTCTCCGGTTGGATTCAGATTTTGTTTTGGATAATAGAGTACACAATTATTCGAACTCCAAATAAAGTTGCCATGATTTTATTTGAGATTGGATTGGAGTTGTAGAAAATTATCCATGAGAACAAGAATATGAAACACAACCGTTTTGTGGAATTTGAAATTTGAATTTTGAAATTTGAAATTTGAATTTTGAAATTTGAAATTTGAATTTTGAATTTGAAATTTGAATTTGAAATTTGAATTTGAAATTCGAATTTGAAATTTGAATTTGAAATTTAAATTTGAAATTTGAAATTAGAAATTTGAAATTTGAATTTGAAATTTGAATTTGAAATTTGAAATTCAAATTTTGAATCACAGTCCAAGTAGGATTCGAATTTGTTGTAGAAAATCCATAAGGTTTGAAATTTGAATTTGAGTTGGATTTGGAGAGGATAATCTTGTTAGAATCCTACTTGAATTTTGAATCCAAATCCCAACAAAAGTGGGTGAATTTTTTGAGGATAATCCTCAATGGAAAATTCGGTTTTTGTGGATAAGATTCAAGGGAAAATTCAAGTTTCAATCCTAGTTGAATTTGGATTCTCTCCTTCCCTAAAAGTGGCCGAAATTTTGGAGCCTTAATCCAAGGAAATTCGGTTATTTTTGGATAAGGTTGAGATGAGATTTAGCTTGAAAATCCTAGTGGAATTTTGATTCTTCCTTATCCTAAAAGTGGCCGAAAATTTGGAGAAGATTTTCTCCTAAAGATTTCAGATTTTTTGGTTGAAAAAGGGAGATAAAATTCTAGTTAAAATCTTGTTGAGATTTGGATTGGATTTATCCTAGGAAAACCGAATTTAATTGTGGAGATTCTCCCTTGGAAAATTCGGATTTTTTGGTTATGGATAAGAGAGAAAATCTTTTCCTAGTCCAATTCGAATTCAGAGAATCACCTCATGCAGGTCTATAAATAGAGGTCCTGCCACTCCAGTTCTCTTAGACCACAGACTCTCAGGTGAGCAGGCTTATTGTTGCACAGCTCATCGTGACAATAAAGTTCTTTAGAGATCTGGGTGGTCGGAAGAAGACTAGCAGTGCTAGCATACCGATCGAGGTTCAGAGTGCCCACACACTCAGCCATTCGGGAATTGGAGAATAGTAGAGAAGGCTAGTTGGTCGAAGCCTCTGGTCACTCTCCTCCTGTTCATTGGCGTCCTTGAGGTATGAGTTTTAATTGTTGTTGATTTATTGTATATGGCATCATGAGATATTTAACGATCTAAAATTTTTATTGTTCCGCTGCGCCACTCTGATACGTTTTTACCGGTTTATTTTCCTACAATTGGTATCAGAGCCATCTCATGACTATGCCATGCACATAAATTAGACAATTACTTAGTCTTTTTATTTATATATGGATTTGATATTTAGAGAGTGGCATTCTAGGGTTCCTTTATGTTGTTATCATGTATTATATATAAAGTATGTGGTTATTTTAATTTTTTGAATTATTATAAGCATGCTTGTTTATACCGGTTATGGTTCCTTAGAATTTAGAAAAATTGTATCTAGGAATTTTTTATATAACCATGGGAGCAGTTTATTAACACTGTGTTTTTCCCATGGATTTTAATTTTGTCTCTTAGAATATTTATGGTTAGAATTTTTATACACCGGAAACGGTTTAGAATTTTTTATGTAATTATTCTTAGAGGAGATTGAAGATTGAAGACCGTAATTTATTTTTCCCAAAAGTTAAATTTGATTTAAAGGTTGAAATTTTGATTGTGTGGAAAATTCCAATTTAATTGGGATTCAAATTAATTTTTGGAGATCCTAATAGGTAAATTGGAATATGACACGAAAATCGAGACACGACCCCTCGGGATAGGCCGACGGGCCTTGGTGGGGCTGCAGCCCCTGCCCTCGGGCAGGATGGGGCTGCGGCAGGCCCTGTGCAGGCCCACACCACCCACGGCCGCAGGCTCTGCCTGCAGCCAGGGGTGGCCATGGCCTGCCCAAGGCTGGCCGCAGCCTGGGCGTGCAGCCCTTGGCTGCAGGCACTGCCTGCAGCCTGCCGGCTGCTGCGCCCAGTCTGGGCGTGCAGCCTGGCGCTGCAGGCTTGGCCTGCAGCCCGGCAGGCTGCACAAGGGGCAACCGTGGGCTGCCAGCCCCTCCGGGGTTGGTGGCTGCCCACGGAGGCTGCCGCCTTTACGGGCGGCGGTGCGACGGTCCAAAATTTGAAAATTTTGATTTTTAAATTTGAGATTTAATTTTAAATCATGTTTAAAAAATATGTAATTGAAAATTTGAAATTTTTGAAATTACATATTATTACACATGATGATTAAAATTGTTTAAAATTTGAATTAGAAATTTAAATTTGAAATTCGAATTTGGAGTTTGAATTTGAAATTTAAATTTTTGGAAATTTAAATTTTAAATAATTCTTGGGATTAGAAATAAATGGAGAGGCTACATAAAGATGGATACAAGAAGACGGAACAAAATTCAAGACCCAAAGAATGCTTTGGATGGAATTTTGTAATCTTTATTTTCTTTGTTCTAGGATGGAACCATAGCTTAGTTATTCTGTCAATTATTTTTTCTGTGATATGTCATGGATGTATAAATATGTATTGATGGATGTTTTGTATGCATATTTGATAACATGTCATATAGGATAGGTGAGTGCCGCTCATACTATATTGATCATACATAATTTGTCAAAACTTGCATGTTTTTTCAAAATATTGAGTGGGAGAGGGTTTCAAACAAAACCCACGGCCTCCATTGTTGATCCATATGTGAAAGCATGGTAACGCCTCGCGTCAGTTCTGACCTGACCACACCCCTCGGTAGGTGTTTACCGCCGCTGGTATACTAGATTGGATCTCCTATGTGGAAAACGTGTTCGGGTGCGATCCTATTCATGACCACCCCTCGGTGGCTTGGTAGGACGTGGATCGGGCTACGTAAACAATGGTTATACACTCAAGACTCGTTTAGTTATTAACCTTCCCTAGAAGCTCTGTTAACTAAACTGGTGGCCAAATAAGCGGTTATTAATATATGTCTTAACCTTGGAGGATTTAAGGTAACATATATTAATTGGACGGGGTCCATGTTCTGGCTATTTGTTCTCATGACCACCCCTCGGTGGCTTGGGGTAATAGGTGCTGAGAATTACCGTTGCAATGCTACATGTTTTTTTTTTCAAGTTTCATGTAGGAACATACTTCTATGTTTTTATTTGCTAAATTATCTGTATATTTGCTTGGGCTTTGTAATGATGTCTAGTATAATTTTATTTCAGTTCAAAATGTCACCGACACCCCTCATTTCAATACTTACTGAAAATAAGTTGAATGGCGACAATTATAAAGATTGGAAAAGAAATCTATTAATAATTCTTAGCTGCGAGAGACACAAGTTCGTACTGGACGAACCATGCCCACCTGAGCCCAAACCTGACACACCACTTGAGGAGGTCCCGGTTGCCTATAATCGTTGGAGAGAATCCAATGAAATAGCTCGATGCTACATCCTTGCTAGCATGACGAGTGCTTTACAAAAGCAGCATGAGACTTATCAAGTTGCTGGGGAGATCATGGATAATCTGGAGGACATGTTCGGAGGCCAAGAAAAATTGGCTCGACAGTCCGCTATCACCAGCATTATGAACTCCAAGCAAAAGGCGGGTACTCCGGTGAAGGACCATATGATCACTCTAATGGGATTCTTCGCTGAGGCTGCCGAGAATGGTGCTGAGTTGGACTATAACACCTAGATCGAGATGGTGTTCAAGACTCTGTCTAAAGATTTTGTGGGGTTTAAGGCCGCATACAATCTGGCGACAAAGGAGTTAGGACTTACCGAGCTCATGAAGGAACTACAGGCTTATGAGCGGATGATCAGGGATGAGGATACGGTCCGACCTAAAGGAGAGGCCAATTTGGCGGAATCTTCCAATCCCTCACGGAAGAGGAAGAGGCCAAATAAGAAGCAAGTGGCTTCCAGTTCTTCTAATCCTCCTGTCTCGGACGGGAAGAAGAAGAAGAAGAACAAGAAGCCAAAGGACCCTAAAAAGTCCAAATGCTTCCACTATGGGAAGGTAGGTCACTTCAAGAAGGCTTGCCGGGAATTCCTAGCCTCCAAGGGCAAGGAAGGTAAGGAACTTCATTACTTAGAAGCGTGTTTGGTGGAAGAATCGAAAGACACATGGGTCATTGATTCGGGCGCCACTAATCATGTTTGTGTTTCTATGCAGGGGTTCGTGGAAACGAGAAGTCTACATGATAGGAGCCTCTCGTTGCGGACTGGAGATGGTAGCTTTGTGGTGGCTGAGGCAGTGGGAGACGTTCATCTTTATTTTGATCAATTTAGGTTTATTTTATTGAAAGACTGTTTTTATGTTCCTAATTTTAGGAGGAACCTTATATCGGTAGCTTGTTTAATAAAGGATTCTTATTCAGTTTCTTTTAGTAAAAGAGTTGATATTCGTAGAAATAAGTCTTTTATCTGTTCTGGATGGATGGATGGAAACCTATATTTGATCAGACCAAAGATGTACTCACTGCTTGACATTGAATTAATTGATAACTCTAAAAGGTTGAAAGTTTCTCACTTTAACAAGGCGTATCTTTGGCATTTAAGACTTGGTCATATTAATCAGGATAGGATTCAAAGATTGGTGAAAGACGGTCCTCTGGAATCTCTGGAGGAGGTACGACTTCCCCAATGTGAGTCTTGTCTAGAGGGTAAGATGACTAAGAGGTCTTTTGGAGCTAAGGGTACAAGGGCACAGGAGCTCTTAGAAATTGTGCACACTGACGTATGTGGCCCCATGAACGTCACAGCACGAGGAGGGTTCGAGTACTATATCTCTTTCATAGATGATTACTCGAGGTATGGATATGTGTATCTGATGCACCGCAAGAGCGAAACCTTGGATAAATTCAAAGAGTATCGTGCGGAAGTGGAAAAGCAATTGGATAAATCCATAAAGACACTTCGATCTGATCGAGGTGGCGAATACCTCTCCGATGAATTTCTAGGACATCTTGTAGAGAATGGGATATTATCCCAATTGACTGCACCTGGTACTCCACAACAGAATGGTGTAGCCGAAAGGAGAAACAGGACCTTATTGGATATGGTACGATCCATGATGAGTTACTCAACACTGCCATTATCATTTTGGGGACATGCTTTACAAACGGCGTGCTATATTCTGAACCAGGTTCCGAGCAAATCAATTCCTAAAACTCCGTATGAATTGTGGCATGGCAGGAAGCCCTCCCTTGGACTTATGAGAATATGGGGCTGCCCGGCACATGTACTGGATGGGGATGCGAAGAAGTTGGAACCAAGATCAGAATTGTGCATGTTTGTAGGGTATCCAAAGGGAACTAAAGGAGGACTGTTCTATAACCCGAAGGAACAAAAGGTCATTGTCTCAACCCATGCGACATTCTTGGAGGAAAGTCACATGAATGACTTTAAGCCTCGAAGCAAAGTGGTGCTAGAGGAGTTATCGGGTGAAAGAACTGCTCCACAGATTTCGGTCTTGGACGCAAGTCCGAGTTCCAGTGAAAGACCTGCAGACGATCAACAATTTAGGGTGCCTCGTCATAGTGGGAGGGTTTCTAAGAAACCTAATTTCTTTATGTATGATGCTGAGGTATACCAGGCCGAGGCTCATGAGCATGAGGAAGATCCGGTCACATATGATGAAGCTATAAAGGATGTTGATTCTAGATCTTGGAAACAGGCTATGAACAATGAGATGGATTCTATGAAATCCAACTCTCTTTGGGAACTTGTAGATTTACCGGATGGGATAAAACCCATTGGATGCAAATGGGTCTACAAAAGAAAGAAGGATGCGGAAGGGAGAGTGGAAACTTTCAAAGCTAGACTGGTTGCAAAGGGATACACGCAAAAGGCTGGAATCGATTACGAGGAAACCTTTTCGCCTGTTGCTATGCTGAAGTCTATCCGTATTCTTCTATCCATTGCTGCGGCTCTCGATTACGAGATCTGGCAAATGGATGTCAAGACGGCATTCTTGAATGGCCATCTTGAAGAGTGTATCTATATGATACAGCCCGAAGGGTTCATAGCAAAAGGCCAAGATAAGAAAGTCTGCAAGTTGCTTAGATCCATTTATGGATTAAAGCAGGCATCCCGCTCATGGAACCAGAGGTTTGATCAAGTGATTAAGACATTTGGTTTTGAGCAGAACGTTGATGAACCTTGTGTTTATAAACGTATTAAGGATGGAAAAGTGGTCTTTCTGATACTCTATGTCGATGATATACTACTCATTGGGAATGATGTAGGGAATTTATCATCGGTCAAGCTTTGGTTACACCAACAGTTTGACATGAAGGACTTGGGAGAAGCTAATTATGTTCTAGGCATTCGCCTCTTCAGAGATCGAAATAACAAAATGATAGCATTATCCCAAGCTTCATATATAGATAAAATAATTGACAAATATGCAATGCTAGAGGCAAAGAAAGGCTCACAACCTTCTATTGCCGGTTTAACTCTTTCATTGGATGACTGTCCCAAGACATCGGAAGAAAGAGAGCGTATGAGTAAGGTCCCTTATGCATCCGCTGTGGGTAGCCTTATGTACGCTATGCTTTGCACTCGCCCGGACATATGTTTTGCAGTAGGTATGGTGAGTCGATATCAAGCGAATCCTGGAACCAAGCACTGGCAAGCAGTAAAGCATATACTCAAGTATCTTAAGAGAACGAGGGATTATATGCTAGTGTATTCTGGAGGGGACCTAACACCCATAGGATACACGGACTCAGACTTCCAGACTTGTAAGGATTCGAGGAAATCGACATCTGGATCAGTGTTTTTACTCGGAGGAGGCGCCATTGTGTGGAGGAGCGTGAAGCAGGGCTGCACAGCTGACTCTACTATGGAGGCTGAGTATGTGGCTGCGGCTGAGGCATCTAAAGAAGCGGTTTGGCTCCGCAAGTTCTTTAGAGACCTTGAGGTCATTCCGGGTGTTGACAAGCCTATCACACTTTACTGTGATAATACAGGGGCTATTGCCAACACAAGGGAATCTCGGCACCACAAGAGGACCAAGCACATCGATCGGAGGTATCACATTATTAGAGGGCATATTGAGACAGGACAAGTGGATGTATGTAAGATCGCGCCCGAGGACAACATCGCTGATCCCTTTACTAAGACTTTGGTAGCTAGAAGCTTTGAGAGGCATGTAGAGGCGATGGGGATGCGTAACATGGCACATCTGCTGGCTTAGGGCAAGTGGGAGATTGTTAGGAAATGCCCTAAGTATTAGAGACATTTTGATGTATTCATTTTGAACTGGATAATAAAATTATACTTAGAGGTTATTCATTACATTGCTATCTGTCCTCGTCTTATTTACATGTTAAAGTAAATGTAAGCAAATATGGCTCACTGACTGCTTATGTTAAAACTGTTAGAACGTTGTATGCAATGGACTTTTGTATGCGAGAAGACAATGTTCTAAAGTTAGCAGTCTAAATTATCGTCTGTAGTCTATGGGGTTAGACCGAGCATCTAACTCATGTTAAGACTATTATGTTGTCTAAAGCCTTGGAGGGGACGGTTTGTCTTGACTGTCTGGAGCTGGACTCCTAAGTAGAGACATAGATATGTTGCTTGGTGGTGACATATTAGACCGGGACTAAAGCGTGATTGATCTACAAAGTCCACTTTGAGTGGATCGGTCTGCTTTTAACGTTCATTATGCAGTAACCTTAATCCTGAGTAAAAGGACAGCTTCATGTATATGACTTGTGTACTTTGATGTTCCAATGGCTAAAGCGTCTCAGAGGTAGTAAGCTTATAGACCGGTTCGTTGGGTGCATGACTTGTATACGATGAAGGGTTTGTTTGCAGATATCGGAATCATAGCTCTGAAGAGTTAAAGGTATCCTCTTAAAGGCATTATACTGAATGTGAAAATGGACAAGGCCTTGGGTCGTCTGCTGGGCGGATGACTTCTTATTCACATATGGTGAATAATCATTTTCTTGATTCGGTAGTATAATGGAACTTTAAGATAGCCTGATCAGTAGGATTAAACGGACTTTGACCTAAGGCTGATCATGGATATCATATGAGGGTTTTGCATATATGACAAGGTCATTGGATGGTAGCTCGTCACAGGCTTACGTAATACGGTATATAATTGGGAGTTCAGTTTCAGGTTTATAGTGGTGTGACTCTGAAATTAGTGATCATATGATTGAGTTGTTCGGTACAGAATGATGATCATATGGAATCACGGGAGCCCGATTATATATGTCCAATCAGTCCCTCTACTAGCTCCACATAATTCCTTAACGTTTGGCAAATTGATTTGTGTATGCTATTGGCTAGTTTATTATGCATGGATGGTGATGACACAGGATTAGGATGGTAAACAAGATTCTCTCCGGTTGGATTCAGATTTTGTTTTGGATAATAGAGTACACAATTATTCGAATTCCAAATAAAGTTGCCATGATTTTATTTGAGATTGGATTGGAGTTGTAGAAAATTATCCATGAGAACAAGAATATGAAACACAACCGTTTTGTGGAATTTGAAATTTGAATTTTGAAATTTGAAATTTGAATTTTGAAATTTGAAATTTGAATTTTGAATTTGAAATTTGAATTTGAAATTTGAATTTGAAATTCGAATTTGAAATTTGAATTTGAAATTTAAATTTGAAATTTGAAATTAGAAATTTGAAATTTGAATTTGAAATTTGAATTTGAAATTTGAAATTCAAATTTTGAATCACAGTCCAAGTAGGATTCGAATTTGTTGTGGAAAATCCACAAGGTTTGAAATTCGAATTTGAGTTGGATTTGGAGAGGATAATCTTGTTAGAATCCTACTTGAATTTTGAATCCAAATCCCAACAAAAGTGGGCAAATTTTTTGAGGATAATCCTCAATGGAAAATTCGGTTTTTGTGGATAAGATTCAAGGGAAAATTCAAGTTTCAATCCTAGTTGAATTTGGATTCTCTCCTTCCCTAAAAGTGGCCGAAATTTTGGAGCCTTAATCCAAGGAAATTCGGTTATTTTTGGATAAGGTTGAGATGAGATTTAGCTTGAAAATCCTAGTGGAATTTTGATTCTTCCTTATCCTAAAAGTGGCCGAAAATTTGGAGAAGATTTTCTCCTAAAGATTTCAGATTTTTTGGTTGAAAAAGGGAGATAAAATTCTAGTTAAAATCTTGTTGAGATTTAGATTGGATTTATCCTAGGAAAACCGAATTTAATTGTGGAGATTCTCCCTTGGAAAATTCGGATTTTTTAGTTATGGATAAGAGAGAAAATCTTTTCCTAGTCCAATTCGAATTCAGAGAATCACCTCATGCAGGTCTATAAATAGAGGTCCTGCCACTCCAATTCTCTTAGACCACAGACTCTCAGGTGAGCAGGCTTATTGTTGCACAGCTCATCGTGACAATAAAGTTCTTTAGAGATCTGGGTGGTCGGAAGAAGACTAGCAGTGCTAGCATACCGATCGAGGTTCAGAGTGCCCACACACTCAGCCATTCGGGAATTGGAGAATAGTAGAGAAGGCTAGTTGGTCGAAGCCTCCGGTCACTCTCCTCCTGTTCATTGGCGTCCTTGAGGTATGAGTTTTAATTGTTGTTGATTTATTGTATATGGCATCATGAGATATTTAACAATCTAAAATTTTTATTGTTCCGCTGCACCACTCTGATACGTTTTTACCGGTTTATTTTCCTACATTAATCTTATCCATTCATTCTACCTACCACCCTTTTTCTTCTAATTTCTTATTCCTAATTATGACATCATCCATGATGTCGTCTAAATAATCCATAGGTCAAAGTTTGATCAAAAGTCAAACCGAACCAAACTTTACCGAAATCGTGTAGGCGGGTTTCTGACGCCTCCAATGCGATCGGTTTACCTTATTCTACTGTCGTTGGGCTAAAAATCAATGACGAAGTTTTTTGTCCTTTAGTAACCTTAGGTTTTACCTAGGGTAATCTCTTGGTTTCTTTGGCCCCAAAATGCTTCATCATTTTACCAAAGATGATGAAATTTCTAGGGTGACATACCGGAGGACTTGTCTAGCCATCCGTACTGTCAAATTATTCTAATACTATCTTAAAACTCTTAAAAACCCTAAATTACTTTCCTTACTGTGCTCTTACTTTGACTTGCCATATGCTTATCTTTACAATGTATGGTTACCGAAACTACTCCTTTTTGAGCGTTTTGGCCTGAAATCACTTACTTACTCATATATTTTATTCTCTACTTATTTTGGGAGATTTTAATTCCTCCAAAACATCTATTTATTACTATCAATACTATAATTTGTCTAATTACAAACATAGTGTTTCTTTACATTCTTGCTTACAGAACTCATAGAAAACCCTAGATTAAACTAAGTTACACTGCTAGAATTCTCTGGTCGTCACATTCACCCCTCTTTAAAAATTTTCATCCTCGAAAATCAAAACAGGTGGGGGTGCTTGGCTCTCATCTCATCTTCTCTTTCCCACGTGGCCTCTTCTACGCTATGATTTTTCCATAGAACTTTGACCAGCGGGATGCTTTTATTTCTTAATATCTTCTCTTCTCGCACAAGTATTTGCACTGGTTGCTCTTCGAAAGAGAGATCCTCTCGAACTTGGATTGGCTCATAATCTAGGACATGCGAGGGGTCTAAGATGTACTTTCTTAGCATAGATACATGGAAGACATTATGCACTGAACATAATTCTGGTGGCAAAGCTATCTTATAAGCCACTTTCCCAACCCGGCTAATAATTGGGAAAGGTCCTATGTATCTTGGACTCAACTTTCCTTTCTTTCCAAAACGCATGACACCTTTCATTGGTGCTACTTTTAAAAATATGAAGTCTCCCTCGTTGAACTCTAGGAATCTTCGTCTTTTATCTGTGTAGCTTTTCTGACGACTTTGTGTAGTTTTCACTCTCTGTTGAATCTTTTGGACCGCGTCTATCGTTTCTTGGATTAACTCGGTTTTATGATGTTCATTCTCCCTGAGTTCATACTAGTGAATGGGAGATCTGCACTTTCATCCATATAATGCCTCGTAAGGAGCCATCCCGATGGATGCTTGATAGCTGTTGTTGTAGGAGAATTCTATCAATGGTAGCTTCCTGTTCCAGACTCCCTTTAAATCTAAAATACAAGTGCGAATCATATTTTCTAGCGTTTGAATCGTATGCTCAGACTGTCCGTCAGTCTGATGGTGAAATGCAATGCTGAATCTTAGTTCTGAGGCTATTGCCTCTTGTACACTTTTCCAGAAATTGGATGTGAACCGATTGTCACAATCTGACACTATTGTTGTCGGTATTCCATGTAATCTCACAATATTGGCAATGTACAATTCTGTGAATTTCTCCAATGTGTATGTCATCTTTACGGGTATAAAGTGAACGGACTTGGTCAATCGATCCACCACTACCCATATCATGTCAAATCCTTCACTTGTCTTGGGTAGCCCTACCACGAAATCCATGGTTACATGCTCCCACTTCCACTCTAGAATCTCTAATGGCTACAGTTCTTCAGCTGGCCGCTGATGCTCTGCTTTGACTCTTTGACATATTAAGCAGCTGCTGATGTGTTTAACAATGTCATTCTTCATCTTTTTCCACCAAAAGTTCGTAGTGCCCGTACCGTGTTCGAAACACGGTCTTTGGAATGTCTCTTTCTTTAATTTTTAACTGGTGATAGCCAGATCGAAGGTCAATCTTCGAGAAGACAGTGGCTCCTTTTAGCTGATCAAATAAATCATCGATCCTTGGTAGAGGATATTTGTTCTTTATCGTGACTTTGTTGAGCTCACGATAATCTATGCACATTCAGAGGGTTCCATCCTTTTTCTTCACGAAGAGAACTGGAGCCCCCCACGGCGAATAACTAGGCCGTATAAAACCTTTCTCTAATAACTCCTTCAACTGAGCTTGCAATTCTTTAAGCTCGACAGGTGCCATCTTGTAAGGGGCCTTAGAAATCGGAGACGTTCCTGGTAGCAGCTTGATCTCGAAGGTAATCTCTCGATCAGGAGGAAGTCCCGGTAATTCTTCTAGAAATACCTCCACAAACTCGTAGATCACTGGTACCTCGTTCGGCTGTAGTTCTACCTTCTTGGTGGTGTCCTTGACATAAGCTAGATATCCAGTACAGCCACTAGATATCAGCTTTCTTGCCCACAGGGGACTGGTCAGCATTTTCAACTGCTTCTGAGAATGCCCTTTATACTCAAACTAGTCTTTTTCTCCAAACTGGAACACTACTTTTCGTCGTCGACAGTCAATGGTCGCTCGATATTTTCCAAGGAAATCCATTCCAAGGATAACGTCATAATCGACTAACTTTAAGAAGACTGAATCGACGTATAACTCCCTATCAGCAATAATTACTGGCACGTGACGTAGCCAGTAATCGGACAATAATACCTCACCAGACGGCAAGGTGGTTTTAAACACTTGGCCAATTTTATCCTTGGCGTGACTAACTCTTTCTATAAAGCTATGTGAGGCAAATGAATACGATGCACCGGAGTCAAATAAAACAAGTGCAGAGCTTTAGGCGACAAGAAGCTGACCTGTCACCACATTAGAGGTGCCTGCCTCTACGTCTTCCCTGGTGTAGGCTAACAGATGTGCCTCGGTCTTTGGTATAATTTCCTGGCGCCCTGGCTGAATAGGCGGTCCTTGTATGGCATGGACCTGGTTCTGTCAGTTAGATGTGCAGGCCCTGGCATAATGGCCTTCTCTGCCACAAACATAGCATGCGGTACTCCCCAGCTTGCACTTGCCCTTATGCAGTCTTCCACATTTTGGGCATGGCTGTCGGTTCTGTATTCCTTCTAAGCCTTGTCTCTGCTAGGTGTTGCGAGTATTTTGGCCCCAATTTCATTTGGGTTTCCTTTTCGCTTATTGGCGTTCTGCTGGTTCTGGTTATTTTTCTGACCAGGCTTCATTCCTTGACCAGATTTGCTACTTTGGCCAGCTTGGTTGTTCTTCTGAATTTGCTTCACTAGATCTCTTTCTTTCTTCTTTTCCTCATAGACTTTTGTTCTTTCTTCCTTAGCTCTGTTCAGACGATGCTCAACCCTCATGGCTCTGCTCACACAGTCTGCTACAGTGGTTGGCGGGGTCTCGCCACACTCCATGTTTAGGGCTATATCTTGTCGGAACATATTGATCATCCTCCGTACTTGCTCTTCTTCTGTGGGTACCAAATGCGGACACAGTCGAGCTAATCTGTCGAATTTACGACAGGCTTCAGTCATTGTCATCTCGCCTTGCCTCAGCTCATCGAACTCTCTTTGTTGAGCTCGTAGGGTGTCAAAATTGAAATACTTCCTGTTAAATTCTCCCAGAAAGTCATTTCAGGTCATCCTTCTAATATCCCTTCGGATCTTTACTGTCAGGAGGCACAAAAGACCTTCTCTAGGTCTGTCAGATCCATGAACTCAAAAATGGTCTATAGTGAAGCTAACCATTCTTCAGCCTCTAAGGGTTCTGTAGATCCCTCAAACTCTTTCGGCTTTATCTTCCGGAACCGTTCATACAATGATCCCTGATTGGCTCCAGCTCGGGCACCTATTGCTACTTCAGGTACCATTTTGACTGGTGGTGCTACTGGTTCAGGAGCTGGTTGTGGCTCCGGTACTGGTGCTTGAGGTGGAGGGAAATTCGCTTGGGCCCCATTCCTTTGTTCTAGTAGCTCTTGCAGTCTCTGGTTCTGTCTTTCTTGTGCCTCTAACTGAGCTTGTATGTTGGCTAGGATGGTGGCTAAATCTGCTTCTTGAGCTTGCGCAAGTCGTGTGCGAACCATGTTGCTGTGTTTGACCTATAACAGTAGCTACATGGTTTAGAGCTAAATTAGATATTGATTATTTAAAATTAACTTACTCGGAGGAGGCGCCATTGTATGGAAAAGCATGAAGCAGGGCTGCATAGCTGACTCTACTATGGAGGTTGAGTATGTGGCTGCAGCTGAGGCATCTAAAGAAGCGGTTTGGCTCTGTAAGTTCTGTAGAGACCTTGAGTTCATTCCTGGTGTTGACAAGCCTATCACACTTTACTATGATAACACAGGGGCTATTGCCAACACAAGGGAATCCCAGCACCATAAGAGGACCAAGCACATAGATCGGAGATATCATATTATTAGAGGGCACGTGGAGACAGGACAAGTAGATGTATGTAAGATCGCGTCTGAAGACAACATTGCCGATCCCTTTACTAAGACTTTGGTGGCTAGAAACTTTGAGAGGCACGTAAAGGCGATGGGGATGCATAACATGGCACATCTGCTGGCTTAGGGCAAGTGGGAGATTGTTAGGAAATGCCCTAAGCATTAGAGACATTTTGATGTATTTATTTTGAATTGGATAATAAAATTATATATATAGGTTATTCATTACATTGCTATATGTCCTCGTTTTATTTACATGTTAAAGTAAATGTAAGCAAATATGACTTCCTGACTGCTTGTGTTAAACTGTTAGAACGTTGCATGCAATGGACTTTTGTATGCGAGAAGACAATGTTCTAAAGTTAGCGGTTTAAACTATGGTCTGTAGTCTATGGGGTTAGACTGAGCATCTAACTCATGTTAAGACTATTATGTTGTCTAAAGCCTTAGAGGGGACGGTTTGTCTTGACTGTCTGGAGCTGGACTCCTAAGTAGAGACATAGATATGTTGCTTGGTGGTGACATATTAGACCGGGACTAAAGCGTGATTGATCTACAAAGTCCACTTTGAGTGGATCGGTCTGCTTTTAACGTTCATTATGCAGTAACCTTAATCCTGAGTAAAAGGACAGCTTCATGTATATGACTTGTGTACTTTGATGTTCCAATGGCTAAAGCGTCTCAGAGGTAGTAAGCTTATAGACCGGTTCGTTGGGTGCATGACTTGTATACGATAAAGGGTTCGTTTACAGATATCAGAATCATAGCTCTAATGAGTAGTTAAGGGTATCCTCTTAAAGGCATTATACTGAATGTGAAAATGGACAAGGCCTTGGGTCGTCTGTTGGGCGGATGACTTCTTATTCACATATGGTGAATAATCATTTTCTTTATTCGGTAGTATAATGGAACTTTAAGATAGCCTGATCAGTAGGATTAAACGGACTTTGGCCTAAGGCTGATCATGGATATCATATGAGGGTTCTGCATACATGACAAGGTCATTGGACGATAGCTTGTCACAGGCTTATGTAATACGGTATATAATTGGTGTAGGAAAATAAATCGGTAAAAACGTATCAGAGTGGCGCAGCGGAACAATAAAAATTTTTAGATCGTTAAATATCTCATGATGCCATATACAATAAACCAACAACAATTAAAACTCATACCTCAAGGACGCCAATCTTGTAGAAGGAGAATGACCGGAGGCTTCAACCAACTAGCCTTCTCTACTATTCTCCAATTCCCGAATGGCTGAGTGTGTGGGCACTCTGAACCTCGATCGGTATGCTAGCACTGCTAGTCTTCTTCCGACCACCCAGATCTCTAAAGAACTTTATTGTCACGATGAGCTGTGCAACAATAAGCCTGCTTACCTGAGAGTCTGTGGTCTTAGAGAACTGGAGTGGCAGAACCTCTATTTATAGACCTGCATGAGGTGATTCTCTTAATTTGAATTGGATTAGGAAAAGATATTTTCCCTTATCCATAACCATAAAAATCTGAATTTTCCAAGGGAGAATCTCCATAAAAAATTCGGTTTTTCTTAGGATAAATCCAATCCAAATCTAAACAAGATTTTAACTAGAATTTTATCTCCCTTTTCCAACCAAAAAATCTGAAATTTCTAGGAGAAAATCTTCTCCAAATTTTCGGTCGCTTTTAGGATAAGGAAGAATCAAAATTCCACTAGGATTTTCAAGCTTGAATCTTATCTCAACCTTATCCAAAAATAACCGAATTTCTTAGGAGAGATTCTCCAAATTTTCGGCCACTTTTCAGGGAGGAGAGAATCCAAATTCAACTGGGATTGAAACTTGAATTTTTCCCTTGAACCTTTTCCACAAAAAACTGAATTTTTCCATGAGGATTATCCTCAAAAATTTCGTCCACTTTTGTTGGGATTTAGATTCAAAATTCAAGTAGGATTCTAACAAGATTATCCTCTCCAAATCCAACTCAAATTCGAATTTCAAACCTTGTGGATTTTCCACAACAAATTCGAATCCTACTTGGACTGTGATTCAAAATATGAATTTCAAATTTCAAATTCAAATTTCAAATTTCAAATTTCAAATTTCAAATTTCAAATTCGAATTTCAAATTCAAATTTCAAATTCGAATTTCAAATTCAAATTTCAAATTCGAATTTCAAATTCAAATTTCAAATTCAAATTTCAAATTTCAAATTTCAAAATTCAAAATTCAAATTTCAAAATTCAAATTTGAAATTCCACAAAATGGTTGTGTTTCATATTCTTGTTCTCATGGATAATTTTCTACAACTCCAATCCAATCTCAAATAAAATCATGGCAACTTTATTTGGAGTTTGAATAATTGTGTACTCTATTATCCAAAACAAAATCTGAATCCAACCGGAGAGAATCTTGTCTACCATCCTAATCCTGTGTCATCACCATCCATGCATAATAAACCAGCCAATAGCATACACAAATCAATTTGCCAAACGTTAAGGAATTTTGTGGAGCTAGTAGAGGGACTGATTGGACATATATGATCGGGCTCCCGTGATTCCATATGATCATCATTCTTTACCGAACAACTCAATCATATGATCACTAATTTCAGAGTCACACCACTATAAACCTGAAACTGAACTCCCAATTATATACCGTATTACGTAAGCCTGTGACGAGCTACTATCCAATGACCTTGTCATATATGCAAAACCCTCATATGATATCCATGATCAGCCTTAGGTCAAAGTCCGTTTAATCCTACTGATCAGGCTATCTTAAAGTTCCATTATACTACCGAATTAAGAAAATGATTATTCACCATATGTGAATAAGAAGTCATCCGCCCAGCAGACGACCCAAGGCCTTGTCCATTTTCACATTCAGTATAATGCCTTTAAGAGGGTACCTTTAACTCCACAGAGATATGATTCCGATATCTGCAAACAAACCCTTCATCGTATACAAGTCATGCACCCAATGAACCGGTCTATAAGCTTACTACCTCTGAGACGCTTTAGCCATTGGAACATCAAAGTACACAAGTCATATACATGAAGAAGTTCATTTACTCAGGATTAAGGTTATTGCATAATGAACATCAAAAGCAGATTGATCCACTCATAGCGGACTACGTAGATCAATCACGCTTTAGTCCCGGTCTAATATGTCACCACCAAGCAACATATCTATGTCTCTACTTGGGAGTCCAGCTCCAGACAGTCAAGACAGACCGTCCCCTCCAAGGCTTTAGACAACATAATAGTCTTAACATGAGTTAGATGCTCGGTCTAATCCCATAGACTACAGACCATAGTTTAGACTGCTAACTTTAGAACATTGTCTTCTCGCATACAAAAGTCCATTGCATGCAACGTTCCAATAGTTTTAACACAAGCAGTCAGTGAGCCATATTTGCTTACATTTACTTTAACATGTAAATAAGACGAGGACAGGTAGCAATGTAACAAATAACCTCTATGTATAATTTTATTATCCAGTTCAAAATGAATACATCAAAATGTCTCTAATACTTAGGGCATTTCCTAACAATTGGGAGTTCAGTTTCAGGTTTATAGTGGTGTGACTCTGAAATTAGTGATCATATGATTGAGTTGTTCGGTAAAAGAGTGATGATCATATGGATTTACGGGAGCCCGATTATATATGTCCAATCAGTCCCTCTACAAGCTCCACATAATTCTTTAACGTTTGGTAAATTGATTTGTGTATGCTATTGGCTAGTTTCTTATGCATGGATGGTGATGACACAGGATTAGGATGGTAGACAAGATTCTCTCCAGTTAGATTCACATTTTGTTTTGGATAATAGAGTACACAATTATTCGAACTCCAAATAAAGTTGCCTTGAGTTTATTTGAGATTGGATTGGAGTTGTAGAAAATTATCCATGAGAACAAGAATTTGAAACACAACTGTTTTGTGGATTTTGAAATTTGAATTTTGAATTTGAAATTTGAATTTGAAATTCGAATTTGAAATTTGAATTTGAAATTTAAATTTGAAATTTGAAATTCGAATTTGAAATTTGAAATTCAAATTTTGAATCACAGTCCAAGTGGGATTCGAATTTGTTGTGGAAAATCCACAAGGAATGAAATTCGAATTTGAGTTGGATATTGAGAGGATAATCTTGTTAGAATCCTACATGAATTTTGAATCCAAATCCTAACTAATGATGGATGAAATTTTGAGGATTATCCTCAATGGATTTTCAGTTTTTGTGGATAAGGTTCAAGGAAAAAATTCAAGTTTCAATCCCAGTTGAATTTGGATTCTCTCCTCCCAGAAAAGTGGCCGAAATTTGGAGTATATCTCCTTAGGAAAATTCGGTTATTTTGGATAAGGATGAGATAAGATTCAAGCTTGAAAATCCTAGTGGAATTTTGATTCTCCCTTATCCTAAAAGTGGCCGAAATTTTGAGGAGATTTTCTCCTTGGAATTTTCAGATTTTTTGGTTGAAAAAGGGAGATAAAATTCTAGTTAAAATATTGTTTAGATTTGCATTAGATTTATCCCATAATGGCCGAAATTTGTTGGGATTTTCCCTTGGATAATTTCAGATTTTATGGTTATGGATAAGGGAGAATATCTTCTCCTAATCCAATTCGAATTCAGAGAATCGCCTAATGCAGGTCTATAAATAGAGGTCTTGCCACTCCAGTTCTCTTAGACCACAGACTCCCAGGTGAGCAGGCTTATTGTTGCATAGCCCACCATGATAATAAGTTCTTTAGAGATTTGGGTGGTCGGAAGAAGACTAGCAGTGCTAGCATACCGATCGAGGTTCAGAGTGCCCACACACTCAGCCATTTGGGAATTGGAGAATAGTAGAGAATGCTAGTTGGTTGAAGACCTCCGGTCATTCTCTTCCTGCAGATTAGCGTCCTTGATGTACGAGTTTTAATTGTTGTTAGTTTATTGTATATGGCATCATGAGATATTTAACGATCGAAAAATTTTTATTGTTCCGCTGTGCCACTCTGATACGTTTTTACCGATTTATTTTCCTACAACACTTTCTTTCTTTTTCACTTTAATTACAGCGGAACTCTGTGAAACGGAACCATAACCCGTCCATGACATCGCTGGGATCTGCCTGCCAGTCCGCTACTCTTGTTTCATATTGCTGGTTGCTTACCTTTATTACCTAAATCACGAATAGACTAATGAGCTAAAGCTCAGTAAGTACAAACATACAAGTAAATAAGCTGAATACACCACACTTAGGGTTAGTCAACTTATGACCAATTATTTTCTTACTCCTATGCTTTACTTATTCTTTCTATTCTATTTCTTTCTTTTCTTTGCTTTACTTTGTCTTACTTAATCTTTCACTTGTGGGCCCATGGTTGGACGTACCTAGTGCGTGCAGACCAATAGAGGATCAGGGGAGCGACCCACCAATCAACCCTAAGGTCATCTCTGGACTACTACTTATAGGTAGCAAGTCAAGCCATCAACTACCTCATTATTAATGAGGCAGCGCCACACAACTGGGGTGGAGGCTATCTTTGAACCTCAAAACTGGAGAGGCCGGTACGCCAACCTTAACTTTTAAGTCTTATTATTTGACTTATCTTATTCCACTTTTCTGTATCTGATCTTGCTTAACTATTCTCGTGAACATGTTAGTATCATGTCACAAACTGAATAACTTAAATGTGTGTATATATATATAATACAACTCTACGGCAAGTCAATTCGTGAGTAGACAATTAAATGTCTGTACTTACAACACTTGTGCTAGTGTAAACTTCTTGTGGTCCGTCGAGCTCCTTTGCCCGTCTCTAGTTGAGTTTCTTAAAGACATAATGTCATCAGTTAATACATTTTCATTAACTGACTTTATTATACTAAAATCTAAACTTTAGCTTTTAAAATCTTAATTAAAGTCTTATAAGGACATTTAAAGTCCTAATGACTCTGTTTAGACTTTTCTAGTGCTCTAGCAACCATTTCCGAGCATTTCAGAAATTTTGGTAAACTGGGTAAATAGTAATTTTGACGATAAATAGTACTATTCATGTGAATAGTCCATGCACGTGAATAGTACCATGCACGTGAATAGTAACTGGGCCAGGGGACGTTTCTATTTTTCTGCTTAGACCGGGTTCCCTAAGTCCGAGAACCATAAAATCGCTAACTGGAGGGTTTAACGCCCCTTTCTTGACTTTTCTAGACTTTTTGGTCAAAATGACCATTTTACCCCTAACGGGATTTGGGGTCGTAACATTCTCATTTTGGTGCTTAAAGGGGATTTTCTGAGTCCTTAAAATCTTAAAACAATCATTTCTAGGTCTCGGTAAATTTTTACAACTTAATTGCTGCGATTACACTATTTACTTATCACCCGTCCCTCAGGTGGTACTATTCCAACCCTTGGGGTCGTGGCTCGTTTTTCTAGCGTTTCGGAGCTTCAAACGAGCTTTTCACTAATCTTAAAAACGTTCCTTATTCTCTTCTCTACCTAGGACTTCGAGGGGCTCGGGTTTTTCCTTCCCGACCCTAAACTTTACCCTTGTTACCCGAAACGCCCTTGACGTTATTTTTTTCCGTCCTCTCGGCATTTTAGATTTTTGGGGTCGGTTTACAATTCTGCTAGACCTGCTTTCTTACTTCAAACTCTAAGGTACCGAGGGATCTCGGTTTTCATTTCCGAGCATATTTTTATCGCTCGTTTCCTGAAATGCCCTTAATGCCGCTTTAAAAATTTCGGCAGCATTTCTGCTTAATGTTTAGGTTTCCGGCGTTTAGGAAACGCCTCAAAACCATCTATCCTAATCTAAACCTGCCATGTACTATACCAGAGGCCTATTTTATGCAAAAGTTTCTAAACTTTTACATAAAAACCTTCCACACTTTCATTGTACAATTCACACACAAAGTCTTTATTTTTCAATCACTTAGGCCACGATTTTAGTTTAGGTTTCCACACCAAAACGTTCGTTCTTTCAAACATTCTTTCTCTAACTTTTCTTCTTAGTTTTTAAGGCATATTCATTACCAAAACCAAATAAAAGTCTTATTGGAATCTCTTTATAAAGCCACGGGTTTTATGCTATACCCTAACCAAACTTTGGTTTTCAATACAACCACTTACACAAGCTTATATTCTACATCATTCTAACTTACAACAACACTAAAACACATGATTTTTTACATGTTCTTCACAATAGGTATACATGGTTCCTTTTTAGAAAACTTTTAGAAAATTTTGTTTCAAACTTTTTAACTTTTCTTTCTAAACATTTTACACATCAAAACACATGTTTAAATCAACCAAAACCAACTCAAAATTCTTTCCAAACCCTAGTGACATACACGGTTTTTCTTGAAACAAACCGAATCCCACTTTGGTTTTAAGCCTTCAAATTTTTTTCTAGTTGATTTACATATGAAAGCACACTTTAAAACAACAATTTAATTAAACCAAACTTGAAATTTCTTGAACCCATACACTTAGTCACGGGTTCCTCATAAAACTAACATGAAAAATTCTTGTTTCAAGCTTCTAAATTACCCTTTAACTATCATGCAAATTAATTAAACTTAAACAACAAGGTTTGAACTAAACTTTTCTCATTCCTTTCGACTCAACATAGCCATGGATTCTTGCTTCAAAATACCAAAGAAAAGCTTGAAATTTCAAGCTTACCTTGCTATATTACTCAACACTTGCTTAGGAAGAACTTTGCTTAAGATTTTGACACCAAACTTTGAAGAAACTTAAGCTCAATGGAGGGGAAGAGTCACGGCTTCAAAAGGCAGCAAAGGGGCTGTAATTTCAGTAAAAAAATTCTGATTTCATGAAGCCAAAAACATTTTTATAAAGGGAGGCCAAAAAGGAGGGCTTTTTAGCAACTTTTTAAGGGTTTATTTGCAAACTTTTTTGGGTCAAAACATAATTATTTTGGCTGTCTTTCCAGCTGTAAAACCGACCTATTCAGCCCTTATCCACAAAAGTTTTTAAAAAATCAACTTTACATTTTTGGCTTAATCTTAGCCCTTAATCTTACCTACCTTTAATCTTAGCCATTCATCCTACCTACCACCCTTTCTCTTCTAATTTCTTATTCCTAATTATGACATCATCCATGATGTCATCTAATTAGTCCATAGGTCAAAGTTTGACCAAAAGTTAAATCGAACCAAACTTTACCGAAATCGCGTAGACGGGTTTCTGACGCCTCCTGTGTGATCGGTTTACCTTATTCTACTGTCGTTGGGCTAAAAATCAATGACGAAGTTTTTCGTCCTTTAGTAACCGTAGGTTTTACCTAGGGTAATCTCTTGGTTTCTTTGGCCCCAAAATGCTTCATCATTTTACCGAAGATGACGAAATTTCTGGGGTGACATACCGGAGGACTTGTCTAGCCATTTGTACGGTCAAATTATTCTAATACTGTCTTAAAACTCTTAATGACCCTAAATTACTTTTCTTACTGTGCTCTTACTTGTACTTGCCATATTCTTATCTTTACACTGTTTGGATACCGAAACTACTCCTTTTTGAGCGTTTTGGCCTGAAATCACTTTCTTACTCATATACTTTATTCTCTACTTATTTTGGGAGATTTTAATTCCTCCAAAACATCTATTTATTACTATCAACACTATAATTTGTCTAATTACAAACATAGTGTTTCTTTACATTCTTGCTTACAAAACTCATAGAAAACCCTAGATTAAACTAAGTTACACTGCTAGAATTCTCTGGTCGTCACATTCACCCCTACTTAAAAATTTTTGTCCTCGAAAATCAGAACAGGTGGGGGTGCTTGGCTCTCATCTCATCTTCTCTTTCCCACGTGGCCTCTTCTACGCTGTGATTTTTCCATAGAACTTTGACCAGCGGGATGCTTTTATTTCTTAATATCTTCTCTTCTCGCGCAAGTATTTGCACCGGTTGCTCTTCGTAAGAGAGATCCTCTCGAACTTGGATTGGCTCATAATCTAGAACATGTGAAGGGTCTAAGATGTACTTTCTTAGCATAGATACATGGAAGACATTATGCACTGAACATAATTCCGGTGGCAAAGCTATCTTATAGGCCACTTTCCCAACCCGGCTAATAATTGGGAAAGGTCCTATGTATCTTGGACTCAACTTTCCTTTCTTTCCAAAATGCATGACACCTTTCATTGGTGCTACTTTTAAAAATATGAAGTCCCCCTCGTTGAACTCTAGGAATCTTCGTCTTTTATCTGCGTAGCTTTTCTGATGACTTTGTGCAGTTTTCATTCTCTGTTGAATCTTTTGGACCGCGTCTATCGTTTCTTGGATAAACTTGGTTTTATGAAGTTCTTTCTCCCTGAGTTCATACCAGTGAATGGGAGATCTGTACTTTCGTCCATATAACGCCTCGTAAGGAGCCATCCCGATGGATGCTTGATAGCTGTTGTTGTAAGAGAATTCTATCGACGGTAGCTTCTTGTTCCATACTCCCTTTAAATCTAAAATAAAAGCGCGAAACATATCTTCTAGCATTTGAATTGTACGCTAAGACTGTACATCAGTCTGAGGGTGAAATGCAGTGCTGAATCTTAGTTCTGAGCCCATTGCCTCTTGTACACTTTTCCAGAAATTGGATGTGAACCAACTGTCACGATCTGACACTAATGTTGTCAGTATTCCATGTAATCTCATAATGTTGGCAATGTATAATTCTGTGAATTTCTCCAATGTGTATGTCATCTTTACGGGTATAAAGTGAGCGGACTTGGTCAATCGATCCACCACTACCCATATCATGTCAAATCCTTCACTTGTCTTGGGTAGCCCTACCACGAAATCCATGGTTACATGCTCCCACTTCCACTCTAGAATCTCTAATGGCTGCAGTTCTCCGGCTGGCCGCTGATGCTCTGCTTTGACTCCTTGACATGTTAAGTAGCTGCTGATGTGTTTAACAATGTCATTCTTCATCTTTTTCCACCAAAAGTGCTGCTTTAAATCTTGATACATTTTCATACTGCCCTGATGCACTGAATATGGAGTGTCATGGGCCTCTGTCAGAATTCTTTTCTTCAAAACTTCTTCATCTAGTACACAGATTTTTCCTTGGAAGAGTAAAGTTCTGTCTTTGGAGAGGTGGAACTCTGACTTGTCATTCTTAGAGGCTTCTTCTTTAAGCATTTTGAAAGCAGCATCTAGCTCTTGAGCCTCTTTAATCTCCTTAAGAATTGTTGGTTTGAGTTGCATTACCACTAATTTTCCTGAAATTATCTCTACTCCCAACAAGGAGATCTCATGTTGAAGTGGCTTAGGCAGCTTATCGATGGCTATCTGCTCCGGCATCGTTGATTTATGACTCAACGCGTCTGCTACTCTGTTTACCTTACCGGGGTGATATAAGATCTCACAATCACAATCTTTCACTAACTCCAGCCATCTTTCTTGTCTCATGTTAAGCTCTTTCTGAGTAAGGAAACACTTTAAGCTGTAGTGGTCGGTGAAGATTCTGCACCAAACTCCATATAGGTAGTGTCGCTATATCTTCAAAGCAAATATGACAGCTGCTAACTCTAAATCATGAGTCAGATAGTTCTTTTCATGCTCTTTGAGTTGTCTTGATGCATAGGCTATTACTTTTCCATCCTGCATCAGCACAGCTCCTAGACCTATCCTGGAGGCATCGCTATAAATGTCGAAGTCTCCTTCATCCTTTGGAATTATGAGAACTGGAGCACTGGTCAACCGGTTCTTTAGCTCTTGAAAGCTTTCTTCGCACTTCTTTGTCCACTCAAACTTCTTCTCCTTGCATGTGAGAGCAGTGAGAGGGGCAGCTAATCTGGCAAATCCCTCTACAAATCTCCAGTAATAGCCCGCTAATCTGAGGAAACTCCGGATCTCGGTCACATTCTTTGGAGGAGACCACTTGCTTACTGCTTCGATCTTTGCTGGGTCTACTGAAATTCCGTCTTTGGAAACGACATCCTGGAAGGGGCCTTAGAAATCAGAGACGTTCCTGGTAGCAGCTCGATCTCGAAGGTAATCTCTCGACCAGGAGGAAGTCCCGGTAATTCTTTTGGAAATACCTCCACAAACTTGTTGATCACTGGTACCTCGTTCGGCTGTAGTTCTACCTTCTTGGTGGTGTCCTTGACATAAGCTAGATATCCGGTACAGCCACTAGATATCAGCTTTCTTGCCCACAGGGGACTGATAAGCATTTTCAACTGCTTCTGAGAATGCCCTTTATACTCAAACTGGTCTTTTTCTCCAAACTGGAACACTACTTTTCGTCGTCGACAGTCAATGGTCACTCGATATTTTCCAAGGAAATCCATTCCAAGGATAACGTCATAATCGACTAACTTTAAGATGACTAAATCGACGTACAACTCCCTATCAGCAACAATTGCTGGAACTTGACGTAACTAGTAATCGGACAATAATACCTCACGAGACGGCAAGGTGGTTTTAAACACTTGGCCAATTTTATCCTTGGCGTGACTAACTATTTCTATAAAGCTATGTGAGGCAAATGAATACGATGCACCGGAGTCAAATAAAACAAGTGCAGAGCTTTAGGCGACAAGAAGCTGACCTGTCACCACATTAGAGGTGCCTGCCTCTACGTCTTCCCCGGTGTAGGCTAACAGATGTGCCTCGGTCTTTGGTATAATCTCCTGGCGCCCTGGCTGAATAGGCGGTCCTTGTATGGCATGGACCTGGCTCGTTTGTCAGGACTGAAAGGATCCCGGCTGGTTCTATCAGTTAGATGTACAGGCCCTGGCATAATGGCCTTCTCTGCCACAAACATAGCATGCGGTACTCCCCAGCTTGCACTTGCCCTTATGTAGTCTTCCACATTTTGGGCATGGCTGTCGGTTCTGTACTCCTTCTAAGCCTTGTCTCTGCTAGGTGTTGCGAGTATTTTGGCCCCAATTTCATTTGGGTTTCCTTTTCGCTTATTGGCGTTCTGCTGGTTCTGGTTATTTTTCTGACCAGGCTTCATTCCTTGACCAGATTTGCTACTTTGGCCAGCTTGGTTGTTCTTCTGAATCTGCTTCACTAGATCTCTTTCTTTCTTCTTTTCCTCATAGACTTTTGTTCTTTCTTCCTTAGCTCTGTTCAGACGATGCTCAACCCTCATGGCTCTGCTCACACAGTCTGCTACAGTGGTTGGCGGGGTCTCGCCACACTCCATGTTTAGGGCTATATCTTGTCGGAACATATTGATCATCCTCTGTACCCGCTCTTCTTCTGTGGGTACCAAATGTGGACACAGTCAAGCTAATCTGTCGAATTTACGGTAGGCCTCAGTCACTGTCATCTCGCCTTGCCTCAGCTCATCGAACTCTCTTTGTTGAGCTCGTAAAGTGTCAAGATTGAAATACTTCCTGTTAAATTCTCCCAGAAAGTCGTTCCAGGTCATGCTTCTAATATCCCTTCAGATCTTTACTGTCTCCCGCCAATAACGAGCATCCTTCGTTAATATGCAGGAGCCGCAAAGGACCTTCTCCTGGTCTGTCAGATCCATGAACTAAAAAATGGTCTGCAGTGAAGCTAACCATTCTTCAGCCTCTAAGGGTTCTGTAGATCCCTCAAACTCTTTTGACTTCATCTTCCGGAACCGTTCATACAATGATCCTTGATTGGCTCCAACTCGAGCACCTGTCGCTACTTTAGGTACCATTCGAACTGGTGGTGCTACTGGTTCAGGAGCTGAATATGGCTCCGGTACTGGTGCTTGAGGTGGAGGGAAATTCGCTTGGGCCCCATTCCTTTGTTCTAGTAGCTTTTGCAGTCTCTGGTTCTGTCTTTCTTGTGCCTCTAGCCGAGCTTGTATGTTGGCTAGGACAGTGGCTAAATTGCTTCTTAAGCTTGTACAACTCGTGTGCGAACCATGTTGCTGTGTCTGACCTATAACAGTAGCGACATGGTTTAGTTCTAAATTAGATATTGATTATTTAAAATTAACTTACTTGGACTAAGCAGCTGCAAATATTGAAATGTCATGGAAGGTCGATAGTAGAACCGCTCGCTCTGATACCAACTCTTGTAGGCGACCCCTCTAGCTTAGGTCGTCCACCTTATCTTGCTTGCTTTCTTTATTCTTTGCTTATTCTTACTTAGCTTGCTTGTCTTTATAACTTTCTTCTTCTTGGGTGTTTAAAAGAATTGTTCTTGAAAAACTAGAAATATTTTTTTCTTTTTTTAAAACTTGACTGAATGAAACTATTAGTTCTTTGAAATCGTGTATACATAAATATATACGTACTACTTAATATTTTTTTCCCAAAATATATTTTGCGGTCTTGTTACTTTAAAGTACGTAAAAATAAAAACATACTTTTAAGCTTGTTTCACTACTTTACATACTACACTCTTGTCTTATCTTTATACATATACATCACTATTACACTTTCTTTCTTTTTCACTTTAATTACAGCAGAACTCCGCGAAACGGAACCATAACCCGTCCATGACATCACTGGGATCTGCCTACCAGTCCGCTACTCTTGTTTCATATTACTAGTTGCTTACCTTTATTACCTACATCACGAATAGACTAATGAGCTAAAGCTCAGTAAGTACAAACATACAAGTAAATAAGCTGAATACACCACACTTAGGGTTAGTCAACTTATGACCAATTATTTTCTTACTCCTATGCTTTACTTATTCTTTCTATTTTATTTCTTTCTTTTCTTTGCTTTACTTTATCTTACTTAATCTTTCACTTGTGGGCCCGTGGTTGGACGTACCTAGCGCGCGTAAACCAATAGAGGATCAGGGGAGCGACCCACCAATCAACCCTAAGGTCATCTCTGGACTACTACTTATAGGTAGCAAGTCAAGCCATCAACTACCTCATTATTAACGAGGCAGCGCCACACAACTGGGGTGGAGGCTATCTTTGAACTTCAAAACTGGAAAGGCCGGTACGCCAACCTTCACTTTTAAGTCTTATTATTTGACGTATCTTATTCCTCTTTCCTTTATCTGATCTTGCTTAACTATTCTCGTGAACATGTTAGTATCATGTCACAAACTGAATAACTTAAATGTGTATATATATAATACAACTCCATGGCAAGTCAATTCGTGAGTAGACAATTAAATGTCTGTACTTACAGTACTTGTGCAAGTGTAAACTTCTTGTGGTCCGTTGAGCTCCTTCGCCCGTCTCTAGTTGAGTTTCTTAAAGACATAATGTCATCAGTTAATACATTTTCGTTAAGTGAATTTATTATACTAAAATCTAAACTTTAGCTTTTAAAATCTTAATTAAAGTCTTATAACAACATTTAAAGTCTTAATGACTCTGTTTAGACTTTTCTAGGGCTCTAGCAACCATTTCCGAGCATTTCAGAAATTTTGGTAAACTGGGTGAATAGTAATTTTTGACGATAAATAGTACTATTTATGTGAATAGTGCCATGCATGTGAATAGTAACTGGGCCAGGGGACGTTTCTATTTTTCTGCTTAAACCGGGTTCCCTAAGTTCGAGAACCATAAAATAGCTAACAGGAGGGCTTAACGCCCCTTTCTTGACATTTCTAGACTTTTTGGTCAAAATGACCATTTTACCCTTAACGGGTCTTGGGGTCGTAACATTCTCATTTTGGTGCTTAAACGGGATTTTCTCAGTCCTTAAAATCTTAAAACAATCTTTTCTAGGTCTCGATAAATTTTTACAACTTAATTACTGCGATTACACTGTTTACTTATCACCCATCCCTCGGGTGGTACTATTCCGACCCTTGGGGTCGTGGCTCGTTTTTCTATCGTTTCGGAGCCTCAAACGAGCTTTTCACTAATCTTAAAAACGTTCCTTATTCTCTTCTCAACCTAGGTCTTCGATGGGCTCGGGTTTTTCCATCCCGACCCTAAACTTTACCCTTGTTACCCAAAACGCCCTTGACGTTATTTTTTTCCGTCCTCTCGGGATTTTAGATTTTTGGGGTCAGTTTACTCTTCTGCTAGACCTGCTTTCTTACTTCAAACTCTAAGGTACCGAGAGATCTCAGTTTTCATTTACGAGCATATTTTTATCGCTCGTTTCCTGGAATGCCCTTAATGCCGCTTTAAAAATTTCGGCAGCATTTCCGGTTAAACTTTAGGTTTCTGGCATTTAGGAAACGCCTCAAAACCATCTATCCTAATCTAAACCTGCCACGTACTATACCAGAGGCCTATTTTACGCAAAAGTTTCTAAACTTTTACGTAAAAACCTTCCACATTATCATTGTACAATTCACACACAAAGTCTTTATTTTTCAATTACTTAGGCCACGGTTTTAGTTTAGGTTTCCAACACCAAAACTTTCTTTCTTTCAAACATTCTTTCTCTAACTTTTCTTCTTAGTTTTTAAGGCATATTCATTACCAAAACCAAATAAAATTCTTATTGAAATCTCTTTATAAAGCCACGGGTTTTATACTATACCCTAACCAAACTTTGGTTTTCAATATAACCACTTACACAAGCTTATATTCTACATCATTCTAAATTACCACAACACTAAATCACATGATTTTTTACATGTTCTTCACACTAGGCATACATGGTTCCTTTTTAGAAAACTTTTAGAAAATTTTGTTTCAAACTTTTTAACTTTTTTTTCTAAACATTTTACACATCAAAACACATGTTTAAATCAAACAAAACCAACTCAAAATTCTTTCCAAACCCTAGTAACATACACGGTTTTTCTTGAAACAAACCGAATCCCACTTTGGTTTTAAGCCTTCAAATTTTGTTTCTAGTTGTTTTACATATGAAAGCACCCTTTAAAACAACAATTTAATTAAACCAAACTTGAAATTTCTTGAACCCATACACTTAGTCATGGGTTCCTCATAAAACAAACATGAAAAATTCTTGTTTCAAGCTTCTAAATTCCTCTTTAACTATCATGCAAATTAATTAAACTTAAACAACAAGGTTTGAACTAAACTTTTCTCATTCCTTTCTACTCAACATAGCCACGGATTTTTGCTTCAAAATACCAAAGAAAAGCTTGAAATTTCAAGCTTACCTTGCTATGTTACTCAACACTTACTTAGGAAGAACTTTGCTTAAGATTTTGACACCAAACTTTGAAGAAACTCAAGCTTAATGGAGGGGAAGAGTCACGGCTTCAAAGGGCAACAAAGGGGCTGTAATTTCAGAAAAAAAATTCTAATTTCATGAAGCCAAAAACGTATTTATAAAGGGAGGCCAAAAAGGAGGGCTTTTTAGCAATTTTCTTTAGGGACTTTTTAGCAACTTTTTAAGGGTTTATTTGCAAACTTTTGGGGTCAAAACGTAATTATTTTGCTGTCTTTCCAGCTGTAAAACCGACTTATTCAGCCCTTATCTACAAAACTTTTTTAAAAATCGACTTTGTATTTTTGGCTTAATCTTAGCCCTTAATCTTACCTACCTTTAATCTTAGCCATTCATCCTACCTACCACCCTTTTATTTCTAATTTCTTATTCCTAATTATGACATCATCCATGATGTCATCTAATTAATCCATAGGTCAAAGTTTGACCAAAGGTCAAAGTTTGACCAAAAGTCAAACCGAATCAAACTTTACCGAAATCGCGTAGGCGGGTTTCTGACGCCTCCTGTGCAATCAGTTTACCTTATTCTACTATCGTTGGGCTAAAAATCAATGACGAAGTTTTTCATCCTTTAGTAACCTTAGGTTTTACCTAGGGTAATCTCTTGGTTTCTTTGGCCCCAAAATGCTTCATCGTTTTACCGAAGATGACGAAATTTCTGGGGTGACATACCAGAGGACTTGTTTAGCCATCCATACCATCAAATTATTCTAATACTGTCTTCAAACTTTTAAAAACCCTAAATTACTTTTCTTACTGTACTCTTACTTTGACTTGCCATATTCTTATCTTTACACTCTTCGGGTACCGAAACTACTCCTTTTTGAGCGTTTTGGCCTGAAATCACTTTCTTACTCATATACTTTATTCTCTACTTATTTTGGGAGATTTTAATTCCTCCAAAACATCTATTTATTACTATCAACACTATAATTTGTCTAATTACAAACATAGTGTTTCTTTACATTCTTGCTTACGGAACTCATAGAAAACCCTAAATTAAACTAAGTTACATTGCTAGAATTCTCTGGTCATCACAGTCGACCTCTTCTGTCACTCATTTTGATCTCTTTCTTTTAATCTTCCTTCTTCTAATCTTGCAAAATAACCAATCATTAGATTTCCCATAATTATTTTTTTTTGGAATTTTGAATGGAAATTTTAAACATATCATTTACTACAAAGCATACACCACAAGACATTTCATATCATTCCATGGCATTTTCTTACATCATACATAGCATACACAACATTTACATATACTGTAACAACATCTGTCTTAGTTTTTCCACACATACATGCATATATACATATATTATACATAGAGTGTATTTGCACTCTTCTTAGGGTTCGACTACCCTATTCATCTTGCCCTGTCAGAAATTCTTCAGGGTCTTCATCCTCTTCCTCTGAATCATCACTGGTAGCCATTCCCTGATTATGAGTTCCATTTCCTCTTGGTCGTGACGGACCTGCCTCGTGATCGTTGGTCATAAAGGGTGGTCCATATAAGCATGTAGTACCCTTCTTCATGAGTCTGCTCCCACTAATGCTTTTCCAAGCATTCTCTTACTTGTGCTCTCTCGATCCTGATGGCGTTAGCAACAAAATCATGTCAAGGGATAGAATGGAGTAGGCTCACTCTACACTTCAACTCTGGGGTAAGTCCCTTTTAAAACATCTCACGGAAATTCTCATCAGAAAAATTTGGGAGCGGGCACTTTTTAACCACATTTTCCTCGAACTGCACTGCGTAGGTCAGCACTGTATCCCCTGGTGCCATCTGGAACCTCTCAATCCTCTATAGATAATCTCTAACATCAGTTATCTAAGGTAATGCCAGTGGTGCGCTCTCCTCCCTAGTTGGAGGAACTGGGGTCGGCTCTGGGCTCCTCTGGGGAAACTGCTATCTCATGACCCGATAAAAATCAGCCCAATTAAGCCTCAATAATGCCTCCTGATCATAGTATTCTCAATAAACTCGAGCATCTCCTTGAAAAGTACTCACTGCTAAAATGACCCAGTAATCTCTGTCGATATCACACGATCTACAAATCAACTCCACAGTGTATAGCCAATCATGTACTGGTAGAGACTGGCATCCTTCATCGAAACTAGGGGGCAAACAGGCTCTAAATGCCCATGTAGCTTTGGCCGATACCTTGGACCCAATATGGTCTCGACCACCTACTACTAGTATATCAACCACTACTAGTGGGGGATGGCATACTGGTGGAGGGGTTCGTGCCCTAACTGTGGCCTGTGCCTCTCTGGAACTAGCTGGATTAGTTGGTGCCACGGGTGGTACCGTCGTTTGTTGGGGTAGAGGCGGTCTAATGATGGGTCTAGTCCACACCCTTGGAGGACCCCTACCTTGATATGAATATGGTCGGTAGTGATATGACCTCATCATCTCACTCCTACATGAGGTGCACTCTATATAAATAAACGTTCTACTAAACATAAAATAAAATTAACTTACTTGGATCGACGAACGGGATGCACATCGGGCCTTGAGGGATATGGTCTACTGCTCTGATACCAGCTGTGACGCCCCGCCCTGAATTGAGGCTACAGTATTAGCATAGTAGAGCTCCAAAGTCCACTATGGTAGACCGTTTCCTTAATGGGTAACTGGCATCTTACTTGTAACTTGTTCTTGTTAAAATTACTAATTGTAGTTAAAATGATTTTTAATTTGAAAACCAAGGGATTTTTTTTTAAACTGTTGGTGATTCTGAACTGTAAAAATATAACAACATACCACATAGGATATACTACTATTTTACTGGTTGTACATAATTTATATCATGATGTATTTTCAAAATAAAACTTAAAATCTGCTCTCAAAATAACACTTTCAATCTGCTCAAACTCTGCTCAGTAGAAAATAGCAACAGGACCATTCCCCTCGCCCAGCCCTGAAGGCAAATGCAATCCCGCCCCTCATCCATCCTCTGTCTCCTAGTGTATAGGTTTCTTACCTGCAACATGAATAAACTGTTGAGCGACAGGCTCAGTAAGTTTAAACATACATGTAGGAACATAAATCACAAAATCCTGAAAAAGCACTATTCATATAAATAGTAACTTTGACTTTTGATCATGAATAGTAAGATTGACTTTGACTGGTACTGTTCATGTCAACTGGTATCTAAACTACTGCATAATCTGTTAGTATATTTTATGCTCAATTATGACTGTTATGAAATCTTAAGTTTGTATGTGTTACTGAATTCTGCTATTATGCCCCTGAATTGGTCGCACCGTAGTGCGCACAGTGCTGAGAGGGACTCTGGGGAGTGACCCACTGGCCAATCCTCTATAGCCTGAAAATATTAGACATCCAAACCTGGGACTCGTCACTTGCAGTTTGGAGTCCTGTAACTGTAACTGGAATCTGAGAAACCTCCACCTGTGTGGGAGGCCGGTACGCAAATACTAATTTAATTACTAAATTTCTGGTGGTTCCTGACTAGTGGCAATTATGCTACCTCCTGGGTCTGGAACTCTCTGTAATTGTTTCTGTAGTTTTCTTAAGATTTTATATCTTATGTTAGTGTGCCTACTACACCTAACTACTAAATTTCTGTCATCTATAACACATAAGCATACTGAGTAAATTCATGCTGCAGACAAATAAATGTCTGAACTTACTGGTATTTTACTAGCAATTCCTTTCCTGAGTCAATCGGCTTCCTTAACTCGCCTTTTGGTTGCTTTCCTATAACCGAAATAAATTGCGGTTATCTTTACTATTCACTTCATATCTAAAATATAATGAAAATATAAAATTTCTAATTGAAATTCTTAATTTTTCATTTTAGGATTTATATATTAAATTCTAGAATCATTCTGCTATATAAGCAACTATTCTGGGCTTTAATATCACTTTTCTGAACTTTTTGACAAAATGACCGTTTTACCCCTGCCTTTTGGTAAAATGACCATTTTGTCCTTAACTGGTTTTTCCCTCGTTTTTCTGACTTACCACTCTATTTTATCCTTTAGAATTTTAATAAAATTATTCTGAGGCTTTTACGACCTTTTTCTAACAATCTAGAAAATTTTGGTCAAAATAACTATTTTGCCCTTGACGGGACTATAGACTAACAAATCCTTGTTTTATCATTTTATCTGGATTTTCTGATCCGAAAAATCTTAAAATAACGTTTCTTAAGTTTTCCTAAGCTTTTACGATATTTTCTACAAAAACGCTCGGGTTACTATTCATCCGACCCTCGGGTGGTACTATTCCGATCCTCGGGGTCGGGTTTCCGATTCTCGACCCTACTTTTTACCTCTCGTTTACCAAATTACCCTTCGGGCGTTCTGAAAATTTTGGCAACATTTCTGCTGAATTTCTAGGTTCCCGGTGTTTAGAAAATGCCTCGAAACCATCTATCATATTCTACCCTGCCAAGTACTATACCACAAACCTAATTTTACATAAAAGTTACAAACTTTTTACGTAAAATTTCATCACAAAACTTGCTCGTTTTTAATGGAATTTCAACCCGTTCTTTATCACTTTTAGTCCTGGTTTTTATACTCAATCACACATTACCATAACTCAACAAAACTTTCTCATTTTCCACTAAACTTATACTAGATTTTTCTTCAAAAACCCTAAACAAAAATTTTTGTTTATAACTCAAATCTTCCTTATTTGTTTTCCATACTAGCACATTCATTTTTCACCACAAAACCCTAACATAACTCTTCAAAATCTCATGCATTGTCCAGGATTTTCCTTGGAAAATCAACCTCAAAATATTGGTTTCATTTTCATTTTTTCTTTCTTGTTTTCTACACAATATTAACATCACATTTACCATATGAAATCGACAACATAAAGTTTCATTTTTCCTTATTATTCTTCACGGTTTTGGGATTGAAAAACAACACCAACATTGAAAGTTTTTCAATCACATTTCACCCATTTCTTTCTTCACATTTCCACATGATTTTCAATATCAAAAATCAACCAAAATAACATGAAAATTTCATCATTCCAAACCCTAATAACCCACGATTTTGATGAAAGAAAAACACTCATATAACTTGATTTTTCATGCACTTGTTTCTTATTTCACTTAATCACACATCATTCACACATTTTCAACCAAAATGCATGAAACAAAAACTGATTTTTCTCCCATTAAAACAGCCCATAATACACGGTTTTTCTTCATGAAAAACAAGAAGAAATGATGTCAAAATGAAGGATTACCTTGCTTGCTTGATAGCTTGAATCTTGTGATGAATTTTTCACTCTTTCTTGCACAAATCTTGAAGAAAAATTTGAGCTTTCTCTAAGGGTGATGCACGGCTTCAATGGTGGCTGAAAACCAGAGTTTTTTCTGGTTTCTAATGGCTGAGAAACGTGGCTTTAAATAGCCAAAAAGGAGGGACCAATTTGCAAAGGATTTAAGGGTATTTTAGCAAACTTTTTGTGTAATTTTTCTACTCTTTAGGGGCTGTTTTGCAATTAACCAAAAAAGGACCAGATTTTATCTGATTTTTGGCCCCAAAATCCGACACATTTCAGCCCTAGAAGATTCAAGAAATTTGCTTAAGCTTCCTTTGACTTTTTCTAGTTGAATTTGTAGGAAAATAAACCGGTAAAAACGTATCAGAGTGGCGCAGCGGAACAATAAAAATTTTTAGATCGTTAAATATCTCATGATGCCATATACAATAAATCAACAACAATTAAAACTCATACCTCAAGGACGCCAATGAACAGGAGGAGAGTGACTGGAGGCTTCAACCAACTAGCCTTCTCTACTATTCTCCAATTCCCGAATGGCTGAGTGTGTGGGCACTCTGAACCTCGATCGGTATGCTAGCACTGCTAGTCTTCTTCCGACCACCCAGATCTCTAAAGAACTTTATTGTCACGATGAGCTGTGCAACAATAAGCCTACTCACCTGAGAGTCTGTGGTCTGAGAGAACTGGAGTGGCAGGACCTCTATTTATAGACCTGCATGAGGTGAATCTCTGAATTTGAATTGGACTAGGAAAAGATATTTTCCCTTATCCAAACCCAAAAAATCCGAATTTTCCAAGGGAGAATCTCCACAATTAAATTCGGTTTTTCTAGATAAATCCAATCCAAATCTTAACAAGATTTTAGCTAGAATTTTATCTCCCTTTTCCAACCAAAAAATCCGAAATTCACAAGGAGAAAATCCTCCAAATTTTCGGCCACTTTTAGGATAAGGGAGAATCAAAATTCCACTAGGATTTCTCAAGCAAAATCTCATCTTAACCTTATCCAAAAATAACCGAATTTCCTAGGATTAGGGATCCAAAATTTCGGCCACTTTTGGGAGGAGAAAGAAACCAAATTCAACTAGGATTGAAGCTTGAATATTCCCTTGAATCTTATCCACAAAATCCGAAATCTTTCATGAGGATTATCCTCAAAATTTCGTCCCTTATTTGTTGGGATTTGGATTCAAAATTCAAGTAGGATTCTAACAAGATTATCCTCTCCAAATCCAACTCAAATTCGAATTTCAAACCTTGTGGATTTTCCACAACAAATTCGAATCCTACTTGGACTGTGATTCAAAATTTGAATTTCAAATTTCAAATTCAAATTTCAAATTCAAATTTCAAATTTCAAATTTCAAATTTCAAATTTAAATTTCAAATTCAAATTTCAAATTCGAATTTCAAATTCAAATTTCAAATTCAAATTTCAAATTCAAAATTCAAATTTCAAATTTCAAAATTCAAATTTCAAATTCCACAAAACGGTTGTTTTTCATATTCTTGTTCTCATGGATAATTTTCTACAACTCCAATCCAATCTCAAATAAAATCATGGCAACTTTATTTGGAGTTCGAATAATTGTGTACTCTATTATCCAAAACAAAATCTGAATCCAACCGGAGAGAATCTTGTCTACCATCCTAATCCTGTGTCATCACCATCCATGCATAATAAACTAGCCAATAGCATACACAAATCAATTTGCCAAACGTTAAGGAATTATGTGGAGCTAGTAGAGGGACTGATTGGACATATATAATCAGGCTCCCGTGATTCCATATGATCATCATTCTGTACCGAACAACTCAATCATATGATCACTAATTTCAGAGTCACACCACTATAAACCTGAAACTGAACTCCCAATTATATACCGTATTACGTAAGCCTGTGACGAGCTACCATCCAATGACCTTGTCATATATGCAAAACCCTCATATGATATCCATGATCAGCCTTAGGTCAAAGTCCGTTTAATCCTACTGATCAGGCTATCTTAAAGTTCCATTATACTACCGAATCTAGAAAATGATTATTCACCATATGTGAAATAAGAAGTCATCCGCCCAGCAGACGACCCAAGGCCTTGTCCATTTTCACATTCAGTATAATGCCTTTAAGAGGATACCTTTAACTCCTCAGAGCTATGATTCCGATATCTGCAAACAAACCCTTCATCGTATACAAGTCATGCACCCAACGAACCGGTCTATAAGCTTACTACCCTCTGAGACGCTTTAGCCATTGGAACATCAAAGTACACAAGTCATATACATGAAGAAGTTCATTTACTCAGGATTAAGGTTATTACATAATGAACGTCAAAAGCAGATTGATCCACTCATAGCGGACTACGTAGATCAATCACGCTTTAGTCCCGGTCTAATATGTCACCACCAAGCAACATATCCATGTCTCTACTTGGGAGTCCAGCTCCAGACAGTCAAGACAGACCGTCCCCTCTAAGGCTTTAGACAACATAACAGTCTTAACATGAGTTAGATGCTCGGTCTAACCCTGTAGACTACAGACCATAGTTTAGACTGCTAACTTTAGAACATTGTCTTCTCGCATACAAAAAGTCCATTGCATGCAACGTTCTAACAGTTTTAACACAAGCAGTCAGTGAGCCATATTTGCTTACATTTACTTTAACATGTAAATAAGACGAGGACAGATAGCAATGTAATGAATAACCTCTAAGTATAATTTTATTATCCAGTTCAAAATGAATACATCAAAATGTCTCTAATACTTAGGGCATTTCCTAACAATCTCCCACTTGCCCTAAGCCAGCAGATGTGCCATGTTACGCATCCCCATCGCCTCTACATGCCTCTCAAAGCTTCTAGCTTCCAAAGTCTTAGTAAAGGGATCAGCGATGTTGTCCTCGGACGCGATCTTACAAACATCCACTTGTCCTGTCTCCACATGCCCTCTAATTATGTGATACCTCCGATCGATGTGCTTGGTCCTCTTGTGGTGCCGAGATTCCCTTGTGTTGGCAATAGCCCCTGTATTATCACAGTAAAGTGTGATAGGCTTGTCAACACCCGGAATGACCTCAAGGTCTCTAAAGAACTTGCGGAGCCAAACCGCTTCTTTAGATGCCTCAGCCGCAGCCACATACTCAGCCTCCATAGTAGAGTCAGCTGTGCAGCCCTGCTTCACGCTCCTCCACACAATGGCGCCTCCTCCGAGCAAAAACACTGATCCAGATGTCGATTTCCTCGAATCCTTACAAGTCTGGAAGTCTGAGTCCGTGTATCCTACGGGTGTTAGGTCCCCTCCAGAATACACTAGCATATAATCCCTCGTTCTCTTAAGATACTTGAGTATATGCTTTACTGCTTGCCAGTGCTTGGTTCCAGGATTCGCTTGATATCGACTCACCATACCTACTGCAAAACATATGTCCGGGCGAGTGCAAAGCATAGCGTACATAAGGCTACCCACAGCGGATGCATAAGGGACCTTACTCATACGCTCTCTTTCTTCCGATGTCTTGGGACAGTCATCCAATGAAAGAGTTAAACCGGCAATAGAAGGTTGTGAGCCTTTCTTTGCCTCTAGCATTGCATATTTGTCAATTATTTTATCTATGTATGAAGCTTGGGATAACGCTATCATTTTGTTCTTTCGATCTCTGAAGAGACGAATGCCTAGAACATAATTAGCTTCTCCCAAGTCCTTCATGTCAAACTGTTGGTGTAACCAAAGCTTGACCGATGATAAGTTCCCTACATCATTCCCAATGAGTAGTATATCATCGACATAGAGTATCAGAAAGACCACTTTTCCATCCTTAATACGTTTGTAAACACAAGGTTCATCAACGTTCTGCTCAAAACCAAATGTCTTAATCGCTTGATCAAACCTCTGGTTCCATGAGCGGGATGCCTGCTTTAATCCGTAAATGGATCTAAGCAACTTGCAGACTTTCCTATCTTGGCCTTTTGCTACGAACCCTTCGGGCTGTATCATATAGATACACTCTTCAAGATGACCATTCAAGAATGCCGTCTTGACATCCATTTGCCAGATCTCGTAATCGAGAGCCGCAGCAATGGACAGAAGAATACGGATAGACTTCAGCATAGCAACAGGCGAAAAGGCTTCCTCGTAATCGATTCCAGCCTTTTGCGTGTATCCCTTTGCAACCAGTCTAGCTTTGAAAGTTTCCACTCTCCCTTCCGCATCCTTCTTTCTTTTGTAGACCCATTTGCATCCAATGGGTTTTATCCCATCCGGCAAATCTACAAGTTCCCAAACAGAGTTGGATTTCATAGAATCCATCTCATTATTCATAGCCTGTTTCCAAGATCTAGAATCAACATCCTTTATAGCTTCATCATATGTGACCGGATCTTCCTCATGCTCATGAGCCTCGGCCTGGTATACCTCAGCATCATACATAAAGAAATTAGGTTTCTTAGAAACCCTCCCACTACGACGAGGCACCCTAAATTGTTGATCATCTGCAGGTCTTTCACTGGAACTCGGACTTGCGTCCAAGACCGAAATCTGTGGAGCAGTTCTTTCACCCGATAACTCCTCTAGCACCACTTTGCTTCGAGGCTTAAAGTCATTCATGTGACTTTCCTCCAAGAATGTCGCATGGGTTGAGACAATGACCTTTTGTTCCTTCGGGTTATAGAACAGACCTCCTTTAGTTCCCTTTGGATACCCTACAAACATGCACAATTCTGATCTTGGTTCCAACTTCTTCGCATCCCCATCCAGTACATGTGCCGGGCAGCCCCATATTCTCATATGTCCAAGGGAGGGCTTCCTGCCACGCCACAATTCATACGGAGTTCTAGGAATTGATTTGCTCGGAACCTGGTTCAGAATATAGCACGCCGTTTGTAAAGCATGTCCCCAAAATGATAATGGCAGCGTTGAGTAACTCATCATGGACCGTACCATATCCAATAAGGTCCTGTTTCTCCTTTCGGCTACACCATTCTGTTGTGGAGTACCAGGTGCAGTCAATTGGGATAAAATCCCGTTCTCTACAAGATGTCCTAGAAATTCATCAGAGAGGTATTCGCCACCTCGATCAGATCGAAGTGTCTTTATGGATTTATCCAATTGCTTTTCCACTTCCGCACGATACTCTTTGAACTTGTCAAAGGTTTCGCTCTTGCGGTGCATCAGATACACATATCCATACCTCGAGTAATCATCTATGAAAGAGACATAGTACTCGAACCCTCCTCGTGCTGTGACGTTCATGGGGCCACATACGTCAGTGTGCACAATTTCTAAGAGCTCCTGTGCCCTTGTACCCTTAGCTCCAAAAGACCTCTTAGTCATCTTACCCTCTAGACAAGACTCACATTGGGGAAGTCGTGCCTCCTCCAGAGATTCCAGAGGACCGTCTTTCACCAATCTTTGAATCCTATCCTGATTAATATGACCAAGTCTTAAATGCCAAAGATACGCCTTGTTAGAGTGAGAAACTTTCAACCTTTTAGAGTTATCAATTAATTTAGTGTCAAGCAGTGAGTACATCTTTGGTCTGATCAAATATAAGTTTCCATCCATCCATCCAGAACAGATAAAAGACTTATTTCTACGAATATCAACTCTTTTACTAAAAGAAACTGAATAAGAATCCTTTATTAAACAAGCTACTGATATAAGGTTCCTCCTAAAATTAGGAACATAAAAACAGTCTTTCAATAAAATAAACCTAAATTGATCAAAATAAAGATGAACGTCTCCCACTGCCTCAGCCACCACATAGCTACCATCTCCAGTCCGCAACGAGAGGCTCCTATCATGTAGACTTCTCGTTTCCACGAACCCCTGCATCGAAACACAAACATGATTAGTGGCGCCCGAATCAATGACCCATGTGTCTTTCGATTCTTCCACCAAACACGCTTCTAAGTAATGAAGTTCCTTACCTTCCTTGCCCTTGGAGGCTAGGAATTCCCGGCAAGCCTTCTTGAAGTGACCTACCTTCCCACAGTGGAAGCATTTGGACTTTTTAGGGTCCTTTGGCTTCTTGTTCTTCTTCTTCTTCTTCTTCCCGTCCGAGACAGGAGGATTAGAAGAACTGGAAGCCACTTGCTTCTTATTTGGCCTCTTCCTCTTCCGTGAGGGATTGGAAGATTCTACCAAATTGGCCTCTCCTTTAGGTCGGACCACATCTTCATCCCTGATCATCCGCTCATAAGCCTGTAGTTGCTTCATGAGCTCGGTAAGTCCTAACTCCTTTGTCGCCAGATTGTATGCGGCCTTAAACCCCACAAAATCTTTAGACAGAGTCTTGAACACCATCTCGATCTGGGTGTTGTAGTCTAACTCAGCACCATTCTCGGCAGCCTCAGCGAAGAATCCCATTAGAGTGATCATATGGTCCTTCACCGGAGCACCAGCCTTTTGCTTGGAGTTCATAATGCTGGTGATAGCGGACTGTCGAGCCAATTTTTCTTGGCCTCCGAACATGTCCTCCAGATTATCCATGATCTCCCCAGCAACTTGATAAGTCTCATGCTGCTTTTGTAAAGCACTCGTCATGCTAGTAAGGATGTAGCATCGAGCTATTTCATTGGATTCTCTCCAATGATTATAGGCAATCGGGACCTCCTCAAGTGGTGTGTCAGGTTTGGGCCCAGGTGGGCATGGTTCGTCCAGTACGAACTTGTGTCTCTCGCAACTGAGAACTATTAATAGATTTCTTTTCCAATCTTTATAATTGTCGCCATTCAACTTATTTTCAGTAAGTATCGAAATGAGGGGTGTCGGTGACATTTTGAACTGAAATAAAATTATACTAGACATCATTACAAAGCCCAAGCAAATATGCAGATAATTTAGCAAATAAAACATACAAGTATGTTCCTACATGAAACTTGAAAAAATGTAGCATTGCAACGGTAATTCTCAGCACCTATTGCCCCAAGCCACCGAGGGGTGGTCATGAGAACAAATAGCCGGAACATGGACCCCGTCCAATTAATATATGTTACCTTAAATCCTCCAAGGTTAAGACATATATTAATAACCGCTTATTTGGCCACCAGTCTAGTTAACAGAGCTTCTAGGGAAGGTTAATAACTAAACGAGTCTTGAGTGTATAACCATTGTTTACGTAGCCCGATCCACGTCCTACCAAGCCACCGAGGGGTGGTCATGAATAGGATCGCACCCGAACACGTTTTCCACATAGGAGATCCAATCTAGTATACCGGCGGCGGTAAACACCTACCGAGGGGTGTGGTCAGGTCGGAACTGACGCGAGGCGTTACCATGCTTTCACATATGGATCAACAATGGAGGCCGTGGGTTTTGTTTGAAACCCTCTCCCACTCAATATTTTGAAAAACATGCAAGTTTTGACAAATTATGTATGATCAATATAGTATGAGCGGCACTCACCTATCCTATATGACATGTTATCAAATATGCATACAAAACATCCATCAATACATATTTATACATCCATGACATATCACAGAAAAAATAATTGACAGAATAACCAAGCTATGGTTCCATCCTAGAACAAAGAAAATAAAGATTACAAAATTCCATCCAAAGCATTCTTTGGGTCTTGAATTTTGTTCCGTCTTCTTGTATCCATCTTTATGTAGCCTCTCCATTTATTTCTCATCCCAAGAATTATTTAAAATTTAAATTTCCAAAAATTTAAATTTCAAATTCAAACTCCAAATTCGAATTTCAAATTTAAATTTCTAATTCAAATTTTAAACAATTTTAATCATCATGTGTAATAATATGTAATTTCAAAAATTTCAAATTTTTAATTACATATTTTTAAACATGATTTAAAATTAAATCTCAAATTTAAAATCAAAATTTTCAAATTTTGGACCGCCGTACAGCCGCCCGTGAAGGCGGCAGCCGCCGTGGGCAGCCACCAACCCCGGAGGGGCTGGCAGCCCACGGCTGCCCCTTGTGCAGCCCTGCCGGGCTGCAGGCCAAGCCTGCAACACCAGGCTGCACGCCCAGGCTGGGCGCAGCAGCCGGCAGGCTGCAGGCAGCGCCTGCAGCCAGTGGCTGCACGCCCAGGCTGCGGCCAGCCTTGGGCAGGCTGCGCCACCCTCGGCTGCAGGCCAAGCCTGCGGCCGTGGGTGATGCTTGCCTGCATAGGGGCTGCCGCAGCCCCATCCTGCCCGAGGGCAGGGGCTGCAGCCCCACCAAGGTTTGTCGGCCTATCCCGAGGGGTCGTGTCTTGATTTTCGTGCCATATTCCAATTTATCTTTTAGGATCTCCAAAAATTAATTTGAATCCCAATTAAATTGAAATTTTCCACACAATCAAAATTTCAACCTTTAAATTAAATTTGACTTTTGGGAAAAATAAATTACGGTCTTCAATCTTCAATCTCCTCCAAGAATAATTACATAAAAAATTCCTATACCGTTTCCGGTGTACAAAATTCTATCCATAAAAATTCTAAGAGACAAAAATTAATATCCATGGGAAAATTACAGTGTTAATAAACTGCTCCCATGGTTACATAAAAAATTCCTAGATACAATTTTTCTAAATTCTAAGGAACCATAACCGGTATAAACAAGCATGCTTATAATAATTCAAAAAAATAAAATAACCACATACTTTATACATAATACATGATAACAACATAAAGGAACCCTAGAATGCCACTCTCTAAATATCAAATCCATACATAAATAAAAAGACTAAGTAATTGTCTAATTTATGTACATGGCATAGTCATGAGATGGCTCTGATACCAATTGTAGGAAAATAAACCGGTAAAAACGTATCAGAGTGGCGCAGCGGAACAATAAAAATTTTTAGATCGTTAAATATCTCATGATGCCATATACAATAAATCAACAACAATTAAAACTCATACCTCAAGGACGCCAATGAACAAGAGGAGAGTGACTGGAGGCTTCAACCAACTAGCCTTCTCTACTATTCTCCAATTCCCGAATGGCTGAGTGTGTGGGCACTCTGAACCTCGATCGGTATGCTAGCACTGCTAGTCTTCTTCCGACCACCCAGATCTCTAAAGAACTTTATTGTCACGATGAGCTGTGCAACAATAAGCCTGCTCACCTGAGAGTCTGTGGTCTGAGAGAACTGGAGTGGCAGGACCTCTATTTATAGACCTGCATGAGGTGAATCTCTGAATTTGAATTGGACTAGGAAAAGATATTTTCCCTTATCCAAACCCAAAAAATCCGAATTTTCCAAGGGAGAATCTCCACAATTAAATTCGGTTTTTCTAGATAAATCCAATCCAAATCTTAACAAGATTTTAGCTAGAATTTTATCTCCCTTTTCCAACCAAAAAATCCGAAATTCACAAGGAGAAAATCCTCCAAATTTTCAGCCACTTTTAGGATAAGGGAGAATCAAAATTCCACTAGGATTTCTCAAGCAAAATCTCATCTTAACCTTATCCAAAAATAACCGAATTTCCTAGGATTAGGGATCCAAAATTTCGGCCACTTTTGGGAGGAGAGAGAAACCAAATTCAACTAGGATTGAAGCTTGAATATTCCCTTGAATCTTATCCACAAAATCCGAAATCTTTCATGAGGATTATCCTCAAAATTTCGTCCCTTATTTGTTGGGATTTGGATTCAAAATTCAAGTAGGATTCTAACAAGATTATCCTCTCCAAATCCAACTCAAATTCGAATTTCAAACCTTGTGGATTTTCCACAACAAATTCGAATCCTACTTGGACTGTGATTCAAAATTTGAATTTCAAATTTCAAATTCAAATTTCAAATTCAAATTTCAAATTTCAAATTTCAAATTTCAAATTTAAATTTCAAATTCAAATTTCAAATTCGAATTTCAAATTCAAATTTCAAATTCAAATTTCAAATTCAAAATTCAAATTTCAAATTTCAAAATTCAAATTTCAAATTTCAAAATTCAAATTTCAAATTCCACAAAACGGTTGTTTTTCATATTCTTGTTCTCATGGATAATTTTCTACAACTCCAATCCAATCTCAAATAAAATCATGGCAACTTTATTTGGAGTTCGAATAATTGTGTACTCTATTATCCAAAACAAAATCTGAATCCAACCGGAGAGAATCTTGTCTACCATCCTAATCCTGTGTCATCACCATCCATGCATAATAAACTAGCCAATAGCATACACAAATCAATTTGCCAAACGTTAAGGAATTATGTGGAGCTAGTAGAGGGACTGATTGGACATATATAATCGGGCTCCCGTGATTCCATATGATCATCATTCTGTACCGAACAACTCAATCATATGATCACTAATTTCAGAGTCACACCACTATAAACCTGAAACTGAACTCCCAATTATATACCGTATTACGTAAGCCTGTGACGAGCTACCATCCAATGACCTTGTCATATATGCAAAACCCTCATATGATATCCATGATCAGCCTTAGGTCAAAGTCCGTTTAATCCTACTGATCAGGCTATCTTAAAGTTCCATTATACTACCAAATCTAGAAAATGATTATTCACCATATGTGAATAAGAAGTCATCCGCCCAGCAGACGACCCAAGGCCTTGTCCATTTTCACATTCAGTATAATGCCTTTAAGAGGATACCTTTAACTCCTCAGAGCTATGATTCCGATATCTGCAAACAAACCCTTCATCGTATACAAGTCATGCACCCAACGAACCGGTCTATAAGCTTACTACCCTCTGAGACGCTTTAGCCATTGGAACATCAAAGTACACAAGTCATATACATGAAGAAGTTCATTTACTCAGGATTAAGGTTATTACATAATGAACGTCAAAAGTAGATTGATCCACTCATAGCGGACTACGTAGATCAATCACGCTTTAGTCCCGGTCTAATATGTCACCACCAAGCAACATATCCATGTCTCTACTTGGGAGTCCAGCTCCAGACAGTCAAGACAGACCGTCCCCTCTAAGGCTTTAGACAACATAACAGTCTTAACATGAGTTAGATGCTCGGTCTAACCCTATAGACTACAGACCATAGTTTAGACTGCTAACTTTAGAACATTGTCTTCTCGCATACAAAAAGTCCATTGCATGCAACGTTCTAACAGTTTTAACACAAGCAGTCAGTGAGCCATATTTGCTTACATTTACTTTAACATGTAAATAAGACGAGGACAGATAGCAATGTAATGAATAACCTCTAAGTATAATTTTATTATCCAGTTCAAAATGAATACATCAAAATGTCTCTAATACTTAGGGCATTTCCTAACAGAATTTGTATCTGAACCATTGATTTTTCTTGACTTTAAACCCTAGCCCTTGGATTGGAATGTATTCTTACATCCATTCGAAGGCAAACACCCAATCTTTGACTTCTTATATATGTTTGGAGTCAAACTTTTGACCAAAAGTCAAACCAAAGATTTTTGCACCGAAATCACGTAGACGTGTTCCTGAGGCTGTCTACGTGATCGGTTTTCCTTATTTCACTCCGGTTTGCCTGAAAATCAATACCATAAGTATTCCATCTTTTAGTGGTTTACAGTATATTATCAAAATTTTTGAAATCGAAAAGGCATAATTCATCTGATTTCGGTTCGGTAAAATTTCCCGTTTCTGAGCACATTCTTGTCTGCACTATCTGAACATTTGTGCGCCTTCTAAATAATATCAAAACATATATTTTACATTTTTTCACATGAAAATCATAAAGTATACTGGTTATACAAAATTTCTAGAAACAATAAAATTTTGTGATTATGATAGGTAGAAATTAGACTGTGAAGAGAAGACTTTACAGATGAAATTTTTCCTTAGAAAACCGTGTGAAAACAGCTAGAAACAGCCCAAACACAGCCCTAAAATGTGGGAAAGGTAGAGATAAAATATTGGGAAAGTTATGACACATTTGATTAAAAAATGTCACATTTCCATCACCTTTCCATTAACCAATTTTTTTTTTAATCTTCCCCTCCTTGAATGCGCACAGGTTTATGACTCCCAAGGGCTGAAATAGGTAGATTTTTGTCCCCAAATTTACATAAGATTGGCTTGATTAATCAAGTTTAAGGTTGGTTAAGTTTGATTAGGAATTGTCTATAAAAGGGGTGACCATGCCTTAGGTTTTAGTCTTTCTTTTTCACACCTTAAAAACACAACTCATTCTCTCTTTCTCTCCCTTGCTATAGCCAACTACTCCAAGACCCCAAAACCACCATTTGGGATACTCAAGACAAAATCCTAGCCAAAAGTTTACCAAAAATCAGCCCCTTCAAGCTTGTGTTAGAGGTGTTCAATCCAAGCCATTTCAAGGATACTCAAGGGTGAGTTTTTAGAAACTATCTTTGTGGTTGTTAGTTATTATTTTGGTTTGATGTTAAGATAAATATTTTGGTGTCTTGCTAGCACAAACCGACCCCTTTTTCACCAAGAATCACATGGCCATTTGGTCGCTCAAGCCTTTACTCGAATTTTTGCTTGGTTCATAGCACAAGAGGTAAAAATCGAAAACCCTCCCTTTTGAGGTTAGTTGTTTTTAAGATTTTAATCAAGGGATTTATGTGTATTTGTTTATGCAAATGGGTTGTAATAAGTTTATGTTGAACCCTTAGCTTTCCACTTTTAAGTTTGTAGTTGTGTTTACATTTTTACAAATGGATGTGTGCATATGTGAACATGAATGTTTTTTTAGGTGGCTGGACACAATCTGTCCCCAAGAAAAGGATAAGGTTTTTGGTCATTTTGATCCCTTAGGGTCTGAATTTGGGATTTGGTAAAACACAAAGTTTTAAGGAAATTTCATTACGGTCATCTTTGCATCAAATAGGTTTTGGCCAAAAATGACATCAAAATAGGTTTGTCGAGTGGTTTTCATTCGATGCCCAAAACTAGATTAAAAATCCGAGCCCAGACACAGTCTCAGGTTTTGTTAAAAATGGACCAGTTAGAGTTCGAATCGGACCTCGAGCTTAACAAGAAAGTTGTAGATCTCGTCGAAAGCTTTAAGATGACCTATGCATGTTTTAAAAATTTGGCCGTTTAGGGCCAAAAATAGATTCGTTTCCAAAATAGCGTAAAACTGGGATTTTTACAAAAACTGGGCACAAGTAGCCACGGGTTTAGTAAGATTAGGACCCTTTCAAGTTTGATTTGAGCTCTGAGATGCACACTAGAATTGTTCATCTCATCCAGAACAAAAAATTTTATGTTTGCCAAATTTACAAACCAAGTCGTTTCAAACAAGTTTTAAAATGATTTCGGTAAATGGTTCAAAGACCATCTTTAAAATATAACACCAAAATGTGTTTTACACACTTTAAAAATGAAAATGTGGTTTTGATAAAACATCCCCCACCTTCCAATGGGGTGATAAGGGGACAGTTTCAAAGAATGAGATTTTCTCCAAAAATTTTAAAAGGTAACCAAAATGATTTTTCAAAAGTAACTAAAATAGTGTGGGTAGCCCGGTAGGCTACCACACCAAACAAGCAATAGTAACCCAGTAGACTACCTAGTTAATGATGCGTGAGGTAACTGGTTAGTTGACTGGTCAGTAAACTAGTCAAGGACCATGTTTTGAATGATATAGTGAGGAACGATGATTAAATTGTCAAATAGACAACTTAATCAAACACGATAGAAGCTAGATACCGAATTCCCAAAGTAAGAACAGTTGGATACCGATGGACCCCAGTACCATACAATAATACAAGTTATATGTGACAACCGGGAAATTCAGGCAATTCTCGGATGAAAATGTACAAATGTATGTATATAACAATTTGTACTATTTAACGAGTGAAATAAATGTATTTATATTGTTTAGAATATATGAAAATATTCTAACAATACTGACGAGTAAGAATTCAGTGTTGGAAAAATTCACTGAGTTGAAACGGGTGAAACGGTGCAAAACCGGCATCGAAAACCCTAACCGGGACAATAAAAGACAGAAAACTTCCGGGATTGATTTTGATCAAACGGAAGCAATTTAAATTGATCCAACTGCACAGGAGACCTCAGGAACACGCCGGGACGATTTCAGGAAAATTTCGGCTCGAACCGGTATCGGTCAAAAAGTAGTCGAATTAATGTGAATAGTGAAAGTCAAAGTCAACTTTTACTTTAGCATTTATGACATCATTAATCCATTTAATAAATGGGATTAAAATGGTGGTTGGTAGCATTAATGGCCATGATTCATCTACTTTTTGATCTAAAGGCCAAGATTTAGCCAAAATTAACCATTTTTAATTTTTGAAAAATGGGGAAAGAATTAGTGTTGAAAGGTGTCTAATTCTCATTGGTTAATGACCAAATTAATTGGTCTTTTAGTGGCATAAGTCGGCCACTTTTGGAACAAAAAGCCGAGACCACATTTTCATGCCAAAAACCAAAGAAAAATTTGCTAAGTCTTCTTCCATGGTGGAGCCGTGACTGACCAAGGGAAACCAAGATATTCCTTCAATTTTTCTTCACAAAAAGTGTGTCAAAGTGTTCCTTGAAAACAAAGGAAGCAATTGACTAAGGTAACTTCCCTTGCACTTGACTTTTTGTTGGTTTTTCTTCATGAAAACCGTGGGTGAATAGTGGGAAAAAGATGGAAAATTTTTGGTTGTTCTACCATGGTTTGATGCTTGGGTTTTGTTAAGGGTGTAATAAGGAAGAAAACAATGCAATTGGTTTAAAGAAAAACCGAAATTTTGTTGGTTTTTCAAGGGTAAATCCGTGGGTTACCTTAAGTAAACAATGAGAAAATTTTGTGGTTTAATTCTTAACTTGCTTCCAAGTTAAATTTTGTGAAGAATAAACCATGAATTTCATTATGGAAAGCTTGAAAAAAATTTTGGTGTGCATTTACATAATGTGGCCGTGGGGTTACCTAAGGGTTTGGAAGAAAAAAATGCATGGTTTTATGTGATGTTTGGTTAATTGAAATCATGCATTTTAATATGTAAATGATGAATTTATAATTGAAAGCATGAAACAAAAATGTTGTGCATGATTTTCATTCATTGGCCGTGGGTTATATATGGTAAAAACCCTAGGAAATTTGGTTGAAAATGCATTGAAAAATGGCATTGAATAGCCTTAAAAGTGGTTGAAAAGTTTGACAAATTTTGGTTCGGTTTGGTTGTGAAAAACTGAAACCAAAACTATGGACAAAATTGAGAAAAAAATTTTGTAATGAGGGTCAAAATGTGAAATTGGAATTTTGTGAGCTTTGATGTAAAAGTTTGGAAAACTTTTACATAAAATAGGCTTGTGGTATAGTACGTGGCAGGTACATACGGTTTGAGGCGTACCTAACGTCGGAAGCCTTAAAATTACGCCGAAATGCTGCCGAAATTTCGAAAACAGCATTTGGGGTAAAATGGAAATAAAAATAAAAAGTTTGGGGTCGGGTCGGAAACCCGAGTCCCTAACGAAAAATTGAATAAGGAAAAACCTAAGGGGCGGTTCGTGAATAGTAATCAATCCCCTTAAAAATTTAAAACACGAGTGAAATTGAAAAACTGACCCCGAGGGGGGGGGCGTTTTTGGAAATGAAATAAAGGTCCGAGTCGGGAACGGAAAATCCGAACCTCAGAGACCTAGGTCGGGAATGTCTAGATGAACGTTTTAAATACTAGTGAAACGTCCATTTGAGGCTCCGAAACGATAGAAAATCGCTAAACCGACGTAGGGGTCGGAATAGTGCTTCCCGAGGGTCGGGAAAGTGAAAAGTGGAAATAAAATAGAAATGAACCCGGTAATGATTAGAAAAGAGTCAGAAAAGTTCCTGAGAGCCAAAAATGTAGTCTGGATCGGGAAAATTTCCGTCAGGGGTAAAATTGTAATTTTGCCAAAATATAGGGGCAAAATCGTAATTTTGCCAAAATACAGGGGTAAAATCGTAATTTTGTAAAAGTTGGGAAAAATGGTGAAAATGATAAATAAAGCCTAAAAAGTTATAAATAGGTTTTATTTAAGCTTTTAAATGAAAAATAAAAGCTATAAATGGAAATGAAATTAACAGACAAGGTTTTGTCTGTAGGATCCAAAAATCGACCTACGAGGAGGGCGATCAAAGATCCACGAGAGAAAAAGAGAAGAGACTGATAAGGTAAGTTCAGACATTTACCTGTCTGCAACATATAGCATTATTGTTGCTAACTTTGATGTACTAACTATAAGTTAGGTACATATGTGCTACGGGCACTATTATAGAATAGAGAGAGACGTAATGTGCTACGGGCACTATAAGAATGGGGCACATGGTTAATTGTGCTTCGGGCACTAGAGCGAGGTTAATGAAACTCAACCACCTAAAATTTAAAATGTGAACCATTCCTAACCACGGGACAATGTGAAGTCACCGGGTTAGAATTTAAAAAGTCGGTAATGAAACCACTTTCTGGCGTACCAGCCTTCCGTACAGGGAGGTACTATTTTGCCTTCGGGGCTATGAGATTAAGGCTGTGGAGGTCAGCACTAATGTACCGCTCCCAGTCATGCGCACTTAAATGGTACTGCCAACTTGAGCTCAAAACCAGAACATAAGCAAGATAATTACCTAAAACTGAAACTATGCCATAATTGAGCATAAGACAGTTTAATGAGAGTACTAACATCGCGGTAGATGTATTGTTGTGACACTGTGTTGTGGTCAAAGTTACTATTCACATATGAATAGTGGTCAAAGGACTATTTCTATGAATAGTCTATTCATAGAAATTTCATTTCTTGCATGTTTGAACTTACTGAGCCTGTAGCTCACCATTTTTGCTAATGTTGCAGGTAAGCGACCAGCTCAGTAGCTTATTTGACTGGATGCAGACGGGATGGCGCGTGTCAAATAGGATAACTGGGCGAGGGATATGGTCCTGCCAGAGTCTTTCCGCTGAGCGATAAAAAGGGAAGAAAAAAGAAAGAAACAATCTTTTGTAATATTATATATTTTACGAAAGTACTGTAATATGTAAATTACTTTGTACTTGCCAATAAAGTAAATAGTGGGAAATATTTACATGATGTTTAAAGAGAAAAAAAAAATTTCCCCAAAAACGTCATGATTTAAAAAGAGAGAGAGAGATAAGCCGGCGACCCATAAGAGTACAATCTATCGCAGTTAGCGATAAAACTCAACTGTAATAGTATTGTATGATCTCACCGAGGGGCGGGCCACCACATTATAGTCACTAATGGTAATAGTGACCTAAGAATGGTGTTAATTAATTTATGGGACGATAAACTAATTAAACATGCCTAGAGAATTAAACTCGGAATAGAGAGCGAGTTAGTACCAATGGTAATCGGTACCAAACGATTTTATCTGCTTTAGTCACTAACAGTGTTAGTGACTCAGCCAAAGTATTAATGGAGTACATTATGTTGATAGGTGGTTACCTGTAATATGATAAAGGTGAGAGTACGCGTTTACGTGCAAACTAGGTAAGTACAACTCCACCTACAACATGAGCAAAAATGGATTTAAAGTACTGTTTTCATACTATGTTAAGTATAAACCATGCACAGTTATTACATAGCATGTTAGAAAAACATATAGTTTCATAATCACATAGATCATGAACAGTATAAGTTAGATGCCATTAGATCCCTATCACATAGATTAGGGGATAGCTTAGTAGAGCTTATGGCATGAGGATAATAGATATGATTCAAAAATTGGGAAATTGTTAAATAATGTCATACCAACCTTTTCCCATTTGAAGAGGTTTTCGGTTTAAGTTTGATGGTTCTCTGCATAGTGACCCTCAATAAAATGACCCTCCGCACAGCGGTACTCTGTGAAGGAGCTCTCCGTACAATGGCCCTTGGCAAGGTCAAGAAAGATAATTAATAAGGAAGCATAACTGAGCATAAACGGTTCATGTAGTATACATGTTATGCCCTAGATACAGATAGAGCAAGCTTCCTAGTTGCATGATAGGACATGTCCACATGATATGCATTCTGAGATGCCACGTGATATGTTTCTATGTTCTATGTGAATGTATGATAAGATTGCCAGTTGTATATGCCTTAAGTATGGCTTATGATTTTAACATGTTTTGCGGATGACATATTGTATTTACTGGGCGTGAAGCTCACGGAGTATGTTCATACTGTAAGTAAGCGCCCTAAGGCATAAACAACAATGGGCGATGACGGCGATGGAGGCGGATGTGAGGGTGAGGTTATGGATACACCGCGAGTAATCTTTCACATAGCTTGAGTAAACAATATTTTGAATAGTGACAGTTAAACAATATTTTGAATGGTGACAGTTGAACAGTATTTTTGAATAGTGACAGTTAAACTATATTTTTGAATAGTAACAATTAAACAGTATTTTTAAACAGTAATAGTTAAATAGTATTTCTGAATAGTAAATAGTTAAACAGTATTATAAGTGTGTATGTATAATTGAATTCCCTATAATTTAGTCTCCGTATTTCAATAGTATACGTACGCATATATAAAAAAATCTCTAAAATTAGGGTATCTAAGTAAGTAAGTTTAAGTATCAATTTTAAGGTAAAAGTACAAGTAGTAGTTTTTAAGTGACGATCCAGGCCACTCAAGGCACGGGACATCACAATTAGTATCAAAGCGGTATCCTGCCACCCTACCTCACATCGCCGCATGCCTACCTCATCTATCTAAGTAAGTTAGTTTTTATTCTACAATATTAGTATGTAAGTTAACATAAGTTATAATGTGTAACCGTGGCTACACCAGTAAAGCCCCACTAGAGGACAAAGGTTCCAAAGTACAACATGGTTCGAACACATACACAAACAAACCAAGCATCCCGAGAAGCAAAATAATGGTACAACTCGTAGCTATGCGAGCCATGATGGAGAGCCAACAACAAGAACTTACCCAGCTTAGGGAACAGCTAAACCGACAACCTCAGGCACCACAACCAGTAAAGGTGCCAGTCTAAGCAGCTCTAATAGCCCCCGACACTCCCAGGGAGCAAGCGGCCCCACCAGTCCAGACAATGCTAGCACCCTCAGTTGTGGCTACCCCCGCAGCAGTCAATGCCCTTCTGCCGACCCCTAGGGAAGGTGTTATGTACGATAAATTCAGGCGCATAAAGGTGCCAGAATTTGAAGGAACCACAAATCCCATCGAGGTCGACGACTGGTTGACTAATATCCAGGTCATCTTAGATCTCGTAGGGTTGATAGAGAGGGAGAAAGTGCTATATGCATCCCTTGCCTTACACAAAGGAGCACGCCAATGGTGGAAGACCGTGGCCATCCGAAGGAAAGTTAACGAGATGAGCTGGACAGATTTTATGGCTAAGTTTAACCAGATGTATTTTAATGATGAAGCCCTAGCAACCCAATAAGACAAGTTCAACTATCTACGCCAGGGAAGTATGACCATCATGGAGGTAGTAAAGAAGTTCAAGCAGCTGGCTCGACTCTGCCTAGACCTAGTGCCACCAGAGAAAGAAAAGGTCAGGAGGATGTTGAAAATGTTCCAAACGGATATCACCGTCCAAGTCTATAATGGAAGCCACGGACCTGTAGCAGTGGCTGAATGTGTCAACCGAGCTATCCGAGCAGAATATTGGTTGGCTTAGGATAAAGAGAGAAGGGCTAAGATCTACAAAGCCTGAAGGGAAGAAAAGATGTAAGATAAGTAGGCTAAAGGGAAGCAGAACCCCGTGTTAGGAAATGCCCTAAGTATTAGAGACATTTTGATGTATTCATTTTGAACTGGATAATAAAATTATACTTAGAGGTTATTCATTACATTGCTATCTGTCCTCGTCTTATTTACATGTTAAAGTAAATGTAAGCAAATATGGCTCACTGACTGCTTGTGTTAAAACTGTTAGAACGTTGCATGCAATGGACTTTTGCATGCGAGAAGACAATGTTCTAAAGTTAGCAGTCTAAACTATGGTCTGTAGTCTATGGGGTTAGACCGAGCATCTAACTCATGTTAAGACTATTATGTTGTCTAAAGCCTTAGAGGGGACGGTCTGTCTTGACTGTCTGGAGCTGGACTCCCAAGTAGAGACATGGATATGTTGCTTGGTGGTGACATATTAGACCGGGACTAAAGCGTGATTGATCTACGTAGTCCGCTATGAGTGGATCAAACTGCTTTTGACGTTCATTATGCAATAACCTTAATCCTGAGTAAATGAACTACTTCATGTATATGACTTGTGTACTTTGATGTTCCAATGGCTAAATCGTCTCAGAGGTAGTAAGCTTATAGACCGGTTCGTTGGGTGCATGACTTGTATACGATGAAGGGTTTGTTTGCAGATATCGGAATCATAGCTCTGAGGAGTTAAAGGTATCCTCTTAAAGGCATTGTACTGAATGTGAAAATGGACAAGGCCTTGGGTCGTCTGCTGGGTGGATGACTTCTTATTCACATATGGTGAATAATCATTTTCTTGATTCGGTAGTATAATGGAACTTTAAGATAGCCTGATCAGTAGGATTAAACGGACTTTGACCTAAGGCTGATCATGGATATCATATGAGGGTTTTGCATATATGACAAGGTCATTGGATGGTAGCTCGTCACAGGCTTACGTAATACGGTATATAATTGGGAGTTCAGTTTCAGGTTTATAGTGGTGTGACTCTGAAATTAGTGATCATATGATTGAGTTGTTCGGTACAGAATGATGATCATATGGAATCACGGGAGCCCGATTATATATGTCCAATCAGTCCCTCTACTAGCTCCACATAATTCCTTAACGTTTGGCAAATTGATTTGTGTATGCTATTGGCTAGTTTATTATGCATGGATGGTGATGACACAGGATTAGGATGGTAGACAAGATTCTCTCCGGTTGGATTCAGATTTTGTTTTGGATAATAGAGTACACAATTATTCGAACTCCAAATAAAGTTGCCATGATTTTATTTGAGATTGGATTGGAGTTGTAGAAAATTATCCATGAGAACAAGAATATGAAATACAACCGTTTTGTGGAATTTGAAATTTGAATTTTGAAATTTGAAATTTGAATTTTGAAATTTGAAATTTGAATTTTGAATTTGAAATTTGAATTTGAAATTTGAATTTGAAATTCGAATTTGAAATTTGAATTTGAAATTTAAATTTGAAATTTGAAATTTGAAATTTGAAATTTGAATTTGAAATTTGAATTTGAAATTTGAAATTCAAATTTTGAATCACAGTCCAAGTAGGATTCGAATTTGTTGTGGAAAATCCACAAGGTTTGAAATTCGAATTTGAGTTGGATTTGGAGAGGATAATCTTGTTAGAATCCTACTTGAATTTTGAATCCAAATCCCAACAAATAAGGGACGAAATTTTGAGGATAATCCTCATGAAAGATTTCGGATTTTGTGGATAAGATTCAAGGGAATATTCAAGCTTCAATCCTAGTTGAATTTGGTTTCTCTCTCCTCCCAAAAGTGGCCGAAATTTTGGATCTCTAATCCTAGGAAATTCGGTTATTTTTGGATAAGGTTAAGATGAGATTTTGCTTGAGAAATCCTAGTGGAATTTTGATTCTCCCTTATCCTAAAAGTGGCCGAAAATTTGGAGAAGATTTTCTCCTAAAGATTTCGGATTTTTTGGTTGGAAAAGGGAGATAAAATTCTAGTTAAAATCTTGTTTAGATTTGGATTGGATTTGTCCTAGAAAAACCGAATTTAATTGTGGAGATTCTCCCTTGGAAAATTCAGATTTTTTGGTTTGGATAAGGGAGAAAATCTTTTCCTAGTCCAATTCGAATTCAGAGAATCACCTCATGCAGGTCTATAAATAGAGGTCCTGCCACTCCAGTTCTCTTAGACCACAGACTCTCAGGTGAGCAGGCTTATTGTTGCACAGCTCATCGTGACAATAAAGTTCTTTAGAGATCTGGGTGGTCGGAAGAAGACTAGCAGTGCTGGCATACCGATCGAGGTTCAGAGTGCCCACACACTCAGCCATTCGGGAATTGGAGAATAGTAGAGAAGGCTAGTTGGTTGAAGCCTCCGGTCACTCTCCTCCTGTTCATTGGCGTCCTTGAGGTATGAGTTTTAATTGTTGTTGATTTATTGTATATGGCATCATGAGATATTTAACGATCTAAAAATTTTTATTGTTCCGCTGCGCCACTCTAATACGTTTTTACCGGTTTATTTTCCTACAATTGGTATCAGAGCCATCTCATGACTATGCCATGTACATAAATTAGACAATTACTTAGTCTTTTTTTATTTATGTATGGATTTGATATTTAGAGAGTGGCATTCTAGGGTTCCTTTATGTTGTTATCATGTATTATGTATAAAGTATGTGGTTATTTTAATTTTTTGAATTATTATAAGCATGCTTGTTTATACCGGTTATGGTTCCTTAGAATTTAGAAAAATTGTATCTAGGAATTTTTATGTAACCATGGGAGCAGTTTATTAACACTGTAATTTTCCCATGGATTTTAATTTTTGTCTCTTAGAATATTTATGGTTAGAATTTTTTGTACACCGGAAACGGTTTAGAATTTTTTATGTAATTATTCTTGGAGGAGATTAAAGATTGAAGACCGTAATTTATTTTTCCCAAAAGTTAAATTTGATTTAAAGGTTGAAATTTTGATTGTGTGGAAAATTTCAATTTAATTGGGATTCAAATTAATTTTTGGAGATCCTAATAGGTAAATTGGAATATGGCACGAAAATCGAGACACGACCCCTCGGAATAGGCCGACGGGCCTTGGTGGGGCTGCAGCCCCTGCCCTCGGGCAGGATGGGGCTGCGGCAGCCCCTATACAGGCAAGCATCACCCACGGTCGCAGGCTTGGCCTGCAGCCGAGGGTGGCGCAGCCTGCCCAAGGCTGGCCGCAGCCTGGGCGTGCAGCCACTGGCTGCAGGCGCTGCCTGCAGCCTGCCGGCTGCTGCGCCCAGCCTGGGCGTGCAGCCTGGTGCTGCAGGCTTGGCCTGCAGCCCGGCAGGCTGCACAAGGGGCGGCCGTGGGCTGCCAGCCCCTCCGGGGTTGGTGGCTGCCCACGGCGGCTGCCGCCTACGGGGGCGGCGGTCTGACGGTCCAAAAATCAGAAAATTTTGATTTTTAAATTTGAGATTTAATTTTAAATCATGTTTAAAAATATGTAATTGAAAATTTGAAATTTTTGAAATTACATATTATTACACATGATGATTAAAATTGTTTAAAATTTGAATTAGAAATTTAAATTTGAAATTCGAATTTGGTATTTGAATTTGAAATTTAAATTTTTGGAGATTTAAATTTTAAATAATTCTTGGGATGAGAAATAAATGGAGAGGCTACATAAAGATGGATACAAGAAGACGGAACAAAATTCAAGACCCAAAGAATGCTTTGGATGGAATTTTGTAATCTTTATTTTCTTTGTTCTAGGATGGAACCATGGCTTGGTTATTCTGTCAATTATTTTTTCTGTGATATGTCATGGATGTATAAATATGTATTGATGGATGTTTTGTATGCATATTTGATAACATGTCATATAGGATAGGTGAGTGCCGCTCATACTATATTGATCATACATAATTTGTCAAAACTTGCATGTTTTTCAAAATATTGAGTGGGAGAGGGTTTCAAACAAAACCCACGGCCTCCATTGTTGATCCATATGTGAAAGCATGGTAACGCCTCGCGTCAGTTCCGACCTGACCACACCCCTCGGTAGGTGTTTACCGCCGCCGGTATACTAGATTGGATCTCCTATGTGGAAAACGTGTTCGGGTGCGATCCTATTCATGACCACCCCTCGGTGGCTTGGTAGGACGTGGATCGGGCTACGTAAACAATGGTTATACACTCAAGACTCGTTTAGTTATTAACCTTCCCTAGAAGCTCTGTTAACTAGACTGGTGGCCAAATAAGCGGTTATTAATATATGTCTTAACCTTGGAGGATTTAAGGTAACATATATTAATTGGATGGGGTCCATGTTCCGGCTATTTGTTCTCATGACCACCCCTCGGTGGCTTGGGGCAATAGGTGCTGAGAATTACCGTTGCAATGCTACATTTTTTTTCAAGTTTCATGTAGGAACATACTTGTATGTTTTATTTGCTAAATTATCTGCATATTTGCTTGGGCTTTGTAATGATGTCTAGTATAATTTTATTTCAGTTCAAAATATCACCGACACCCCTCATTTCGATACTTACTGAAAATAAGTTGAATGGCGACAATTATAAAGATTGGAAAAGAAATCTATTAATAGTTCTCAGCTGCGAGAGACACAAGTTCGTACTGGACGAACCATGCCCACCTGGGCCCAAACCTGACACACCACTTGAGGAGGTCCCGATTGCCTATAATCGTTGGAGAGAATCCAATGAAATAGCTCGATGCTACATCCTTGCTAGCATGATGAGTGCTTTACAAAAGCAGCATGAGACTTATCAAGTTGCTGGGGAGATCATGGATAATCTGGAGGACATGTTCGGAGGCCAAGAAAAATTGGCTCGACAGTCCGCAATCACCAGCATTATGAACTCCAAGCAAAAGGCAGGTGCTCCGGTGAAGGACCATATGATTACTCTAATGGGATTCTTCGCTGAGGCTGCCGAGAATGGTGCTGAGTTAGACTACAACACCCAGATCGAGATGGTGTTCAAGACTCTGTCTAAAGATTTTGTGGGGTTTAAGGCCGCATACAATCTGGCGACAAAGGAGTTAGGACTTACCGAGCTCATGAAGCAGCTACAGGCTTATGAGCGGATGATCAGGGATGAAGATGTGGTCCGACCTAAAGGAGAGGCCAATTTGGCGGAATCTTCCAATCCCTCACGGAAGAGGAAGAGGCCAAATAAGAAGCAAGTGGCTTCCAGTTCTTCTAATCCTCCTGTCTCGGACGGGAAGAAGAAGAAGAAGAACAAGAAGCCAATGGACCCTAAAAAGTCCAAATGCTTCCACTGTGGGAAGGTAGGTCACTTCAAGAAGGCTTGCCGGGAATTCCTAGCCTCCAAGGGCAAGGAAGGTAAGGAACTTCATTACTTAGAAGCGTGTTTGGTGGAAGAATCGAAAGACACATGGGTCATTGATTCGGGCGCCACTAATCATGTTTGTGTTTCTATGCAGGGGTTCGTGGAAACGAGAAGTCTACATGATAGAAGCCTCTCGTTGCGGACTGGAGATGGTAGCTTTGTGGTGGCTGAGGCAGTGGGAGACATTCATCTTTATTTTGATCAATTTAGGTTTATTTTATTGAAAGACTGTTTTTATGTTCCTAATTTTAGGAGGAACCTTATATCGGTAGCTTGTTTAATAAAGGATTCTTATTCAGTTTCTTTTAGTAAAAGAGTTGAAATTCGTAGAAATAAGTCTTTTATCTGTTCTGGATGGATGGATGGAAACCTATATTTGATCAGACCAAAGATGTACTCACTGCTTGACACTGAATTAATTGATAACTCTAAAAGGTTGAAAGTTTCTCACTCTAACAAGGCGTATCTTTGGCATTTAAGACTTGGTCATATTAATCAGGATAGGATTCAAAGATTGGTGAAAGACGGTCCTCTGGAATCTCTGGAGGAGGTACGACTTCCCCAATGTGAGTCTTGTCTAGAGGGTAAGATGACTAAGAGGTCTTTTGGAGCTAAGGGTACAAGGGCACAGGAGCTCTTAGAAATTGTGCACACTGACGTATGTGGCCCCATGAACGTCACAGCACGAGGAGGGTTCGAGTACTATGTCTCTTTCATAGATGATTACTCGAGGTATGGATATGTGTATCTGATGCACCGCAAGAGCGAAACCTTTGACAAGTTCAAAGAGTATCGTGCGGAAGTGGAAAAGCAATTGGATAAATCCATAAAGACACTTCGATCTGATCGAGGTGGCGAATACCTCTCCGATGAATTTCTAGGACATCTTGTAGAGAATGGGATATTATCCCAATTGACTGCACCTGGTACTCCACAACAGAATGGTGTAGCCGAAAGGAGAAACAGGACCTTATTGGATATGGTACGGTCCATGATGAGTTACTCAACGCTGCCATTATCATTTTGGGGACATGCTTTACAAACGGCGTGCTATATTCTGAACCAGGTTCCGAGCAAATCAATTCCTAGAACTCCGTATGAATTGTGGCGTGGCAGGAAGCCCTCCCTTGGACATATGAGAATATGGGGCTGCCCAGCACATGTACTGGATGGGGATGCGAAGAAGTTGGAACCAAGATCAGAATTGTGCATGTTTGTAGGGTATCCAAAGGGAACTAAAGGAGGTCTGTTCTATAACCCGAAGGAACAAAAGGTCATTGTCTCAACCCATGCGACATTCTTGGAGGAAAGTCACATGAATGACTTTAAGCCTCGAAGCAAAGTGGTGCTAGAGGAGTTATCGGGTGAAAGAACTGCTCCACAGATTTCGGTCTTGGACGCAAGTCCGAGTTCCAGTGAAAGACCTGCAGACGATCAACAATTTAGGGTGCCTCGTCGTAGTGGGAGGGTTTCTAAGAAACCTAATTTCTTTATGTATGATGCTGAGGTATACCAGGCCGAAGCTCATGAGCATGAGGAAGATCCGGTCACATATGATGAAGCTATAAAGGATGTTGATTCTAGATCTTGGAAACAGGCTATGAACAATGAGATGGATTCCATGAAATCCAACTCTGTTTGGGAACTTGTAGATTTGCCGGATGGGATAAAACCCATTGGATGCAAATGGGTCTACAAAAGAAAGAAGGATGCGGAAGGGAGAGTGGAAACTTTCAAAGCTAGACTGGTTGCAAAGGGATACACGCAAAAGGCTGGAATCGATTACGAGGAAACCTTTTCGCCTGTTGCTATGCTGAAGTCTATCCGTATTCTTCTGTCCATTGCTGCGGCTCTCGATTACGAGATCTGGCAAATGGATGTCAAGACGGCATTCTTGAATGGCCATCTTGAAGAGTGTATCTATATGATACAGCCCGAAGGGTTCGTAGCAAAAGGCCAAGATAAGAAAGTCTGCAAGTTGCTTAGATCCATTTATGGATTAAAGCAGGCATCCCGCTCATGGAACCAGAGGTTTGATCAAGCGATTAAGACATTTGGTTTTGAGCAGAACGTTGATGAACCTTGTGTTTATAAACGTATTAAGGATGGAAAAGTGGTCTTTCTGATACTCTATGTCGATGATATACTACTCATTGGGAATGATGTAGGAAATTTATCATCGGTCAAGCTTTGGTTACACCAACAGTTTGACATGAAGGACTTAGGAGAAGCTAATTATGTTCTAGGCATTCGTCTCTTCAGAGATCGAAAGAACAAAATGATAGCATTATCCCAAGCTTCATACATAGATAAAATAATTGACAAATATGCAATGCTAGAGGCAAAGAAAGGCTCACAACCTTCTATTGCCGGTTTAACTCTTTCGTTGGATGACTGTCCCAAGACATCGGAAGAAAGAGAGCGTATGAGTAAGGTCCCTTATACATCCGCTGTGGGTAGCCTTATGTATGCTATGCTTTGCACTCGCCCAGACATATGTTTTGCAGTAGGTATGGTGAGTCGATATCAAGCGAATCCTGGAACCAAGCACTGGCAAGCAGTAAAGCATATACTCAAGTATCTTAAGAGAACGAGGGATTATATGCTAGTGTATTCTGGAGGGGACCTAACACCCGTAGGATACACGGACTCAGACTTCCAGACTTGTAAGGATTCGAGGAAATCGACATCTGGATCAGTGTTTTTGCTCGGAGGAGGCGCCATTGTGTGGAGGACCGTGAAGCAGGGCTGCACAGCTGACTCTACTATGGAGGCTGAGTATGTGGCTGCGGCTGAGGCATCTAAAGAAGCGGTTTGGCTCCGCAAGTTCTTTAGAGACCTTGAGGTCATTCCGGGTGTTGACAAGCCTATCACACTTTACTGTGATAATACAGGGGCTATTGCCAACACAAGGGAATCTCGGCACCACAAGAGGACCAAGCACATCGATCGGAGGTATCACATAATTAGAGGGCATGTGGAGACAGGACAAGTGGATGTATGTAAGATCGCGTCCGAGGACAACATCGCTGATCCCTTTACTAAGACTTTGGTAGCTAGAAGCTTTGAGAGGCATGTAGAGGCGATGGGGATGCGTAACATGGCACATCTGCTGGCTTAGGGCAAGTGGGAGATTGTTAGGAAATGCCCTAAGTATTAGAGACATTTTGATGTATTCATTTTGAACTGGATAATAAAATTATACTTAGAGGTTATTCATTACATTGCTATCTGTCCTCGTCTTATTTACATGTTAAAGTAAATGTAAGTAAATATGGCTCACTGACTGCTTGTGTTAAAACTGTTAGAACGTTGCATGCAATGGACTTTTGCATGCGAGAAGACAATGTTCTAAAGTTAACAGTCTAAACTATGGTCTGTAGTCTATGGGGTTAGACCGAGCATCTAACTCATGTTAAGACTATTATGTTGTCTAAAGCCTTAGAGGGGACGGTCTGTCTTGACTGTCTGGAGCTGGACTCCCAAGTAGAGACATGGATATGTTGCTTGGTGGTGACATATTAGACCGGGACTAAAGCGTGATTGATCTACGTAGTCCGCTATGAGTGGATCAAACTGCTTTTGACGTTCATTATGCAATAACCTTAATCCTGAGTAAATGAACTACTTCATGTATATGACTTGTGTACTTTGATGTTCCAATGGCTAAAGCGTCTCAGAGGTAATAAGCTTATAGACCGGTTCGTTGGGTGCATGACTTGTATACGATGAAGGGTTTGTTTGCAGATATCGGAATCATAGCTCTGAGGAGTTAAAGCTATCCTCTTAAAGGCATTGTACTGAATGTGAAAATGGACAAGGCCTTGGGTCGTCTGCTGGGCGGATGACTTCTTATTCACATATGGTGAATAATCATTTTCTTGATTCGGTAGTATAATGGAACTTTAAGATAGCCTGATCAGTAGGATTAAACGGACTTTGACCTAAGGCTGATCATGGATATCATATGAGGGTTTTGCATATATGACAAGGTCATTGGATGGTAGCTCGTCACAGGCTTACGTAATACGGTATATAATTGGGAGTTCAGTTTCAGGTTTATAGTGGTGTGACTCTGAAATTAGTGATCATATGATTGAGTTGTTCGGTACAGAATGATGATCATATGGAATCACGGGAGCCCGATTATATATGTCCAATCAGTCCCTCTACTAGCTCCACATAATTCCTTAACGTTTGGCAAATTGATTTGTGTATGCTATTGGCTAGTTTATTATGCATGGATGGTGATGACACAGGATTAGGATGGTAGACAAGATTCTCTCCGGTTGGATTCAGATTTTGTTTTGGATAATAGACTACACAATTATTCGAACTCCAAATAAAGTTGCCATGATTTTATTTGAGATTGGATTGGAGTTGTAGAAAATTATCCATGAGAACAAGAATATGAAATACAATCGTTTTGTGGAATTTGAATTTTGAATTTTGAAATTTGAAATTTGAATTTTGAAATTTGAAATTTGAAATTTGAATTTGAAATTTGAATTTGAAATTTGAATTTGAAATTCGAATTTGAAATTTGAATTTGAAATTTAAATTTGAAATTTGAAATTTGAAATTTGAAATTTGAATTTGAAATTTGAATTTGAAATTTGAAATTCAAATTTTGAATCACAGTCCAAGTAGGATTCGAATTTGTTGTGGAAAATCCACAAGGTTTGAAATTCGAATTTGAGTTGGATTTGGAGAGGATAATCTTGTTAGAATCCTACTTGAATTTTGAATCCAAATCCCAACAAATAAGGGACGAAATTTTGAGGATAATCCTCACGAAAGATTTTGGATTTTGTGGATAAGATTCAAGGGAATATTCAAGCTTCAATCCTAGTTGAATTTGGTTTCTCTCTCCTCCCAAAAGTGGCCGAAATTTTGGATCCCTAATCCTAGGAAATTCGGTTATTTTTGGATAAGGTTAAGATGAGATTTTGCTTGAGAAATCCTAGTGGAATTTTGATTCTCCCTTATCCTAAAAGTGGCCGAAAATTTGGAGAAGATTTTCTCCTAAAGATTTCGGATTTTTTGGTTGGAAAAGGGAGATAAAATTCTAGTTAAAATCTTGTTTAGATTTGGATTGGATTAGTCCTAGAAAAACCGAATTTAATTGTGGAGATTCTCCCTTGGAAAATTCGGATTTTTTGGTTTGGATAAGGGAGAAAATCTTTTCCTAGTCCAATTCGAATTCAGAGAATCACCTCATGCAGGTCTATGAATAGAGGTCCTGCCACTCCAGTTCTCTTAGACCATAGACTCTCAGGTGAGCAGGCTTATTGTTGCATAGCTCATCGTGACAATAAAGTTCTTTAGAGATCTGGGTGGTCGGAAGAAGACTAGCAGTGCTAGCATACCGATCGAGGTTCAGAGTGCCCACACACTCAGCCATTCGGGAATTGGAGAATAGTAGAGAAGGCTAGTTGGTTGAAGCCTCCGGTCACTCTCCTCCTGTTCATTGGCGTCCTTGAGGTATGAGTTTTAATTGTTGTTGATTTATTATATATGGCATCATGAGATATTTAACGATCTAAAAATTTTTATTGTTCCGCTGCGCCACTCTGATACGTTTTTACCGGTTTATTTTCCTACACCCCGAGTCACAGCACAAAGGGCAGAACATGGGAACCGACCAAAACAGCAGGCAATCCCACAACAACAGCAAGAGAAAGGGGAATCAGGGCAACTAAGATTCACAAAAGAACTTCCCCTATAAGAGAAATGACTAGGAAAGAGATGGCAACAAACACTCAATGTGCCCAAAATGTGGAAAAGGGCACCTAGGAGAATGCAAGCAAGGAATGAGTGGCTGCTACTTTTGTGGCAAGGAAGGCCACAATGCCATAAATAATTATTCCAACCCTCAGAGTCAATGGAACTAAGCTCGAGCCATAAGCAATCAATTTCACGCCACCCAGACCAGGATCGAAAGCCTTTCGATCACACAAGGTAAGCTGGAAGTTCTGGACAACTAAGGGAAAATCTACGCCTACACGAGGAGAGCCCAGAGGAGTTTCCCCTTCGATGAGAATGATGATGAGGAGATCTTTTATGTAGAGTTCAGATTACCCTTAGATTAGTAGCGACTATTTTAGTAGGGCCCTTGACCATGTATGTATACATGAGGCAGTGGCCTACTCCCTTCAAACTTAACCTAACATGTTCTTTTGGGAAGTGTTCACCACTCCCAAACAGAATAAAGTAATGTAACTTTTTATGATATGAAAGGCAGTACAGTTTCACCAAGGGGCTTAGAATGATATTTCTACACGTGATTAGAGTAGGACAGAAAGTACGTGATGTAATCTTAGGAATGGAATCCCTCATAAAATACAATGCTGTCGTAGACTATTGAAGGTGGAAAGTGGCTTTTTGTACAGATCTTCATGGCTAGTTGTCTACTAAGTTTTGAGTGGCAAACAGTACTCCTACACTACATGGGAATGTCAAGATTGGTTTCACGCTATCAAGATGATTCCCTAATTGTATGCCATTGATTAGGATAGCTGAGTCCTGTTGGCTGTTAATATCTCTCAGGAAGATACTCTCGTGTGTATTGGGATTCTCGTGACCAGGATGAGCTCTTAACTGGGTCGATTTTCACCATACCACGTTCGAGTAAATCTCTGAGAGGAGTCCAGCATCAACCCCAGTTTTTCTTTATGGGCAAACGGGGGAGTGAAACCACCTAAGTTCCCTAGAGTAGTGGACATATAAGGATTTGCTCATCAGACTGAGAGACTACAGCCAATGTCTAGTGACACAATTCGAAAGTATGTTGTGTGCTATGAGGAATCGATATGGACTTCTGCAACACATGTTAAAGGAGGCTTATGACGGAGCCAAGGTCGAGCATCAGCTAAGAGTGCTTGAGGACGTAAGGGGAACCCATGGAAGAAACCAAACCAACCCCTTCGTCCCTCAAACACCTTCTAGAGGTGGAGGTTAAAGATAACAATGATGAGGACCTTCCAAACACCTATCCCGAGATGGGGGACGATGAAGAGGAGGAAACCCCTGACTACTACAGCAAAGGCAAATAGATAGAGATATATGAATCTTAAATCATTATAGCTAGTGATGACGAGGTTAGTACTAACAAATGATCCAGCAGCCTTCATGGGATTAATGAACCGAGTGTTCAAGGACTTTTGGGATGAGTTTGTCATCATATTCATCGATGACATACTATTATACTCCAAGATGAAAGGAGGAGCGTGAAGAACATTTGAGGCAGTTAGCACATGGCCAAGATCGAGCAAACGTGATGAAGATCCACAGTTTCCTAGACTTAGTAGGATATTATCGGTGCTTTGTCAAAGCTTTTCGAAGCTAGCCATTCTACCTTGAGTGCTTACCAAGAAGGAAAAGAGGTATTAATGGGTCGATGAGTGTGAAGAGAACTTCTGAAATTGAATGGAAACTCACGAGCACTCTAACACTGACCAATCCGGATGCTGGTCAGGGAAACTTCACAATTTATAACAATGCATCCAAGATCGGGTTAGGAGCCATATTATTACAGAGTGGTAGAGTGGTCGCGTATGCTTCATGACAACTCAAGGACCACGAGAAGAACTACCCTACGCATGATCTGGAGCTAGCAGTAGTAGTTTTCATGCTCAAGATATAGAGGTTCTACTTATACAATGTCAAGTACAAAGTTTACACGGACCACTAGAGCCTCAAGTACATCTTCACACAGAAGGAGCTCAGCTTAAGGCAGCGAAGATGGCTAGAACTGGTGAAGGAATACGACTATAAAATCCTATATCTTCTCGAAAAATCCAACAAGGTGGCCGATGCGCTAAGTAGAGAGCACCCTTCATCACTTATGGTTGTACATGCCTTGCCAAAAGCACTACAAAAGGAGTTACACAGCAGTGAAATCGAGTTTTTGACGGGAAGGTTATCTGAAATGACCTTGCAATCGACGCTCCTAGAGGAAATTAAGGCCAGCCAGGACCTTGATTTGTCCCTAATCAAACTCAGAAAGGAAGCTACAGAGGGCCAAAATTTAGAGTTTAGAGTCACTAAGGACGGCATACTCTATTATAGAGATAGAGTATGTGTTTCAAATGATGAGAAACTTAGGAAGTGGATCCTTTCAGAGGCTCATGAAATGCCATATTTAGTACATCTGGGGGCAAAAAAGAACTTAAAAAGAGAGTTTTTGGTAGTCAGGAATGAAAAACGACGTTACCGAGTTTGTTGCTAAATGCCTTACATGCCAGAGGATTAAAGTGGAACATCAATGGCCGTCTAGAGAACTGCAGAAAATTGAGCTGCCTGAGTGGAAATGGGAGCAGATTACAATGGATTTCATAGATGGATTGCCAAGAACGTTAAGCGACAATGGTGCAATTTGGGAAATTGTGGACCGATTGACAAAATCAGCTCGATTTTTAACCATAAAAGTAAGCTACTTAGTAGGAAGGCTAGCAGAAATTTATAAAGCTCAGCTAGTGAGACTGCATGGAGTGCATGCTAATCTGACATACGAGGAGAAACCGAACGAATCTTAGCCAAAGAAGACAAAGTACTTAGGAATAAGGTTATACCACTTGTAAAAGTGTTATGGCAGAACCACAACATAGAAGAAGCCATATGGGAACAGAAAGAGTATATGAAAATAAACTTCCTAGAACCATTCTAATTTTTAAGGATGAAAATTTTGTAAAAGGGGTAAGTTGTAATGACCGCCATTTTCATGGCACCTGCTTACCATGTAATAAGACATTAAGGAATAAAATTAGAGTATTTTGAGAGCTTTCGGATGCACATTTGGAGAACAAGGTCAGGTACACGACCGTGTAAGTGGTCATGTACTGTTTAAACTATGTATGCGTGAGAGAAGCCGTGTAAGTATACATGGCCATGTGGTATGACACGGTCAGGTACATGGCTGTGTAAGTAGCCGTGTACAACTCAAGTTAATAAACGTGTAAAAGGCCGTGTTTCAGAGCATGGTCGTGGTGAGAAATTTCAACCAGTACACGCCCATATCCGGAATGTACACACCCGTGTTACCTTATACATGCCCGTGTAGAAAGCTGTGTACTGTGCTAAGAGTCGTTGAAAAGACTCTCATGATTTGTGAAACCTAATTACTATACAATGGGTAATTAAGTTGAAGAATACAGTATATTTTCTAGTTGAATAGGTTAAACAGGTACGGTACTATTTAAGTACTATTCATGCAGTGAAAGGGGCGACTGACAGTGAACCCGGTCCACCCTATTATGTGTATGAGTACATGAGACATGTAGTATTAGGAAACTGATCCGGACGACCATATCTTGACACAAGACTGGTGAACAGATCACCAAAATGCTCGGAGCGAACATCTGAGCACAATAGCAATAAATAACCCTAGCAAGGGTACAGTATCGAGAAAATAGTCCGAATGACCTCTTCTCACCTAGAGACTGACAAAATCAGAGTCAAAACACTCAAACTAGTCAGTTAAGCTAGAAACGATGAATGATGAATAGTGAAAAACTCAGTGTCAGATTAATGGCCAAGACGGCCTTAATCTAACCTAAAACTAATATATTAACAGTCAATAGACTCAATCTGGTCGATTGAACATAAAACAAAAATTTTGGTCTAAGAGACACGCAGTATCGGGAAGAGGGTTAAGACTGTAATGACCGCCATTTTCATGGCACCTACTTACCATGTAATAAGTCATTAAGGAATAAAATGGACATAATTTAATGTCCTTTAGCAAATTTAAGAAACATGGTCAAGTACACGACCGTGTAAGAGGCTGTGTACCGCTCAGATAGATGAATGTGTTTCAAAGACATGGCCGTGTTGAGTAGTCTCAACTAGTACATGCTCGTGTCTAAAATGTACACGCCCATGTTGCGTTGCACACGCACGTGTAAGAGTCTGTGTAGAAGGCTGTGTAATGAGCCGAGAGCCACTGTAATGACTCTCATGAATTATGAAACTTAATTACTATGTAATGATGTAATTAAGTTAATAAGCACAGTGTGCTTTTCAGTTGAATGAATTAAACAGGAATAGTAACGTTTAATTACTATTCATGCAGTGAAAGGGGTAATCGACAGTGAAATCGGTCCACCCTATTATGTGAGTATGCGTTGAGACACGCAATATCAAGAAATCGGTCTAGACGACCATTTCATGATACAGAACTGATGAGCTAATCATCAGTACGCTCAGACTGGTCATCTGAGCGCAGCAATGATAATTGCCCTAATAGATGTACAGTATCGAGAAAAGTGGTCTAGATGACCTCTTCTCGCCCATAGACTGACAAAATCAAAGTCAGAACGCTCAGATTAGTCAGTCAGATAGTGAATAGTGATTAGTGAATAGTGAATAGTGAGTAGTGAGAAACGCAGTGTCAGGTTAGTGGCCAAGACAGCCTTAATCTGGCATAAAACTGATATATTAATAGTCAGCAGGCTCAATCTGGTCAATTGAGCATAAAATGTAGATTTTGTTTAAGGGATACGTAGTATCGGGATGAGGGTCAAGACGACCTTTTCTCGCCCCGAAACTGATATATTTAGACTCAGGACGCCCAAATTAGTCAATCGGGCACCTGACACGTTTTTCGAGACGGGGTCATGCAGATCCCGAAAACTGGTCCAGAAGACCTCAGATGGACGTAAAACTGATAAATTTGAAATCAGCACGTCCAAATTAGTCAAGAGAGACTGTGTTTGAAATTTCACGCGAAAATACCTCGTTATGCGTGCACAGTGTCAACACAGTGTAGGCCTAACCACAGTATCAAGAAATTGATCAAGATGACCTCTTCTTGATATAAAACTGATATATTTGGAATCAGAATGCTCAAATTAGTCATTTGAGCACAAAAAGTAATTTTTGACCGGGAACCATACAGTATCGGGAAACTGGTCGAGACGACCTCGGATGAAGATAAAACTGATATATTTGGGTTCAGCACGCCCAAATTAGTCAGTATAGCCTATCTTAAAATTTTTCAAAAAAATTAGTATAAAGGAGGAAATTTTGGAGATTATAGAAAAATAGCCCCCATATTTTTCCAAATCACATTTTCTCCCTCCCATACCACACGAAGATGAACAGTGACCAACTATCGAATCCGGCCTCCGTTTTTTACACCGCCGGCACCATTGGAAAGCTCTCGACGAGCTGATTCCAACGGTGGGCCGAGTCGACCGAACCGACGCCGGAGCACGCCGCACGCGCCGCCCAAAGCCGCCGGTGGCCGAATTTTTCAAACCGCCGTATCTCCACCGTCCGACGTCTAAATGCCACGATTCCGGTCCCAATGGATTCGTGGTGAAGAGTAGAACAAAACCCAGGCTTCATTTCACGTCAACAGCCGCCGAATCGCGTCGCCCCAGGTTCGCCGTCGCCGTCGCCATCGCCGCCGTCGGATCTCGCTATTCCGGCGGAGTTGAGTTGCAAGGTCGGTGTCAAAATGCTCAGAACAACACGTAGATCAAAAGCCCCAAATCAATTTTGGGCAACAACGCCGGAAAAATGAAGATCCAACGCCGCCGCCGTCGCCGACTTTTCGAGAGCCGATTTCCGGTGATAGGAGCCTCGATTCGTGAAATTGACACCACCAATGGGTTCCTCTCGTCGAGCTCTTCAAGATGGTGGTCGCCACTTCCATCGCCGCCGTGGTCAACGCCCGTCAACGGCCGGTCAACGCCGGTCAACGGCGGTCAACGCCGGTCAACGGCGACCCGGAGACCGAAAATTGAAGAATGGCCCGTTGGCCTATTTTCGACGTTCCGGACACATCCGCGGCATCGGATTTGCAAACTGGAGTTTCAAAAGTGAAGAACGACGATTCAAAGATTACACGGTCGAGACCGAACGGTTCGTCCGACCGCCGACGGGAACGATTTTGGTAGTGGTGTTGATCTATTTATTCCTCAATTTAATATTGGAAATAATTATGTATTAATTATGGTTTAATGACTTGAGGAATTGTAAGAAAAAAGGGTGAAATATCGAAAAAGAGAATGTGAGAAAATGTGAATATTTTTACGTAAAAAGCGGAGCTTTTACGTAAAAATTAGGCCTCTGGTTTAGTACGTGGCAGGTTAGAATAGGTTAGATGGTTTTGAGGCGTTTCCTAAACGCCGGAAACCTAAAAATTAAGCGGAAATGCTGCCGAAATTTCTAAAACGGCACAAAGGGGTATTTTAGGAAACGAGGGCTGAAAATGTGATCGGGATGGAAACCCGAGCTCCCTCGATGACCTAGGTCCGGGAAAGAAGGACGGACGTTGTGAGGATTAGTGAACCGCCCCATTAGAAATTTCGTAATGTAAGAAAACGACCCCTATGTCAGAATAGTACCACCCGAGGGACGGGTGCGGTCGAAGTATAAAATTTGGGGCGATTACATCGGTAACGGTAACCCGACAGGCTAAATGGTCATACGAGAGGTATTCAGTCAGTTGACTGGTTGGTTAGCCAGTCAAGGACCAAGTCGGAATGGGATAGTGAGAGACAGTGATTAATTTGTCAAGTAGACAAATTAATCAAGCACGATTAAAAAAAAAATTAGATATCAAATTTCCCAAAGTAGAGCAGTCGGGTACCGATAGGCATCAGTACCACACAACGATAAGTTTATTAGTTCCTAACGATAGAGTGACCTAAGAGCGATGTTAATTAATTTATTGGGTAAATAAATTAATTAACAATGATTAGAAAATTAAATTCTTAAGAAGAGGGCAATTAGTACCGACAAGGATCGGTACCACATAACGAGAATTTTTATTAGTCACTAATGACCACGGTGACCTAAGAGTGAATGTTAATGTAAATGCATTATGATTACAGGGAGGTACCTGTATTGTGACAAAGGCGAGAGTATAAACTGTCTGCTGACAGGTAAGTACAACTCCGCCTACAGCATGGATAAAATGAATTTAAAATGATGCTTTTCCAGTATTTTAAGTATGTATCTTGCACACGATGCTGCACAGCATACATAAGAGCATATAGCTTCACGATCGAGTAGATTGATGAAAGAACAAGATAGAAGCCATAGATCCCTACCGCGTAGGATTGGGGACAGCTTAGAGAAGCGTATGGCTAGAACAGTTAAACAAGATGGAAATAAATAGGTGTGTCGTACCGGCTCCTTCAGTCGAAGGGGTTTCCAGTTAAAGAAAGTTCAGGCCACAAGTTGAGCATCAGTTGATGGCTCTTCGGCATTAGTTGACCTCGGGCGTTACCGTTGGTCTGCGCGCACACGGTACTGACACATGGGCCCTAAATAGACAAGAAAAGAAAAGAGAAGTTTGAAGCATAAATGAACATAACCGGATCATGCATTAGTTATAGTTCGCTATGCTTTCTTTTTCAGTAGAGTGCATACAGTACACGATGCTTCTGTCATGCATAAAGTATGTGAAGTTTTATATTCAGTGTTATGACATGTTATGTGATGACATGATATGTGAGCTGATATGTGATATGCTTATATGATATGTGATTTATTAAGTGATATATGTCATGCCTATGATTTTACGTATGTGCTATGTTTTAAACATGTTTTGCGGTTAACATGTTGTACTTATTGAGCGTAAAGCTCACGGAGTGTGTTCATGCTGTAGGTAAGCATCCTATAGCGTAAACATCAAGGGACGATGATGGTGGCGGAGGTGGATGTGAGGATGAGGTTATGGATACACCGCGAGTATTCTTCCGCACAGTATGAGTAAATAATATTTTGAACGGTGACAGTTAAATAGTATTTTGAATAGCAAAGGTTAAACGGTATTTTGGAACAATAAACAGTATATGTATGAGTAGTATATTTAAATAGTATCTGGTGAATAGTAATCAGATAAACAAGTATATAATTATGTATGTATAATTGAAATCCTTATGTTTTTCAAATTCCGCATTTTAATAGTATGCGTACGTGAATAGTAAATACGTACGCGTATAAAAAAAAAAAATTTCCCTCTAAATTTATGGTATTAAATTCAGCAAGATTAAGTATCGGTTTTAAAGAAGCAAGTAATAGAGTTTACAGTGACGGTCTGGGCCGCTGAGGGCACGGGGCGTCACAGTTGGTATCAGAGCGGTTTCCTGCCATCCTACTTCACATCACCGCATGCCTGCCTCATCTGTCCAAGTAAGTTAGTTTTATTTTTAGTCGGTAAATGTTTATCTATTGAAGATAACATTTTATAGTAATGAAACGACGAAATCTATGATGGCGAGGACAAGCTGAAAAGATGCTGAGATCATTATACGAAAAATCACGACCGTGCAGAGCTAGAGAACTGCTCAAAGAAAGGACATGGATTGCTGCCCGAGTTGTACCGATCTTCAGGGCTAGTTGTCCATTAAGTTTCGAGTGGCAAACAGTACTCCTGCACTCCATGAGAATGTCAGGACTGGTTTCATGTTATCAAAGTGATTCCCCGATTGTACGTCATTGACCAGGATAACTGAGTCCTGTTGGCTGTTGATATCTCTCTGGAAGATACTCTCGTGTGTATCGGGATCCTTATGACCAGGATGAGCTCTTAACTGTGTCGAGTTTCACCATACCACGATCGAGCCAATCTCTGAAAGCAGTCCAGCATCAGCCTCAGTTTTTCTTTATAGGCAAGCGGGGAGTGAAACCACCTAAGTTCTCTAGAGTTATGGATATACGAGAATTTGTTCATCGGACTGAAAGACTGCAGTTGATGTCCGGTGATACAGTTCTAACGTATGTTGTTCACTACAAGGAACCGATATGGACTTCTACAATACATGCCGAGACAAAAGTGGATCAAGACAGAAGAAGACTCAAAGAGAGAAAGAGACCTTGCCAAACAGAATTAGAAGAGCGATCAAATAGGACTAGCAAGCCTTATTAAGGAGATAGTGAACGCCGAGAGAAAAGTGCTCAACCCCGGGAACCCTACACAAGCCCAAGGCATTATAGCAGCCGCCATTATGGAGGGTGACCCGGTAGAACCAGCACCCCAACTGGCCGATGAAGAGTTCACGGCCGAGCACCAGTCAGAAGTACACGAGGGCAATAGGGAGCCGATAGAGAACCCTGAACCAGCCCGTATGTCTCCTGAACACCCTATGAAAGAGGAAGATAACGAGACTCTTTCCGACGCCCATCCCGACGATGAGGGAGAGGAGATCCCCAACCGCTTTAGTAATGACGAAGTCATCATAGCCAGCGATGACGGGGTCAGTTTCAGCTGAGAAGAAGAAGAGAACCCAGAGGAGTACTCACTCAGTGATAGTGACGATGAGGAGATGCCTGATACTGAATCAGGATTATCCTTCCAATAGTAGTAACCCTTCTGCGGGAATGTTAGTTATGAAAATATATAGAGGGAAGCAGTAGCTCTCCCCCGTCAGTTATAGCATAATGTACTTGTTGGGATCGTATAGGGGAAGTGTGTGTCACTCCCACTGAACTAGAATCTTGAATATATGTATATATATTATGTGAAATATATTATGAGATAAGTAGTAAAGCTTTGCCCTAGGGGCCAGATATAATATTTTTCCACAGTGTGAGTATGATATGACAGAAAGTGCAGGACGAATCCTAGCACTCAAACGATGTCCCAATACAATGCGGTAATTGTATTGAACATCACAGTATGAGAGAAAGAAAGATGGATATAGTGTGTATATTTATATCCATAATGTTTAAGTAAGATTGTTAAGTAAGAAAGAAAATGATATGTGATACGAGTCCCAAGTATAGAATTTAAGAGACTTATATTTTTTCCTTTCCCGTTGTACGATAGGGTTACATAGGAAAACATGGCAAGAACGAGAGCTTAGTTAAACCCAGCATCCCGAGAGGATGAGTTGATAGCACAGATTGCAGCCATGCGAGAGATGATGGAGAACTAGCAACCGGAGCTAAACCAGCTTAAGGAACAGCTGGGCCAGCAACCCCAGGCACCACGGTCAGTAAAGATGCTAGCACAGGAGGCTCTAGCAGCCCCAGAAACTCTAAGGGAACAAGCAGCTCCTCCAGCCCAGGAGGCACTAGCGCCTATAGTAATGGCTACTCTCATAGCAGCAATTGTTTTTTTTTTTTGCCAATCCCTAGGGAAGGCGACTTGTATGAAAGATTCCGACGCATGAAAGCGTTAGAATTCTTAAGAATCACCAACCCTATAGAGGCCGATGATTGGCTAACGGATATCCAAGTAATCTTGGATTTTATAGGGTTAACAGATAGGGAAAGAAAGTGATGTGCACATCCTTCACCCTGCGCAATGAGGCGCGTTAGTGGTGGAAGATGGTAACCATTAGGAGGAACATCAGAGAGATGAGCTGGAGTGATTTCATTGAGGAATTCAAGGAGATGTACTTCAACGAGGAAGCACTAGTAGCGCAGTAAGACGAGTTCGACAACCTGCACCAATGTAGTATGACTGTTATGGAGGCAGTCAAGAAGTTTGAACAGTTGGCTCAACTTTGTCCAGATTTGGTACCGACCAAAAGGAGAGAGTCAAACGAATGCTGAAGATGTTTAGAACGGAAATCACAGTTTAGGTCTATAGCAGAGGGCACGGACCAGCGACACTAGCAGAATGTGTCAGCAAGACTATCTGAGCTGAGTACTAGTCGGCTCAGGATAAGGAGCGAAAGGCGCAGAATTTTAAGGCACGAAAGGAGGAGAAAACGCAAGCTGAGCAGGCTCAGGGGAAGTAAAACCCCGAGTTACAACACAGAGGACAGAATGTGGGAACCGGCCAGAATAGTAGGCATTCCCATAATAACAACAAGAGAAAAGGGGAATCAAGGCAATCAAGATTCACAGGAGAATTTCCCCCAGAAGAGAAACGACCAGGAAGGAAATGATAGCCAACTCGACGTGCACGAAATGTGGAAAGAGGCACTCAGGAGAATGTAAGCAAGGAGTAAGTGGTTGTTTCATCTGTGGCAAGAAAGGCCACTATGCCAAAAAAAAAAAAAAAAAGCTTAGGACACAACGTTGTCATAAACTGTTGAAGGCGAAAAATCATTTTAGAACCAATCGGATGTGAAAAGTTCATCTACAAGGGTTTGTCGCCAGAGCAACCAAAGACGATGATATCAGCAGTGAAGGCTCGCGAGATACAATCCAGTGGATGCACGGACTTCCTAGTATACGTAGCAGATAAGACTCAAGGAATAGAGATAGGACCCGACAACGTACCGATAGTCAGGGAATTCATGGAGATATTTCTAGAAGATCTTGCAGGACTCCAACCAGAGCGCAGGATCTCGTTCGAGACTGAACGTCTACTAGAATCAGCCCCATCTTTGAGGCCCCCTACAGAATAGGCCCTATAGAGCTAAAGGAGCTCCAAGCCCAGCTAAAGGACTAAATAGATAAGGGATTCATGCGATAGAGCTATTCACCCTGGAGAGCACCCATACCATTCGTGAAGAAGAAAGATGGACCACTGAGAATGTGCATCGACTACAGAGAGTTGAACAGGATTACGATTAAGAATAAGCATCTGTTGCCGCGAGTTAACGATCTATTTGATCAGCTCCAAGACGCTGTAGTGTTCTCGAAGATCGATCTACATCCCAAGTACCATCAACTACAAATCAGGAATGAAGATGTACCCAAAACAGCATTTCAAATGTGGTACGGACATTACGAGTTTCTGTTCATGTCACTCAGATTAACGGACGCACCAGCAACTTTCATGAACTGGATGAACCGCATGTTCAAGGACTATTTGGATAAGTTTGTCATTGGGTTCATCGATGACATACTTATACACTCTAAGACAAAGGAAGAGCATGAAGAGCACTTAATTATCATTTTGCGCATGCAACAGGATCATCAGTTATACACCAAGTTCTCCAAGTACGAGTTTTGGCTGGAGAAGGTCCATTTCCTAGACCACGTAGACCCCAAGGAAGGAGTATCTGTGGACCTGGCGAAAATTGATGCAGTTAGCACGTGGCCAGCTCAGAGGAACGAAACGGGAATTCACAGTTTCTTTAAACTAACAGGATGTTACCTACACTTAGTCGAAGGCTACTCAAAGTTAGCTGCTCCGCTCACAGTGCTCACCAAGAAGGGAAAGAGGTATAAGTGAATCGATAAGTGTGAGGAAAGCTTTCAAGAGCTAAGATGAAGACTCATAAGCGCTCCAATGCTGACCATTTCAAATGTTGGTCAGGGAAGCTTTGTGATTTAAGCGCCACATCTAAAACCAAGTTGGAAACTGTGTTGATGTAGAGTGGTAGAGTAGTCGCGTATGCTTCACGACAACTCAAAAAAACCTTGAGAAGAGCTACCCAACGCGTGATCTGGAGCTAGTAGCGATAGTTTTTACAATAAAAGCATGGAGGCACTACCTGTACAGAGTCACGTGCGAGATTTACATCGACCACTAGAGTCTCAAATGTATCTTCACGCAGAAAGAGCTCAACATGAGGCAGCGTAGATGGCTAGAGTTGGTAAGGATTACGACCGTGAGATCCTATACCATCCGGGGAAAGCCAATAAAGTGGTCAATGCGTAGAGTCAGAAGTATATTACTATGCCTATGGCTATTAGTGCCTTGTCAAGAGCGCTACAAAGGAGTTATGCTACAGCGAGATCAAGATTTTGATAGGGAGATTGTCTGAGATGACCCTCCAATCGACGCTCCAAGAAGAGATCAAGATCGGTCAAGATTTTGATTTGTCCCTGCTCAAGTCCAAAAAAGGAAGCTATAGAGGACAATGGTTCAGAGTTTAAGATCCTTAAGGACGACATACTCTACTACAGAGATAGAGTGTGTGTTCTAAAAGATGAAGAACTCAAGAAGCGAATCCTTTTGGAACCTTACGAGACATCATATTCTGTACATCCGGTGGCGAATAAGATGTACAAGTACCTGAAGGAAAGCTTTTGGTGGCTTGGAATGAAGAATGACATTGTCGAGTTCGTCGCCAGATGCCTTACGTGCTAGAAGGTTAAGGCAGAACACCAGCGCCTAGCAGGATAATCATAGAAAATTAAGCTACCCGAGTAGAAATGGGACCAGATTACGATGAATTTCGTAGTCGGATTGCCGAAGATGTCAAACGATAATGACGCAATCTGGGTGATTGTAGATAGACTGACGAAATCAGCTAGATTTTTAGCAATGAAAGTTAGCTACTCAGTGGAACGACTAGTAGAAATCTATGCGGCATAGTTCGTGAAACGGCACGGAATACTAGAGTCGATCGTCTCAGATCGTAGTGGATGCTTTACCTCCAGATTTTGGCGAAGTGTTCAAGCCGCATTACGGTCCAAGTGAGAGTTCAGCACAGCATTTCATCCTCAGACCGACAATTAGTCTGAGAGGACCATACAGATGTTAGAGGACATGTTGAGACCTGCGTCCTAGACTTCAAAGGAAATTGATATCAGAAGCTACCATTGAGCGAGTTCTCGTACAACAGCAACTATCATTCCTCGATAGGAATGGCACCGTACGAGACACTCTGTGGAAAGAAATGCAGATCTCTGGCTCATTAGTACGAGTTTGGAGAGAAACGAGTAGTTAGCTCGGACATCATCAAGAATACCATGTCAGACGTGAAGCTGATACGAGAAACGTTAGATACAGCGCACAGTCGACAGAAGAATTTTGACGATAAGCGCCGTAGACCCCTCAAGTTTCAAGTAGGAGATTCGGTCTTTTTCAAGGCGGCACCCATGAAAGGGGTGATGCGCATTGAAAATAAAAGAAAGCTCAGTCCTAGGTACATAGGACCCTTGAGATAATAGAGAAAGTCGGGAAGGTGGCTTATAGACTAGCACTTCCTCCCGAGTTAGTTACAGTGCACAATGTCTTTCACATTTTGATGTTAAAGAAGTACGTGCCAAACAGCTCCCATGTTCTTAGCCAAGAATCCGTTGTAGTATACGCTGATCCGACGTACGAGGAGAGACTCGTGCAGATCTTAGTTAGAAAGGAGAAAGTACTTAGGAATGAAGTATACCGCTAGTAAAAGTGTTGTGGCAGAATCATAGTGTTGAGGAAGCCACATGAGAATGGGAAGAAGACATGAGAAGAGACTTCCCGGAATTATTCTAATTTTCGAGGACGAAAATTTTGTAAGGGGGGTAGATTGTAATGACCGCCATTTTCATGGCACCTACTTACCATGTAATAAGTCATTAAGGAATAAAATGGACATAATTTAATGTCCTTTAGCAAATTTAAGAAACATGGTCAAGTACACGACCGTGTAAGAGGCTGTGTACCGCTCAGATAGATGAATGTGTTTCAAAGACATGGCCGTGTTGAGTAGTCTCAACTAGTACATGCTCGTGTCTGAAATGTACACGCCCGTGTTGCGTTGCACACGCACGTGTAAGAGTCTGTGTAGAAGGCTGTGTAATGAGCCGAGAGCCACTGTAATGACTCTCATGAATTATGAAACTTAATTACTATGTAATGATGTAATTAAGTTAATAAGCACAGTGTGCTTTTCAGTTGAATGAATTAAACAGGAATAGTAACGTTTAATTACTATTCATGCAGTGAAAGGGGTAATCGACAGTGAAATCGGTCCATCCTATTATGTGAGTATGCGTTGAGACACGCAATATCAAGAAATCGGTCTAGACGACCATTTCATGATACAGAACTGATGAGCTAATCATCAGTACGCTCAGACTGGTCATCTGAGCGCAGCAATGATAATTGCCCTAATAGATGTACAGTATCGAGAAAAGTGGTCTAGATGACCTCTTCTCGCCCATAGACTGACAAAATCAAAGTCAGAACGCTCAGATTAGTCAGTCAGATAGTGAATAGTGATTAGTGAATAGTGAATAGTGAGTAGTGAGAAACGCAGTGTCAGGTTAGTGGCCAAGACGGCCTTAATCTGGCATAAAACTGATATATTAATAGTCAGCAGGCTCAATCTGGTCAATTGAGCATAAAATGTAGATTTTGTTTAAGGGATACGTAGTATCGGGATGAGGGTCAAGACGACCTTTTCTCGCCCCGAAACTGATATATTTAGACTCAGGACGCCCAAATTAGTCAATCGGGCACCTGACACGTTTTTCGAGACGGGGTCATGCAGATCCCGAAAACTGGTCCAGAAGACCTCAGATTGACGTAAAACTGATAAATTTGAAATCAGCACGTCCAAATTAGTCAAGAGAGACTGTGTTTGAAATTTCACGCGAAAATGCCTCGTTATGCGTGCATAGTGTCAACACAGTGTAGGCCTAACCACAGTATCAAGAAATTGATCAAGATGACCTCTTCTTGATATAAAACTGATATATTTGGAATCAGAATGCTCAAATTAGTCATTTGAGCACAAAAAGTAATTTTTGACCGGGAACCATACAGTATCGGGAAACTGGTCGAGACGACCTCGGATGAAGATAAAACTGATATATTTGGGTTCAGCACGCCCAAATTAGTCAGTATAGCCTATCTTAAAATTTTTCAAAAAAATTAGTATAAAGGAGGAAATTTTGGAGATTATAGAAAAATAGCCCCCATATTTTTCCAAATCACATTTTCTCCCTCCCATACCACACGAAGATGAACAGTGACCAACTATCGAATCCGGCCTCCGTTTTTGACACCGCCGGCACCATTGGAAAGCTCTCGACGAGCTGATTCCAACGGTGGGCCGAGTCGACCGAACCGACGCCGGAGCACGCCGCACGCGCCGCCCAAAGCCGCCGGTGGCCGAATTTTTCAAACCGCCGTATCTCCACCGTCCGACGTCCAAATGCCACGATTCCGGTCCCAATGGATTCGTGGTGAAGAGTAGAACAAAACCCAGGCTTCATTTCACGTCAACAGCCGCCGAATCGCGCCGCCCCAGGTTCGCCGTCGCCGTCGCCATCGCCGCCGTCGGATCTCGCTATTCCGGCGGAGTTGAGTTGCAAGGTCGGTGTCAAAATGCTCAGAACAACACGTAGATCAAAAGCCCCAAATCAATTTTGGGCAACAACGCCGGAAAAATGAAGATCCAACGCCGCCGCCGTCGCCGACTTTTCGAGAGCCGATTTCCGGTGATAGGAGTCTCGATTCGTGAAATTGACACCACCAATGGGTTCCTCTCGTCGAGCTCTTCAAGATGGTGGTCGCCACTTCCATCGCCGCCGTGGTCAACGCCCGTCAACGGCGGTCAATGCCGGTCAATGGCGACCCGGAGACCGAAAATTGAAGAATGGCCCGTTGGCCTATTTTCGACGTTCCGGACACATCCGCGGCATCGGATTTGCAAACTGGAGTTTCAAAAGTGAAGAACGACGATTCAAAGATTACACGGTCGAGACCGAACGGTTCGTCCGACCGCCGACGGGAACGATTTTGGTAGTGGTGTTGATCTATTTATTCCTCAATTTAATATTGGAAATAATTATGTATTAATTATGGTTTAATGACTTGAGGAATTGTAAGAAAAAAGGGTGAAATATCGAAAAAGAGAATGTGAGAAAATGTGAATATTTTTACGTAAAAAGCGGAGCTTTTACGTAAAAATTAGGCCTCTGGTTTAGTACGTGGCAGGTTAGAATAGGTTAGATGGTTTTGAGGCGTTTCCTAAACGCCGGAAACCTAAAAATTAAGCGGAAATGCTGCCGAAATTTCTAAAACGGCACAAAGGGGTATTTTAGGAAACGAGGGCTGAAAATGTGATCGGGATGGAAACCCGAGCTCCCTCGATGACCTAGGTCCGGGAAAGAAGGACGGACGTTGTGAGGATTAGTGAACCGCCCCATTAGAAATTTCGTAATGTAAGAAAACGACCCCTATGTCAGAATAGTACCACCCGAGGGACGGGTGCGGTCGAAGTATAAAATTTGGGGCGATTACATCGGTAACGGTAACCCGACAGGCTAAATGGTCATACGAGAGGTATTCAGTCAGTTGACTGGTTGGTTAGCCAGTCAAGGACCAAGTCGGAATGGGATAGTGAGAGACAGTGATTAATTTGTCAAGTAGACAAATTAATCAAGCACGATTAAAAAAAAAATTAGATATCAAATTTCCCAAAGTAGAGCAGTCGGGTACCGATAGGCATCAGTACCACACAACGATAAGTTTATTAGTTCCTAACGATAGAGTGACCTAAGAGCGATGTTAATTAATTTATTGGGTAAATAAATTAATTAACAATGATTAGAAAATTAAATTCTTAAGAAGAGGGCAATTAGTACCGACAAGGATCGGTACCACATAACGAGAATTTTTATTAGTCACTAATGACCACGGTGACCTAAGAGTGAATGTTAATGTAAATGCATTATGATTACAGGGAGGTACCTGTATTGTGACAAAGGCGAGAGTATAAACTGTCTGCTGACAGGTAAGTACAACTCCGCCTACAGCATGGATAAAATGAATTTAAAATGATGCTTTTCCAGTATTTTAAGTATGTATCTTGCACACGATGCTGCACAGCATACATAAGAGCATATAGCTTCACGATCGAGTAGATTGATGAAAGAACAAGATAGAAGCCATAGATCCCTACCGCATAGGATTGGGGACAGCTTAGAGAAGCGTATGGCTAGAACAGTTAAACAAGATGGAAATAAATAGGTGTGTCGTACCGGCTCCTTCAGTCGAAGGGGTTTCCAGTTAAAGAAAGTTCAGGCCACAAGTTGAGCATCAGTTGATGGCTCTTCGGCATTAGTTGACCTCGGGCGTTACCGTTGGTCTGCGCGCACACGGTACTGACACATGGGCCCTAAATAGACAAGAAAAGAAAATAGAAGTTTGAAGCATAAATGAACATAACCGGATCATGCATTAGTTATAGTTCGCTATGCTTTCTTTTTCAGTAGAGTGCATACAGTACACGATGCTTCTGTCATGCATAAAGTATGTGAAGTTTTATATTCAGTGTTATGACATGTTATGTGATGACATGATATGTGAGCTGATATGTGATATGCTTATATGATATGTGATTTATTAAGTGATATATGTCATGCCTATGATTTTACGTATGTGCTATGTTTTAAACATGTTTTGCGGTTAACATGTTGTACTTATTGAGCGTAAAGCTCACGGAGTGTGTTCATGCTGTAGGTAAGCATCCTATAGCGTAAACATCAAGGGACGATGATGGTGGCGGAGGTGGATGTGAGGATGAGGTTATGGATACACCGCGAGTATTCTTCCGCACAGTATGAGTAAATAATATTTTGAACGGTGACAGTTAAATAGTATTTTGAATAGCAAAGGTTAAACGGTATTTTGGAACAATAAACAGTATATGTATGAGTAGTATATTTAAATAGTATCTGGTGAATAGTAATCAGATAAACAAGTATATAATTATGTATGTATAATTGAAATCCTTATGTTTTTCAAATTCCGCATTTTAATAGTATGCGTACGTGAATAGTAAATACGTACGCGTATAAAAAAAAAAAAAAAATTTCCCTCTAAATTTATGGTATTAAATTCAGCAAGATTAAGTATCGGTTTTAAAGAAGCAAGTAATAGAGTTTACAGTGACGGTCCGGGCCGCTGAGGGCACGGGGCGTCACAAAGACGACCTTATCTCACCCCGAAATTGATATATTTAGACTCAAAACGCCCAAATCAGTCAACTGGGCACTGACATGTTTTTCGAGGCAGGGTCAAACAGATCCTGAAAACTAGTTCAAATGACCCCAGACAGACATAAAACTGATAAAATTGAAATCAGCACGTCTGAATTAGTCAAGAGAGACTGTGTTGAAAATTTCGCGTGGAAACGCCTCGATACGCATGTGCAAGTACAACACAATGTAGACATAACCATAGTATGGAAAATAAATAGTAAATTGGTACAGAATGGGCTCTTAGACAGTACAAATCAACTAGAAATCATCAGTATAAAAATCGAATTTAGAAAATCCAATTCAGGGTGAAAACTAGAACATTACCGAAAAAGGGTCGGATACCGAATGGCAGAAATTAGACTGCAAAGAGAAGACTTTACAGATAAAATTTCCCCCTAGAAAACCATGTGCAAGCAGCTAGAAATAGCCTAAACTCAGCCCTAAAAAGTGGGAAAGGTAGAGATAAAATATTGGGAAAGTTATGACACATTTGATTAAAAAATGTCACATTTCCATCACCTTTCCATCAACCAATTTTTTTAATCTTCCCCTCCTTGAATGCGCAGGTCCATGGTTCCCAAGGGCTAAAATGGGCAGATTTTTATCCCCAAATTTGCATAAGATTGGCTTAATTAATCAAGCTTAAGGTTGGTTAAGTTTGATTAGGAATTGTCTATAAAAGTAGTGACCATGCCTTAGGTTTTAGTCTTTCTTTTTCATAGCACTGGCAAGCAGTGAAGCATATACTCAAGCACCTTAAGAGAACAAGGGATGATATGCTAGTGTATTCTGGAGGGGACCTAACACCTGTAGGATACATGGACTCAGACTTCCAAACTTGTAAGGATTCGAGGAAATCGACATCAGGATCAGTGTTCTTGCTCAGAGGAGGCGCCATTGTGTGGAGGAGCATGAAACAGGGTTCCACGGCTGACTCTGTGACGCCTCGCACACTTAATGGCCCGGACCATTACGGAAAACTGCTATTACTTATACTTTATCTTTAAACTGATACTTATACTTTCTTTCAAACCATTAATACTTACTTAATATGATATCATAATTTTAGGGATTTTTTTATACGCATACGTATTTACTATTCATATATGTATATTATTAAAAATGAGGAATCTGAAGACATAGGAGTTTCAATTATACATACATATTTGTACTAACTGTTTAATTAAATACTATTCCAAATATACTATTTAACTGATACTATTCAAAAATACTATTTACTATTACTAAAAATAATACTGTTACTTAAATTGTGTAGAAGAATACTCGCGGTATGTCCACTACCTCACTTCACATCCTCCTCCACCGCCATCATCGCTCATAGATGATTAAGCCATAGGACGTTTACCTACAGCATGAACACACTCTGTGAGCTTTACGCCCAGTAAATACAACATGTCAACCACAAAACATGTTTAAAATGTTGTACATACTTAAAATCATATAAGCATGCAAGACATCAATATATACCACTTAACATAGCACAAAGCAGATCATAACATATCATATCATTGATTTCAAGATTTTATATGCATAGCATATTCATCATGTACTGAATGCATCTTATTGGATCTAGAAGCATAGTGAACTATATTATGAACAATGCATGGTGTGGTTATATTCAATTATGCCTCAATGCTCTTTTTCTTCTCTTGTCTACTTAAGGCCCTTGTGTGAGTACCGTGTGGGCGCAGACCAACAGTAATGCCTGAGGTCACTAAAAAGCTGAAGAGCCATCAACGGATGCTCAACTTTGCTTTAACTTACTTTAACTTAAAAACCTCTTCAACTGAAAATGCCAGTACGACACGCCTATTATATTCCATCTTGTTTATCTATTCTAGCCATATGCTTCTCTAAACTATCCCTAATCCTACGCGGCAGGGATGTATGGCATCTAACTTGTTATTTCATTAATCTACTTGATTGTGAAACTATATGTTCTTATGTATGCAGTGCAACATCGTGTGCATGATAGGCATACTTAACATATTGTAAATCATCATTTAAAAATCATTTAGTTCATACTATAGGTGGAGTTGTACTTACCTAAATTGCAACCAAACACATTCTCTCACCTCTGTCAATTTATAGGCTACTACCTATCATCAATAACGTATCTTATCAGTACCTTCGCTGAGTCACTAATACTGTTAGTGACTATTACTTGTATTTCTATGTGGTACCGATGCCCATTGGTACCCTATTGGCCTACTTTGGGGATTTAGCATCTAACTTCTATCGTTGTTTGATTAGTTGTCTTCTCAATAGATTAATCATCATTCCTCACAGTGTCGTTGAGAACACAGTCCTTGACTAGTTACCGACTAGTCAACTGACCAGTTACCTCACGTGTTGGTAACCATGTAGCCTATCGGGTTACTATGCGTAAACTTGGTGTAGTAACTGGTAGGGTTACTTTGTCTATTTGGTGTGGTGGTCTACTGGACCACTATTGCTTGTTTGGTGTGGTGGCCTACCAGGCCACTATTGCTTGTTTGGGTGTGGTAGCCTACCAGGCTACTATGGCTTGTTTGGTGTGATAGCTTACCGGGCTACCCACACTGTTTTACTTTGAAAAAAATTGTTTGGTTGACTTATAAAATTCTTGGGGAAAATTCTTTGTTTTGAAACCATCCCCTTATCACCCGTTAGAAGGTGGGGGACTTTTTTATGAAAACCATTTTTATTTTAAAGTGTGTAAAACACATTTTTGATGTTGCATTTTAAAAGTGGTTTTTGAACCACTTTTGAAAACTATTTTGAAACTTGATCGAAACGACTTTGTTTGTAAAATCGGCAAACATAACATTTTTCATCTCGACGAGATGAACAATTTTTGTGTTCACCTCGGAGCTCAAATCTAACTCTAAAGGCTCCTAAACTCATTAAACCCATGACTAATGTGCCTAGTTCTTTTGCAAAAATTCCAGTTTTACGTCGTTTTAAAAACGGCTCTGTTTGAGACCTAAAACGACAAAACTTTTAAAACATGCATAGCTCATCTTAAAGCTTTTGATGTGTTCTACAACTTTCATGTTGAGCTCGAAATCCGGTTCGGATTCTAAGTGGTCCATTTTTAACAAAACCCCAGACTAATTCTGGGTTCAGACTTTTTAGTCCCAGTTTTGGGCACCAAGTGAAAATCACTCAAAAAACCTATTGTAACATCGTTTTTAGCCAAAACCTATTTGACGCAAAAACAACCGTATCGAAATTTCCTGAAAATTTTGTGTTCCAAAATCCTAAATTCGGACCCTAAAGGGGCCAAAATGGCCAAAACCTGTGGCTATTTCCTGAGGACAAATTTGCGTCCAACCACTTTTCTACACGTTTATGCATCACACATACTCACATCTATTTGTAAAAATGTAAACACAACCATACAATCACAAACTTAAAAATGAAAAGCTAAGGGCTCAAAATACTTATTACAACTCATGTGCATAAACAAATACACATAAATTTCTTGATCAAAATCTTAAAATCACTAAACCACCAAAGGTAGGGTTTTCGGTTATTATCTTTGTGCTTTAAACCAAGCATGATTTCAGACCAAGGCTTGATGACCAAATGGTCATGTGATTCTTAGTGGAAAAGGGATTGGTTCTATGCTGGCAAGACACCAAAAATTTATCTCTTGATATCAACTCAAATATAACTACTAAAAACCACAAAGTTTTGGTCTAGAACCTTACCCTTAGTGCTCTTGAAATGGCTTGGAATTGAAGACATCTAGCATAAGCTTGAAGAGGTTGACTTTTGGTAAAATTTTGGCCGTGTTTTGGACTTGAGAAATGGAGGGTTTTGGGGCTTGAGAGGGATCAACTACAGCAAGGAAAAGGGAGAGAGAGAGAGAGAGTTGTGTTTTTGGAGGTATGAAAAGAGAGGAACAAAGGCCTAAGGTGTGACCTCCCTTTTATAGACAATTCCTAAGTTAAATTAACCAAACCTAAGCTTGATTAATCAAGCCAACTTTAAACTAATTTGGGGACAAATTTGCTGCCCATTTCAGCCTTCTTGGCCATGGGAGTTGTGCACATTTAAGGGGGAAGATAAAAAAATGGCTTGATGGAATGTGATAGAAAATGTAGTATAAACTAATGGGTTTTGTGTCATAGCTTGTCCTCTTTTTTAATATTACTTTTTGGGTTTTTTGTGCAGCCAAAATCAGCTGGTTTTCTCAGCCAAGGCACATGATTTCTGTAGCAAAAATTTCATTTGTGTTTGCTCTCTTTACAGTCCAGTTTTCGACTGTAGTGTTCGATCCTTTCTCGGCAGTGTTTTAATTTTCATCCAGAAATAGGATTTTCTAAATCTGATTTTTATATTGATGATTTCTAGTTGGTTTATACTGTCTAAGAGCCCATTCTACACTAATTTACTATTTATTTCCTATACTATGGTTATGTCTACATTGTGTTGTACCTATACCTGTATACCGAGGCGTTTTCGTGTGAAATTTTCAACACAGTCTCTCTTGACTAATTCGGATAGGCTGATTTCAATTTTATTAGTTTTACATCCATCCAGAGTTGTCTAGACCAGTTTTTGAGATCTGTGTGACCCCACCTCAAAAACGTGTCAGGTGCCCGATTGATTAATTTGGGCATCCTGAGTCTAAATATATCAGTTTCGAGGCGAGATAAGGTCGTCTTGACCCTCTTCCCGATACTGCATACCTCTTAGATAAAAATTTATGGTTTGTGTTCAATTGACCAAATTGGGCCTACTGACTGTGAATATATCAGTTTTAAGTCAAATTAAGGCCGTCTTGGCTAGTAACTTTGTGACGCCCCGTGCCCTCAGCGGCCCGGACCGTCACTGTAAACTCTATTACTTGCTTCTTTAAAAACGATACTTAAACTTGCTGAATTTAAGAGTATAAATTTAGAGGGATTTTTTTTTTTTTTTTTATACACGTACGTATTTACGATTCACGTACGCATACTATTAAAATGCGGAATTTGAAAAACATAAGGATTTCAATTATACATACATAATTATATACATGTTTATCTGATTACTATTCACCAGATACTATTTAAATATACTACTCGTACATATACTGTTTACTGTTCCAAAATACCATTTAACCTTTACTATTCAAAATACTATTTAACTGTCACCATTCAAAATATTATTTACTCATACTGTGCGGAAGAATACTCGCGGTGTATCCATAACCTCATCCTCACATCCACCTCCGCCATCATCATCGTCCCTTGATGTTTACGCTATAGGATGCTTACCTACAGCATGAACACACTCCGTGAGCTTTACGCCCAGTAAGTACAACATGTTAACCGCAAAACATGTTTAAAACATAGCACATACGTAAAATCATAGGCATGACATATATCACTTAATAAATCATATATCATATAAGCATATCACATATCAGCTCACATATCATGTCATCACATAACATGTCATAACACTGAATATAAAACTTCACATACTTTATGCATGACAGAAGCATCGTGTACTGTATGCACTCTACTGAAAAAGAAAGCATAGCGAACTATAACTAATGCATGATCCGGTTATGTTCATTTATGCTTCAAACTTCTCTTTTCTTTTCTTGTCTATTTAGGGCCCATGTATCAGTACCGTGTGCGCGCAGACCAACGATAACTCCCGAGGTCAACTAATGCCGAAGAGTCATCAACTGATACTCAACTTTTGGCCTTAACTTTCTTTAACTGGAAACCCCTTCGACTGAAGGAGCCGGTACGACACACCTATTTATTTCCATCTTGTTTAACTGTTCTAGCCATACGCTTCTCTAAGCTGTCCCCAAATCCTACGCGGTGGGGATCTATGGCTTCTATCTTGTTCTTTCATCAATCTACTCGATTGTGAAACTATATGCTCTTATGTATGCTGTGCAGCATCGTGTGCAAGATACATACTTAAAATACTGGAAAAGCATCATTTTAAATTCATTTTATCCATGCTGTAGGCGGAGTTGTACTTACCTGTCAGCAGACAGTTTATACTCTCGCCTTCGTCACAATACAGGTACCTCCCTGTAATCATAATGCATTACATTAACATTCACTCTTAGGTCACCGTGGTCATTAGTGACTAACAAAAATTCTCGTTATGTGGTACCGATCCTTATCGGTACTAATTGCCCTCTTCTTAAGAATTTGATTTTCTAATCATTGTTAATTAATTTATTTACCCAATAAATTAATTAACATCGCTCTTAGGTCACTCTATCGTTAGGAACTAATAAACTTATCATTGTGTGGTACCGATGCCTATCGGTACCCAACCGCTCTACTTTGGGAAATTTTGATGTCTAATTTTTTAATCGTGCTTGATTAATTTGTCTACTTGACAAATTAATCACTGTCTCTCACTATCCCATTCCGACTTGGTCCTTGACTGGCTAACCGACCAGTCAACTGACTGAATACCTCTCGTATGACCATTTAGCCTATCGGGTTACCGTTACCGATGTAATCGCCCCAAATTTTATACTTCGATCGCACCCGTCCCTCGGGTGGTACTATTCTGACATAGGGGTCGTTTTCTTACATTACGAAATTTCTAATGGGGCGGTTCACTAATCCTCACAACGTCCATCCTTCTTTCCCGGACCTAGGTCATCGAGGGAGCTCGGGTTTCCATCCCGATCACATTTTCAGCCCTCGTTTCCTAAAATACCCCTTTGTGCCGTTTTAGAAATTTCGGCAGCATTTCCGCTTAATTTTTGGGTTTCCGGCGTTTAGGAAACGCCTCAAAACCATTTAACCTATTCTAACCTGCCACGTACTAAACCAGAGGCCTAATTTTTACGTAAAAGCTCCGCTTTTTACGTAAAAATATTCACATTTTCTCACATTCTCTTTTTCGATATTTCACCCTTTTTTCTTACAATTCCTCAAGTCATTAAACCATAATTAATACATAATTATTTCCAATATTAAATTGAGGAATAAATAGATCAACACCACTACCAAAATCGTTCCCGTCGGCGGTCGGACGAACCGTTCGGTCTCGACCGTGTAATCTTTGAATCGTCGTTCTTCACTTTTGAAACTCCAGTTTGCAAATCCGATGCCGCGGATGTGTCCGGAACGTCGAAAATAGGCCAACGGGCCATTCTTCAATTTTCGGTCTCCGGGTCGCCGTTGACCGGCGTTGACCGCCGTTGACCGGCGTTGACCGGCCGTTGACCGGCGTTGACCACGGCGGCGATGGAAGTGGCGACCACCATCTTGAAGAGCTCGACGAGAGGAACCCATTGGTAGTGTCAATTTCACGAATCGAGGCTCCTATCACCGGAAATCGGCTCTCGAAAAGTCGACGACGGCGGCGGCGTTGGATCTTCATTTTTCCGGCGTTGTTGCCCAAAATTGATTTGGGGCTTTTGATCTACGTGTTGTTCTGGGCATTTTGACACCGACCTTGCAACTCAACTCCGCCGGAATAGCGAGATCCGACGGCGGCGATGGCGACGGCGACGGCGAACCTGGGGCGGCGCGATTCGGCGGCTGTTGACGTGAAATGAAGCCTGGGTTTTGTTCTACTCTTCACCACGAATCCATTGGGACCGGAATCGTGGCATTTGGACGTCGGACGGTGGAGATACGGCGGTTTGAAAAATTCGGCCACCGACGGCTTTGGGCGGCGCGTGCGGCGTGCTCCGGCATCGGTTCGGTCGACTCGGCCCACCGTTGGAATCAGCTCGTCGAGAGCTTTCCAATGGTGCCGGCGGTGTCAAAAACGGAGGCCGGATTCGATAGTTGGTCACTGTTCATCTTCGTGTGGTATGGGAGGGAGAAAATGTGATTTGGAAAAATATGGGGGCTATTTTTCTATAATCCCCAAAATTTCCTCCTTTATACTAATTTTTTTGAAAAATTTTAAGATAGGCTATACTGACTAATTTGGGCGTGCTGAACCCAAATATATCAGTTTTATCTTCATCCGAGGTCGTCTCGACCAGTTTCCCGATACTGTATGGTTCCCGGTCAAAAATTATTTTCTGTGCTCAAATGACTAATTTGAACATTCTGATTCCAAATATATCAGTTTTATATCAAGAAAAGGTCATCTTGACTAATTTCTTGATACTGTGGTTAGGCCTACACTGTGTTGACACTGTGCACGCATAACGAGGCGTTTTCGCGTGAAATTTCAAACACAGTCTCTCTTGACTAATTTGGACGTGCTGATTTCAAATTTATCAGTTTTACGTCCATCTGAGGTCTTCTGGACCAGTTTTCAGGATCTGCATGACCCCGTCTCGAAAAACGTGTCAGGTGCCCGATTGACTAATTTGGGCGTCCTGAGTCTAAATATATCAGTTTCGGGGCGAGAAAAGGTCGTCTTGACCCTCATCCCGATACTACGTATCCCTTAAACAAAATCTACATTTTATGCTCAATTGACCAGATTGAGCCTGCTGACTATTAATATATCAGTTTTATGCCAGATTAAGGCCGTCTTGGCCACTAACCTGACACTGCGTTTCTCACTATTCACAAATCACTGTTCACTATCTGACTGACTAATCTGAGCGTTCTGACTTTGATTTTGTCAGTCTATGGGCGAGAAGAGGTCATCTAGACTACTTTTCTCAATACTGTACATCTATTAGGGCAATTATCACTGCTGCGCTCAGATGACCAGTCTGAGCGTACTGATGACTAGCTCATCAATTCTGTATCATGAAATGGTCGTCTAGACCGGTTTCTTGATATTGCGTGTCTCAACGCATACTCACATAATAGGGTGGACCGATTTCACTGTCGATTACCCCTTTCATTGCATGAATAGTAATTAAACGTTACTATTCCTGTTTAATTCATTCAACTGAAAAGCACACTGTGCTTATTAACTTAATTACATCATTACATAGTAATTAAGTTTCATAATTCATGAGAGTCATTACAGTGGCTCTTGGCTCATTACACAGCCTTCTACACGGACTCTTACACGTGCGTGTGCAATGCAACACGGGCGTGTACATTTCAGACACGGGCATGTACTAGTTGAGACTACTCAACACAGCCATGTCTTTGAAATATATTCATCTATCTGAGCGGTACACAGCCTTTTACACGATCATGTACTTGACCGTGTTACACTACATGGCTATGTACACTCACATGGCTACTAACAGATACACAGTCCGAATGGCATACGGTCACTCACACGGCAGTATACCTGACTGTGTTACTTAAATTTGCTAAAGGACATTAAATTATGTCCATTTTATTCCTTAATGACTTATTACATGGTAAGTAGGTGCCATGAAAATGGCGGTCATTACAAACTTGACACTGCATTTTTCACTATTTACTATTTACTGCTTTCTATTCTAACTGACTAGTCTTAGCACTCTGACTCTGATTTTGTCAATTTCTGGATGAGAAGAGGTCATCTGGACTATTTTCTCAGTATTGTACCCCGACTAGGGTTTCTAACGCTACTATGCTCAGATGTTCTGTCCGAGCGTTATGGCGATCCGTTTACCAGTCTTATGTTAGGAAATGGTCGTCTAGACTAATTTTCTAATACTACACATCTCATACACTTATATACATATTAGGGCGGATCCGGTTCATTGTCAATTACCCCCATTCACTATATAAATAGTAACAAACAGTACCGTACATGTTTAGTCTATTCAACTGGAAATCATACTGTATTTTTCAACTTAATCACTGGTGACATAGTAATTAGGTTTCATGAATTTTAAGAGTCTGTATAGCAGCTCTCTGCTCATTATACGACCTTTCTCACATATACAGTTTGATCAGTACATGGTTTCTTATACTGCCGTGTACCTGACCGTGTTTTGTGAATTTGCACTAAATGACATCAAATTATTCCTCAATTTCTCATTATATGAAAATCAAGTTACAAGAATAAGGCGATCCTTACAACCTACCCCCCTTACAAAATTTTCGTCCTCGAAAATTAGAATAAGTCCAAGAAGTTTCTTTTCATATCCTCTTCCCATTCCCATGTAGCTTCTTCGAGGTTATGGTTCCACCATAATACTTTTGCCAGTAGAATTACTTTATTCCTAAGGACTTTGTCTTCTCTGGCTAAAATTTGCACAGGTTTTTCTTCGTAGGTTAAATCGCTGTGTACTTCAACCGGCTCTTGGCTTAGGATGTGGGAACTATCTGACACGTACTTTTTCAACATCGAGACATGGAAGACGTTATGCGCTAATGCTAGTTCGGGAGGGAGCGCTAATTTATAGGCTAACTTCCTGACTCTCTCGAGAATCTTGAAGGGTCCTATATATCTAGGACTGAGCTTTCCTTTCTTCCCAAAGTGCATTACCCCTTTCGTGGGTGCCACCTTGAGAAAAACTGAATCTCCTTCTTGAAATTCGAGAGGCCTTCATCGTTTATCTGTGTAACTCTTCGGGCGGCTATGAGCTGTATCCAGTCTCTCTCGTATAAGCTTCATACCTTTTGTTGTATTCTTGACGAAGTCCGTGCTGGTGAGCTGTTTCTCTCCAGTTTCATGCCAATGCACCGAAGATCTGTATTTCCTTCTGTAGAGTGCCTCGTACGGCGCCATTCCAATCGAGGAATGGTAACTATTGTTGTACGAGAACTCTATTAATGGTAGCTTCTGATCCCAGTTCCCTGTGAAATCTAGGACACACGCTCTCAACATATCCTCCAATGTCTAAATGATTCTCTTGGACTAGCCATCAGTCTGAGAATGGAAAACTGTGCGAAACTTCAACTTGGTTGCCATTGAAGCTTGAATGCTCTGCTAAAACCTTGAAGTGAAGCATCCGTCGCGATCTGAGATGATCGATCTCGGTACACCATGCAATCTTACTATTTGAGCCACATACATTTCTGTCAGTTTCTCTACTGAATAGCCCAGCTTCATGGCTAAAAATCAAGCTGATTTCATTAGTCAGTCCACAACTACCTAGATTGCATCGTTTTTGCTTAATGTTCTGGGCAATCCAACCACAAAATCCATGGTAATCTGCTCCCATTTCCACTCGGTGGCTCGATCTTCTTCAGTTATCCACCAGGTCGCTGATGTTCTACCTTAATTTTCTGGCATGTGAGGCACTTTGCAATGAATTTAGCAATGTCATTTTTCATTCTCAGCCACCAAAAACTCTCTTTTAAGTCTTGGTACATCCTATTTGCCCCTGGATGTACTGAGTATGGCATGCCATGGGCTTCCAAAAGGATTTTTTTCTTGAGTTCTTCATCCTTCAGAACACATACCCTACCTCTGAAATAGAGTATGCCATCCTCAGAGACTTGAAACTCTGAACTTTGGTCCTCTGTCCCCTCCTTTTGAGCTTGATTAGGGTTAAATCAAGATCTTGATCAACTTTAATTTCATCTAGAAGCGTCGACTAGAGGGTCATTTCAGACAACCTCCCCATTAGAATCTCAATCTCGCTGCTCCTTACTCCTATTATAGTGCATCTGGCAAGGCATGGATAGCCATAAGCGATGAGGTATGCTTTCTACTCAGTGCATCAACCACCTTATTGGCTTTCCCTGGATGATAAAGAATTTCACAGTCATAATCCTTAACTAGTTCCAGCCATCTTCATTGCCTCATGTTGAGCTCCTTCTGTGTGAAGATGTACTTAAAGCTCTGATGACCCGTATATATCTCACACTTGACGCCATGCATATGAAAACCAAGAAATTATCGTTGTCAGAAAATTTTGTACTAGATATGTAAATGTATATTCATGGTGAGACATGTTATAGAATATAGAGCAGATGAAAATTTTGATTTACTAGATTTTAGTCAAAATTTGACAATGAATTAATGAACATAGAGTAAAAGCTAAACATTAATTCATATTGTGATATTTTAGATTTATTAGAAAGCATATGGAAAATACTTATTAAGAGATCAATGGTTCATATGTAAGCTACCTTGATCAATGGCCAAGATTAGCCAAGCAAAGGTATTATGATTTTCTTTAAAAAAAAATTAAAGACAAGAGTGAGAGGGATGAGAGAGCACGTGAAAGGGGGCTTTAATTTGTAGCCCAAGTGAATTAATTCACTTCACTTAACTGCAAAAGAAAGTGGGTGTACAGAGAGAGAAAGAGAAAAAGAGGAAAAACCCTCCTTTATGTTTTCCTTTCCACCAATTTCGGATTCTCTCTTCAAGCAAGCAAATCGTTCAAGTTTTCAGCCCATGATTCCACAGCAAGACGTTCTCAAGTTTCAAGCAAGGCAACCACTCTTCCTCTCACGTTTTTAGGTGAAAAATCTGGGTTGTTTTGAGTGGAAAAAAGAAAATGTGAGTTTTACATGTTGAGATTTTCAGTTAAATCGAAACATGGTTCAAGTTTAGTTGTTGTTAAGCACGAATTCGTGAATTGATGGTTTAGAAAACCAAGTTTTGGTCAGTTCTCTTTAAGAAAGTTTTGATTTTTAAGTGTTAAGTCAAGAGATAAGGTGGAAGCAAAATGTGAAATTTTGATTAAGAAACCATGGATTGATGATTGTGAAAATACAGTTTATACCTTGAAATGGTCTTATAGAGATCGATTTTGAGTGCAAGTGTGACGCCCCCGATTCCGACCACCCGTAACTATCATGAACCGACTCTATCACCAAACAAGACAGCTCGTGTGTTGAATCTGGATTGTCAATTTAAAACTCTTTTTCTGATACTTTCATCTCTTAGGGGCCCAAAAATTTTGCCCATAAATTTTTTTTTAATACATACTTTCTCCAAAAGAAAGCTAAATATAAAAACAAGGTAAAATACAACACTAACTTCTAGTTGTCCTTTCTGAGTACAACATAATGTATAATATACAAAATATTTATACTGCATATTTTTTTTTTACAATCTCTTCAATTCACTAACTTTGAAAGCTCAGCGGAAAATTTATGGCAAGATCAAGTCCACTGTGAATTCCCTATCCCTTGACACGCGTACATCCTGCTACCATCCATGTATCTACTGGATAGGTTTCTTACCTACAACATGAACAAACTGGTGAGCTAACAAGCTCAATAAGTTCAAACATGCTTAGTAAGAATCATACGGATTCAAAAACATTAAAAACTCAATCTCTTATGAATAATACTATTCACCATGAATAGTGACTTTAACCTTTAACCGATGAATAGTAACTGTTACCATAACTGTTACTATTCACATTACTTCAACAGGATACTATTCACACATCCTAACCGAAATCACTATACTTAGTATACTCTTCGGTTATGCTCAATTATGGTTTTCATCATATTATTGATGGTTCATTCTCTATTTACTTTCTAGTATAGAGCTCTTTTTATGGCAGTATCGATATTTATTGTGCACTGACTGGGAGGGCCTAGGTAACAACCCTAGAGCTTCGACCTCCACAGCCCTTATATCCTCGTAGGATCTGAAAAACCTCTACCACTATGTTAGAGGGGTGGTACGCCTTAATAGCTTCATTACCATCTTTCAATTATAGTTTTGACCAAGTGACATTAATCATCACCTCAAGGTCACTATCCTCCATCACCTGTAGGCCTTACTTATTCTCTTTTCTCATTATATGGGATATGTTATATGAAATAATCCCCAAATGTCCATAGGACTTTATATCTAGCATACATCTAGTACACAATAAAATAACATAGTACTTCATGTTGCAGACATAAAAATGCTTGAACTTACCAATATTGCGACAATGTCCACTTTCGGAGCTCCTCCGCAATTCTATCTCTAATTTGGATTCCTACAGACATAATATTGTCTGTTAATACCCTATATTAATTATCACTTTAAACATATTTATTTTGTGATAAATTTTTCAACATAATTCAACATGTAACATGGTACACGGCCTTAAACATGCTCGTGTTCATGACCGTGTTCCTCCTGGTTTCTCACTACATGGCTGTGTTGTTTACTATCTAACCGTGTAACTGTACACGACTTGATACACGCCCATGTTCATGTAGGAAAATAAACCGGAAAAACGTATCAGAGTGGCGCAGCGGAACAATAAAAATTTTTAGATCGTTAAATATCTCATGATGCCATATACAATAAATCAACAACAATTAAAACTCATACCTCAAGGATGCCAATGAACAGGAGGAGAGTGACCGGAGGCTTCAACCAACTAGCCTTCTCTACTATTCTCCAATTCCCGAATGGCTGAGTGTGTGGGCACTCTGAACCTCGATCGGTATGCTAGCACTGCTAGTCTTCTTCCAACCACCCAGATCTCTAAAGAACTTTATTGTCACGATGAGCTATGCAACAATAAGCCTGCTCACCTGAGAGTCTGTGGTCTAAGAGAACTGGAGTGGCAGGACCTCTATTTATAGACCTGCATGAGGTGATTCTCTGAATTCGAATTGGACTAGGAAAAGATTTTCTCCCTTATCCAAACCAAAAAATCCGAATTTTCCAAGGGAGAATCTCCACAATTAAATTCGGTTTTTCTAGATAAATCCAATCCAAATCTTAACAAGATTTTAGCTAGAATTTTATCTCTCTTTTCCAACCAAAAAATCCGAAATTCACAAGGAGAAAATCCTCCAAATTTTCGGCCACTTTTAGGATAAGGGAGAATCAAAATTCCACTAGGATTTCTCAAGCAAAATCTCATCTTAACCTTATCCAAAAATAACCGAATTTCCTAGGATTAGGGATCCAAAATTTCGGCCACTTTTGGGAGGAGAGAGAAACCAAATTCAACTAGGATTGAAGCTTGAATATTCCCTTGAATCTTATCCACAAAATCCGAAATCTTTCATGAGGATTATCCTCAAAATTTCGTCCCTTATTTGTTGGGATTTGGATTCAAAATTCAAGTAGGATTCTAACAAGATTATCCTCTCCAAATCCAACTCAAATTCGAATTTCAAACCTTGTGGATTTTCCACAACAAATTCGAATCCTACTTGGACTGTGATTCAAAATTTGAATTTCAAATTTCAAATTCAAATTTCAAATTCAAATTTCAAATTTCAAATTTCAAATTTCAAATTTAAATTTCAAATTCAAATTTCAAATTCGAATTTCAAATTCAAATTTCAAATTCAAATTTCAAATTCAAAATTCAAATTTCAAATTTCAAAATTCAAATTTCAAATTTCAAAATTCAAATTTCAAATTCCACAAAACGGTTGTATTTCATATTCTTGTTCTCATGGATAATTTTCTACAACTCCAATCCAATCTCAAATAAAATCATGGCAACTTTATTTGGAGTTCGAATAATTGTGTACTCTATTATCCAAAACAAAATCTGAATCCAACCGGAGAGAATCTTGTCTACCATCCTAATCCTTTGTCATCACCATCCATGCATAATAAACTAGCCAATAGCATACACAAATCAATTTGCCAAACGTTAAGGAATTATGTGGAGCTAGTAGAGGGACTGATTGGACATATATAATCGGGCTCCCGTGATTCCATATGATCATCATTCTGTACCGAACAACTCAATCATATGATCACTAATTTCAGAGTCACACCACTATAAACCTGAAACTGAACTCCCAATTATATACCGTATTACGTAAGCCTGTGACGAGCTACCATCCAATGACCTTGTCATATATGCAAAACCCTCATATGATATCCATGATCAGCCTTAGGTCAAAGTCCGTTTAATCCTACTGATCAGGCTATCTTAAAGTTCCATTATACTACCGAATCAAGAAAATGATTATTCACCATATGTGAATAAGAAGTCATCCGCCCAGCAGACGACCCAAGGCCTTGTCCATTTTCACATTCAGTATAATGCCTTTAAGAGGATACCTTTAACTCCTCAGAGCTATGATTCCGATATCTGCAAACAAACCCTTCATCGTATACAAGTCATGCACCCAACGAGCCGGTCTATAAGCTTACTACCCTCTGAGACGCTTTAGCCATTGGAACATCAAAGTACACAAGTCATATACATGAAGTAGTTCATTTACTCAGGATTAAGGTTATTGCATAATGAACGTCAAAAGCAGATTGATCCACTCATAGCGGACTACGTAGATCAATCACGCTTTAGTCCCGGTCTAATATGTCACCACCAAGCAACATATCCATGTCTCTACTTGGGAGTCCAGCTCCAGACAGTCAAGACAGACCGTCCCCTCTAAGGCTTTAGACAACATAATAGTCTTAACATGAGTTAGATGCTCGGTCTAACCCCATAGACTACAGACCATAGTTTAGACTGCTAACTTTAGAACATTGTCTTCTCGCATACAAAAGTCCATTGCATGCAACGTTCTAACAGTTTTAACATAAGCAGTCAGTGAGCCATATTTGCTTACATTTACTTTAACATGTAAATAAGACGAGGACAGATAGCAATGTAATGAATAACCTCTATGTATAATTTTATTATCCAGTTCAAAATGAATACATCAAAATGTCTCTAATACTTAGGGCATTTCCTAACAATCTCCCACTTGCCCTAAGCCAGCAGATGTGCCATGTTACGCATACCCATCGCCTCTACATGCCTCTCAAAGCTTCTAGCTACCAAAGTCTTAGTAAAGGGATCAGCGATGTTGTCCTCGGACGCGATCTTACATACATCCACTTGTCCTGTCTCCACATGCCCTCTAATAATGTGATACCTCCGATCGATGTGCTTGGTCCTCTTGTGGTGCCGAGATTCCCTTGTGTTGGCAATAGCCCCTGTATTATCACAGTAAAGTGTGATAGGCTTGTCAACACCCGGAATGACCTCAAGGTCTCTAAAGAACTTGCGGAGCCAAACCGCTTCTTTAGATGCCTCAGCCGCAGCCACATACTCAGCCTCCATAGTAGAGTCAGCTGTGCAGCCCTGCTTCACGCTCCTCCACACAATGGCGCCTCCTCCGAGCAAAAACACTGATCCAGATGTCGATTTCCTCGAATCCTTACAAGTCTGGAAGTCTGAGTCCGTGTATCCTACGGGTGTTAGGTCCCCTCCAGAATACACTAGCATATAATCCCTCGTTCTCTTAAGATACTTGAGTATATGCTTTACTGCTTGCCAGTGCTTGGTTCCAGGATTCGCTTGATATCGACTCACCATACCTACTGCAAAACATATGTCCGGGCGAGTGCAAAGCATAGCGTACATAAGGCTACCCACAGCGGATGCATAAGGGACCTTACTCATACGCTCTCTTTCTTCCGATGTCTTGGGACAGTCATCCAATGAAAGAGTTAAACCGGCAATAGAAGGTTGTGAGCCTTTCTTTGCCTCTAGCATTGCATATTTGTCAATTATTTTATCTATGTATGAAGCTTGGGATAACGCTATCATTTTGTTCTTTCGATCTCTGAAGAGACGAATGCCTAGAACATAATTAGCTTCTCCCAAGTCCTTCATGTCAAACTGTTGGTGTAACCAAAGCTTGACCGATGATAAGTTCCCTACATCATTCCCAATGAGTAGTATATCATCGACATAGAGTATCAGAAAGACCACTTTACCATCCTTAATACGTTTATAAACACAAGGTTCATCAACGTTCTGCTCAAAACCGAATGTCTTAATCGCTTGATCAAACCTCTGGTTCCATGAGCGGGATGCCTGCTTTAATCCATAAATGGATCTAAGCAACTTGCAGACTTTCTTATCTTGGCCTTTTGCTACGAACCCTTCGGGTTGTATCATATAGATACACTCTTCAAGATGGCCATTCAAGAATGCCGTCTTGACATCCATTTGCCAGATCTCGTAATCGAGAGCCGCAGCAATGGACAGAAGAATACGGATAGACTTCAGCATAGCAACAGGCGAAAAGGTTTCCTCGTAATCGATTCCAGCCTTTTGCGTGTATCCCTTTGCAACCAGTCTAGCTTTGAAAGTTTCCACTCTCCCTTCCGCATCCTTCTTTCTTTTGTAGACCCATTTGCATCCAATGGGTTTTATCCCATCCGGCAAATCTACAAGTTCCCAAACAGAGTTGGATTTCATAGAATCCATCTCATTATTCATAGCCTGTTTCCAAGATCTAGAATCAACATCCTTTATAGCTTCATCATATGTGACCGGATCTTCCTCATGCTCATGAGCCTCGGCCTGGTATACCTCAGCATCATACATAAAGAAATTAGGTTTCTTCGAAACCCTCCCACTACGACGAGGCACCCTAAATTGTTGATCGTCTGCAGGTCTTTCACTGGAACTCGGACTTGCGTCCAAGACCGAAATCTGTGGAGCAGTTCTTTCACCCGATAACTCCTCTAGCACCACTTTGCTTCGAGGCTTAAAGTCATTCATGTGACTTTCCTCCAAGAATGTCGCATGGGTTGAGACAATGACCTTTTGTTCCTTCGGGTTATAGAACAGACCTCCTTTAGTTCCCTTTGGATACCCTACAAACATGCACAATTCTGATCTTGGTTCCAACTTCTTCGCATCCCCATCCAGTACATGTGCCGGGCAGCCCCATATTCTCATATGTCCAAGGGAGGGCTTCTTGCCACGCCACAATTCATACGGAGTTCTAGGAATTGATTTGCTCGGAACCTGGTTCAGAATATAGCACGCCGTTTGTAAAGCATGTCCCCAAAATGATAATGGCAGCGTTGAGTAACTCATCATGGACCGTACCATATCCAATAAGGTCCTGTTTCTCCTTTCGGCTACACCATTCTGTTGTGGAGTACTAGGTGCAGTCAATTGGGATAAAATCCCGTTCTCTACAAGATGTCCTAGAAATTCATCAAAGAGGTATTCGCCACCTCGATCAGATCGAAGTGTCTTTATGGATTTATCCAATTGCTTTTCCACTTCCGCACGATACTCTTTGAACTTGTCAAAGGTTTCGCTCTTGCGGTGCATCAGATACACATATCCATACCTCGAGTAATCATCTATGAAAGAGACATAGTACTCGAACCCTCCTCGTGCTGTGACGTTCATGGGGCCACATACGTCAGTGTGCACAATTTCTAAGAGCTCCTGTGCCCTTGTACCCTTAGCTCCAAAAGACCTCTTAGTCATTTTACCCTCTAGACAAGACTCACATTGGGGAAGTCGTACCTCCTCCAGAGATTCCAGAGGACCGTCTTTCACCAATCTTTGAATCCTATCCTGATTAATATGACCAAGTCTTAAATGCCAAAGATACGCCTTGTTAGAGTGAGAAACTTTCAACCTTTTAGAGTTATCAATTAATTCAGTGTCAAGCAGTGAGTACATCTTTGGTATGATCAAATATAGGTTTCCATCCATCCATCCAGAACAGATAAAAGACTTATTTCTACGAATATCAACTCTTTTACTAAAAGAAACTGAATAAGAATCCTTTATTAAACAAGCTACCGATATAAGCTTCCTCCTAAAATTAGGAACATAAAAACAGTCTTTCAATAAAATAAACCTAAATTGATCAAAATAAAGATGAACGTCTCCCACTGCCTCAGCCACCACAAAGCTACCATCTCCAGTCCGTAACGAGAGGCTCCTATCATGTAGACTTCTCGTTTCCACGAACCCCTGCATAGAAACACAAACATGATTAGTGGCGCCCGAATCAATGACCCATGTGTCTTTCGATTCTTCCACCAAACACGCTTCTAAGTAATGAAGTTCCTTACCTTCCTTGCCCTTGGAGGCTAGGAATTCCCGGCAAGCCTTCTTGAAGTGACCTACCTTCCCACAGTGGAAGCATTTGGACTTTTTAGGGTCCTTTGGCTTCTTGTTCTTCTTCTTCTTCTTCCCGTCCGAGACAGGAGGATTAGAAGAACTGGAAGCCACTTGCTTCTTATTTGGCCTCTTCCTCTTCCGTGAGGGATTGGAAGATTCTGCCAAATTGGCCTCTCCTTTAGGTCGGACCACATCTTCATCCCTGATCATCCGCTCATAAGCCTGTAGTTGCTTCATGAGCTCGGTAAGTCCTAACTCCTTTGTCGCCAGATTGTATGCGGCCTTAAACCCCACAAAATCTTTAGACAGAGTCTTGAACACCATCTCGATCTGGGTGTTGTAGTCTAACTCAGCACCATTTTCGGCAGCCTCAGCGAAGAATCCCATTAGAGTGATCATATGGTCCTTCACCGGAGCACCAGCCTTTTGCTTGGAGTTCATAATGCTGGTGATAGCGGACTGCCGAGCCAATTTTTCTTGGCCTCCGAACATGTCCTCCAGATTATCCATGATCTCCCCAGCAACTTGATAAGTCTCATGCTGCTTTTGTAAAGCACTCGTCATGCTAGCAAGGATGTAGCATCGAGCTATTTCATTGGATTCTCTCCAACGATTATAGGCAATCGGGACCTCCTCAAGTGGTGTGTCAGGTTTGGGCCCAGGTGGGCATGGTTCGTCCAGTACGAACTTGTGTCTCTCGCAGCTGAGAACTATTAATAGATTTCTTTTCCAATCTTTATAATTGTCGCCATTCAACTTATTTTCAGTAAGTATCGAAATGAGGGGTGTCGGTGACATTTTGAACTGAAATAAAATTATACTAGACATCATTACAAAGCCCAAGCAAATATGCAGATAATTTAGCAAATAAAACATACAAGTATGTTCCTACATGAAACTTGAAAAAACATGTAGCATTGCAACGGTAATTCTCAGCACCTATTGCCCCAAGCCACCGAGGGGTGGTCATGAGAACAAATAGCCGGAACATGAACCCCGTCCAATTAATATATGTTACCTTAAATCCTCCAAGGTTAAGACATATATTAATAACCGCTTATTTGGCCACCAGTCTAGTTAACAGAGCTTCTAGGGAAGGTTAATAACTAAACGAGTCTTGAGTGTATAACCATTGTTTACATAGCCCGATCCACGTCCTACCAAGCCACCGAGGGGTGGTCATGAATAGGATCGCACCCGAACACGTTTTCCACATAGGAGATCCAATCTAGTATACCGGTGGTGGTAAACACCTACCGAAGGGTGTGGTCAGGTCGGAACTGACGCGAGGCGTTACCATGCTTTCACATATGGATCAACAATGGAGGCCGTGGGTTTTGTTTGAAACCCTCTCCCACTCAGTATTTTGAAAAACATGCAAGTTTTGACAAATTATGTATGATCAATATAGTATGAGGGGCACTCACCTATCCTATATGACATGTTATCAAATATGCATACAAAACATCCATCAATACATATTTATACATCCATGACATATCACAGAAAAAATAATTGACAGAATAACCAAGCCATAGTTCCATCCTAGAACAAAGAAAATAAAGATTACAAAATTCCATCCAAAGCATTCTTTGGGTCTTGAATTTTGTTCCGTCTTCTTGTATCCATCTTTATGTAGCCTCTCCATTTATTTCTCATCCCAAGAATTATTTAAAATTTAAATCTCCAAAAATTTAAATTTCAAATTCAAATACCAAATTCGAATTTCAAATTTAAATTTCTAATTCAAATTTTAAACAATTTTAATCATCATGTGTAATAATATGTAATTTCAAAAATTTCAAATTTTCAATTACATATTTTTAAACATGATTTAAAATTAAATCTCAAATTTAAAAATCAAAATTTTCTGATTTTTGGACCGTCGGACCGCCGCCCCCGTAGGCGGCAGCCGCCGTGGGCAGCCACCAACCCCGGAGGGGCTGGCAGCCCACGGCCGCCCCTTGTGCAGCCTGCCCGGCTGCAGGCCAAGCCTGCAGCACCAGGCTGCACGCCCGGACTGGGCGCAGCAGCCGGCAGGCTGCAGGCAGTGCCTGCAGCCAGAGGCTGCACGCCCAGGCTGCGGCCCAGCCTTGGGCAGGCCACGGCCACCCCTGGCTGCAGGCAGAGCCTGCGGCCGTGGGTGGTGTGGGCCTGCACAGGGGCTGCCGCAGCCCCATCCTGCCCGAGGGCAGGGGCTGCAGCCCCACCAAGGTTTGTCGGCCTATCCCGAGGGGTCGTGTCTCGATTTTCGTGCCATATTCCAATTTATCTTTTAGGATCTCCAAAAATTAATTTGAATCCCAATTAAATTGAAATTTTCCACACAATCAAAATTTCAACCTTTAAATTAAATTTAACTTTTGGGAAAAATAAATTACGGTCTTCAATCTTCAATCTCCTCCAAGAATAATTACATAAAAAATTCCTATACCGTTTCCGGTGTACAAAATTCTATCCATAAAAATTCTAAGAGACAAAAATTAAAATCCATGGGAAAATTACAGTGTAAATAAACTGCTCCCATGGTTACATAAAAAATTCCTAGATACAATTTTCTAAATTCTAAGGAACCATAACCGGCATAAACAAGCATGCTTATAATAATTCAAAAAATTAAAATAACCACATACATTATACATAATACATGATAACAACATAAAGGAACCCTAGAATGCCACTCTCTAAATATCAAATCCATACATAAATAAAAAGACTAAGTAATTGTCTAATTTATGTACATGGCATAGTCATGAGATGGCTCTGATACCAATTGTAGGAAAATAAACCGGAAAAACGTATCAGAGTGGCGCAGCGGAACAATAAAAATTTTTAGATCGTTAAATATCTCATGATGCCATATACAATAAATCAACAACAATTAAAACTCATACCTCAAGGATGCCAATGAACAGGAGGAGAGTGACCGGAGGCTTCAACCAACTAGCCTTCTCTACTATTCTCCAATTCCCGAATGGCTGAGTGTGTGGGCACTCTAAACCTCGATCGGTATGCTAGCACTGCTAGTCTTCTTCCGACCACCCAGATCTCTAAAGAACTTTATTGTCACGATGAGCTATGCAACAATAAGCCTGCTCACCTGAGAGTCTGTGGTCTAAGAGAACTGGAGTGGCAGGACCTCTATTTATAGACCTGCATGAGGTGATTCTCTGAATTCGAATTGGACTAGGAAAAGATTTTCTCCCTTATCCAAACCAAAAAATCCGAATTTTCCAAGGGAGAATCTCCACAATTAAATTCGGTTTTTCTAGATAAATCCAATCCAAATCTTAACAAGATTTTAGCTAGAATTTTATCTCCCTTTTCCAACCAAAAAATCCGAAATTCACAAGGAGAAAATCCTCCAAATTTTCAGCCACTTTTAGGATAAGGGAGAATCAAAATTCCACTAGGATTTCTCAAGCAAAATCTCATCTTAACCTTATCCAAAAATAACCGAATTTCCTAGGATTAGGGATCCAAAATTTCGGCCACTTTTGGGAGGAGAGAGAAACCAAATTCAACTAGGATTGAAGCTTGAATATTCCCTTGAATCTTATCCACAAAATCCGAAATCTTTCATGAGGATTATCCTCAAAATTTCGTCCCTTATTTGTTGGGATTTGGATTCAAAATTCAAGTAGGATTCTAACAAGATTATCCTCTCCAAATCCAACTCAAATTCGAATTTCAAACCTTGTGGATTTTCCACAACAAATTCGAATCCTACTTGGACTGTGATTCAAAATTTGAATTTCAAATTTCAAATTCAAATTTCAAATTTCAAATTTCAAATTTCAAATTTAAATTTCAAATTCAAATTTCAAATTCGAATTTCAAATTCAAATTTCAAATTCAAAATTCAAATTTCAAATTTCAAAATTCAAATTTCAAATTTCAAAATTCAAATTTCAAATTCCACAAAACGGTTGTATTTCATATTCTTGTTTTCATGGATAATTTTCTACAACTCCAATCCAATCTCAAATAAAATCATGGCAACTTTATTTGGAGTTCGAATAATTGTGTACTCTATTATCCAAAACAAAATCTGAATCCAACCGGAGAGAATCTTGTCTACCATCCTAATCCTGTGTCATCACCATCCATGCATAATAAACTAGCCAATAGCATACACAAATCAATTTGCCAAATGTTAAGGAATTATGTGGAGCTAGTAGAGGGACTGATTGGACATATATAATCGGGCTCCCGTGATTCCATATGATCATCATTCTGTACCGAACAACTCAATCATATGATCACTAATTTCAGAGTCACACCACTATAAACCTGAAACTGAACTCCTAATTATATACCGTATTACGTAAGCCTGTGACGAGCTACCATCCAATGACCTTGTCATATATGCAAAACCCTCATATGATATCCATGATCAGCCTTAGGTCAAAGTCCGTTTAATCCTACTGATCAGGCTATCTTAAAGTTCCATTATACTACCGAATCAAGAAAATGATTATTCACCATATGTGAATAAGAAGTCATCCGCCCAGCAGACGACCCAAGGCCTTGTCCATTTTCACATTCAGTATAATGCCTTTAAGAGGATACCTTTAACTCCTCAGAGCTATGATTCCGATATCTGCAAACAAACCCTTCATCGTATACAAGTCATGCACCCAACGAGCCGGTCTATAAGCTTACTACCCTCTGAGACGCTTTAGCCATTGGAACATCAAAGTACACAAGTCATATACATGAAGTAGTTCATTTACTCAGGATTAAGGTTATTGCATAATGAACGTCAAAAGCAGATTGATCCACTCATAGCGGACTACGTAGATCAATCACGCTTTAGTCCCGGTCTAATATGTCACCACCAAGCAACATATCCATGTCTCTACTTGGGAGTCCAGCTCCAGACAGTCAAGACAGACCGTCCCCTCTAAGGCTTTAGACAACATAATAGTCTTAACATGAGTTAGATGCTCGGTCTAACCCCATAGACTACAGACCATAGTTTAGACTGCTAACTTTAGAACATTGTCTTCTCGCATACAAAAGTCCATTGCATGCAACGTTCTAACAGTTTTAACATAAGCAGTCAGTGAGCCATATTTGCTTACATTTACTTTAACATGTAAATAAGACGAGGACAGATAGCAATGTAATAAATAACCTCTATGTATAATTTTATTATCCAGTTCAAAATGAATACATCAAAATGTCTCTAATACACCATAACTGTTTCGTTCTATCGTTTTTCTCAAATTTTCTAAGTCCAAATATCTTAAAATAATATTCTCTAGGCTTTTGTGTTAATATACAGCTCAATTTGCTATAAATTCTCAATTATCTATTTTCCCGGCCCTCAATTACTATTCATCCATCACCTAGGGTCGTTTCTCGTTTTTCGAGCATTTCATAGCCTCAAATGGCCTGTTCACTATTCTTGAAACACTTTTTATCCTGTCCCCGACCCTCGGTCCTCGAGAGACTCGGGTTTCCTATCCCGACCTAATATTTTTACCCCTTATTTCCTGAAATGCCCTTATGCCGTTTTAGAAATTTCGATAGCATTTTCGCTTGTATTTTTAGGTTTTCTGGCGTTAGGTACGCCTCAGAACCTTTGTACCTATCACGTACTATACCAGAGGCCTATTTTATATAAAGTTTCCAAACTTTGTATAAAAATTTTCCACATAATCAATATTCAACAATCCATACACAATTAACAATATTTTCCAAACTAACCTTGGTTTAACATGTTAATCATCACCAAATTAGTTTTCGTCTCAACATTTCAAATATCACATGTTACTCTTAGGTTTTCTAATGTGTAGAACAACATCAAAACCTAACCACATTTTCATTTCAACCCTAGCATTGTCCACGGATTTTAGCATGAAAATTCATCAAAATTTTCTTATTTCTTGATTCTAATTCATGCTTGATTCAACATATAATCAAATGGATCTAAATACCAAATCAAATCAACAATTTCCACTTTACTTTTCATGCCAACTATGCCACGGTTTTTTAATGGAAACATGCAAAATTTTTACTTGTTTCATAACCCTAAATCATACTTCAAAATCTAAACATCAAACCAATCACAACATCAATCAAAGCATCAACTTTTTCAATGATTTTCTACTCTACAGACCCACAGATTTTCACTAAGAAAATCAAAGGAAATTGCTTCAATTTTGAAGATTACCTTATCTAGTTGATGGCTTGATGCTAGAATTGCAATGAAAGCTAAGTTTGGTGTGAAATTTTCAATAAAATTTTTGACTTAATGGGGGAGAAAGGCCACAGATTTTTGGCTGAAAAAAAAGGCAAGAGTTTGGCTTAGTTTTTCTAATTTTTTGAATGATTTATGATGCCTATTTATAAGTAAAAGCCAAGGGTTTTTTAGCTAATTTTTCCAACAATTTGCTAATTGTTCATGGTTCAAAATGCAATAATTTTGGGCCAAAAACCTAATTTTTTTCTTCCTCCCTTTCCACATGGCCGAATGACCTTTTAGATAAATCTAATAAATTTTTTTTTTATCATTTTGGCAAGATCTTAGCCATTGATAAAAAAAGTGGGATAATCCTAGCCATACACCTTTCAAATTACTTTCCAATCCAAAAGAATAAAAATGGATTTATGACATCAATATGATGATGTCATCCTACTATTCATATTAATTCACTAATTAATTCATAGTCAAATTTTGACAGAAAACCGAACTGAACAAAACTTTACCAAAATCCCGTAGGCGGGTTCTGGGCGCCTCCGGTGCAATCGGTTTGTTTTATTTTGCTTCTGTTTGGTCAGAATTCCCTACCGTAAATTTCTATCCTTTTAGTGCATTTTGATGCATTCTCTAGGGTTTTCGGCTCTGATTTCAAACCGTCACACCCAAAAATGTTCGGTAAGATTTTCCATCCCCGAACTCACTCAGTCTAACACTACCGGAACATTTTCATAGTATTCTCAACAGTATTAAAACATAACTTTTACATATTTTATTGATTAAAATTACTATATACATACAATTTTAACCTACTCCAAGAATCTAAAATTCCCAGTTATCACAGCAAGAAATAGAACAAAGGCCTAAAAAACCTTAGAAAAATAGAGGTGAGGATTTCGGACTTAGAATCGGGATTCTGGGATGAACACGGGCGTATACAAGGGCGTGAGAACATGGCCCCGAACATGCCCACATACACGACCATGTTTCGAGAGAATTTGAGACCCGAGCGTTACACGACCAAGAACATAGCCATGTATCAAGCCGTGTAGAATAGCACACGGTGGTGGATAGGGCGTGTAACACACCATGTTCGATAGTAGGGAAACACGGCCAGAAACACAGCCGTGCAGGTACCCGTGTATGCATGCATGAGTTACACGGCCACTTTGCACGAATTACAATGCCATGCATGCAAGTCAAGAGAATTATATGGCCAGGAACACGCCAGTGTAAGAGGACATGTTCGAAGCTAAAAAAAAAAAGAGTCTAGAAATATGATTTTTCATACTTTGCCATGTTTCAAGTATAAGACAAAGGTGGCAAATAATCAACGATTATTTCTTTTATAGGAGTTCAAGCCAGACACCCTGAGCCAACAGTCCCAGATCAGCAGAGGCTCACATTAGCAAACTTTCTGTAAGTTCAAGCATTATCCTGGCTACAACATGGATAATCATGTTATGCTTTATGATGTTATGTTTGTTGTTTGGCGTGAAAGTCAGACGTTGATTGTCTGCATCATGATACACATGTCAAGTTCATGTCATGCATATAGAAATTCATGTTTCAAGTAGATAATTCAGGTACATATGATAAACAAGTATCAAGTACATGAAAATATGTTGGTGCACAAGACATTATAGTTAGGTTAATAAAACTCACACCCCAAGTGAAACATGTAATAGGTTCCTACTGTGGGGCAATCAGTATGCTACCCAGTTGGAACTTCTGAAAAGATGGTAATTAAATCAGTTATTGGTGTACCGACCTCCCGACCCACGGGGAGGTTTTCATATTCAGTCTCAGTTAAGGCTGTGGAGGTCAGCACTAAAGTACCTCTCCCAGTCATGCACGCATTACGGTACGACCAATCAGGGGCTCAAAACCAAAACCTAATTTCAGATAATGTCCTAAGACTTAACATACAATTATGAACCTGTTTATTCAGAGTCAAGTTTCATTCATAAGCACAGTATTGCATGTTATGATTTCATGTTTTTATGTTTGAACTTGATGAGCCCATAGCTCACTAGATTGTTTACATGTTGCAGGTAAGAGACCTATTTACCAGTAGTACATGGTGGATGATGGACAGGGTACGTACATGCCAGGGGGATTGGGTGAGGGATGATGGTCCTACCATGAGTCTTCGATTGTGTAGTTTTGAAAATTGAAGCATGTAATTTTAAAGAACATGATTTTAAGTCAAGACTATGTGATAAGGGAATCATGATCCATGTATATGCTTTTTTTGTTAACATGATTTCCTCATCACATTTTCGAATAAGATATATGTATATGTTTATGTAGGAAATAAATCAGTAAAAACGTATCAGAGTAGCGCAGCGGAACAATAAAAATTTTTTAAGATCGTTAAATATCTCATGATGCCATATATAATAAACCAACAACAATTTAAACTCATACCTCAAGGACGCCAATCTGCAGGAGGAGAATGATCGGAGGGCTTCAACCAACTAGCCTTCTCTACTATTCTCCAATTACCGAATAGTTGAGTGTATGGGCACTCTGAACCTCAATCGGTATGCTAGGGCTGCTAGTCTTCTTCCGACCACCCAGATATCTAAAGAACTTATTATCACGGTGAGTTGTGCAACAATAAGCCTGGTCACCTGAGAGTCCGTGGCCTAAGAGAACTGGAGTGGCAGGACCTCTATTTATAGACTTGCATGAGGTGATCCTCTAAATTCAAATTGGATTAGGAGAAGATTTTCTCCCTTATCCACACATAAAATCTGAAAATTCAAGGGCCAATATCCACCAAAAGAATTCGGCCACTTTGTGGATTTTATGTTCAAAATTCAAATAGGATTTTAACTTGAATTTTATCTCCCACTTGTTTACAAAAATCTGAATTTCTCTAAGGCCATAAACCTGTCCAGATTCGTCCATTAAAGTGTGAGGAGAATCAAAATTCAAATAGGATTTTCTAGCTTGAATTTTATCTCATCCTTATCCAAAATAACCGAAAATCTCCTAGGATATTCCTTCAAAAATTTTAACCACAATTAGGGAGGAGAGAATCCAAATTCAACTAGGATTGAAACTTGAATTTTTCCTTGAACCTTATCCATAAAAAAATCTAAAAATTCCAAGAGGACATTCCTCAAAATTTTCGTGCACTTTTTAGTTAGGATTGGGATTCAAAATTCAAGTAGGATTCAAATAAGATTTTCCTCTTCATAATCCAACTCAAATTCGAATTCTAGCCTTATGGAATTATCCACAAAGAATTCAAATTCCACTTAGACTGTGATTCAAAATTTGAATTTCAAATTTCAAATTCAAATTTCAAATTCAAATTTCAAATTTCAAATTTAAATTTCAAATTCAAATTTCAAATTCAAATTTCAAATTTCAAATTTCAAAATTCAAATTTCAAAATCCACAAATAGTTGTATTTCAAATTCTTGTTCTCATGGATAATTTTCTACAACTCCAATCCAATCTCAAATAAAATCATAGCAACTTTATTTGGAGTTCGAATAATTGTGTACTCTATTATCCAAAACAAAATCTGGATTCAACCGGAGAGAATCTTGTCCACCATCCTAATCCTATGTCAACACCATCCATGCATAATCAACTAGCCAATAGCATACTCAAATCAATTTGCCAATCGTTAAGGAATTATGTGGAGCTAGTAGAGGGACCAATTAGACATATATAATTGGGCTCCAGTGAATCCATATGATCATCATTCGTTACCAAACAACTCAATCATATGATCACTAATTTCAGAGTTACACTACTATAAACCTGAAACTGAACTCCCAATTATATACCGTGTTACGTAAGCCTGCGACAAGCTATTATCCAATGACCTTGTCATGTATGCAGAACCCTCATATGATATCCATGATTAGCTTAGGTCGAAGTCCGTTCAATCGTACTGATCAGGCTATCTTAAAGTTCCATTATACAACCGAATAAGAAAATGATTATTCACCATATGTGAATAAGAAGTCATCCGCCCAGCAGACGACCCAAGGCCTTGTCCACTTTCACATCCAGTATAATGCCTTTAAGAGGATACCCTTAACTCCTTATTAGGGCTATGATTCTGATATCTGTAAACAAACCCTTGATTGTATACAAGTCATGCATCCAACGAACCGGTCTATAAGCTTACTGCATCCGAGACGCTTTAGCCATTGGAACATCAAAGTACACAAGTCATATACATGAAGTAGTTCATTCACTTAGGATTAAGGTTACTGCACAATGAACGTCAAAAGCATATCGATCCACTCATAATGGACTACGTAGATTAATCATGCTTTAGTCCCGGTCTAACATGTCACCACCAAGCAACATATTTATGTCTCTACTTGGGAGTCTATGCTCCACATAGTCAAGACAAACCGTCCCCACCATGGCTTTAGACAACATAATAGTGTGGGCGACCCCTCTAGCTTAGGTTGTCCACCTTATCTTGCTTGCTTTCTTTATTCTTTGCTTATTCTTACTTAGCTTACTTGTCTTTATAACTTTCTTCTTCTTGGGGGTTTAAAAGATTTGTACTTGAAAACTAGAAATATTTTTTTTTAAACTTGACTGAATAAAACTATTAGTTCTTTGAAATCGTGTATACATAAATATATGCGTACTACTTAATATTTTTTTTACTAGAACATATTTTGCGGTCTTATTACTTTGAAGTACGTAAAAATAAAAACATACTTTTAAGCTTGTTTCACTACTTTACATATTACACTCTTGTCTTATCTTTATACATATACATCACTATTACAGTTTTTTTTTCTTTTTACACTTTAATTACAGCGGAACTCTGCGAAACGGAACCATAACCCGTCCATGACATCACTAGGGTCTGTCTGCCAGTCCGCTACTCTTGTTTCATATTGCTGGTTGCTTACCTTTATTATCTACATCACGAATAGACTAATGAGCTAAAGCTCAGTAAGTACAAACATACAAGTAAATAAGCTGAATACACCACACTTAGGGTTAGTCAACTTATGACCAATTATTTTCTTACTCCTATGCTTTTCTTATTCTTTCTACTCTATTTCTTTCTTTTCTTTGCTTTACTTTATCTTGCTTAATCTTTTACTTGTGGGCCCATGGTTGGACGTACCTAGTGCGTGCAGACCAATAGAGGATCAGGGGAGCGACCCACCAATCAACCCTAAGGTCATCTCTGGACTACTACCTATAGGTAGCAAGTCAAGCCATCAACTGCCTCATTATTAACGAGGCAGCGCCACACAACTGGGGTGGAGGCTATCTTTGAACCTCAAAACTGGAGAGGCCGGTACGCCAACCTTAACTTTTAAGTCTTATTATTTGATTTATCTTATTCCTCTTTTCTTTATCTGATCTTGCTTAACTATTCTCGTGAACATGTTAGCATCATGTCACAAACTGAATAACTTAAATGTGTATATATATATGTAATACAACTCTATGGCAAGTCAATTCGTGAGTAGACAATTAAATGTCTGTACTTACAGCACTTGTGCTAGTGTAAACTTTTGTGGTCCGTCGAGCTCCTTTGCCCGTCTCTAGTTGAGTTTCCTAAAGACATAATGTCATCAGTTAATACATTTTCATTAACTGACTTTATCATACTAAAATCTGAACTTTAGCTTTTAAAATCTTAATTAAAGTCTTATAATACATTTAAAGTCCTAATGACTCTGTTTAGACTTTTCTAGCATTCTAGCAACTATTTCCAAGAATTTCAGAAATTTTGGTAAACAGGGTGAATAGTAAATTTTGACGGTGAATAGTACTATTCATGTGAATAGTGTCATACATGTGAATAGTAACTGGGCTAGGGGACGTTTCTATTTTTCTGCTTAGACTGGGTTCGCTAAGTCCGAGAACCATAAAATAGCTAACTGGAGGGTTTAATGCCCCTTTCTTGACTTTTCTAGACTTTTTGGTCAAATGACCATTTTGCCCCTAACGGGTCTTGGGGTCGTAACATTCTCATTTTGGTGCTTAAACGGGATTTTCTGAGTCCCTAAAATCTTAAAACAATCTTTTCTAGGTCTCGGTAAATTTTTACAACTTAATTGTTGCGATTACACTATCTACTCATCACCCGTCCCTCGGGTAGTACTATTCCGACCCTTGGAGTCGTGGCTTGTTTTTCTAGCGTTTCGGAGCTTCAAACGAGCTTTTCACTAATTTTAAAAATGTTTCTTATTCTCTTCCCGACCTAGGTCCCCGAGGGCTCGGGTTTTTTTTTCCATCCCAACCCTAAACTTACCCTTGTTACCTAAAACGCCCTTGACGTTATTATTATTATTTTTTTCCGTCCTCTCGGCATTTTAGATTTTTGGGGTCGGTTTACTATTCTACTAGACCTGCTTTCTTACTTCTAACTCTAAGGTACCGAGGGATCTCGTTTTTCATTTTCGAGCATATTTTTATCGCTCGTTTCCTGAAATGCCCTTAATGCCGCTTTAAAAATTTCGACAGCATTTCCTCTTAAATTTTAGGTTACCGGCGTTTAGGAAACGCCTCAAAACCATCTATCCTAATCTAAACCTGCCACGTACTATACCAGAGGCTTATTTTGCGCAAAATTTTCTAAACTTTTACTTAAAAACTTTCCACACTTTCATTGTACAATTCACACACAAATTCTTTATTTTTCAATCACTTAGGCCACGGTTTTAGTTTAGGTTTCCAATACCAAAACTTTCTTTCTTTCAAGCATTCTTTCTCTTACTTTTCTTCTTGGTTTTTAAGGCATATTCAATGCCAAAACCAACTAAAATTCTTATTGAAATCCCTTTATAAAGTCACGGGTTTTTATGCCAAATCCTAACCAAACTTTGGTTTTCAATTCAATCACTTACACAAACTTATCTTCTACATCATTCTAACTTACCACAACACTAAAATCACATGATTTTTACATGTTCTTCACACTAAGTATACATGGTTTCTTTTTAGAAAACTTTTACAAAATTTTGTTGAAAACTTTTTAACTTTTCTTTCTAAACATTTTACACATCAAAACACATGTTTAAATCAACCAAAACCAACTCAAAATTCTTTCCAAACCCTAGTAACATACACGGTTTTTCTTGAAACAAACCGAATCCCACTTTGGTTTTAAGCTTTCAAATTTTCTTTCTAGTTGTTTTACATATCAAAGCACACCTTAAAACAACAATTTAATTAAATCAAACTTGAAATTCTTTGAACCCATACACTTAGCCACGGGTTCCTCCCAAAACTAATATGAAAAATTCTTGTTTCAAGCTTCTAAATTACTCTTTAACTATCATACAAACTAATTAACCTTAAACAACAAGGTATGAACTAAACTTTTCTCATTCCTTTCTACTCAACATAGCCATGGATTTTTGCTTCAAAATACCTGTGACGCCCCGCGCCCTAGGCGGCTCGGACCATCACTGTAAAACTACTGTGTCTTTACTTTTACTTATACTTTCTTGTAATTGAATATTGCTTACTTAAAATATCTTTAATAGGTTACCCTAATTTTAGAAGAAATTTTTTTTTTTTTTTTTTTTGCACACGTATTTACTATTCATGTACATGTACTATTAAAAGCAGAATTTGAAACATAATAATAATCTTGCAAACATACTTATACTGTTCATTTTGTGGAATAGTATTTTTGAATAATATCAATCAGCTGCTATTCGAAAATACTATTCAACTATTACTACTCAAAAATATTGTGTAAGCATTACTATTCAGAAATACCATTTAACGATTACTATTTAAAAGTACCATCTACTGGTACTGTACTGTTACTGTTCAAAATACTGTTTACTTAAACTGTGCGGAAGTTAAACTCGTATGGTGTCCATAACCTCGCCTCACATCTGCCTCCGCCGCCGTCATTGCCCATCGTGGCTTATGCCATAGGACGCTTACCTACAGCATGAACACACTCCGTGAGCTTTAAGCCCAGTAAGTACAACATGTTAACCGCAAAACATGTTTAAACATAATACATACTTAAAACGCATAAGCATGCAAGATAGTCACGTATAACACTTAGCATATACCATATCATCACATATCATGTCATAGCATACAAACTTTATATACCATACGCATACAGATTCCTTCATGTAAAAGCATGTATCTTACTGTAGCTAAAAGTATAGCGAACTAATGCGGATAGTGAACTATGCATGATCCGGTTATGTTCAGTTATGCTTTAGCACTCTTTCCTTTCTCTTGTCTATTTAGGGCCCATGTGTCAGTACCGTGTGCGCGCAGACCAACGGTAACGCCCGAGGTCAACTAATGCCGAAGAGCCATCAACTGTTGCTCAACTTTTGGCCTTAACTTTCTTTAACTGGAAACCCCTTCAACTGAAGGAGCCGGTACGGCACACCTATTTATTTCCATCTTGTTTAACTGTTCTAGCCATATGCTTCTCTAAGCTATCCCCAATCCTATATGGTAGGGATCTATGGCTTCTAACTTGTTCTTTCATCAATCTACTCGATTGTGAAACTATATACTCTTATGTATGCTGTGCAACATCGTGTGCATGTAAGGCATACTTAACATACTGTAAAACGATCATTTTAACATCATTTTATTCATGCTGCAGGCGGAGTTATACTTACTTAATTGCAAGCACTTGTATTCGCACCTTTAGAAATTTGCAGGTTACTACCTGTCATCAATAACGTCTCTCGTTAATACCTTCTCTAAGTCACCAATACTGTCAGTGACTAAAGTAGATAATCACTTGATACCGATTGCCGTCGGCACTACTTACTCTCTATCTCAAGAGTTAACTTATTCGTATATGGTTAATTAACTTATGGCCCCATAAATTAACTACCACGTCCTTAGGCTACTTTTGCCTATACTCGTCTTTCATGTGGTACCGGGGTCCCTCGGTACCCTATTGGCCTATCTGGGAATTTGGTGTCTAATTTCCGTCACGTTTGATTAACTGTCTTCTTGACAGTTAAATCAACATTCCTCACAATGTTGCTCTGAACACGGTGCTTGACTGATTTACTGATCAGTCAACTGACCGGTTACCTCACGTTTTGGCAACTAGGTAGCCTATCAGGCTACTATGTGTAGGCTTGGTATAGTAACCGTTCGGGTTACTTTGCTTGTTTGGGTGTGGTAGCCTATCGGGCTACCTTGCATTATGGTGTCGTAGCTGACTAGGCTATCTCTACCATATCTTACTAAAAACGTCCCTTGTTCTTTGTGAAATTCCTTTGAAAACTTTGTTCAAATCTAGAAATTCTTACAAAAGGATTTTTCATTTTGAAAGGGGTATGGTGTCCCCACATTTTTTTGAAAGCAAAGTGTTTGAAATGGTTTGAAAGGGGTATGGTGTCCCCACATTTTTGAAAACGAGTCTCACCTCGCCCCGTTGGAGGATGAGGGTGTTTTTGTTGAAATCATTTCTAAGTCATTTAAAGGGAACACATTGTAAATGTGCTAAAAAAAATGTGGTGTTGGACCACTTTTGAAAATAATTTGAAACTTGTTCGAAATGACTTTGTTTAAGAAATCGGCGTTCATGAAACTTTTCGTCCTCGAAAAAATGAACAATTCTTGTGTTCATTTCGGAGCCTAATTCTAACTCTAACGGCTCCTAAATTCATCAAACCCGTGGCCTTTGTGCCCAGTTTTTATAAAAGTTCCAGTTTTACGCAGTTTTGAAAACAGGTCTGTTTGGGGCCTGAAACGGCTGAATTTTTGAAACCCGCGCGAGTCAGTTTCAAGGTTTCGTCGAGATCTAAAACTTTTGTGTTTTGACCAAATTCTGGTTCGGCCTCTAAAAGGGTCATATTAATAAAAGTCTGAGACTGTTCATTTGGTCCGGATTTGTTACTCCCAGTTTTGGACACCCAACCAAAACTAGCCGAAAAGCCTATCGTAGGTTCATTTTTTGCCAATGGCTATTTGACGTAAAAACGACCGTATCAAAATTTGCTTAAAACTTTATGTTTTACCAAATCCCAGATTCGGACCCTAAGTGGGTCAAAATGGCCAAAATCCGTGGCTGATCCTGGGGACAGATTTTGTGTCCAGCCACCCTCTACACACTCATGCACACACATATCTCAAACCACTTGTAAACTAAAGTAAACACAACCACAACCACAAAAACTTTAAAAACTGAAAGCTAAGGGCTCAAATAAATTATTACAACCCATGTGCATAACCAAATACATATAAATCTCCTTTGATCAAAAACTTAAAAACAACTAACCACAAAAGATGGGGATTTTTCGGTTTATACCTTAGAGTGCTTTGATCCAAGCACAACCGGGCCAAGGGTGGCTGTCAAGGCTCCATAGAAAACAAAGAGGGTTGAGGGATCATTTGTGGTAGAATGAGAACACAAGGAAAACAAAAAGTTTCTCTTAATATCCAGCCAAGATGAAAAATTACACCATAGAAAAAATTTCGGTTTTAAGGTCTTACCGAAACTACCTTGGAAGAGTGCACCTTTAACAACTTGTGTGGCCAAGCTTTTGTGTGAAAGTTATGTGAAAATATGGGTGGTTTAGGGGCTGAAGAGGGGTCGGATTTTCTGAAGAGAAAGGGGAGAGAAAGCTGTATTTTTCTTGAGTGGTTTTGTGAGCAAATGGAAAAAGTGAAACCTAAGGGTGGTTGCACCTTTTTATAGGCAACTCAAAGCAACTTTGCTTAACTCTAAGCCCTCTTAATTAAGCCATAATTTAGCTCAATTGGGGGACAAAAATCTGTGCTGCAGCCCTTGAAATTTCGGAGCCATGATGGAGGGTGAAAGGGAGCAAGTTTGCATTAAATGGTCATGGTCCTCTTGTCCTTAAAACCCCATTTTTTTAATCTAAAAACTCCAACACATCCCTTGATTTAGGGGATCACTTTCAGCTGGTTTTGCAGCTGGTTTTGCAGCTGTTTTCCTAACCAAAGGGGGCATGGTTTGGTTGGAGTAAAAGTCCAACCGAATCGGTTCTGTGCAGTCTAGTTTTCTACTGCGTTTTTCAGCCCTTTCTCGGCAGTGTTCTAATTTTCATCCAAAAATTGGATTTTCTGAATTTGATTTTTGTACTGACGATTTCTAATTGTTTTATACTATCTAAGAGCCCATTATATACCAAATCACTATTCATTCCTATACTGCGGTAGTGTCTACACTGTGTTGTCCTTTCGCACGCAAACCGAGGCGATCCTAGGTGAAATTTCAGACATAGTCTCTCTTGACTAATTCGGACGTTCTGATTTCAATTTTATCAGTCATATGTCCGTCTGAGGTCGTCTAGACCAGTTTTCAGGATCTGTGAGGTCCCACCTCAAAAAACGTGTCAGGTGTCCGTTTGACTAATTTGAGCGTCCTGAGTCTAGATATATCAGTTTTAAGTCAAACTAAGGCCGTCTTGGCCAGTAACTTGACACTGCATCTTGCATTATTCACTATTCACTATTCATGATTCACTGTTCTCTGTTCTAACTGACTAGTCCGAGTGTTCTGACTCCGATTTTGTCAATCTCTGGGTGAGAAGAGGTCATCCAGACCATTTTCTCGATACTGTACCCTACTAGGGAGATTCTCGTTATTGTGCTCAGACGTTTGGTCCGAGTATTTCAGTGATCTGCTCACCAGTCTTGTGTTAGGAAATGGTCATCCGGACTAGTTTCATGACACTGTGTATCTTATACACTTATACACATAACAGGGTAGACCGGGTTCTCTGTCGGTTACCCCTTTTCACTGTATGAATAGTAATAAACAGTACTGCACCTGTTTAGTCTATTCAACTGGAATTTATGCTACATTTATCAACTTAATTACTCATTTCATAGTAATTAGGTTTCACGCATTATGAGAGTCTTCAAATTGGCTCTCTGTTCAGTACACGGCCTTCTACAAGGGTTCTAACACGGGCGTGTATGGTTTGAGCACGGGCGTGTACTAGCTAGGCTTTCTCAACACGACCGTGTCTTGGACCATGCTCACTTACCCGAGTGGTACACGGCCACTTACACAGCCGTGTACCTGACCATATAAAACTACACGGCCATGTTAACTCACACGGCCTCTCTCATAAAACAATCCGATCAGTACACGGTTTCTTACACGACCATGTACCTGACCGTGTTCGATGTATTTAGACTAAAAACGCATCAAATTATTCCTTAGCTTCTCATTGAATAATTTACTGAGTTACAAGGACGGGGTGGTCCTTACAATACCAAAGAAAAGCTTGAAATTTCAAGCTTACCTTGCTATGTTACTCAATACTTGCTTAGGAAGAACTTTGCTTAAGATTTTGACAACAAACTTTGAAGAAACTCAAGCTCAATGGAGGGGAAGAGTCACGGCTTCAAAGGGCAGCAAAGGGGCCGTAATTTCAAAAAAAATTCTGATTTCATGAAGCCAAAAACGTTTTTATAAAGGGAGGCCAAAAAGGAGGGCTTTTTAACAATTTTATTTAGGGACTTTTTAGCAACTTTTTAAGGGTTTATTTGCAAAATTTTTGGGTTCAAAACATAATTATTTTGGCTGTCTTTCCAGCTGTAAAACCGACCTATTCAGCCCTTATCCACAAAATTTTAAAAAAAATTCAACTTTGCATTTTTGGCTTAATCTTAGCCCTTGATCTTACCTACCTTTAATCTTAGCCATTCATCCTACCTACCACCCTTTTTCTTCTAATTTCTTATTCCTAATTATGACATCATACATGATGTCATCTAATTAATCCATAGGTCAAAGTTTGACCAAAAGTCAAACCAAACCAAACTTTACCGAAATCGCGTAGGCGGGTTTCTGACGCCTCCTGTGCGATCGGTTTACCTTATTCTACTGTCGTTGGGCTAAAAATCAATGACGAAGTTTTTCATCCTTTAGTAACCTTAGGTTTTACCTTGGGTAATCTCTTGGTTTCTTTGGCCCCAAAATGCTTCATCATTTTATCGAAGATGACGAAATTTCTGGGGTGACATAGGACTTATCTAGCCATCCGTACTGTCAAATTATTCTAATACTGTCTTAAAACTCTTAAAAACCCTAAATTACTTTTCTTACTATGCTCTTACTTTGACTTGCCATATTCTTATCTTTACGCTGTTCGGATACCGAAACTACTCCTTTTTGAGCGTTTTGGCCTGAAATCAATTTCTTACTCATATACTATATTCTTTACTTATTTTGGGAGATTTTAATTCCTCCAAAACATCTGTTTATTACTATCAACACTATAATTTGTCTAATTACAAAAATAGTGTTTCTTTACATTCTTGCTTACAGAACTCATAGAAAATCCTAGATTAAACTAAGTTACACTGCTAGAATTCTCTGGTCGTCACAAATAGTCTTAACATGAGTTAGATGCTCGGTCTAACCCCATAGACTACAGACCTTAGTTTAGACCGCTTACTTTAGAACATTGTCTTCTCGCATACAAATGTCTATTGCATGCAACGTTCTAACAGTTTTAACACTAGCAGTCAGGGAGCTATATTTGCTTATATTTACTTTAACATATAAATAGAATGAGGACAAACAACAATGTAATGAATAATCTCTATATATAATTTTATTATCCAGTTCAAAATAAATACATCAAAATGTCTCTAATGCTTAGGGCATTTCCTAACAGTTTACAAGGTATTATATTAAGAAAAAAAAATTTATTCCACAAAATTAGCAAGTAGTTTTCAAGTTAGTTTTCAAGTTAAGTATGATGCCGGCGACCCTTGAGGCCTACATACTACTGCGGTTAACTACAGAGTTGATTGTAATTGTACTGTAGAACCTCTACAGTAAGGATGAGCTGCCACAGTTGGTATCAAAGTAAGTTTATGATGGGTCTAGTTTAGAGTACCAACCATTGTCACAGTTGGTATCAGAGCAAGCTTATGATGGGTCTAGTTTAGAGTACCAACCGTTGTCACAGTTAGTATGAAATCAGTTGGTAGACCATATCCCACCTGGCTCCGTGCATGTCCTATTCGTCAATCCAAGTAAGTTCAGTTTATGTTAAGATAAGTAGCTAGTTATGCATGAAAGTAAAGGTCTGTAAAGACTCATACTTTTGTAGTAAGTATATGATGATATATTAATACAAGAGATAATGTGAATCCTCTTATAGAGGATCTAATATAAATTCATCATGTGATTTTAGGATATAAAGTAGCACAATGGAAAACCAAGGCCAAGGCCAAAAACGGAGAAGGGGACGCCCAACTCTGTCTTGGAGAATAGAAGAGTTGCAGGCTCTTCTAGAAAATTAGATGAAAGAAAGCACAGAATTAAGACAGAGGTTAGAACAGATAGAACAGGGACAGGGATCAGTAAGGACTCCTACACAACAAGCAGTTGAGGCAGAATAAGTAGTGCTACCAGCTACACCAGAAGTGGTTCAGGAACCACCAACTAGGGTGAACCAAGAGCCACTATATGAGAGATTCCAGAAAATGAGGCCTTCGGAATTTGAGGGTTCAACCGATCCCCTGGAAGTAGAAGATTGGCTTTCTTCTATCCAGATGATTCTGGATTTCATGAAACTAATCGAGGAAGAAGAAGTCTTGTATGCATCCTTTGTTCTTAAGAAGGATGCAAGATTTTGGTGGGACACGGTCTGTATGAGGAGGGACGTGACTACTATGTCATGGGCAGAGTTCTTAGAGGAATTCAACCAGAAATACTATGATCTCGCATCACTCTAACCACAACAGAAAGAGTTTTCAGAGTTGGAGTAAGGTGACATGTCTGTTAGTGAGGTTTGCAAGAGATTTGATCAGCTCTCCCGACTGTGCCTGTATGTAGTGCCAACGGAAAGCGAGAAGATACAGAAGATGATAGGCATGTTCAGGCCCGAGATTTCGGCCTTAGTTGACAGTGGCGTAATTATGCTAACCTCAGTAGTCGACTATGTTAGTCGTGCTTTGAGGGTAGAGTACCATTTTGCCCAATAGAGAGAAGAGAGGGAAAAGGTCTGTGAAGCCAGGAAGAAAGAAAAGATCTTGGCCAAGGCCTCTCAACCTGGACAACACAGTACAGGCAATCAGAGTACAAGACCAGATCAGTCTAGTAATCTAGGCCCTCAGCCCCAACAGAAGAGAAAGGGCAATTTCCAGGGAACTCAAAGTCAAGACAACAAAAGTCAATCACAGAGGACTAACCACACTATAGTACCAAGTAACCCCACCTGTCCTACTTATGGGAAGAAACATGTGGGTTAGTGTAGAGCTGGTACAACTGCATGTTTTCAGTGCAGAAAAGAAGCCCATTTCATCAAGAATTGCCCCATGAACTGCCAGTCTATGTCAGGAGCAAAATTTTCACATCTACAGCAGTCACAAGTTCATGCACTTAGATTAAGTTATGAGAGCCCTTCAGAAGTGCCTCCAGCAGTATAAGAAAAATAGGAAAGAGTTCCTTCAACAAACACTAGGGTAGTGGCCTACATCAGAGAAAAAGCAGAGGCAGGGATGTCCAACGTGGTGATAGGTCAGATTTCTATCGCCAATCACTTGGCATCTGTTCTTTTTGACTCTGGGGCCACCCATTCTTTCATATCATATGTACTTGCTGATAAGTTAGAATACCCTAGAGATCATATAGGAAGAACTTTCAAAATTGCTCTCCCTTCAGGAGAAATCATGTTGTCCGAGTACTAGTTACCTTATGTACCAGTAATCGTGGCAAATAGGGAGTTTTATGCCTAATTGATCATGATGAAGATAGTAGAGTACGATGTAATCGTGGGAATGGATTTCTTAGGAAAATACCAAGCCACGATCGATTGTAGAAACAGAAGAATACTGTTCAAGTCAGGAAATGAAGAAAGTTTTCAATATGTCGATCCCTCAAGAAGGTCAAGTAAGATGATGATCAGTTCATTGAAAGCCAAGAAGCTAATAGCCAATGGTTGTACTGGATATTTAGCTTATGTAACAGATATAGCAGAAGAGAAGAAGTTACAACCGAAAGATGTTCCTATTGCCAGAGAATTTCTCCAAGTCTTTCCCGAGGAACTACTAGGAGTACCTCCAGAACGGTAAATCTCATTTGAAATAGAGCTTATACCTAGAATAGCACCAATCTCCAAGGTGCTATATCGCATGGCATCGGTGGAGTTAAAAGAATTACAAGTACAGTTGAAAGATCAACTTGACAAGGGATTCATCAGACCAAGCTTTTCCCCATGGGGCGCTCCCGTAATGTTCGTCAAGAAGAAAGACGGGACGTTCTACATGTACATAGATTATTAAGAGTTGAATAAGGTCACAGTCAAGAATAGGTATCCATTACCTAGGATTGATGACCTATTTGATCAACTCAATGGTGCAGTAATGTTCTCAAAGATTGATTTGAGATCAAGATACCATCAGCTGAGAATCAAGGAAGGTGATGTTTCCAAGACAGCTTTCAAAACCCGTTATGGGCATTATGAATTCTTAGTAATGCTGTTTGGGTTAATGAACGCTCCAGCAGCTTTCATGGACCTAATGAATAGAGTCTTCAAGGAGTATCTTGACAAGTTTGTCATTATGTTGATCGATGACATTCTTGTATATTCAAAGACTCACGCAGAGCATGAAGCACAGTTAAGAATTGTTTTTCAGAAGCTGAGAGAGCATCAACTCTATGCCAAATTCTCAAAATGTGAGTTTTGGCTAGATAAAGTACATTTTCTCGGACATGTAGTGTCCAAGGAGGGAATTACAGTGGATCCAATCAAGGTAGAAGTGATAAACAAATGGCCTGCACCTAAGAGCATGACAGAGATACACAGTTTCTTAGGGTTAGCTGGCTATTATAGGAGATTCGTAGAAGGGTTTGCACGAGTGGCAGCACCTCTCACAATCCTCACGCGTAAGGAAAGGAAGTATGTATGGACAGAAGAATGTGAAAGAAGCTTCCAAGAGTTGAAGAGACGGCTGACAAGCACGTCGATCCTCACACTCCCTTCTGAAGGGGAGAAGTATGAAATCTACAGTGATGCTTCAAGAGTGGGTTTGGGAGCAGTATTGATGCAAGATGGCAGAGTGATTGCCTATGCTTCATGCCAATTGAAAGAGCACGAGAAGAATTATCCCACCCATGACCTAGAACTTGCTGCAGTAATGTTCGCACTCAAAATTTGGCGACACTATCTATATGGAGCACAGTGCCAGGTTTACACGGATCATCGGAGCCTAAAATACTTCTTCACATAGAAGGAGTTAAACATGAGGCAAAGAAGATGATTGGAGTTGGTGAAGAACTATGACTGTGAGATCCTCTACCATCTAGGAAAAGCCAACCGTGTGGTAGATGCATTAAGTAGAAAAGCTACAATTTCACAGAAGTTACCCATAAAAGAGTTACCAAGAGCCTTGCAGTAAGAAATTAACTCCCTTCAACTGGAGTTAATATCCAGAAGGTTATCAGCCCTGAGATTAGAATCTTCTCTATATGAAGATATTAAAGAAGCCAAGAAGCAGGATCCAGGTGTGATAAAACTTTGAGAAGAGGCTTCAGAGGACAAGGAATCAGATGTAAACATCTCCAATGACGGCATGCTTTTGTATAGAAGAAGGATCTACGTTCCAACAGATGAAGAACTTCAAAGGTAAATCATGTCAGAAGCTCATGAAACGCCATACTCAGTTCATCCTGGAGCCACCAAGATGTACCAAGACTTAAAACTGCAGTTTTTGTGGAAAGGGATGAAAGGAGATATTACGAAGTTCATGAGTAAGTGCCTAACTTGTCAAAAAGTCAAGGCTGAACATCAGCATCCTAGAGGAAAGTTAGAACCTCTGGATATTCCAGAATGGAAATGGAGCATATCACTATGGACTTCGTGGTAAGGCTGCCCAAGACTAGAGAAGGGTATGATGCTATCTGGGTAATTGTTGACAGGTTAACGAAGATAGCCATGTTCATAGTAATGAAGACCACTTACTCATTGGAGAAGTTGGCAAACCTTTATGTAGCTCATGTTATCAGGTTATATGGAATTCCAAGGTCCATCGTATCAGACAAAGATGCACGTTTCACTTCAAACTTCTGCGAGTGTGTGTACGGAGCCATGGGCACAGAACTGAAGTTCAGTACAGTCTTCCATCCTTAGACAGATGGACAATCAGAACGGACTATCCAGTCTTTAGAGGATATGCTCCGAGCATGTGTAATGGATTTTCCAGGAGCTTGGAACGAGAAGCTACCACTAGTAGAATTCTCGTATAACAATAGTTATCAAGGTTCCATTAGGATGGCACCGTATGAGGCCCTGTATGGATGAAAGTGTAGATTACCCATCCACTGGTATGAGTTGAAGGAAAAATAACTACATAAAACAGATTTCATGCAGGAAACTTCTGATGCAGTTACTAAGATCCAGCAAAGGATGAAGAGCGCTCAGAGCCGACAAAAGAGCTATGTGGACAAAACACGGAGATCCCTAGAATTTAAGGAATGGGACTTCGTATTTCTGAAAGTGTCACCCATGAAGGGGATTATGCATTTTGGTAAGAAGGGAAAACTGAGTCCAAGGTATGTTAGACCTTGTGAGATTATCAAACGGATTGGGAAGGTTGCCTACAAGTTGGCACTACCTCCTCAGCTGTTAGCAGTGCACAATGTATTTCGCGTCTCAATGCTAAGAAAGTACATGTTAGATCCATCCCATGTGTTACAACATGAACCAGTCCAAGTCCAAAAGGACCTAACCTATGAAGAACAGCCTGTTCAGATATTGGCTAGAGAAGAAAAGGTGCTGAGAAACAAGACCATCCCATTAGTCAAGGTATTATAGAGGAATCACAACATTGGAAAAGCTACGTCCATCCCATTAGTCAAGGTATTATGGAGGAATCACAACATTGGAAAAGCTACGTGAAAAAAAAAAAATGAGATGAGACTTTCATACCCTCACCTGTTTTAAATTTTCGAGGACAAAAATCTTATAAGGAGGGGTGAATGTGATAACCGAGAAATTATCGTTCTCAGAAAATTTTGTACTAGATATGTAAATGTATATTCATAATGAGACATGTTACTGAATATAGAGCAGATGAAAATTTTGATTTATCGGATTTTAGTCAAAATTTGACAATGAATTAATGAACATAGAGTAAAAGCTAAATATTAATTCATATTATGATGTTTTAGATTTATTAGAAAGGCATATGGAAAATACTTATTAAGAGATTAATGGCTCACATGTAAGCTACCTTGATCAATGGCCAAGATTAGCCAAGCAAAGGTATTATGATTTTCTTTAAAAAAAAATTAAAGACAAGAGTGAGAGGGATGAGAGAGTATGTGAAAGGGGGCTTTAATCTGTAGCCCAAGTGAATTAGTTCACTTCACTTAACTGCAAAAGAAAGTGGACGTACAGAGAGAGAAAGAGCAAAAGAGGAAAAACCCTCCTTTATGTTTTCCTTTCCACCAATTTCAGATTCTCTCTTTAAGCAAGCAAATCGTTCAAGTTTTCAGCCCAAGATTCCAAAACAAGACGTTCTCAAGTTTCAAGCAAGGTAACCACTCTTCCTTTCACGTTTACAGGTGAAAAATCTGGGTTTTTTGAGTGGGAAAAAGAGAATGTGAGTTTTACATATTGAGATTTTTGGTTAAATCAAAACATGGTTTAAGTTTAGTTGTTGTTAAGCACGAATTCGTGAGTTGATGGTTTAGAAAACCAAGTTTCAGTCAGTTCTCTTTAAGAAAGTTTTGATTTTTAAGTGTTAAGTTAAGAGATATGGTGGAAGCAAAATGTGAAATTTTGCTTAAGAAACCATGGATTGATGATTGTGAAAATGCAGTTTATACCTTGAAATGGTCTTATAGAGATCGATTTTAAGTGCAAGAAGTAGAAAAAAGGCCAAGAAAGCCTTAGAAAAATAGAGGTGAGGATTTCGGACTCAGAATCAGGATTCTGGGATGAACATAGGAGCATACATAGGCGTGTACAAGGGTGTGTTGAGAACACGACCTCGAACATGCCCACATACATGACCGTGTTTTGAGAGAATTTGAGACCCAAGCGTTACACGATAAAGAACACGACCGTGTATCAAGCCGTGTTGAATGGAACACGGTGGTGGAAAGGGTGTGTAACAGACCATGTTCGACAGTAGGGAAACACGGCTAGAAACACAACCGTGTAGGTACCCGTGTACGCATGCATGAGTTACATGACCACTTTGCATGAATCACAATGCCATGCATGCAAGTCCAGAGGATTACATGGCCAGGAACATGCCCGTGTAGGAGGACGTGTTCGAAGCTAAAAAAAAAAAAAAGAGTCTGGAAATATGATTTTTCATATTTTGCCATGTTTCAAGTATAAGACAAAGGTGGGAAATAATCAACAATTATTTCTTTTATAGGAGTTCAAGCCAGACACCCCGAGACAGCAGTCCCAGATCAACAGAGGCTCACGTTAGTAGACTTTCTGTAAGTTCAAGCATTGTCCTAGCTATAACATGGACAAACATGTTATGCTTTATGATGTTATGTTTGTTGTTTAGCGTGAATGTCAGACGTTGATTGTCTGCATCACGATACATATGTCAAGTTCATGTCATGCATGTAGAAATTCATGTTTCAAGTAGATAATTCAGGTATATATGATAGACAAGTATCAAGTACATGAAAATATGTTGGTGCATAAGGCATTATAGTGAGGTTAATAAAACTCACACCCCAAGTAAAACATGTAATAGGTTCCTATTATGGGGATGCTACCCAGTTGGAACTTCTAAAAAGATGGTAATTAAACTAGTTATTGGCGTACTGGCCTCCCGACCCACGGGGAGGTTTTCGTGTTCAGTCCCAGTTAAGGCTGTGGAGGTCAGCAGTAAAGTACCGCTCCCAGTCATGCGCGTATTATGGTACGACCAATTAGGGGCCCAAAACCAGAACCTAATTTCAGATAATGTCCTAAGACTTAATATACAGTCATGAACCTGTTTATTCAGAGTCAAGTTTCATTCATAGGCACAGTATTGCATGTTATGATTTCATGTTTTTATGTTTGAACTTGCTGAGCCCATAGCTCACTAGATTGTTTACATGTTGCAGGTAAGAGACCTGTTCACCAGTAGTACACGGTGGATGATATACAGCGTACATACATGCCAGAGGGACTGGGCGAGGGATGATGGTCCTACCATGAGTCTTTGGTTATGCAGTTTTGAAAATTGAAGCATGTAATTATAAAGAACATGATTTTAAGTCAAGACTATGTGATAAGAGAATCATGATCCATGTATATGCTTTTTTTGTTAACATGATTTCTTCATCACATTTTCGAACAAGATATATGTATATGTTTACAAGTTATTATATTAAGAAAAAAAAATTTATTCCGCAAAATTAGCAAGTAGTTTTCAAGTTAAGTATGATGCCAGCGACCCTTGAGGCCTACATACTATTGCGGTTAACTACATAGTTAACTGTAATAGTACTGTAGAACCTCTACAGCAAGGGCAGGCTGTCACAATACAAGTAGTGCCTCCATAATTTAAGCACAAAGACGACCGCAACTAGCTCCAGGTCGTGCATCAGGTAGTTCCTTTCTTAGTTCTTGAGTTGTCACGAAGCGTATGTGACCACTCTACCACCTTGTATTAATACGGCTCCTAGTCCAGTCTTGGACACATCACTATAAATCACAAAATTCCCCTACCCAGCATCCAGTATGGTCAGGATTGGAGCGCTCATGAGTCTGCTTTTTAACTCTTGGAAGCTTTTCTCACACTTGTTTATCCATTCATACTTCTTTTCCTTCTTGGTCAGTGCTGTGAGTGGTACGGCTAGATTTAAAAAACCTTTAACGAAACGTTGATAATAACCTGTAAATCCTAAGAAGCTGTGAATTTCTGTTACGTTCTTCGGAGTTGGCCAGTCACTAACTGTTTCAACCTTTGTCGGGTCTACTGATACTCCTTCCTTAGAGACCACATGACCAGGGAGGTGGACCTTCTCCAGCCAAAATTCACACTTGAAAAATTTGGTATACAGCTGATGCTCCTTTAACTTGAGTAGAACGGCTCTCAGATGCTCCTCTTGCTCCTCCCTTGTCTTGGAATATACAAGTATGTCATCGATAAATACAATGACAAACTTGTTTGAGAATTCTTTGAAGACACTATTCATTAAGTCTATGAAAGCTACGGGGGCATTCGTCAATCCGAATGACATGACGAGAAACTCGTAGTGTCCATATCGAGTTCGAAAAGCCGTCTTAGGTATGTCTATGTCGGAGCTATTCGAACAGATCATCGATCTGTCGCAACGGATACTTGTTCTTTATCGTGATCTTGTTTAGCTCCCGGTAGTCTATGCATATTCGTAATGTTCCGTCCTTCTTTTTCATGAACAAGACTGGTGCTCCCCACGGTAAGCAGCTTTGTCAGATGAAACCCTTGTCCATCAACTCCTTTAACTGAGTTTGGAGCTCCTTTAACTCCGTCGGGGCCATTCTGTAGGGGGCCTTGGAGATAGGGGCTGATCCTAGTAACAGCTCTATCTCGAATGATACTTCTCTTTCTGGTGAAAGCCCTGGGAGATCCGCTAGAAACATTCCTACGAACTCCTGGACTATTGGCACACTGTCTGGCCCTACTTCCACTTTCTGGGTCTTGTCCACTATGTGGGTGAGGAAGCCGGTGCATCCGCTGAAGTAGGAATTTTTATGTAACCATGGGAGCGGATTATCATCATCATAATTTTCCCATGGATTTTAATTTTTTATCTCTTAGAATTATTATGATTAGAATTTTGTACACCGAAAACGGTTTAGGAAATTTTATGTAATTATTCTTGGAAGAGATTGAAGTTTAAAGACCGTAATTTATTTTCCCAAAAGTTAAATTTAATTCAAAGATTGAGATTTTATTTGTGTGAAAAATTCTAATTTAATTAGAATTCAAATTAATTTTTGGAGATCTTAATGGGTAAATTGGAATAATGCACGGAAATTGAGGACCGCCCCTCGGGAAGGGCCACCGGCCTTAGGGCTGCAACCCATGCCCTCGAGCAGGATAGGGCTGTGGCAGCCCCTATCCAGGGCTAGACCACCCACGGCCATAGGCTTTACCTATAGCTAGGGGTGGCCGTGGCCCCCCCAAGGGCTGGCCGAGGCCCTGGGTTGCAGCCTGGCAGCTACTGCACCCACCCAGGCATGCAACCTGAGGCCTGCAGCATGGCAAGGCTGCACTGGCCTGGCTTGGGCTGCCAGCACCCCTACGGGCTGGGGGCTGCCCACGGCGGCTGCGGGCCTCCGGGGCCCGTGGGCCGACGGGACAAAAAATGAAAATTTTTGATTTTTATATTTAAGATTTAATTTTAAATCATATTTAAAAATATGTAATTAAAAATTTGAAATTTTTGAAATTACATATTATTACATATGAAATTGAAATTGTTTAAAATTTTGAATTTGAAATTTAAATTTGAAATTCGAATTTGAAATTTAAATTTTTGAAATTTAAAATTTTAAATGATTTTGGGATGAGAAATAAATGGAGAGGCCACATAAAGATGGATACAAGAAGACGGAACAAAATTTAAGACCCAAAAAATGCTTTAGATGGAATTTTATAATCTTTATTTTCTTTGTTCTATGATAGAACCATGGCTTGGTTATTTTTCCGTCAATTTTTTTTTCTGTGATGTATCATGGATGGATGAATATGTATTGATGGATGACTTGTATGCATATTTGATAACATGTCATATAGGATAGGTGAATGTCACTCAGACTATATTGATCATACATATTTTTCAAAACTTACATGTTTTTCAAAATATTAAGTGGGAGAGGGTTTCAAACAAAACCCACGACCTCCATTGTTGATCCATATGTGAAAGCATGGTAATGCCTCGCGTCAGTTCTGCACTGACCACACCCCTCAGTAGGTGTTTACTGTCGTCGGTATACTAGGTTGGATCTCCTATGTGGAAAATGTGTTTAGGCATGATTCTATTCATGACCACCCCTCGGTGGCTTGGTAGGACATGGATCGGACTACGTAAACAATGGTTATATACTCAAGGCTCGTTTAGTTATTAACCTTCCCTAAAAGCTCTATTAACTAAACTGGTGGCAAAAACAAGCAATTATTAATATATGTCTTAACCTTGGAGGATTTAAGGCAACATCTATTAATATGACGGGGTCCATATTTTGGCTATTTGTCTCATGATCACCCTCGATGGCTTGGGGCAATAGGTGCTAAGAATTACCGTTGCAATGCTACATGTTGACACTGTACACGCCTAACGAGGCTATTTCATGCGAAATTGCAAACACAGTCTATTCTGAGTAATTTAGACGTGCTGATTTCAAATTTATTAGTTTTACGTCCATCTAAGGTTGTCTGGATCAGTTTTCAGGATCTGTGTGACCCTGCCTTGAAAAGCGTGTTTTGCGCTTGATTGACTAATTTGAGCATACTGAGTCTAAATATATCAGTTTCGCAATGAGAAAAGGTCGTCTTGACCTCTTTCCCGATTCTATATATCTCTTAAACAAAATTTCATGTTTTGTACTCAATTGACTAAATTGAGCCTGCTAACTGTAAATATATCAGTTTTATGTCAAATTAAGGCCGTCTTGGCCATTAACCTGACACTGCATATCTACTATTTACTATTCATTATTCTTTATTTAACTGACTAGTCTAAGCGTTCTGACTCCGATTTTGCCAGTCTCTGGGCGAGAAGAGGTCATCTGGACCACTTTTCTTGATACTGTACATCTATCAGGATAATTATCGTTGCTATGCTTAGATAACTAGCCTGAATGTACTGATGACTAACTCACCAGTTCTGCATCAAGAAATGGTCGTCTGGACCGATTCTCTTGATACTGCATGTGTTATACACACATACACATAATAGAGTGGACCTATTTCACTATCGATTGTCCCTTTCACTGCATGAATAGTTATTAAATGTTACTATATCCGTTTAATTCATTCAACTAGAAAAATTATGCTGGATTCATTAACTTAATTACTCTTACATAGTAACTAGATTACGTGAAGAAGGCGATCATTACATGTACTTATCTGCAAGCAGTTTGTACCTCGCCTAATCAAATTACAGGTTTCTACCTGTAACTATAATGCATTCCATTAATTATTTGCTCTCAAGCCACTATTATTATTAGTGACTAATAAAATTCTATCGTTATATGGTACCGATCCCTATCGGTACTAAACTACTCCCTTTTGAGAGTTCAATAACTACTTTCTAATCGTGGTTAATAAATTTATTTACCTAATAAATTAATTAATGACTCTTTCTCTCTTCCTATCTCAGTTTTGATTGGTTAACTGACTAGTCAACTAACCGATTACCTTGCATATTGATTTTATAGCAAATCAGGCTACCTCTACTGATTTGAAAAATCATTATGGAAAAGGTCATACGTTTTTTTTATTCATGAAATACCTTTCCTTAGGATTTAAACACAATCCCCTTTTTCACCCCGTTGGAAGGTGAGAGTGTTTACTTAAAAACATTTTCTCATTTTAAAGAACACATTTTGGCGTTCACTAGAAATGCAGTTTTGAACCCTTTTTCGAAAAACTATATAGAACTTAGTTAAAACGATTAGTTTGTGAAATCGATGAACATGACATTTTTAGTTCTGGACGAGATGAATAACTTTCATGTTTAACTCGGAGCTCGATTCATGTAGGAAAATAAATCGGTAAAAACATATCAGAATGGCGCAGCGGAACAATAAAAATTTTTAGATCGTTAAATATCTCATGATGCCATATACAATAAATCAACAACAATTAAAACTAATATCTCAAGGACGCCAATCTTGTAGGAGGAAAATGACTGGAGGCTTCAACCAACTAGCCTTCTCTACTATTCTCCAATTCTCGAATGGCTGAGTGTGTGGGCGCTCTGAACCTCGATCGGTATGCTAGCACTGCTAGTCTTCTTCCGACCACCCAGATCTCTAAAGAACTTATTGTCACGATGAGCTGTGCAACAATAAGCCTGCTCACCTGAGAGTCTGTGGTCTGAGAGAACTGAAGTGGCAGGACCTCTATTTGTAGACCTGCATGAGGTGATTCTCTGAATTTGAATCGGATTAGGAGAAGACATTCTCCCTTATCCATAACCATAAAATCTGAATTTTCCAAGGAAGAATCCCAACAATAAAATTCGGCCATTATGGGATAAATCCAATCCAAATCTGAACAAGATTTTAACTAGAATTTTATCTCCCTTTTTCAACCAAAAAATCAGAAAAAAATCTAAGGAGAAAATCTCCTAAAAATTTCGGTCACTTTTAGGATAAGGGAGAATCAAAATTCGACTAGGATTTTCAAGCTTGAATCTTATCTCATCCTTATCCAAAATAACCAAAATTTCCTAGGAGATATTCTCCAAAATTTCGGCCACTTTCTGAGAAGGAGAGAATCCAAATTCAACTGGGATTGAAACTTGAATTTTTTCCTTGAACCTTATCCACAAGAACTGAAATTCCATGGAGGATAATCCTCAAAATTTCGTCCGCTATTTGTTAGGATTTGGATTCAAAATTCAAGTAGGATTCTAACAAGATTATCCTCTCCAAATCCAACTCAAATTCGAATTTCAAACCTCGTGGATTTTCCACAACAAATTCGAATCCCACTTGGACTGTGATTCAAAATTTGAATTTCAAATTTCAAATTTCAAATTTGAATTTCAAATTCAAATTTCAAATTTTAAATTTCAAATTTCAAATTCAAATTTCAAATTCAAATTTCAAATTTCAAAATTCAAATTTCAAAATCCACAAAATAGTTGTGTTTCAAATTCTTGTTCTCATGGATAATTTTCTACAACTCCAATCCAATCTCAAATAAAATCATGGCAACTTTATTTGGAGTTCGAATAATTGTGTACTCTATTATCCAAAACAAAATCTGAATCCAACTGGAGAGAATCTTGTCTACCATCCTAATCCTGTGTCATCACCATCCATGCATAATAAACTAGCCAATAGCATACACAAATCAATTTGCCAAACGTTAAGGAATTATGTGGAGCTAGTAGAGGGACTGATTGGACATATATAATCGGGCTCCCATGATTCTATATGATCATTATTCTGTACCGAACAACTCAATCATATGATCACTAATTTCAGAGTCACACCACTATAAACCTCAAACTGAACTCCCAATTATATACCGTATTATGTAAGCCTGTGATGAGCTACTATCCAATGACCTTGTCATATATGCAAAACCCTCATATGATATCCATGATCAGCCTTAGGTCAAAGTCCGTTTAATCCTACTGATCAGGCTATCTTAAAGTTCCATTATACTACCGAATTAAGAAAATAATTATTCACCATATGTGAATAAGAAGTCATCCACCCAGCAGACGACCCAAGGCCTTGTCCATTTTCATATTCAGTATAATGCCTTTAAGAGGATACCTTTAACTCCTTAGAGCTATGATTCCGATATCTACAAACAAACCCTTCATCGTATACAAGTCATGCACCCAATGAACCGGTCTATAAGCTTACCACCTCTGAGATGCTTTAGCCATTGAAACATCAAAGTATATAAGTCATATACATGAAGTAGTTTATTTACTCAGGATTAAGGTTATTGCACAATGAACGTCAAAAGCAGATTGATCCACTTATAGCGGACTACGTAGATCAATCACGCTTTAGTCCCGGTCTAATATGTCACCACCAAGCAACATATCTATGTCTCTACTTGGGAGTCCAGCTCCAGACAGTCAAGACAAACCGTCCCCTAGAAGGCTTTAGACAACATAATAGTCTTAACATGAGTTAGATGCTCGGTCTAACCCCATAGACTACAGACCATAGTTTAGACCACTAACTTTAGAACATTGTCTTCTCGCATACAAAAGTCCATTGCATGCAACGTTTTAACACAAGCAGTCAGGGAGCCATATTTGCTTATATTTACTTTAACATGTAAATAAGACGAGGACATATAGCAATGTAATGAATAACCTCTATATATATAATTTTATTATCCAGTTCAAAATAAATACATCAAAATGTCTCTAATGCTTAGGGCATTTCCTAACAATCTCCCACTTGCCCTAAGCCAGCAGATGTGTCATGTTACGCATCCCCATCGCCTCTACGTGCCTCTCAAAGCTTCTAACCACCAAAGTCTTAGTAGAGGGATCGGTAATGTTGTCCTCGGACGCGATCTTACATACATCTACTTATCCGGTCCCCACGTGCCCTCTAATGTCGACTTTCTCGAATCCTCGCAAGTCTGGAAGACTCAGTCTGTGTATCCTACGGGTGTTAGGTCCCCTCCAGAATACACCAGCATATAATCCCTTGTTCTCTTAAGATACTTGAGTATATGCCTTACAGCTTGCTACTGCTTGGTTCCAGGATTTGCTTGATATCGACTCACCATACCTACTGCAAAACATATATCCGGGCGAGTGCAAAGCATAGCGTACATACGACTACCCACAGCGGATGCATAAGGGACCTTACTCATACGCTGTCTTTCTTCCGATGTCTTGGGACAGTCATCCAATGAAAGAGTTAGACCGGCAATTGAAGGTTGTAAACCTTTCTTTGCCTCTTGTATTGCATATTTGTCAATTATTTTATCTATGTATGAAGCTTGGGATAACGCTATCATTTTGTTCTTTCGATCTCTGAAGAGACGAATGCCTAGAACATAATTAGCTTCTCCCAAGTCCTTCATGTCAAACTGTTGGTGTAACCAAAGCTTGACCGTTGATAAGTTCCCTACATCATTCCCAATGAGTAGTATATCATCGACATAGAGTATCAGAAAGACCACTTTTCCATCCTTAATACGTTTATAAACACAAGGTTCATCAACGTTTTGCTCAAAACCAAATGTCTTAATCGCTTGATCAAACCTATGATTCCATGAGCGGGATGCTTGCTTTAATCCATAAATGAATATAAGCAACTTGCAGACTTTCCTTTCTTGGCCTTTCGCTACGAACCCTTCGGGCTGTATCATATAGACACACTCTTCAAGATGGCCATTCAAAAATGCCATCTTGACATTCATTTGCCAGATCTTGTAATCGAGAGTCGCAGCAATGGACAGAAGAATACGGATAGACTTCAGCATAGCAACAGGCGAAAAGGTTTCATCGTAATCAATTCCAGCCTTTTGTGTGTACCCCTTTGCAACCAGTCTAGCTTTGAAAGTTTCCACTCTCCCTTCTACATCCTTCTTTCTTTTGTAGACCCATTTGCATCCAATGGGTTTTATCCCATTCGACAAATCTACAAGTTCTCAAACAGAGTTGGATTTCATAGAATCCATCTCATTGTTCATAGCCTGTTTCCAAGATTTAGAATCAACATCATTTACAGCTTCATCATAGGTGACCGGATCATCCTTATGCTCATGAGCCTCGGCCTGGTATACCTCAGCATCATACATAAAGAAATTAGGTTTCTTCGAAACCCTCCCACTACGACGAGGCACCCTAAATTGTTGATCGTCTGCAGGTCTTTCACTGGAACTTGGACTTGCGTCCAAGACCGAAATCTGTGGAGCAGTTCTTTCACCCGATAACTCCTCTAGCACCACTTTGCTTCGAGGCTTAAAGTCATTCATGTGACTTTCCTCCAAGAATGTCGCATGGGTTGAGACAATGACTTTTTGTTCTTTCGGGTTATAGAACAGACCTCCTTTGGTTCCTTTTGGATACCCTACAAACATGCACAATTCTAATCTTGGTTCCAACTTTTTCGCATCCCCATCCAGTACATGCGTCGGGCAGCCCCATATTCTCATATGTCCAAGGGAGGGCTTCTTGCCACGCCACAATTCATACGGAGTTCTAGGAATTGATTTGCTTGGAACCTGGTTCAGAATATAGCACGCCGTTTGTAAAGCATATCCCCAAAATGATAATGGCAGCGTTGAATAACTCATCATGGACCGTACCATATCCAATAAGGTCCTGTTTCTCCTTTCGGCTACACCATTCTGTTGTGGAGTACCAGGTGCAGTCAATTGGGATAATATCCCGTTCTCTACAAGATGTCCTAGAAATTCGTCGGAGAGGTATTCGCCACCTCGATCAGATCGAAGTGTCTTTATAGATTTATCCAATTGCTTTTCCACTTCCACACGATACTCTTTGAACTTGTCAAATGTTTCGCTCTTGCGGTGCATCAGATACACATATCCATACCTCGAGTAATCATCTATAAAAGAGACATAATACTCAAACCCTCCTCGTGCTGTGACGTTCATGGGGCCACATACGTCAGTGTGCACAATTTCTAAGAGCTCCTGAGCCCTTGTACCCTTAGCTCCAAAAGGCCTCTTAGTCATCTTACCCTCTAGACAAGACTAACATTGGGGAAGACATACCTCCTCCAGAGATTCCAGAGGATCGTCTTTTAACAATCTTTGAATCCTATCTTGATTAATATGACCAAGTCTTAAATGCCAAAGATATGCCTTGTTAGAGTGAGAAACTTTCAACCTTTTAGAGTTATCTATTAATTCAGTATCAAGAAGTGAGTACATCTTTGGTTTGATCAAATATAAGTTTCCATCCATCCATCCAGAATAGATAAAAGGCTTATTTCTACAAATATCAACTCTTTTACTAAAAGAAACTGAATAAGAATCCTTTATTAAACAAGCTACCGATATAAGGTTCCTCCTAAAATTCAGAACATAAAAACAGTCTTTCAATAAAATAAACCTAAATTGATCAAAATAAAGGTAAACATCTCCCACTGCCTCAGCCACCACAAAGCTACCATCTCCAATCCGCAACGAGAGGCTCCTATCATGTAGACTTCTCGTTTCCACGAACCCCTGCATAGAAACACAAACATGATTAGTGGCGCCCGAATCAATGACCCAAGTGTCTTTCGATTCTTCCACCAAACACGCTTCCAAGTAATGAAGTTCTTTACCTTCCTTGCCCTTGGCGGCTAGGAATTCCTGGCAAGCCTTCTTAAAATGACCTACCTTCCCATAATGGAAGCATTTGGACTTTTTAGGGTCCTTTGGCTTCTTGTTCTTCTTCTTCTTCTTCCCGTCCGAGACAGGAGGATTAGAAGAACTGGAAGCCGCTTGCTTCTAATTTGGCCTATTCCTCTTCCGTGAGGGTTTGGAAGATTCCGCCAAATTGGCCTCACCTTTGGGTTGGACAGCATCCCCATCCCTGATCATCCGCTCATAAGCTTGGAGTTGCTTCATGAGCTTGGTTAGTCCTAACTCCCTTGTCGCCAGATTGTATGCGGCTTTAAACCCCACAAAATCTTTAGACAGAGTTTTGAACACCATCTCGATCTAGGTGTTGTAGTCCAACTCAGCACCGTTCTCGGCAGCCTCAACGAAGAATCCCATTAGAGTGATCATATGGTCCTTCACCAGAGTACCCGCCTTTTGCTTAGAGTTCATAATGCTGGTTATAGCGGACTGTCGAGGTAACTTTTCTTGGCGTTCGAACATGTCCTCCAGATTTTCCATGATCTCCCCAGCAACTTGATAAGTCTCATGCTGCTTTTGTAAAGCACTCGTCATGCTAGCAAAGATGTAGCATCGAGCTATCTCATTGGATTCTCTCCAACGATTATAGGCAACCAGGACCTCCTCAAGTGGTGTGTCAGGTTTGGGCCCAGGTGGGCATGGTTCATCCAGTATGAACTTGTGTCTCTCGCAGCTGAGAACTATTAATAGATTTCTTTTCCAATCTTTATAATTATCGCCATTCAGTTTATTCTCAGTGAGTATTGAAATGAGGGGTGTCGGTGACATTTTAAACTGAAATAAAATTATACTAGACATCATTACAAAGCCCAAGCAAATATACAGATAATTTAGCAAATAAAACATACAAGTATGTTCCTACATGAAACTTGAAAAACATGTAGTTTTGCAACGGTAATTCTCAGCACCCATTGCTCCAAGCCACCGAGGGGTGGTCATGAAAACAAATAGCCAGAACATGGACCCCGTCCAATTAATATATGTTGCCTTAAATCCTCCAAGGTTAAGACATATATTAATAATCGCTTATTTGGCCACCAGTTTAGTTAACAGAGCTTCTAGGGAAGGTTAATAACTAAACGAGTCTTGAGTGCATAACCATTGTTTACGTAGCCTGATCCATGTCCTACCAAGCCACCTACGGGTGGTCATGAATAGAATCGTACCCGAACACATTTTCTACATAGGAGATCCAATCTAGTATACCGGCGGCGGTAAACACCTACTGAGGGGTGTGGTCAGGGCAGAACTGACGCGAGGTGTTACCATGCTTTCACATATGGATCAACAATAGAGGCTGTGGGTTTTGTTTGAAACCCTCTCCCACTCAATATTTTGAAAAACATGCAAGTTTTTGGCAAATTATGTATGATCAATATAGTATGAGCGGCACTCACCTATCCTATATGACATGTTATCAAATATGCATATAAAACATCCATCAATACATATTTATACATCCATGACATAGCACAGAAAAAATAATTGGCAGAATAACCAAGCCATGGTTCCATCCTATAACAAAGAAAATAAAGATTACAAAATTTCATCCAAAGCATTCTTTGGGTCTTAAATTTTATTCCGTCTTCTTGTATCCATCTTTATGTAGTCTCTCCATTTATTTCTCATCCCAAGAATCATTTAAAATTTAAATCTTCAAAAATTTAAATTTCAAATTCAAATTCCAAATTTGAATTTCAAATTTAAATTTCAAATTCAAATTTTAAACAATTTTAAACATCATGTGTAATAATATGTAATTTCAAAAATTTCAAATTTTCAAGTACATATTTTTTTAAACATGATTTCAAAAATTTCCGATTTTTAGACCATCGCACCACCGCCCCCAAATGCGACAGCCGCCGTGGGCAGCCACCAGGCCCGGACGGGCTGGCAGCCCACGGCCGCCCCCTATGTGCAGCCTTGCCGGGCTGCAGGCCAAGCCTGCAGCACCAGGCTGCACGCCCAGGCTGGGCGCAGCAGCCTGCAGTCACAGACTGCACGCCCAGGCTGCGACCGACCTTGGGTAGGCCACGGCCACCCTCGGCTGCAGGCCAAGCCTGCAGCCGTGGGTGGTTATGGCCTGCACAGGGGCTACCGCAGCCCCATCCAGCCCGAGGGCAGGGGCTACAGCCCCACCAAGGGCCGTCGGCCTATCCTGAGGGGTCGTGTCTCGATTTTCGTGTCATATTCCAATTTACCTATTAGGATCTCCAAAAATTAATTTGAATCCTAATTAAATTGAAATTTTCCACATAATCAAAATTTCAATATTTAAATCAAATTTAACTTTTGGGAAAAATAAATCACGATCTTCAATCTTTAATCTCCTCCAAGAATAATTACATAAAATTTCCTAAACCGTTTTCGGTGTACAAAAATTCTAACCATAAAAATTCTAAGAGACAAAAATTAAAATCCATGGGAAAATTATAGTGTTAATAAACTGCTCCCATGGTTACATAAAAATTCCTAGATACAATTTTTCTAAATTCTAAGGAAACATAACCGGCATAAACAAGCATGCTTATAATAATTCAGAAAATTAAAATAACCACATACTTTATACATAATCCATGATAACAACATAAAGGAACCCTAGAATGCCACTCTCTAAATATCAAATCCATACATAAATAAAAAGACTAAGTAATTGTCTAATTTATGTACATGGCATAGTCATGACATGGCTCTGATACCAATTGTTGGATAAATTAATCGGTAAAAACGTATCAGAGTGGCGCAGCGGAACAATAAAAATTTTTAGATCGTTAAATATCTCATGATGCCATATACAATAAATCAACAACAATTAAAACTCATACCTCAAGGACGCCAATCTTGCAGGAGGAGAATGACCGGAGGCTTCAACCAACTAGCCTTCTCTACTATTCTCCAATTCCTGAATGGCTGAGTGTGTGGGCACTCTGAACCTCGATCGGTATGCTAGCACTGCTAGTCTTCTTCCGACCACTCAGATCTCTAAAGAACTTATTGTCACGATGAGCTGTGCAACAATAAGCCTGCTCACCTAAGAGTCTGTGGTCTGAGAGAACTGGAGTGGCAGGACCTTTATTTATAGACCTGTATGAGGTGATTCTCTGAATTTGAATTGGATTAGGAGAAGATATTCTCTCTTATCCATAACCATAAAATATGAATTTTCCAAGGGAGAATCCCAACAATAAAATTCGGCCATTATGGGATAAATCCAATCCAAATCTAAACAAAATTTTAACTAGAATTTTATCTCCCTTTTTCAACAAAAAAATCTGAAAAAATCTAAGGAGAAAATCTCCTAAAAATTTCGACCACTTTTAGGATAAGGGAGAATCAAAATTCGACTAGGATTTTCAAGCTTGAATCTTATCTCATCCTTATCCAAAATAATCGAATTTTTCTAGGAGATATTCTCCAAAATTTCGGCCACTTTCTGGGAAGGAGAGAATCCAAATTCAACTGGGATTGAAACTTGAATTTTTTCCTTGAACCTTATCCACAAAAACCGAAATTCCATTGAGGATAATCCTCAAAATTTCGTCCGCTATTTGTTAGGATTTGGATTCAAAATTCAAGTAGGATTCTAACAAGATTATCCTCTCCAAATCCAACTCAAATTCGAATTTCAAACCTTGTGGATTTTCCACAACAAATTCGAATCCCACTTGGACTGTGATTCAAAATTTGAATTTCAAATTTCAAATTCGAATTTCAAATTCAAATTTCAAATTTTAAATTTCAAATTTTAAATTTCAAATTTCAAATTCGAATTTCAAATTCGAATTTCAAATTCAAAATTCAAATTTCAAATTTCAAAATTCAAATTTCAAATTTCAAATTTCAAAATTCAAATTTCAAAATCCACAAAACAGTTGTGTTTCAAATTCTTGTTCTCATGGATAATTTTCTACAACTCCAATCTAATCTCAAATAAAATCATGGTAACTTTATTTAGAGTTCGAATAATTGTGTACTCTATTATCCAAAACAAAATTTGAATCCAACCGGAGAGAATCTTGTCTACCATCCTAATCCTGTGTCATCACCATCCATGCATAATAAACTAGCCAATAGCATACACAAATCAATTTGCCAAACGTTAAGGAATTATGTGGAGCTAGTAGAGGGACTGATTGGACATATATAATCGGGCTCCCGTGATTCCATATGATCATTATTCTGTACCGAACAACTCAATCATATGATCACTAATTTCAGAGTCACACTACTATAAACCTGAAACTGAACTCCCAATTATATACCGTATTACGTAAGCCTGTGACGAGCTACTATCCAATGACCTTGTCATATATGCAAAACCCTCATATGATATCCATGATCAGCCTTAGGTCAAAGTCCGTTTAATCCTACTGATCAGGCTATCTTAAAGTTCCATTATACTACCGAATTAAGAAAATAATTATTCACCATATGTGAATAAGAAGTCATCCGCACAGCAGACGACCCAAGGCCTTGTCCATTTTCACATTCAGTATAGTGCTTTTAAGAGGATACATCTAACTCCTTAGAGCTATGATTCCGATATCTACAAATAAACCCTTCATCGTATACAAGTCATGCACCCAACGAACCGGTCTATAAGCTTACTACCTCTGAGACGCTTTAGCCATTGGAACGTCAAAGTACACAAGTCATATACATGAAGTAGTTCATTTACTCAGGATTAAGGTTATTGCACAATGAACGCCAAAAGCAGATTGATCCACTCATAGCGGACTACGTAGATCAATCACGCTTTAGTCCCGGTCTAATATGTCACCACCAAGCAACATATCTATGTCTCTACTTAGGAGTCCAGCTCCAGACAGTCAAAACAAACCGTCCCCTCCAAGGCTTTAGATAACATAATAGTCTTAACATGAGTTAGATGCTCGGTCTAACCCCATAGACTACAGACCATAGTTTAGACCGCTAACTTTAGAACATTGTCTTCTCACATACAAAAGTCCATTGCATGCAACGTTCTAACAGTTTAACACAAGCAGTCAGGGAGCCATATTTGCTTACATTTACTTTAACATGTAAATAAGACGAGGACATATAACAATGTAATGAATAACCTCTATATATATATAATTTTATTATCCAGTTCAAAATAAATACATCAAAATGTCTCTAATGCTTATGGCATTTCCTAATAGTTCAAACTCTATCGAGTCCTAAACTCTACAAACCCGTGGCTTAAAATTGTCCCAGTTTTTTTAAAATTTCCAGTTTTTTGATTAATTAAAAATCACTCTGGTTAGGGCCCTAAACCATAGAATTTTTGAAACTCATATAAGCTATATTTTAGTTTTCAACGTGGTCTATGTTTTTTGTGTTGAGTCGGAGACCCAGTTCGGACTCTAAGTTACTTGTTTTTAGAAAAATTTGACACTATTCCCTATTCCCAGGTTTCTAGTCCTAGTTTTGACCTCCGGTCAGAAATCATCCCGAAAGCCTATCTTAACATCATTTTTGGCCAAAGGACGCAAAAATGTCCGTAACAAAATTTGCTAGAATTTTATATATTGCAAAAACTCAAAATCTATCCATAACGTGCTCAAAACTTAGCAAAACTATGGCTAAAAATCTAGGACAGTTTGGTTTCAAACCAAATCCTAAAATGTCCATGGCATCCACAAGCCATAAAAACTTAAACCATAACCACAAAAACACAAAAATACAATGCTCAAGATTCAAAATAAACTTATTACAACCCATTGCTCAAAATACATAATAAATCTCCTTGATATCGAAACTTAATAAAGGATAAAAACCTCAAAGGAATGGATTCTAGAGTTTTTACCTTAGCGTGCTTCGAAACGAGCAGAAACTGAACAAGACTTATGACCAAAAATTTGTGTGGATCAAGGGTGAAAAAGAGGTCAGCTTGGGTTGAGAAAAAAACATAGAAATTTCCTTAGCTCACAAAGCTAAATAAACAACCAAAACTACAAAGAAAGGTTCTAACACTTTTACCTTAAGTGACCTTGAAAAATGGCTCCAACCAAGCAACAAACTAAGCAATTTGGGCTGACTTTTTGGTAAGTTTTTAGTGTATTTTGGGGCTGTGGAGGTGTCAGCTAGGAAGAGGAAAAAGAAGAAGAGAGTTTGGTGTTTTGGTGGCTTTTGGTGTGCAAAAGAAGGAAAATGGTGCAAGAGGTCATGCATACATATTTATAAACCAACCTTAAGCAAGATTTGATTAACCTAAACAACCTTAATTAAGACAAACTTAACTAAACTTGGGGGACAAATTTTTGTGCTGCTGCCTCCTTCAAAACCTATGGGAAACATAAGAGAAAAGGAGCCAAATTTGCATTTAATGTATTGCTAAAGTCAATAGTAAGTTGTCTCCACCTTTTCAATTTTTTAATCAAAAGCAATAAGACATGTTCCCTTATTTTGTGGAAAACTTTTCCACATTGTTTCCTAGGGCTATGTTTGGCTGCCCGCACATATGGTTTTTTAGGGAAGAATTTCATCTACAAAGGCTTCTCTTAGCAGTCCAATTTCCTCTAACGGTGTTCGCCCCTTTTTCGACTGTGTTCCAAACCTTGATCGAAAATAGATTCTCTTGATCCGATTCTTATTCTATTCAATCCTAGATGAGTTGTAGTACTTATGAGCCCACTCTGAGTCTGTTACTATTCATCTACAGTACTGTGGTTGTGTCTTAAACTGTGCCAATACTACACATGCATAATACAACTTTTTCATGTGAAATTTCAGACACAGGCTATCCTAACTAATTTAGACGTGCTGATTCTGAATTTATCAGTTTTACGTCCATCTGAGGTCATCTGGATCAGTTTTTAGATCTATGTGACTCCCACCTGGAAATCACCTTTTATGCTCAACTGACTCATTTGAGTATTCTAACTCTAAATATATCAGTTTCGGGTTGAGGAAATGTCGTCTTGACCCATTTCCCAATATTGTGCATGTCTCATACATGACTTCACATTTTGTGCTCATTTGACCAAATTGAGCATGCTGATTATAAATATATCAGTTTGGTGTCAAGAAAACGTCGCCTCGACCATTTTCTTGATACTGTATATTTATCATTCAAAATTTCACTATTGTGCTCAAATAACTAGTTTGAGCATACTGATGACTAGCTCATCAGTTCTGTGTCAAAAAATGGTCGTCTTAACCAGTTTCTTGATACTGTGTGCCACTCAAGCGTACTCACACATAATAAGGTGAACCGATTTCACTTTCGGTTGCCTCTTCCACTGTATGAATAGATATTAAACGTTTCTTTACTCGTTTAATTCATTCAAACTGGAAAATTATATTGTACTCATAGACTTAATTTCTTATCACATAGTAATTATGTTCCATGAACAGGGCGATTATTACAATCTACCCACCTTAAAAAAATTTTCGTCCCCTAAAATTAGAATAACTTTGAAAAGTCTCTTTTCATGTCCTATTCACGCTCCCATGTGGCTTCTTTGATATTATGGTTTCACCACAAGACTTTCACAAGAGGTACGACTCTGTTTCTTAGCACTTTCTCTTCTCTAGCCAAGATCTACATAGGTTTCTCCTCATATGTCAGATCAGCATGTAGTTCAATAGGTTCTTAACTCAAAACGTGAGAGTTATCTGGTACGTACTTCTTCAACATTGAAATGTGAAAGACGCTATGTACTAAAGCTAACTCAAGAAGAAGCGCTAATCTATAAGCTATCTTCCTGACTCTTTCTATTATCTCAAAAGGTCCTATGTACCTAGGACTGTGCTTTCCTTTCTTTCCAAAGCATGTCACACCTTTCATGGGTGCCACCTTGACTGAGTCTCCTACTTGAAACTCGAGGGGTTTACGATGGTTATCCACAAAACTCTTCTGGCGATCGTGTGCTGTATCTAACCTCTCTCGTATCAGCTTCATGCCTGTTAGTGTAATCTTGATGAAGTCCATGCTAACTAGTTGTTTCTCTCTAGTCTCGTGCCAATGAACCAGAGATCTACATTTTCTTCCATAAAACACCTCGTACGGTGCCATCTCTATCGAGGAATGGTAGCTGTTATTGTATGAGAACTCAATCAGGGATAGATTCTTATCCCAGTTTTCCTTAAAGCCTAGGACGTAAGCTCTTAACATGTCCTCTAATGTCTGTATGGTCCTTTCAAACTACCCATCAGTCTGAAGGTGGAAGGCTGCGCTGAATTTCAACTTAAATCCTAATGTGGCCTGAATGCTTTACCAAAACTTGAAGGTGAAGCGTCTATAATGATCTCAAATGATCGACTTTGGAACTCCATGCAGTCTTACGATCTGAGCCAAATATCTACGCTAATCGTTCCACTGAATAGCTAACCTTTATGGCTAGATATCGAGCTGATTTTGTCAGTTTGTCTACAATCACCCACATTGCATCATTGTCGTTTGACGTCCTTGGCAGTCTGACTACAAAGTCCATCGTGATCTGGTCCCATTTCCATTCTGGTAGCTCTATTTTTTGTAACTCTGCTACTGGGCATTAGTGTTCCACCTTAATCTTCTAACAGGTAAGGCATTTGGCTACGAACTCAGCGATGTTGTTCTTCATTCTAGGCCACCAAAAGCTTTCTTTCAGATCCTTGTACATCTTGTTTGCTCTCTGATGTACAGAATATAGTGTCTCATGAGCTTTCAAAAGGATTCATTTCTTGAGCTCTTCATCCTTTGGAACACATACTCTATTCTTATAATAGAGTATGTCATCCTTAGAGACTCTAAACTCTGAACCTTCGTCCTCCATAGCTTCCTTTCTTGGCTTGACCAAGGACAATCGAGCTCTTGGCCAGCCTTGATCTCGTCTAGGAGTGTCGATTGGAGAGTCGTGTCAGACAATCTCCCTATTAGAATCTCGATCTCACTGTTGCACAGATTTATTTGCAAAGCTTTTGGCAAGGCACTGATAGCTATGAGCGAAGTAGAATGCTTTCAACTCAACACGTCGGCCACTTTGTTAGCTATTCTCAGATAATAAAGGATTTCACAGTCATAATCCTTAACCAACTCTAGCCATCTTTGCTATCTCATATTGAGCTCTTTCAATGTGAAGATATACTTGAGGCTCTGGTGGTCAGTGTAAATCTCACACTTGACTCCTAGAGGTAGTGACTCCATATTTTCAATACAAAAACTAATATTGCTAGCTCTAGATCATGCATTGGGTAGTTTTTCTCATGGTCCTTGAGTTGTCGTGAAGCATACGTGACTTCTCTACCATTTTGTATCAACACAGCTCTTAATCCAGTCTTCAATGCATCGTTATAAATCACAAAACTTCCTTAACTAGCATCTAGAATGGTCAATACTGGAGCAATTGTGAGTCGTCGTTTTAGCTCTTGAAAGCTCTATTCACATTTTTCGGTCCACTCAAACCTTTTTCCCTTTCTGGTAAGTGTTGTAAGTGGGGCAACTAACTTTGAAAAGCCTTCGACAAAGCATCGGTAATATCTTGCTAAACCTAGGAAACTGCATATTTTCATCACGTTTCTCGGAGCTGACCATGCACTAACCACGTCAACTTTTATTGGGTCTATAGATACTCCCTCCTTGGAGACTACTTAACCTAGGAAATGAACCGTTTCCAGCCAAAACTCGCACTTGGAGAACTTGGCATACAACTGATGTTCTCTTAACACATGTAAGATGATCCTCAAGTGCTCTGCATGCTCCTCCTTTGTCTTGGAGTATATACGTATGTCATCGATGAATATAATGACAAACTTATCTAAATAGTCCTTAAATATGCCATTCATCAAATCTATGAAGGCGGCTGGAGTATTTGTTAGTCTGAACAACATTTTGAAAGGTTGTCTTGGGCACATCTTCATCCCTGAAAGTCTATGGTCTGAGAGAACTGGAGTGGCAGGACCTCTATTTATCGACTTGCATGAGGCGATCCCTTAAATTCGAATTGGATTAGGAGAAGATTTTCTCCCTTATCCATTAATAAAATTCAAAAATCCCATAGGCCACAATCATGGGAAGATTTGGCCAACCTTGGGATTTTTGCAATCCAAATTCAAATAGGATTTTAACTTGAATTTTATCTCCTCATTTATCCATAATAACTGAATTTTCCTAGGCTATCAACAAGGCTAGATTCGGCCACCTTCATGTGAGGAGAATCAAAATTTAAATAGGATTTTCTAGCTTGAATTTTATCTCACTCTTATCCACTAAAAAATCAAAACTCTCCCTTAGGATTATCCTTGAATTTTCAGCTACTTTTGTGAGGGGAAGAATCAAAATTCAAACAGGATTTTTTAACTTGAATTTAATCTCACCCTTATCCACAAAAACCAAAAAATCTCCTTGGATTTATCCACAAAATTTCATGTACTTTAGGGAGTGAGAGAATCCAAATTCAACTGGGATTGTAACTTGAATTTTTCCTGCTTCCTTATCCATTAAGAATCTGAATTCTCCTAGGAGTTGTCCTCTCTAGCAAACTCAGTTTTTCTAGATAGATTAGGACTCAAAATTCAAGTAGAATTCAAACAAGATTTTCCTCTTCATAATCCAACTCAAATTCGAATTCTATCCCTGTGGAATTATCCACAAAGAATTCAAATTTCACTTGGACTGTAATTCAAAATTTGAATTTCAAATTTCAAAATTCAAATTTCAAATTTCAAATTTCAAATTTTAAATTCAAATTTCAAATTCGAATTTCAAATTTAAATTTCAAATTCAAATTTCAAATTCAAAATTTAAATTTCAAATTTCAAATTTCAAAATTCAAATTTCAAAATCCACAAAATAGTTGTATTTCAAATTTTGCCTTCATGGATAATTTTCTACAACTCCAATCCAATCTCAAATAAAATCATGGCAACTTTAATTGGAGTTCGAATAATTGTGTACTCTATTATCCAAAATAAATTATGAATTCAACCGAAGAGAATCTTGTCCACCATCCTAATCCTATGTCAACACCATCATGCATAATCAACTAGGCAATAAGCATACACAAATCAATTTGTCAACTGTTAAGGAATTATGTGGAGCTAGTAGAGGGACTAATTGGACATATATAATCGGGCTCCCGTGAATCCATATGATCATCATTCTATACCGAACAACTCAATCATATGATCACTAATTTTAGAGTCACACCACTACAAACCTGAAACTGAACTCCCAATTATATACCGTATTACGAAAGCCTGTACCAAACTAATGTCCAATGACTTTGTCATGCATGCAGAACCCTTATATGATATCTATGATCAGCCTTAGGTCAAAATCTGTTTAATCCTACTGATCAGGCTATCTTAAAGTTCCATTATACTACTGAATAAGAAAATGATTATTCACCAGATGTGAATAAGAAGTCATTTGTCCAGCAAACGACCCACGGCCTTGTCTATTTTCACATCCAGTATAATGCCTTTAAAAGGATACCTTTAACTCCTTAGAGCTATGATTCTGATATCTATAAACAAACCCTTCATCGTATACTAGTCATGCACCCAATGAACTGGTCTATAAGCTTACTACTTCTGAGATGCTTTAGCCATTGGAACATCAAAGTACACAAGTCATATACATGAAGTAGTTCATTTACTCAAGATTAAGGTTATTGCATAATGAACGTCAAAAGCAGATTGATCCACTCATAGCGGACTATGTAGATCAATCACGCTTTAGTGTTGGTCTAATATGTCACCACCAAGTAACATGTCTATGTCTCCACTTGGGAGTCTATGCTCCGGACAGTCAAGACAAACCATCCCACCATGGCTTTAGACAATGTAATAGTCTTAACATGAGTTAGATGCTCGGTCTAAGCCCATAGACTACAGACCTTAGTTTAGACCGCTTACTTTGGAACATTGTCTTCTTGCATACAAAAGTCCGTTGCATGCAATGTTCTAATAGTTCTAACATAAGCAGTCAGTGAGCCATTTTTGCTTACATTTACTTTAACATGTAAATAGAATAAGGACAAACAGCAATGTAATGAATAACCTCTATATTATAATTTTATTATCCAGTTCAAAATAAATACATAAAATGTCTCTAATGCTTTGGGCATTTCCTAATAATCTGTTAGCCAATCATCGGTCTCTATAGGGTTGGTGTTTCCATTGAACTCTGACACTTTCATGTGTCGGAATCTCTCGTATAAGTTGCCCTCCCTAAAGGCTAGCTAAGGTACGTTTGCTGCTACGGGAATAGCCGTTGCTGGAGGGGCTAGTAGTGGTTTAGGAAATTCCCGCCCTTGCAGAATTGCAGGAAAAAAGCGATAAAAATGAATTAGAGTTGCGTAGCGGAATTACAAAAATTTTTCAAAATCGTTAAATATCTCATGATGCCATATGCAATAAACTAACAACAACAAAACTCATACCTACAGAGGATGCCAAACTACAGGAGGAGAACGACCGGAGGGATTCAACTAACTAACCTTCTCTACTATTCTCCAATTCTTGGATGGCAGAGTGTGTGGGCACTCAGATCCTCGACTGGCATGCTAGCACTGCTAGTCTCCTTCCGACCATCCAGATCTCTAAAGAACATGTTGTCACAGTGAGTTATGCAATAATAAGCCTGCTCACCTAAGAGTCGTGGTTTGAGAGAACTAGAGTGGCAGGACCCTTATTTATAGACTTGCATGAGGTGATCCCTTGAATTCGAATTAGTCCAGGAAAAGATTTTCTCCCTTCCATCCACATAAAATCTGAATTTCCTACAGGCCATAATCAAGGGAAGATTCAGCCAACCTAGGGGATTTTGCATTCCAAATTCAAATAGGATTTTAAATTGAATTTTATCTCATCATTATCCACTAAAACCAAATTCCCCTAGTGCCAAGAGGCATGTCTAGATTCGGCCAACCTAGTGTGAGGAGAATTAAAATTTAAATAGGATTTTCTAGCTTGAATTTTATCTTACCCTTATCCATAAAAAACCAAATTTCCCCTTTGGTTTATCCATAGAATTTCGACTACTTTTATGAAGGAGAGAATCAAAATTCATATAGGATTGAAACTTAAATTTTTTACTCATCCTTATCCACATAAAATCTAAATTCTCCTAGGGATAAATCCTTTTAACAAATTCGGTTATTATCCAATAGATTTAGGATTCAAAATTCAAGTAGGATTCAAACAAGATCTTCCTCTTCCTTATCCACTTCAAAATCGATTCTACCATGTGGAATTATCCACAATAAATTCGGTTATTACAAGATATTGTGATTCAAAATTTGAATTTCAAATTTCATAATTCAAACTTCAAATTCAAATTTCAAATTCAAATGTCAAATTCAAATTTCAAAATAAAAAATTTCAATTTCAAATTTCAAATTCAAAATTCAAAATTTAAATTTCAAATTTCAAATTTCAAATTTCAAAATTTCAAAATTCAAAATCTACAAAAAGGTTGTATTTCAAATCTTTGTCCTCTGTCTTCATGGATAATTTTCCATAACTCCAATTCAAACTCAAATAAAATCATAGCAACTTTATTTGGAATTCAAATATTTGTGTAATCTCTTATCCAAAATAAAATTCAAATTCAACCGGAGAGAATCTTGTCTTCCATCCTTATCCTATGTAGACACAATCCATATCCATGCAAAGATCACTAGCTAATAAGCATACACTGATCAATTTGCCATCCGCTAAGGAATTATGTGGAGCTAGTAGAGGGACCAATTGGACATATATAATCGGGCTCCTATGATTCCATATGATCATCATTCTGTACCAAACAACTCAATCATATGATCACAAATTTCATAGTCACACCACTATAAACCTGAACTGAACTCCCAATTATATACCATATTACGAAAGCCTATGACAAGCTATTGTCCAATGACCTTGTCATGTATGCAAAACCCTCATATGATATCAATGGTCAATCTTAGGTCAAAGTCTGATCAACATACTGATCAAGCTATCTTAAAGTTTCGTTATACTACCGAATAAGAAAATGATTATTCACCAGATATGAATAAGAAGTCATCCACCTAGCAGACGACCCAAGACCTTGTCTATTTTCACATCCAGTATAATGCCTTTAAGAGGATACCCTTAACTCCTTATTAGAGCTATGATTCCAATATCTGCAAATAAACCCACAATCATATACAAGTCATATACCCAACGAACTGGTCTATAAGTTTACTACCTCTGAGATGCTTTAGTCATTAAAAGATCAAAGTACATAAGTCATATACATAAAGTAGTTCATCTACTAAGGATTAAGGTAATTGCATAACGAACATCAAAAGCAGATCGATCCACTCATAGCGGACTATGTAGATCAATCACGCTTTAGTCCCAGTCTAACATGTCACCACCAAGCAACATATCTATGTCTGTACCCGGGAGTCTATGCTCTGGATAGTCAAGACAAACCGTCCTCACCATGGTTTTAGACAACATAATAGTCTTAATATGAGTTAGATGTTTGGTCTAACCCCATAGACTATGGACCATAATTTAGACTGCTTAATTTAGAACATTGTCTTCTCGCATACAAAAGTCTATTGCATACAACGTTCTAATAGTTTAACACAAGCAGTCAGTGAACCATATTTGCTTACATTGACTTTAATATGTAAATAGAATAAGGACAAACAACAATGTAATGAATAACCTCTAAATATAATTTTATTATCCAGTTTAAAAAAAATGAAATACATCAAATTGTCTTTCATGCTGAGGGCATTTCCTAACAATCTCCCAATTGCCGTAAGCCAGTAGATGTGCCATGTTACGTATCCCCATCACCTCAACATGCCTTTCAAAGCTTCTAGCCACCAAAATCTTAGTAAAGAGATCGGCAATGTTGTCCTCGAATGTGACCTTACAAACATCTACTTGTCCTGTCTCGATGTGCCATCTAATAATATGGTATCTCTGATCTATGTGCTTAGTCCTCTTGTGGTGCTGAGTGTGACAGATCAGAAAATTCCTATACTGCTATCTAGGATTAAGTTAGGTTTTTCTAAGAATTTTTGTGAATAGAAAGTGAAAGAACACTATGTCTATAAATAAACAGATAATAGTATTACTAATAATAAATAAATATTTAGGAGGCATTGAAATCTCCAAAAATGATTAAAGAATAAAGTTCATGATTAAAAAAGTGATTTCGGACCAAAACGCTCAAAATGGAGTAGTTTCGGTATCCAAAAAAGATAAGACATAAGAAATGGCAAGTCAAAGCAAAGATAAGACAAGATAAGTGTTTTAGGGTTTTTAAGAGTTTCAAGATTGAGTTACATCGAACTGATAGTACGGATAGCTAGATAAATTCTCCGATACATTTTATGAGAAATTTCATCATTTTCAAAAAAATGATGAGACTTTTTAGAACCAAAAACCCCAAAAGATTACCTAAGGTAAACCACGAATGGGGAAAAAGACAAAAATTTACAGTTTTGATTTTTAGCCAAATGACAGGAAAATAAGGCAAATTGATCACGCGGAAGGCCCTAGAAACCCGCCTACATGACTTCGGGAAAGTTTCGTTCAGTTTGACTTTTGGTTATCCTTTGTGGGCCACCCGACTAGCTCGAGAGGTCCACTTTCTTTCTTTCTTTCTTTGCTCTTTAGTTTCTTTGACTTAACTTGCTTTTCTTTGAAAGATTGGTGTTTGAAAAATTGTGGAAATTTTTTTTTTATATATATACTTGCTATCTTGTGTACTTGAAAATACTTAATCATAATTAAAATACTTAATAATATAAATACACATCATTACATAAGTATATCTTTAAACTTACTTCACTTTATACATAACACACATGTCTTGTATTTATACATTTATACATACATTCTTGTACCACTTTCGTTTTACAGCAGATAGTTTGCGGAGCAGATCCATAACCCGTCCATGACACCATGGGAATCTGTCTGCCAGTCCTTTTTTCTCTTTCTCTTCATAATGCAGGATGTTTACCTTTGTTACCAACATCACGAACAAACTAGAGTGAGCTAGAGCTTAGTAAGTACAAACATACAGATAAAGCATGAATTATATCTAAAACTTAGAGTTAGTCTACTAGGTGTGTCTATTTTCGATTCTTATGGTTTCTTCGTTCTTTCTATTCTATCTTTTTCTTTTCTTTTCTTTTCTTTTCTTTCTTTATCTTTCTTTATCTTTCACTTGTGGGCCCATGGCTGGACATACCTAATGTGCACAGACCAATGAAGGAAAGGGGGAGCCACCCACCAATCAACCCCAAGGTCGATCTTGCACTACAAACTTGGGGTAGTGCATTAGCCATTAACTACCTTAAGCTTACGGTAGCACCACACATCTGAGGTGGACGCTATTCTTAACTCTTAAACCTCACAGCTGGGGAGGCCAGTATGCCAACCATTACATTTTTAGTCTTATTATCTTGCTTATATTTATCTTTTTATTTTTTTATTTTTTTATTTGGTTGGTTTATGCTTTTCTACTTCGTGAACATGTTGGAACATCATGCCACAAACATATGTAACTTATACAGATAAATATAATTCTAAGGTAAGTTAGTTCATGTGTAGACATTTAAATGTCTGTACTTACAGCATTTATGCTAACGTAAGCTTTCTTGAATCCTTTGGAATCCTGCGCCCGTCTCTGGTCAGGTTCCCTATAATCATTAAGGTCACTGATTAGTTACCTTTTTACTAAAGAACTTTCGTTTTACTAAAATCTAAATTTAGGCTTTTAAAAACTTAACTAAAGCCTCAAGACATTATTTAAAGCCTAAACAATCCTATTTAGACCTTTCTGAAACCTCTTTGAACAATTACCATCTTGCTCTAAACTTTTAGTAAAATTATCGTTTTGCCCCTGGTAGGGTTTTTCTCCGCTTATCAAGCTTAAATCTTTGATTCTGACCTTTAAAATCCTGTTTAGACTCTTCTGGGGCTCTAACGATCTTTTCCGAGCTGTTTGGAAATTTTGATCAAAATGATGAATAGTGACTTTGACCACGTAAACTATTCATCGTGAATAATAACTTTGACATAGACTGTAAACATTTGCTTTTGTTGCTTAAATTGACTCTTCTAATCCCAAAAGTCATAAAATAACCTTCTAGGAGGTTCAACGTTCCTCTTTTGGCCTTTCTAAAATTTTAGGTCGAAATGACCATTTTGCCCTTGACGAGACCTTAGACCGTAAAATTCGTATTTTAACGTTTTAACTAGGTTTTCGGATGCCAAAAATCATAGAATAATATTTCTTAGGTCTTACTGAGCTTTTACGGCATTTCTTACTGAAATGCTTGGGTTACTATTCACCTGACTCTCGGGTAGTACTATTCCGACCCTCAGGGTCGTTTCTCGTTTTTCTAACCGTTCGGGACCTCAAATGGCTATTTCACTAGTTATGTAATCGTTCCTTATTTTCTTCTCGAGCTTAGGTTTTTGAGGGGCTCGGGTTTCCAATTCCCGATCCTAACTTTACCCCTCGTTTCCTAAAATACCCTTCGTGCTGTTATAAAATCTTCGGCAGCATTTTCGCTAAAATTCTAGGTTCTTGGCGTTTAGGTAACGCCTTAAAACAATCTATCCTGTGCTAACCTGCCACGTACTATACAACAAAACCTAATTTTACGTAAAAGTTACAAACTTTTTACGTAAAATTTTTCCTTTAAAACAACATCGTTTCTAACGGGATTTTAGCCCATTCTTTCTCATTTTTAAAGTCCAGTTTAACACATCAATTCCTCTTCATTACATTTGTGACGGCCCGCCCCTCGTAGAGATCATACAATACTATTACAGTTGAGCTTATCGCTAACTGCGATAGATTGTACTCTCATGGGTCGCCGGCTTATCTCTCTCTCTCTTAAAATCATGTCGTTTTTGGGGAAAAATTTTTTTGTTTTTGTTTTTGTTTTTTTTTTTTTTTAAAACATCATGTAAAACATTTCCCATTATTTACTTTGTTGGCAAGTGTAAAGTAATTTACATATTACAGTACTTTCGTAAAATATATAATATTACAAACGATTGTTTCTTTCTTCTTTTTTTTTTTTCTTTTTTATTTCTCAGCGGAAAGACTCTGGCAGTACCATATCCCTCGCCCAGTTATCCTATTTGACACGCGTCATCCCGTCCGCATCCAGTCAAACAAGCTACTGAGCTGGTCGCTTACCTGCAACATTAGCAAAAATGGTGAGCTACAGGCTCAGTAAGTTCAAACATGCAAGAAATGAAATTTCTATGAATAGTACTATTCATCATGAATAGTACCATCGACTATTATTCATACGTAAATAGTAACTTTGACCACTATTCTTACGTGAATAGTAAGGTTGACCACAACACTGTATCACACTAGTACATCTACCGCGATGTTAGTGCTCTCACTAAACTGTATTATGCTCAATTATGGCATAGTTTCAGTTTTAGATAATTATCTTTAATTATATTATGATTTTGAGCTCAGGTTGGCAGTACCATTTAAGTGCGCATGACTGGGAGCGGTACATTAGTGCTGACCTCCACAGCCTTAATCTCATAGCCCCGAAGGCAAAATAGTACATGACTGGGAGCGGTACATTAGTGCTGACCTCCACAGCCTTATTTTCATAGCCCCAAAGGCAAAAATACCTCCCTATACGGAAGGCTGGTACGCCAGAAAGTGGTTTCATTACCGACTTTTTAACATTCTAACCCGGTGACTTCACATTGTCCCGTGGTTAGGAATGGTTCACATTTTAATTTTAGTTGAGTGAGTTTTATTAACCTTGGTCTAGTGCCCGAAGCACAATTAACAATGTATCCATTCTTAATAGTGCCCGTAGCACATTACGTCTCTCTCTTTACTCTATAATAGTGCCCGTAGCACATATGTACCTAACTTATAGTTAGTACATTAAAGTTAGCACAATATTGCTATATGTTGCAGACAGGTAAATGTCTGAACTTACCTTATCAGACTGTTCCCTTTCTCTCTCTTGGATTTTGAATCGCCTTCCTCGTAGGTCGATTTTGGGATCCTACAGACAAAACCTTGTCTGTTAATTTCATTTCCATTTATAGCTTTTATTTTTCATTAAAAAGCTTAAATAAAACCTATTTATAACTTTTTAGGCTTTATTTATTATTTTCACCATTTTCCCCCAACTTTTGTAAAATTACGATTTTACCCTTGACAGAATTTTTTCTCGATCCAGACTGCATTTTTGGCTCTCAGGAATATTTCTGACTCTTTTCTAATCATTACCGGGTTCGTTTTTATTTTATTTCCACTTTTTGCTTTCCCGGCCCTCGGGAAGCACTATTTTGACCCTTACGTCGGTTTAGCGATTTTCTATCGTTTCGGAGCCTCAAATGGACGTTTCACTAGTATTTAAAACATTCATCTAGACTTTCCCGACCTAGGTCTCCGAGACTCGGGTTTTCCGTTCCCGACTCAGACCTTTATTTCGTTTCCAAAAATGCCCCCCCTCGGGGTCGGTTTTTTTTTTTAATTTCACTCACGTTTTTCATTTTCAAGGGGACGGGTTACTATTCATGACCCACCCCTTAAAATTTTTTTTTTATTCAAAATTTTTCGTTAGGGACTCGGGTTTCCGCCCCGGCCCTAACTTTTATTTTTAATTTCCATTTTACCCCGAATGCCATTTTCGAAATTTTGGCAGCATTTCGGCGTAATTTTAAGGCTTCCGGCGTTAGGTACGCCTCGAACCGTATGTACCTGCCACGTACTATACCACAAGCCTATTTTATGTAAAAGTTTTCCAAACTTTTACATAAAAACCCACAAATTCCAATTTCACATTTTAACCCACATCACAAAATTTTTTCCACAATTTTGCCCTTAATTTGGTTTCGGTTTTCACAACCAAACCGAACCAAAAATTTGTCAAACTTTCACCACACTTTAGGCCATTTAATGTCATGTTTTTACCACATTTTCAAGCCCATTTTCTTGGCATTTTTAACCAATTTTCCTAGGGTTTTTACACACTTGTACCCCACGGCCAAAGAATGAAAACATGCCAAACAATTTTGTTTCATTCTTTCCATTATAAATTCATCATTTGCATATTAAATTGCATAATTCCAATCAACCAAATACCACATAAACCATGCAAAAATTTTCTTCCAAATCATTATTAAACCCCACGGCCATTTAATGTAATTCACACCAAGAATTTTTTTAAGCTTTTCACCATGACATACAAGCTTTATTCTTCACCAATTTCAACTTTGAAAGCATGTTAGCAATTAACCACAAAGTTTTCTCATTGGTTACCTAAGGTAACCCACGGATTTACCCTTGAAAAACCAACCAAAATTTGGTTTTTCTTTAAACAATTTACATGGTTTTCCTACTAATTACACCCTTAACAAAACCCAAGCATCAAATCATTGAAAACCACCAAAAATTTTTCCATCTTTTTCACTATTCATCCCATAGTTTTCTTGAAGAAAAACCAAGAAAAAAATGCAAACCAAAGAAGGTTACCTTGCTTTCTTGCTTCCTTTGCCTTCAATGAAGTGTTTGATACCACTTTTGTGAAGAAATTTTGGAAGATTTGCTTGGTTCTCCTTGGTGGCTCACGTATTCTCCATGAACACTTAGAAGAAATTTTCTTTCTTTTGGTTTTGGCTTTGAAACAAGTTTCGGCCACTTTATCACAATGTTGCCTACTTAATGAAACCAAAGGCCAATTAATTTAGCCTTCCACCAATGAGAATTAGACATCTTTCAACCTAATTCTTTCCATAATTTTCAAAAATTAAAAAGGTGTATTTTTGGCCAAATCTTGGCCTTTAGATCAAAAAGGCAAATGAATCATGGCCATTAATTCTACCAATCATCATCTTCTTTTTATTTATTAAATGGATTTATGATGTCATAAATGCTAAAGCAAAAGTTGACTTTGACTTTCACTATTCACATTAATTCGACTACTTTTTGACCGATACCGGTTCGAGCCGAAATTTTCCTGAAATCATCCCGGCGTGTTCCTGAGGTCTCCTGTGCAGTCGGATCAATTTAAACTGCTTCCGTTTGATCAAAATCAATTCCGGAAGTTTTCCGTCTTTTATTGCTCCGGTTAGGGTTTTCAATGCCGATTTTGCACCGTTTCACCCGTTTCAACTCAGTGAATTTTTCCAACACTGAATTCTTACTCGTCAGTATTGTTAGAACATTTTCATATATTCTAAACAATATAAATACATTTATTTCACTCTTTAAATAGTACAAATTGTTATATACATACATTTGTACATTTTCATCCGAGAATTGCCTGAATTTCCCGGTTGTCACATTACTTAACATATCACATAATTACAAACTTTTTGTCCCTTAATTCATACACGGATTTCATAAGAAACATAAAACAAAATTTTGTTTCAAAACTTTATTTGTTATCATTAAATTTTTCCACATCAATACATGTTATTACAACACAAAAACTAACCTAATCCGTCAAAATTTCATGCATTTTCTCTTTGGAATCCCACGGCTCCCACTTAGGTATCAAACATAAAATTTCATTTTTCTGTTCACTTCCTTTTCTCATCAATTTCCCACATTAAATTTCATTGTCAAACCACTAGAAATCCAAGCTTGACATAAATTTTTCATTCACCAACATACACATACCCATACATGGTTTCATACCATCTTATAACCAAACTTTTTATTCTTGCTTCCAATGCTAACCAAACTTCATTTCCATGCTTTTCTTTGTCTCAAAAACACATTAACATGCAAACATAACAAACTTAGTGCAACCATTTTCCATCTCCTACACATGTTAACCCACAGATTTCATAAGAAAACAAGCACCCAAGTTGATGTTTTTCAACTCTATTTCATCACTTTCCTTTATCACCCTTTTTCACATGATTTACAACACCAAAAACCATCAAATAAAATCTGAAATTCCAACTTCAAAACAGCCCGTATCCCACATGGTTTTTGCTTGGAAAAAGAAGAAGAAATCATGCAAAAATGAAAGCTTACCTTGCTTTCTTGATTTCTTGATGCTAGGGAGGTATTTTGCACACTTTTCTTGAACAAAACTTGAAGAAATTATCTTGTTCTATGGGGGAATGATACACGGCAGCAAAGAGGGCTGAAGAACCTGAATTTTTCTGGTTTTTCCCTTGCCAAAACCGTGCACTTTTGAAGCCAAAAAGAAAGGACCGCTTTGCAACATTTTTAGGGACCTTTTTGCAAGCTTTTGTGTAATTTTCAAACCTTTAGGGGCTGTTTTGCAATTAAATGAAATTGACCTGATTTTTTTTCTGATTTCCCCATGAAAAACCGCCACTTAAGATGCCCTAGAAAGCTCTTGAAAGTTTACTAACTCTTCCTTGACTTTTTAGGTTGACTTTGCATCTTAACCATTGGATCAAAGTGGCCTTTAACCCTAGCCCTTGGATCTTGATGTACCCATACATCCATTCAAAGTTTCACACTAAATCTTTGACTCCACATAATTATCTGCGTCAAACTTTTTGACCAAAAGTCAAACCGAACGGTTTTGCACCGAAATCGTGTAGACAAGTTTCTGAGGCTATCCGTGCAATCGGTTTGCCTTATTTCACTGTGGTTTGTCTTAAAATCAAAACCGTAATTTTTCGTCCTTTAGTGAACTTAGTTTACTTAAGGTAATCTATTGGGGTTTTCGGTTTCTAAATGACATCCTCATTTTACCGAAAATGCCGAAATTTCGGGGAAAGTGCACCGGAGGACTTTTCTACCCTTTCGTGCTATCAGTTTCATCTAACTCAATCTATAAACTCTTAAAACTCCTAAATCACTTATATTATCTTACTTTTTCTTTAACTAGCCTTTTCTTTTTATCTATGCTTTTCGGATACCGAAACTGCTTCAATTCGAGCATTTAGGTCCGAAATTACTTTCTCAATCATAAATTGTATTCTTTGATCATTTTTTGAGATTTTAAATCGTCCAAAATATTTATTTATTTCTATTAATACTATCATTCGTTTATTTACAAATACAATGTTCTCATACATTTTTTATTCATAAAAATCTTAGAAAACCTTAGTTTAACGTAGGTAACACTATTGAAATTCTTTGGATCATCACAATCACCCCTCCTTAAAAATTTTCGTCCTCGAAAATTAGAACAAGTGGGGGTACTTTTCTCTCATTTCTTCTTCTCTTTCCCATGTAGCCTCTTCTACACTATGATTTCTCCATAGGACTTTGACTAGTGGAATACTTCTGTTTCTCAACATTTTCTCTTCTTAAGCAAGTATTTGTATAGGTTGCTCCTCATACGATAGGTCTTCTTGAACTTAAATCGGCTCATAGTCGAGAACATGGGAAGGGTCTGATATGTACTTCCTCAGCATTGATACGTGAAAGACATTATGTACTGAGGATAATTCTGGTGGCAATGCTATCTTATAGGCTACCTTTCCAACGTGGCTAATAATCGGAAAAGGCCCTATATATCTTGAACTCAGCTTCCCTTTCTTTCCAAATCGCATGACACCCTTTATTGGTGCTATCTTTAAAAATACGAAGTCCCCTTCATTGAATTTCAGGAATCTTCGTCTTTTGTCTACATAACTTTTCTGACGACTCTGTGCAGTTTTCATCCTTTGTTAGATCTTCTTGACTGTATCAATCGTCTCCTGAATGAACTCGGTCTTATGTAGTTCTTTCTCCCTCAGATCGTACCAATGGATAGGAGATCTGCATTTCCTGCCATACAACGCTTTATAAGGAGCCATTCCAATGGAGGCTTGATAACTATTGTTGTAAGAGAATTCAATCAATGGTAGTTTCTTGTTCCATACTCCTTTAAAATCTAGTACGCATGCTCGAAGCATATCCTCCAAAGCTTGGATTGTGCGCTCAGACTGTCCATCAGTCTGGGGATGAAATGCAGTGCTGAATCTTAATTATGAGCCCATTACTTCTTGTATACTTTTCTAGAAATTGGATGTGAACCGGCTGTCACGATCTGACACTATTGTTGTTGGTATTCCATGTAATCTCACAATGTTGGCAATGTATAATTCTGCCAATTTCTCCAATGTATAGGTCATCTTTACGGGTATAAAGTGAGCAGACTCGGTCAATCGATCCACCACTACCCATATCATGTCAAATCTTTCACTTGTCTTAGGTAATCCTACCATGAAATCCATAGTCACGTGCTCCCACTTCCATTCTGGGATCTCCAATGGTTGTAACTCGCCTGTTGGTCGTTGATGCTCAGCTTTGATTCTCTGGCATGTTAAACAACTACTGACATGTTTAACAATGTCATTCTTCATCTTTCTCCACCAAAAGTGCTACTTCAGGTCTTGGTACATTTTCGTACTACCTGGATGTACTGAATAAGGAGTATCATGTGCTTCCGTTAGAATTCTTTTCTTTAAACCCTCTTTGTCTGGCACGTAAATTCGTCCTTGAAATAGTAGTACTCCATCATCAGAGAGACGGAATTCTGACTTTTCCTTCTTGGAAGCTTATTCTCTAAGTCTTCTAAGAACATCATCTTACTCTTGAGCTTCCTTGATTTCTTCTAGGATTGTTGGCTTTAATTGCATTACTACCAACTCTCCTGAAATTAGCTCCACTTCGAGTGAGGAAATTTCACACTACAGTGGCTTGGTAGCTTATCGATGGCTACTCGTTCCAGCATTGTTGACATGCGACTCAACACGTCTGCTACTCTATTCACCTTGCCAGGGTGATACAGAATCTCACAATCGTAGTCTTTTACCAATTCTAGCCATTTCCTTTCTCTCATATTGAGCTCCTTCTGGGTGAAGAAATACTTTAAGCTCTGATGGTCTGTGAAGATCCTACATCGAGCTCCATATAAGTAATGTCACCATATCTTGAGCACAAACACAATGGCTGCTAACTCTAGATTGTGAGTTGGGTAATACTTCTCATGCTCTTTGAGTTGGCGAGATGCATAAGCTATCACCTTTCCTTCTTACATCAAGACAGCTCCTAGTCCCGTCCTAGATGCATCACTGTAAATGTCGAACTCTCCCTCATCTTTTGGGATCGTAAGAATTGGAGCACTGGTCAATTGATTCTTTAGTTCTTGAAAACTTTCTTCACACTTCGTTGTCCATTCAAATTTCTTCTCCTTTCGAGTGAGGGCCGTGAGAGGGGCAGCTATTCTTGCAAATCCCTCTATAAACCTAAGGTAATATCTTGCCAATCCTACGAAACTCCGGATCTTAGTCACATTTTTTGGAGGAGACCATTTACTAATTGCTTCTATCTTTGCTGGGTCCACTGAAATCCCATCTTTGGAGACGACGTGTCTCAAAAAATGGACTTTATCTAGCCAGAATTCACACTTCAAAAACTTAGCATACAATTAGTGCTCCTTCAGAGTATGTAATGCGGTTCGAAGACGCTCTTCATGTTCCTTTTGGTTCTTCAAGTAAATAAGATGTCATCGATAAACATAATGACAAACTTGTCTAAATATTCCTTAAATACTCGATTCATTAGATCCATGAAAGCGGCCGGGGCATTTGTCAATCCAAAAGGCATAACGAGGAATTCATAGTGCCCATACCATGTTCGAAACGCGGTCTTTGGTATATCCTCTTCCTTGATCTTTAATTGGTGATATCCAGATCGAAGGTCAATCTTTGAGAAGAACGCGGCTCCCTTAAGCTGATCAAATAAATCGTCGATCCTTGGTAGTGGATACTTGTTCTTGATCGTAACTTTATTGAGCTCGCGGTAATCTATACACATTCGTAAGGTGCCATCCTTTTTCTTCACAAAGAGGACTGGAGCTCCCCATGGTAAAAAACTAGGTCAAATAAAACCCTTCTCTAGCAATTCCTTCAGCTGAGCTTGTAATTCTTTAAGCTCTACTGGAGCCATTCTATACAGGGCCTCGGAAATTGGAGACGTTCCAGGTAACAACTCAATCTCGAAGGTGATTTCTCTATCTGGGGGAAGCCCTGGCAATTCTTCTAGAAATACCTCTACATATTCGTTGATCACCAGCACATCCTTAGGCTGAAGCTTCACCTCCTTGGTTGTGTCAGTGACATAAGCTAAATACTCAGTACCGCCACTAGATATTAGCTTTCTTGCCCTCATAGAACTGATCAACATACTCAACAATTTCTGAGAATGCCCTTTATACTCAAATTGATCTTCTCCTCCAGACTGGAATACCACCTTTCACCGTTGATAGTCAATGGTTGCACCATACTTTTCGAGGAAGTCTATTCCAAGGATAACATCGTAGTTAACTAATTCTAATATGACTAGATCGATGTATAATTCTCTATTAGCAACAATTACTGGCACATGACGCAACCAGTAATCGGACAGCAATATCTCACCAGATGGTAAGGTTGTCTTAAATACTTGCCTAATTTAATCCTTAGCATGATTAATTCTTTCTACAAATGTATGTGAGGCAAATGAATGTGATACTCCTGAGTCTAATAAAACATACGCAGGGCTTTGAGCGACAAGAAGCTGACCTGTCACTACATTAGAAGTGCCCGCTTCTACATCTTTAGGGACCACTTTGCAACATTTTTAGGGATCTTTTTGTAAGCTTTTTGTGTAATTTTTCAAACCTTTAGGGGCTGTTTTGCAATTAAATGAAATTAACCTGATTTTTTTCTGATTTCCCCATGGAAAACCGCCACTTAACATGCCCTAGAAAGCTCTTGAAAGTTTACTAAGTCTTCCTTGACTTTTTATGTTGACTTTGCATCCTAACCATTGGATCAAAGTGGCCTTTAACCCTAGCCCTTGGATCTTGGTGTACCCATACATCCATTCAAAGTTTCACACTAAATCTTTGACTCCACATAATTATCTTGGTCAAATTTTTTGACCAAAAGTCAAACCGAATGGTTTTGTACCGAAATCACGTAGACGAGTTTCTGAGGCTGTCCGTGCGATCGGTTTTGCCTTATTTCACCGTGGTTTGTCTTAAAATCAAAACCGTAATTTTTCATCCTTTAGTGAACTTAGTTTACTTAAGGTAATCTATTGGGGTTTTTGGTTTCTAAATGACATCCTCATTTTACCGAAAATGCTGAAATTTCAGGGAAAGTGCACCGGAGGACTTTTCTACCCTTTCGTGCTATCAGTTTCATCTAAATCAATCTATAAACTCTTAAAAACCCTAAATCACTTATATTATCTTACTTTTTCTTTAACTAACCTTTTCTTTTTATCTATGCTTTTTGGATACCAAAACCACTCCAATTCGAGTGTTTAGGTCCGAAATTACTTTCTCAATCATAAATTATATTCTTTGATCATTTTTGGAGATTTTAAATCCTCCAAAATATTTATTTATTTTTATTAACACTATCATTCATTTATTTACAAATACAATGTTCTCATACATTTTTTATTCATAAAATCTTAGAAAACCTTAGTTTAACGTAGGTAACACTATTGAAATTCTTTAGATCATCATAATCACCCCTCCTTAAAAATTTTCGTCCTCGAAAATTAGAATAAGTGGGGGTACTTTTCTCTGATTTCTTCTTCTCTTTCCCACGTGACCTCTTCTACACTATGATTTGTCCATAGGACTTTGACCAGTGGAATACTTCTGTTTCTCAACATTTTCTCTTCTCAAGCAAGTATTCGTATAGGTTGCTCCTCGTACAATAGGTCTTCTTGAACTTGAATCGGCTAATAGTCGAGAACATGGGAAGGGTCTGATATGTACTTCCTCAGCATTGATACGTGAAAGACATTATGTGCTGAGGATAATTCTAGTGGCAATGCTATCTTATAGGCTACCTTTCCAACGCGGCTAATAATCAGAAAAGGCCCTATATATCTTGAACTCAGCTTCCCTTTCTTTCCAAATCGCATGACACCCTTTATTGGTGCAATCTTTAAAAATACGAAGTTCCCTTCATGGAATTTCAGGAATCTTCGTCTTTTGTCTACATAACTTTTCTAACGACTCTGTGCAGTTTTCATCCTTTGTCGGATCTTCTTGACTGTATCAATCGTCTCCTGAATGAACTCGGTCTTATGTAGTTCTTTCTCCTTCAGATCGTACCAATGGATAGGAGATCTGCATTTCTTGCCATACAACGCTTCATAAGGAGCCATTCCAATGGAGGCTTGATAACTATTGTTGTAGGAGAATTCAATCAATGGTAGTTTCTTGTTCCATGCTCCTTTAAAATCTAGTACGCATGCTCGAAGCATATCCTCCAGAACTTGGATTGTGCGCTCAGACTGTCCATCAGTCTGGAGATGAAATGCAGTGCTGAATCTTAATTCTGAGCCCATTACTTCTAATACACTTTTCTAGAAATTGGATGTGAACCGACTGTCACGATCTGACACTATTGTTGTTGGTATTCCATGTAATCTCACAATGTTGGCAATGTACAATTCTGCCAATTTCTCCAATGTGTAGGTCATCTTTACGGGTATAAAGTGAGCAGACTTGGTCAATCGATCCACCACTACCCATATCACGTCAAATCCTTCACTTATCTTAGGTAATCCTACCACAAAATCTATAGTCATGTGCTCCCACTTCCATTCTGGGATCTCCAATGGCTGTAACTCGCCTGCTAGTCGTTGATGCTTAGCTTTGATTCTCTGGCGTATTGAACAACTATTGACATGTTTAACAATGTCATTCTTCATCTTTCTCCACCAAAAGTGTCTTGGTACATTTTTGTACCACCCAGATGTACTGAATAAGGAGTATCATGCGCTTCCGTTAGAATTCTTTTCTTTAAACCCTCTTTGTCTGGCACACAAATTCGTCCTTGAAATAGTAGTATTCCATCATCAGAGAGATGGAATTCTGACATTTCCTTCTTGGAAGTTTCTTCTCTAAGTCTTCTAAGAACATCATCATGCTCTTGAGCTTCCTTGATTTCTTCTAGGATTACTGGCTTTAATTGCATTACCGTCAACTTTCCTAAAATTAGCTCCACTCCAAGTGAGAAAATTTTGCACTGCAGTGGCTTGGGTAGCTTATCGATGGCTACTCATTCCGGCATTGTTGACTTGCGACTCAATGCGTCTGCTACTCTATTCACCTTGCCGGGGTAATACAGAATTTCACAGTCGTTGTCTTTTACTAATTCTAGCCATTTCCTTTGTCTCATATTGAGCTCCTTCTGGGTGAAGAAATAATTTAAGCTCTGATGGTCCGTGAAGATCCTACATCGAGCTCCATATAAGTAATGCCGCCATATCTTGAGCACAAACACAATGGCTGCTAACTCTAGATTATGAGTTGGGTAATTCTTCTCGTGCTCTTTGAGTTGGCGAGATGCATAAGCTATCACCTTTCCTTCTTGCATCAAGATAGCCTCTAGTCCCGTCCTAGATGCATCACTGTAATGTCGAACTCTCCCTCATCTTTTGGGATCGTAAGAATTGGAGCACTGGTCAACTGATTCTTTAGTTCTTGAAAACATTCTTCACACTTTTTTATCCATTCAAATTTCTTCTCCTTTCGAGTGAGGGCCGCGAGAGGGGCAGCTAATCTTGCAAATCCCTATACAAACCTGCAGTAATATCCTGCCAATCCTAAGAAACTCCAGATCTCAGTCACATTTTTCAGAGGAGACTATTTACTAACTGCTTCTATCTTTGCTGGGTCCACTGAAATCCCATCTTTGGAGACAACGTGTCCCAAGAAATGGACTTTATCTAGCCAGAATTTGCACTTCAAAAACTTAGCATACAATTGGTGCTCCTTCAGAGTGTGTAATGTAGTTCGGAGATGCTCTTCATGTTCCTTTCAGTTCTTCGAGTAAATAAGGATTCATCGATAAACACAATGACAAACTTGTCCAAATATTCCTTAAATACTCGATTCCTTAGATCCATGAAAGCGGCTGGGGCGTTTGTCAATCCAAAAGGCATAACGAGGAATTTGTAGTGCCCATACCGTGTTCGAAATGCAGTCTTTGGTATATCCTCTTCCTTGATCTTTAATTGGTGATATCCAGATCGAAGGTCAACCTTTGAGAAGAACGCGGCTCCCTTATGCTGATCAAATAAATCGTCGATCCTTGGCAGTGGATACTTGTTCTTGATCGTAACTTTATTGAGCTCGCGGTAATCTATACATATTCTTAAGATGCCGTCCTTTTTCTTCACAAAGAGGACTGGAGCTCCCAATGGCAAAAAACAAGGTCGTATAAAACCCTTCTCTAGCAATTCCTTCAGCTGGGCATGTAATTCTTTGAGCTCTGCTGGAGCCATTCTATACGGGGCCTTGGAAATTGGAGACGTTCCAGGTAATAACTCAATCTCAAAGGTGATTTCTCTATCCGGGGGAAGCCCTGGCAATTCTTCTGGAAACACCTCTACAAATTCGTTGATCACCAGCACATTCTTAGGTTGAAGCTTCACCTCCTTGGTTGTGTCAGTGACATAAGCTAAATACCCAGTACTGCTACTAGATATTAGCTTTCTTGCCCTCATAGAACTGATCAACATACTCAACAATTTCTGAGAATGCCCTTTATACTCGAATTGATCTTCTCCTCCAGACTGGAATACCACCTTTCACCGTTGACAGTCAATGATTGCACCATACTTTTCGAGGAAGCCTATTCCAAGGATAACATCGTAGTCAACTAATTCTAGTATGACTAGGTCGATGTATAATTCTCTATTAGCAACAATTACTGGCATGTGACGTAACCAGTAATCGGACAGCAATATCTCACCAGATGGCATGGTTGTCTTAAATACTTGCCTAATTTTATCCTTAGCATTATTAATTCTTTCTACAAATGTATGTGAGGCAAATGAATGTGATGATCCTGAGTCTAATAAAACATGTGCAGGGCTTTGAGCGACAAGAAGCTGACCTGTCACATCTTCTTTAGTGTAGGCTAAGAGGTGTGCCTCTATCTTTGGCATAATTTCTTGACGCCCTATCTGAGTGGAAGATCCCTGTACTACATGGACTTGATCGGTCTGTCTAGGCTGGAAGGTTCCTGGTTGATTCTATCGGTTAGACGTGTAGAACCTAGCAAAATGGCCTTCTTTGCCGCATATGTAACATGTAGTAATGCCAAATTTACACTTGCCCCTATGCATCCTCCCGCACTTTGGGCATGCTTGTCGATTTTACACCGCTTCGGGGCCTTGTCTCGGTTGGGTGTTCCGAATATTTTGACTCTAGTTTTCATTTGGGTTGGCCTTTCGCTTGTTGGGGTTTGTCTGATTTTGATTATTTTTCTGACCAGGCTTCATTCTGAGTCTGCTTCGCAAGATCTCTTTCCTTCTTCTTTTCCTCCCAGGCTTTCATTCTTTCTTCTTTTGCCCAACCTAGACGATGTTCTGCCCTCATGGCTCTGCTCACACAGTCTGCTACAATGTTGGGTGGGGTCTCACCACTTTCTGCAAATGTGGCTATGTCTGGTCGAAACATGTTAATCATCCTCCGTACCTGTTCTCCCTCAGTGGGTACTAGGTGTGGACATAATCAAGCCAGTCGGTTGAATTTTCGACAGGCCTCGGTCACTGTCATATCTGCCTAAGATCATCGAACTCTCTCTGCTGAGCTCTAAGAGATCCAGGTTGAAAAATTTTCTGTTAAACTCCCCTAGGAAGTCGTTTTAGGTCATTCTCCTAGTATTTCTCCGCATTCTGACTGGTTTGTAGGGTCCATGAATTCAAAAATGGTCAGTAGTGAAGCTACCCATTCTTCTGCCTCTAGTGGATCTGTAGACCCCTCGAACTCTGGTGGTTTCATTTTCCTGAACCTCTCATACAAAGGTCCCTGATTATTCACTAGTTGGACACCCTCAGCTATTCCTGGTGCAGCTGGTACTGGCAGTACAACCGACTCTACGGCTGGCTATGGTTCTGGCACTGGTCCTTAAGGTGGAGATGGATTCACTTGTTCTACATTTCTTTATTCTAGCAATTCTTGTAATCTCTGATTCTGTCTCTCTTATGCATCTAGCCGAGCTTGTATATTGGCTAGTATTGAGGCTAAGTCGGCTTCTTGAGTTTGCCTACCTCGTGTACGAACCATGTTGCTGTGTGACCTATTACAAACAATAGCGACATGGTTTAGTGCTCATAACAACGTAATACTTATCTAAAGATTAACTTACTTAGATTGGACAGATGCAAACACAGGCATGTCATGGAAGGTCGGTGGAAGATCCGCTTGCTCTGATACCAACTCTTGTGGGCCACCCGACTAGCTCGAGAGGTCCACTTTCTTTCTTTCTTTCTTTGCTCTTTAGTTTCTTTGACTTAACTTGCTTTTTTTTAAAAGATTGGTGTTTGAAAAATTGTCAAAATTTTTTTTTTATATACTTGCTATCTTGTATACTTGAAAATACTTAATAATATTTAAAATACTTAATAATATAAATACACATCATTACATAAGTATATCTTTAAACTTACTTCACTTTATACATAACACACTTGTCTTGTCTTTATACATTTATACATACATTCTTGTACCACTCTCCTTTTACAGTGGATAGTTTGCGTAGCAGATCCACAACCCGTCCATGACACCATGGGAATCTGTCTGCCAATCCCTTTTTCTCTTTCTCTTCATAATGCAGGTTGTTTACCTTTGTTACCGACATCACGAACAGACTAGAGTGAGCTAGAGCTCAGTAAGTACAAACATACAGACAAAGCATGAATTATATCTAACACTTAGAGTTAGTCTACTAGGTGTGTCTATTTTCAGTTCTTATGGTTTCTTCGTTCTTTCTATTCTATCTTTTTCTTTTCTTTTCTTTTCTTTTCTTTTTTTTTCTTTTCTTTCTTTTCTTTCTTTATCTTTCTTTATCTTTCTTTATCTTTCACTTGTGGGCCCGTGGCTGGACATACCTAATGCGCGTAGACCAATGAAGGAAAGGGGGAGTGGCCCACCAATCAACCCCAAGGTCGATCTCGCACTACAAACTTGGGGTAGTGCATTAGCCATTAACTACCTTAAGCTTGCAGTAGCACCACACATCTGGGGTGGACGCTATTCTTAACTCTTAAACCTCACAGCTGGGGAGGCCAGTACGCCAACCATTACATTTTTAGTCTTATTATCTAGCTTATATTTATCTTTTTATTTTTTTTATTTTTTTTTTTTGTTTGTTTATGCTTTTCTACTTCGTGAACATGTTGGAACGTCATGCCACAAACATATGTAACTTATACAGATAAATATAATTCTAAGGTAAGTCAGTTCGTGTGTAGACATTTAAATGTCTGTACTTACAGCGTTTATGCTAACGTAAGCTTTCTTGAATCCTTTAGAATCCTGTGCCCGTCTCCGGTCGGGTTCCCTATAATCATTAAGGTCGTTGATTAGTTACCTTTTTACTAAAGAACTTTCGTTTTACTAAAATCTAAATTTAAGCTTTTAAAAACTTAACTAAAGCCTAAGGACATTATTTAAAGCCTAAACAATCCTATTTAGACCTTTCTGGAACCTCTTTGAATAATTACCATCTTGCCCTAAACTTTTGGCAAAATTACCGTTTTACCCCTTGTAGGGTTTTTCTCCGCTTATCAAGCTTAAATCTTTGATTCTGACCTTTAAAATCCTGTTTAGACTCTTCTGGGGCTCTAACGATCTTTTCCGAGCTGTTTGGAAATTTTGATCAAAATGAAGAATAGTAACTTTGACCACGTAAACTACTCATCGTGAATAATAACTTTGACATAGACTGTAAACATTTGCTTTTATTGCTTAAATTGACTCTTCTAATCCCAAAAGTCATAAAATAACCTTCTAGGAGGTTCAACGTTCCTCTTTTGGCCTTTCTAAAATTTTAGGTCGAAATGACCATTTTGCCCTTGACGAGACCTTAGACCGTAAAATTCGTATATTAACGTTTTAACTAGGTTTTCTGATCCCAAAAATCATAAAGTAATATTTCTTAGGTCTTACTGAGCTTTTACGGCATTTCTTATTGAAATGCTTGGGTTACTATTCATCCAACTCTCGGGTAGTATTATTCCAACCCTCGGGCTCGTTTCTCATTTTTCTAACCGTTCGGGACCTCAAAGTTTCACACTAAATCTTTGACTCCACATAATTATCTTTGTCAAACTTTTTGACCAAAAGTCAAACCGAACGGTTTTGCACCGAAATCGCGTAGACGAGTTTCTGAGGCTGTCCGTGCGATCGATTTGCCTTATTTTACTGTGGTTTGTCTTAAAATCAAAACCGTAGTTTTTCATCCTTTAGTGAACTTAGTTTACTTAAGGTAATCTATTGGGGTTTTCGGTTTCTAAATGACATCCTCATTTTACCGAAAATGCCGAAATTTCGAGGAAAGTGCACCAGAGGACTTTTCTACCCTTTCGTGCTATCAGTTTCATCTAACTCAATCTATAAACTCTTAAAAACCCTAAATCACTTATATTATCTTACTTTTTCTTTAACCAGCATTTTCTATTTATCTATGCTTTTCCTATACTGAAACCACTCTAATTCGAGCGTTTAGGTCTGAAATTACTTTCTCAATCATAAACTGTATTCTTTGATCATTCTTGGACATTTTAAATCCTCCAAAATATTTATTTATTTCTATTAACACTATCATTCGTTTATTTACAAATACAATGTTCCCATACATTTTTTATTCATAAAAATCTTAGAAAACCTTAGTTTAACATAGGCAACACTATTGAAATTCTTTGGATCGTCACAAACTTTGACCATTGAATTAATTAGATGGTGTCATGGATGATGTAAGCATGCATATGTCATAAATGGAAAACAAAATTATGTGGAAAGGTGGTAGGTAGATCAAGGGATGAGATTTAAAGGAAGTTTGACCTAAGGGCTAAGAAAGTGACAAAATGGCATAATAAAATTTTGGAAAATTTGGAAAATTTCCCACATGTTGAATCCGGATATGGCATGGTTTGATTGGATGATATTGGAGTCAAAATGAAGACTAAGTTGTTGGCTTGTGATTGGTCCAAAATTGTATGGATTTAGTGAAAATTTGAAAAGAAAAAAAATGGTGAATTGTTGCTTAAAGCAACCGGTGGATGGAGGGCTGTTTTTAGCCCTCAAAACACGTTTAATAAGGTCCCAAAAATTGCAGCAAAACAGTCCCCTCCAAGCAGCCAAACTACCATGAGTTTCCTCCCGCACTAAGCTAGGAATTTTTCAAGTTTTTAGCACCAAACTTGGATCAAATCAACCCCTTCCTTTTGGACTGTTTTAAGCACATTTTAGGGGCTAAAAAAAGCAAAACCAGCCAAAATCAAGTCCCATGGCTACCCATGGTTGCCGTGACCTTTCTCCCCCTCCAAGTTTAGTTTTCTTCATGTTTTTCACACCGAAAGCATCTACGGAGCAAGGCTTGGTCTTGGTTGTGAGGTAAGTCTTGAAACTTAAGCCTTTTCTTGGTATTTCTGATTAGAAAACTGTGGCTATCATAGTGGCTTAGTAGAAAATTTTTAAGCATGAGTTTTGTTAAGATTGAGCTCTAAAAAGTTAAGTTGGCATGTGAGATAGTCAAGAAATGAATTAGAAGCTTGAAACCGAAATTTAGCCTAGAGTTTCCAAGTGAAAACCATGGGATGGAATGAACTAAAGCTTAAGAAATTTTTTGAGATTTCAATGTGTAATTTGGTGCATGATTTCAAGCACAAAATCTATGAGTGATTAGAAGATGAGAACCGAAAATTTGCCTTAAGTTTTCAATGAAAAACCGTGGCATGATGTGAAGAAATCAATGAAATTGATTAAGTTTTTGTAAAGAAAAATTTGAGAGTGAACATGAATAAAGGAACCGAGGGTTAAGAATGAAGAGAAAAGATGAAATGCCGACAGAAAATGAATATGTTTTATGAGAATTTTTATGTAAAAATTTTAGATTTTTGCATAAAAATTAGGCCTCTAGTATAGTACGTAGCAGGTCAGAATAGGATAGATGGTTTTGAGGTGTTTCCTAAAAGCCGGAAACCTAGAATTTAAGCTGAAATGCTGCCAAAATTTTTAGCCGAAATTTTTAGAACGGCACTAAGGGCATTTTAAGAAATGAGGGGTAAAAAAGTGCTCGAAAATGGAAACCAAGACCCCTCAATGAGTTAGGCTCGAAAAGAAAGAGCATTAAGGATTAATAAACCGTCCCTTTAATAATTTTAAACGACAGAAAAGATAAAAACAACCTTAGGGGCATTTTGGAAAACGAGGGGAAAAAATAGGGTCCGAGTGAAAAACCCGAGCCCCCTCGGTAAGTTAGGTTTGGGAAAGGACACCAAATGTTTTCAAGATTAGTGAAATGTCCATTTGGAACCCCGAAACACAAGAAAAACGAGAACAACTCGAGGGGTCGGGATAGTGCCAACCGAGGATCGGGTGAAAAATAAATAGTGAAATTACAGTAATTAATACTATAAAAATTTGTCAAGGTCTAGAAAATATTATTTTATAATTTTTGGGATTAGAAAATCCTACCAAAGTGTTAAAATGAAAACATTATGGCCCCAGAATCCGTTAAGGGCAAAATGGTCACTTTGACCAAAAATTTTAGAAATGTCAAAAGAGGAATGTTGAACCCCCCAGATAGTCATTTAATGATTTTTGGACTTAGAAAACCTAATCTAAGCATTAAAATGACAAGACTCAAGGTCAAGGCAAGTCACTATTCATGTAAATAGTATTATTCATGATAAATAGTAGTACTCACAGTCAAAGTTACTGTTCATGATCATTTTGATCAAAATTTCTGAAATGCTCGGAAAGGACCGTTAGAGACTTAGAATAGCTTAAATAGAATTCTTAAGGCCAGAATCAAGTTCTAAGATGAAGAAAAGTAAGAAAACCCTATTAAGGGTAAAACGGTAATTTTTACCGAAGATTTGGGGAATAGTCAAAATGAATCGTTAGATCTTCAAACATGATTTAAAGACTCTAATGAGCATTTTAAAGGCCAAAAGTAAAGTTTAAGTGAGAAAAATCCCGCTAGGGGTAAAATGGTAATTTTGCAAAAGGTTTGGGATACAACGGTCATTTTTTCAAAAGTTAGCGAACAAGTGAAAAATGAGTTTACTTAAGATTTTTAAGGTCAAGTTCAAGATTTTAAAAAAAGGAATGTACTTAAATGAAAGTATGACCATTAGTTAAAGTTACTATTCACGTCACAGTTACTATTCATTGTCATTGTGGCAAAAGTTGACGAAAAGGCTAGAAATGGGATTTTAGACCCCTAAGTTCATGATTAAGAAATTAAATGTAGAATGATTACGTTGTAATAAGTTTTATATATAACGTAAAGATTTTAAAATAACCGTAATTATTTCGGTTATAGCGATCCGACCTAGAGGCGACAAAGGAGTGTCTGGGTATCTAGAAGCGAAGAAAGAGATACGAGCAAAAGTATAGGTAAGTACAGACATTTAGTTGTCTACTCACGAACTGACTTGCCATAGAACTATGTTTTATATATATATAAGTTATACATTTTGTGACATGATAATCTAACATGTTCACAAGATTAAAAAAGAATGAAAAGTTAAAGTAAAGAAAGATAAGTATAAGCAAGATAATAATACTGAAAATTTAAGGTTGACATACCAACCTCCCCAGAAGTGAGGTTTAAGAATAAGAATAGACTTCACTCCAGAAGTGTGGTGCTACTGCAAGAATATGGTAATTAATGGCTCAATGTGCTACCCCCAAGTTTGGTAGTTCAAAGATTGACCTTGGGGTTGATTGGTGGGTCGCTCCCCCTTTCCCCATTGGTCCGCGTGCATTAGGTATGCTCAACCATGGGCCCACAAGATAGTGAAAGATAAAGAAAAGATAAAGAAAAGAAAAGAAAAGAAAAGAAAGAAAAGACAAGTAAAGATCAGTGAAAGAAAAGTAAAGAAAAGAAAAGAACAGAAGGATGAGAAAGAAAGAAAGAAAGAACACTGAGAACGAAGAAGAAAAAAAATAAGCAAGTATAATGTGACTAACCTTTGTTGTTAGTTGACCAGTTTATATAAAGTTTTATTTGTATGATATGTTTATGTAATATTTTACATGTATGTTTGTACTTACTGAGCTTTAGCTCACTAGTCTGTTCGTGATGTAGGTAACAAGAGTAAGCTGCCTACATTATGAGGAAAGAAACAGATGGGCTGGCAGACAGATTCCCAGAGTTCCATGGGGTGGGTTATGGTTTCATTATGATTTTCCACTACAATAAAAAGATAATATATATGTGGTTTAATGTAAGTTAAGTTTATGAAGTATTTCAATATATTTTTTTAAAACTTATATGTTTAAATCAAGTTTTAAAAGAAAAAAAATTATCAATAATTTTTCCAAAAAACACAGTTCCAACAAGCAAGTTTAAATGCCAAGTATAATGTGGCAAAGTTCAATAGTACAAGAAATTAGTATTTTGAAGAAAGTACTTCTTAAAGTACTTTAAAAGGATGAAGTTAAGTGAAAAGTTTAAAGAAAGTAAGAAAAGTATAAGAAGTAAAGTAAGTACACCAAGTTAAGAAGAGTAAAGTCAAAGAAGAGTTAAAATTAAGAAGAGGAAGAAAGTCAAAGATTTAAGTGGATAGCTCGAATGAGTCAGGTCGCCCATAAGAGATAGTTAAGAAGAGCAAGTTTAAGAGTAAGTTTAAGTTTAAAGTTAAGGTAGCTAGAGAGGCATGCTTATACGGAGATTCCCTCGTGTTGGCAATAGCCACGTTATTATCACAATAAAGTGTAATAGGCTTGTCAACACCTAGAATGACCTTAAGGTCTCTAAAGAACTTACAGAGCCAAACCGTTTCTTTAGATGCCTCAGCCGTAGCCACATACTCAACCTCCATCATAGAGTCAGTCGTGTAACCCTGTTTCACACTCCTCTATACAACGGTGCCTCCTCCGAGCAAGAACACTGATCCTGATATCGATTTCCTTGAATCCTTGCAAGTCTGGAAGTCTGAGTTCGTGTATCCTATGGGTGTTAGGTCCCCTCTAGAATATACCAGCATATAATCCATCGTTCTCTTAAGATACTTGAGTATATGCTTTACTGCTTGCCAGTAATTGATTCTAAGATTCGCTTGATATCGACTCAACATACCTACTGCAAAACATATATTCAGGCGGGTGCAAAGCACAACGTACATAAGGTTACCCACAGTGGATGCATAAGGGACCTTACTCATACGCTCTCTTTCTTTCGATGTCTTAGGACAGTCATCCAATGAAAGAGTTAGTCCGACAATTGAAGGTTATGAACCTTCATTGTATACTTGTCAATTATTTTGTCTATATATGAAGCTTGGGATAACGCTATCATTTTGTTCTTTCAATCTCTAAAGAGACAAATGCCTAGAACATACTTAGTTTATCCCAAATCTTTCATGTCAAACTATTAGTTTAGCTAAACTTCGACTGATGATAAATTCACTACATCATTCCCAATGAGTAGTATATCATCGATATATAGCACCAGAAAGACCACTTTTCCATCCTTAATATGTTTATAAATACAGGATTCATCAACGTTCTGCTCAAAACTGAATGTTTTGATCACTTGATCAAACCTTTGGTTCCATGAGTGGAATGCTTACTTTAATCCATAAATGGATCTAAGTAACTTACAGACTTTTTATTTAGCCTTTTACCATGAACCCTTCGAGCTGTATCATATAGATACTTTCCTCAAGATAGCCATTCAAGAATGTCATCTTGATGTCCATTTGCCAGATCTCGTAATCGAGAGTTGCAACAACAGATAGAAGAATATGGATACACTTCAGCATAGCAACAGGCAAAAAGGTTTCATCATAATCGATTCTAACCTTTTGCATGTATCCCTTTGCCATAAGTCTAGTCTTGAAAGTTTCAACTCTCCCTTCCATATCCTTCGTTCTTTTATAGACTCACTTGCATCCAATGGGTTTTATCCCATTTGGTAGATCCACAAGTTCCCAAACAAAGTTGGATTTCATAGAATCCATCTCATTGTTCATGGCTTGTTTCTAAGATTTAGAATCAACATCATTTATAGCTCAATCATAAGTGACCGGATCATCCTCATGCTCATGAGCCTCTGCTTGGTATACCTCAGCATCATACATGAAGAAATTAGGTTTCCTAGAAACCCTCCTACTACGATGAAGCACCCTAAGCTGTTGATCATCTACAAGTCTTTAACTTGAACTCGGACTTGTATCCAAGATCGAAATCTGTGGAGCAGTTCTATCATCCGATAACTCCTTTAGCACTACTTTACTTCGAGACTTAAAGTTATTTATGTGACTTTCCTCTAAGAATGTCGCATAGGTTGATACAATGACCTTTTGTTCCTTCGAGTTATAGAACAGACCTCCCTTAGTTCTCTCAGTAGGATACCCTACAAACATACATAATTTCGATTTTGGTTCCAAATTCTTTGCATCCCCATCCAGTACATTTGCTGGGTAGCCCCATATTCTCATATGTCTAAGGGAGGGTTTCCTGCCTCATGACAATTCATACGGAGTCTTGGGAATTGACTTGCTTGGAACCTGATTTAGAATATAGGACGCCGTATGTAATGCATTTCCCCAGAATGATAATGGCAGCATTGAATAACTTATCATGGACCGTACCATATCCAATAAGGTCCTGTTTCTCCTTTTGGCTACACCATTCTACTGTGGAGTACCAGGTGTAGTCAGTTGGGATAATATCTCATTCTCTACAAGATGTCCTAGAAATTCATCAGAGAAGTATTCACCACCTCGATCAGATTGAAGTGTCTTTATGGATTTACCTAATTGCTTCTACTTCCGCACGATACTCTTTGAACTTATCAAAGGTTTCACTCTTGCGGTATATTAGGTACACATATCTATACCTCAAGTAATCGTCTATAAAAGAGATATAATACTCGAACCTTCCTCATGCTACGACGTTCACGTGGCCATATACATCAGTGTGCACAATTTCTAAGAGTTATTGAGCCCTAGTACCTTTAGCTCCAAAAGACCTCTTAGTCATCTTACCCTTAAGACAAGACTCACATTGAGGAAGACGTAACTCCTTCAAGGATTCCAAAGTGTAGGAAAATAAATTGGTAAAAACGTATCAGAATGGCGCAGTGGAACAATAAAAAATTTTAAGATCGTTAAATATCTCATGATGCCATATATAATAAATCAACAACAATTAAAACTCATACCTCAAGGACGCCAATCTGCAGGAGGAGAATGACCGGAGGCTTCAACCAACTAGCCTTCTCTACTATTCTCCAATTCCCGAATGGCTGAGTGTGTGGACATTCTCTAAAGAACTTATTGTCATGATGAGCTGTGCAACAATAAGCCTGCTCACCTGAGAGTCTGTGGTCTGAGAGAACTGGAGTGGCAGGACCTCTATTTATAGACCTGCATGAGGTGATTCTCTGAATTCGAATTGGATTAGGAAAAGATATTCTCCCTTATCCATATCCATAAAATCTGAATTTTCCATGGGAAAATCCCAACAATAAAATTCGGTTTATTTAGGATAAATCCAATCCAAATCTAAACAAGATTTTAACTAGAATTTTATCTCACTTTTTCAACCAAAAAATCTGAAATTTCTTAGGAGATTTTCCCTCCAAAAATTCGGCCACATTTAGAATAAGGGAGAATCAAAATTCCACTAGGATTTTCAAACTTGAATCTTATCTCAACCTTATCTAAAATAACCGAATTTTCCTAGGAGATTTCCTCCATAATTTCGGCCACTTTTCAGGGAAGGAGAGAATCCAAATTCAACTAGGATTGAAACTTGAATTTTTCCCTTGAACCTTATCCACAAAAACCGAAATTCCATTGAGGATTATCCTCAAAATTTCGTCCACCTTTTGCTAGGATTTGGATTCAAAATTCAAGTAGGATTCTAACAAGATTATCCTCTCCAAATCCAACTCAAATTCAAATTTCAAACCTTGTGGATTTTCCACAACAAATTTGAATCCCACTTGGACTGTGATTCAAAATTTGAATTTCAAATTTCAAATTCGAATTTCAAATTCGAATTTCAAATTTCAAATTTAAATTTCAAATTCAAATTTCAAATTCGAATTTCAAATTCAAATTTCAAATTCAAATTTCAAATTCAAAATTCAAAATTCAAATTTCAAAATTCAAAATTCAAATTTCAAAATCCACAAAACGGTTGTGTTTCAAATTCTTGTTCTCATGGATAATTTTCTACAACTCCAATCCAATCTCAAATAAAATCACGGCAACTTTATTTGGAGTTCGAATAATTGTGTACTCTATTATCCAAAACAAAATCTGAATCCAACCGGAGAGAATCTTGTCTATCATCCTAATCCTATGCCATCACCTTCCATGCAGAATAAACCAGCCAATAGCATACACAAATCAATATGCCAAACATTAAGGAATTATGTGGAGCTAGTAGAGGGACTGATTAGACATATATAATCGGGCTCCCGCAAATCCATATGATCATCATTCTTTTACTGAACAACTCAATCATATGATCACTAGTTTCAGAGTCACACCACTATAAACCTGAAACTGAACTCCCAATTATATATCGTATTACGTAAGCCTGTGACAAGCTATCGTCCAATGACCTTGTCATATATGCAAAACCCTCATATGATATCCATGATCAGCCTTAGGTCAAAGTCCGTTTAATCCTACTGATTAGGCTATCTTAAAGTTCCATTATACTACTGAATTAAGAAAATGATTATTCACCATATGTGAATAAGAAGTCATCCGCCCAACAGACGACCCAAGGCATTGTCTATTTTCACATTCAGTATAATGCCTTTAAGAGGATACCTTTAACTCCTTAGAGCTATGATTCTGATATCTGCAAACAAACCCTTCATCGTATACAAGTCATGCACCCAATAAACCGGTCTATAAGCTTACTACCTTTGAGACGCTTTAGCTATTGGAACATCAAAGTACACAAGTCATATACCTAAAGTAGTTCATTTACTCAGGATTAAGGTTATTGCATAATGAACGTCAAAAGCAGATTGATCCACTCATAGCGGACTACGTAGATCAATCACGCTTTAGTCCCGGTCTAATATGTCACCACCAAGTAACATATCTATGTCTCTACTTAGGAGTCCAGCTCCAGACAGTCAAGACAAACCATCCCCTCCAAGGCTTTAGACAACATAATAGTCTTAACATGAGTTAGATGCTCGATCTAACCCCATAGACTACAGACCATAGTTTAGACCGCTAACTTTAGAACATTGTCTTCTCGCATACAAAAGTCCATTGCATGCAACGTTCTAACAGTTTTAACACAAGCAGTCAGTGAGCCATATTTGCTTACATTTACTTTAACATGTAAATAAGACGAGGACAGATAGCAATGTAATGAATAACCTCTATATATAATTTTATTATCCAGTTTAAAATAAATACATCAAAATGTCTCCAATGCTTAGGGCATTTCCTAACACAAAAGACCATCTTTCACCAACCTTTGAATCCTATCCTGATTAATATAATCAAGTCTTAAATGCCAAAGATACGCCCTGTTAGAGTGTGAAACATTCAACCTTTTAGAGTTATTAGTTAATTCAGTGTCAAGCAGTGAGTACATTTTTCGTTTGATTAAATATAGGTTTCCATCCATCTATCCAAAACAGATAAAAGACTTATTTTTACGAATATCAACTTTTTTATTAAAAGAAACTGAATAAGAATCTTTTATTAAATAAGCTACCAATATAAGGTTCTTCCTAAAATTAGGAACATAAAAATAATCTTTTAATAATATAAACCTAAATTCATCAAAGTAAAGATAAACATCTCTTACTGTCTTAGCCACTACCAAGCTACCGTCTCCAGTTCGCAACGAGAGGCTCCTATCAAGTAGACTTCTTGTTTCCATGAACCTCTGCATAGAAACACAAACATGATTAGTAGCGCTCGAATCAATGACCTAATTGTCTTTTGATTCTTCCACCAAACATGCTTCTAGATAAAAAAATTTCCTTAGCTTTCTTGCCGTTGGCGACTAGGAATTCTCGGCAAGCCTTCTTGACGTGACCTACCTTCCTACAGTGGAAGCACTTGGACTTTTTAGGGTCCTTAGGCTTCTTGTTCTTCTTCTTTTTCTTCCTATCCGAGACAGGAGGAACAGAAGAGCTAGAAGCCGGTTGCTTCTTATTTGGCCTCTTCCTCTTCCGTGAGGGTTTGGAAGATTCCGTTAAATTGGCCTCTCCTTTTGGTTGGACCGCATTCCCATCCCTGATCATCTGCTCATAAGCTTGGAGTTGCTTAATGAGCTCGGTGAGTCCTAACTCCCTTATCGCCAGATTATATGCGGCTTTAAACCCTACAAAATCCTTTGACAGAGTCTTAAATACCATTTTGATATTGGTGTTATAGTCCAGCTCAGCACCATTTTTGGTAACCTTAGCAAAGAATCTCATAAGAGTGATCATATGGTCCTTCACCAGAGTACCTACCTTCTGCTTAGAGTTTATGATACTATTAACGGCAGACTGTCGAGTCAATTTTTCTTGGCCTCCAAACATGCCCTCCAAGTTCTCCATGATCTCCCTAGTAACTTGATAAGTCTCATGATGCTTTTGTAAAGCACTCGTCATGCTAGTAAGAATGTAGTACTGAGCTAACTCATTGGATTTGTAGGATAATAAATCGGTAAAAATGTATCAGAGTGGCGCAGCGGAACAATAAAAATTTTTAGATCGTTAAATATCTCATGATGCCATATACAATAAACCAACAACAATTAAAACTCATACCTCAAGGACGCTAATCTTGCAGGAGGAGAATGACCGGAGGCTTCAACCAACTAGCCTTTATTACTATTCTCCAATTCCTGAATGGCTGAGTGTGTGGGCACTCTGAACCTCGATCGGTATGCTAGCACTGCTAGTCTTCTTCCGACCACCCAGATCTCTAAAGAACTTTATTGTCACGATGAGCTGTGCAACAATAAGCCTGCTCACCTGAGAGTCTGTAGTCTGAGAGAACTGGAGTGGTAGGACCTACATGAGGTGATTCTCTGAATTTGAATTGGATTAGGAAAAGATATTTTCCCTTATCCATAACCAAAAAATCCGAATTTTCCAAGGGAGAATCTCAACAAAAATTTTGGTTTTTCTTAGGATAAATCCAATCCAAATCTAAACAAGATTTTAACTAGAATTTTATCTCCCTTTTTCAACCCAAAAAATCTGAAAATTACAAGGAGAATATCTCCGAAAAATTTCGGCCATTATGGATAAGGGAGAATCAAAAATTCCACTAGGATTTTCAAGCTTGAATCTTATCTCAACCTTATCCAAAATAACCGAATTTTCCTAGGAGATTTTCTCCCTAATTTCGGCCACTTTTCAGGGAAGGAGAGAATCCAAATTCAACTGGGATTGAAACTTGAATTTTTTCCTTGAATCTTATCGACAAAAATCTAAAATTTCCTTGAGGATTATCCTCAAAATTTCGTGCAACATTTGTTAGGATTTGGATTCAAAATTCAAGTCGGATACTAACAAAATTATCCTCTCCAAATCCAACTCAAATTCGAATTTCAAACCTTGTGGATTTTCCACAACAAATTCGAATCCTACTTGGACTGTGATTCAAATTTTGAATTTTAAATTTCAAATTCAAATTTCAAATTCAAATTTCAAATTTAAATTTCAAATTCAAATTTCAAATTCGAATTTCAAATTCAAATTTCAAATTCAAATTTCAAATTCAAATTTCAAATTTCAAATTTCAAAATTCAAATTTCAAATTCCACAAAACGGTTGTGTTTCATATTTTTGTTCTCATGGATAATTTTCTACAACTCCAATCCAATCTCAAACAAAATCATGGCACCTTATTTGGAGTTCGAATAATTGTGTACTCTATTATCCAAAACAAAATCTGAATCCAACCGGAGAGAATCTTGTCTACCATCCTAATCCTGTGTCATCACCATCCATGCATAATAAACCAGCCAATAGCATACACAATTCAATTTGCCAAACGTTAAGGAATTATGTGGAGCTAGTAGAGGGACTGATTGGACATATATAATCGGGCTCCCGTAAATCCATATGATCATCATTCTTTTACCGAACAACTCAATCATATGATCACTAGTTTCAGAGTCACACCACTATAAACCTGAAACTGAACTCCCAATTATATACCGTATTATATAAGCCTGTGACAAGCTATCGTCCAATGACCTTGTCATATATGCAGAACCCTCATATGATATCCATGATCAGCCTTAGGCCAAAGTATGTTTAATCCTACTGATCAGGCTATCTTAAAGTTCCATTATACTACCGAATAAAAAAAATGATTATTCACCATATGTGAATAAGAAGTCATCCGCCCAGCAGACGACCCAAGGCCTTGTCCATTTTCACATTCAGTATAATGCCTTTAAGAGGATACCCTTAACTCCTTATTAGAGCTATGATTCCAATATCTGTAAACGAACCCTTCATCGTATACAAGTCATGCACCCAACGAACCGGTCTATAAGCTTACTACCTCTGAGACGCTTTAGCCATTGGAACATCAAAGTACACAAGTCATATACATGAAGCTGTCCTTTTACTCAGGATTAAGGTTACTGCATAATAAACGTCAAAAGCAGATCGATCCAATCAAAGCGAACTTCGTAGATCAATCACGCTTTAGTCCCGGTCTAATATGTCACCACCAAGCAACATATCTATGTCTCTACTTGGAAGTCCAGCTCCAGACAGTCAAGACAAACCGTCCCCTCCAAGGCTTTAGACAACATAATAGTCTTAACATGAGTTAGATGCTCGGTCTAACCCCATAGACTACAGACCATAGTTTAGACCGCTAACTTTAGAACATTGTCTTCTCGCATACAAAAAAGCATTGCATGCAACGTTCTAACAGTTTAACACAAGCAGTCAGGGAGCCATATTTGCTTACATTTACTTTAACATGTAAATAAGACGAGGACAGATAGCAATGTAATGAATAACCTCTATATATAATCTTATTATCCAGTTCAAAATAAATACATCAAAAATGTCTCTAATGCTTAGGGCATTTCCTAACAGGATTCTCTCCGACAAGTATAGACAATAAGGACCTACTCTAGCGGTGTATTAGGTTTGGGCCTAAGTGGGCATGGTTCATCCAGTATGAACTTGTGTCTCTTGCAATTGAGAACTATATGCAAATTCCTTTATTAGTCTTTATAATTATTGCCATTTAGTTTATTTTTAGTAAGTATTAAAATGAGGGGTGTCGGTGACATTTTGAACTGAAATAAAATTATACTAAACATCATTACAAAGCTCAAGCAAATATAGAGAGAATTTAGCAAATAAAACATACAAGTATGTTCCTACATGAAACTTGAAAAAACATGTAGTATTGCAATAGTATTTCTTAGCACCTATTGCCCCAAGCCACCGAGGGATGGTCATGGGACAAATAGCTGGAACATGGACCCTGTCCAATTAATATATGTTGCCTTAAATGCTCCAAGGTAAGACATATATTAATAACTGTTTATTTGGCCATTAGTTTAGTTAACAGAGCTTCTAGGGAAGGTTAATAACTAAACGAGCTTTTAGTGTATAACCATTATTTACGTAGTCCGATCCATGTCCTACCAAGCCATCGAGAGGTGGTCATGAATAGAATCATGCCCAAACACATTTTCTACATAGGAGATCCAACCTAATATACCAGCAGCGGTAAACACCTACTGAGGGGTGTGGTCAGGGTAGAACTAACGTGAGGCGTTACCGTGCTTTCACATATGGATCAATAATAGAGACCGTGGGTTTTGTTTGAAACCCTCTCCCACTCAATATTTTGAAAAACGTGCAAGTTTTGAAAAAATATGTATAATCAATATAGTCTGAGCGGCATTCACCTATCCTATATGATATGTTATCAAATATGTATCCAAATCATCCATCAATACATATTCATTCATCGATGACATATTATAGAAAAAATAATTGATGGAAAAAATAACCAAGCTATGGTCCCATCCTAGAACAAAGAAAATAAAGATTACAAAATTCCATCCAAGCATTCTCTGGGTCTTGAATTTTGTTCTGTCTTCTTGTATCCATCTTCATGTAGCTTCGCAATTTATTTCTCATTCCAAGAATCATTTAAAATTCAAATTTCAAAAAATTTAAATTTCAAATTTAAATTTTAAATTTTGAAATTTTAAACAATGTAAATTTTATGTGTAATAATATGTAATTTCAAAAATTTTAAATTTTCAATTACATATTTTTAAACATAATTTAAAATTAATTCTCAAATTTAAAAAATTGAAATTTTTGGCTTTTCGACACATCGGCCCTGGGGCCTGGAGGCCCACAACCGCTGTGGGTAGCCCCCCATCCCTGGGGGGCTGGCAGCCCACGCCCAGGGTAGGTGCAGCCCTATTAGGCTGCAGGCTCTCAAGTTATACCCGTTGGGGGGTGGCAGTAGCCCGCCAGGCTACAGGCGCCATGGGCTGCACACCCCGAGTGGGTGCAGCAGCCCGTGTAGCAGCCCACTAGGCTGCAGGTAGCGCCTGCAGCCATTAGCTACATACCCTGGGTAGGTGTAGCTACCTGCTAGGCTGCAGGTAGTGCCTACAGCCATTGGCTGCACGCCCCGGGTGGCCTTGGTAGCCCCTTGGGGAGGGAGGGGGGGCCACGTCCACCCATAGTTGTAGGCAGAGCCTATGGCCATGGGTGGTCCAATCTTGGACTGTGACGTCTCATGCCCTGAATGGCCCGGACCGTCACTTAAAACTACTGATACTTAAACTTACTTGAAAACCATTACTTAAACTTACTTACTTAGTGCCATAATTTTAGGGATTTTTTTTTTACTGACGCGTACGTTTTTTACTATTCACATACATATACTTTACAAATACGAGGTCTAAAAATAACTGGAATTAATTTTACATACATACTTATAAAACTATTCAACTGTTTACTATTTAAAATATACTGTTTACTCAATACTATGCAGAAGTTAAAACTCGCGGTGGTATCCACAACCTCGTCCTCACATCCGCCTCTACCACCGTCATCGCCCAGTGAGATCTAAGCCATAGGTCGCTTACCTAAAGCATGAACACACATTGTGAGCTTTATGCCCAATAAATACAACATGTCGTCAGCAAAATATGTTTAAATCATACTACATACTTAAACACACAAGCATGGCATGTACATACAACATGTACCATGCACTGAACACTGGATCATTTCACAGACTAGATGCAAAACCAAAGCATCTCACTTAACTGAATACGTAACTGAAACATTTCATGACTGAATGCATAACAGAAAACAACATGTAACTGAATGCATATCTTCTAAAGCTAGATGCATGCTAAACTATAGCTACAGCATATCGTGAACAATGCATGAACCGATTATGCTTCATTATTCATTATCATTTCTTATCTTTGCTAAGGGCCCGTGTGTTAGTACCGAAGTGCACGCAAATCATTGGAAACGTCCATAATCCTAATGAGCCTTACACTTGTGGGCCATATGCCCCCTTATGCATTAAGAGCCATTAACATCGGCTCATCATACTTAAACTAAAACCTTTTCAAGCGAAAGGGCCAGTACGACATGAAGTCTTTTAATTACCAATTGTTTATTTGATCTGGCCATATGCCTTACTAGGCTATCCCTAATCTTATGTGATAGGGATATATGGCATCTTACTAATGTTTTCATCAATCTACATGATTGTGAAACTATATACTCTTATAACATGCTATGCATCAACGGTGCATGATTTGCATACTCAATATAGTGTAAAAACATCACTTAAAATTCAATTTTACTCATGCTGTAAGTGGAGTTGTACTTACCTAATCTGGAAGCTAACTTGTGCTCTCGCCCTTGTCAAATTATAGGTAACTACCTGCCATCATAATGTATTCTATCAATAATCCTACTAAGTCACTAATACCGTTAGTGACTAAAGTAGATACTAACATATGGTATCGATTCCCGTCGGTACTAACTTACTCTCTCTTTAGTGAGTTTGATCATCTAATCATGGCTAATTAATTCATTACCTAATAAATTAATTAACTTCGTTCTTAGGTCACTACTACCGTTAGTGACTATAACTTGTATTGTTGTTTGGTACCGAGGCCTATCGGTACCCTACTGCTCTACTTTGGGAATTTGGTATCTAATTTCTATCGTACTTGACTAATTTGTCTACTTAACAAATTAATCACCGTTCCTCACTATCTCGTTCAAACACAGCCCTTGACTAGTTTACTGACCAGTCAACTGACCGGTTACCTCACGCATCGTTGACTATGTAGCCTACCGGGTTACTTAGCATATTTGGTGTGGTAGCCTACCGGGCTACCTCTACTGTTTTATTTATTTTGAAAATTGTTTTAGGAGTCTTATAAAAATGTTTAGGAAAATATATACTCTTTGAAATCATCCCCATATTACCTTGTTGGAAGATGGGGGCATTTTATTAAAATCATATTTTCATTTTAAAAAGGGAAGAACACATTTTGGTGTTCATATTTTAAAAGGGATTCTTGAACCGTTTTACCGAAACTATTTTAAAACTTATTTGAAACGACTTAATTTGTAAAGTTGGCAAACATCAAACTTTTAGTCCTCGACGAGATGAACAACTTTTGTGTTCATCTCGAAGCTCAAATCAAATTCTATCCTATCCTAAACTCATCAAATCCATGGCTATCTCGTGTCTAGTTTTAAAAAAATCCCAGTTTTATGCTTATTAAAAAACGGCTCGTTTAAGGTCTGAAACGGCTAAATTTTTAAAACTCGCACTAACGACCTTTAAGATTTCGATAAGATCTACAATTTTCATGTTGAACTCGAGATCCGGTTCAGACTCTAGGTTAGTCATGTGATGGAATTCTTGCATATTTTAATCAAAAGGTGTCATACCTATTTGCAATATTTTATTGTCAACTTTTGGGCTATGTTTGCAGCTAAATTCAGTTGTTTTTCAGCTAGGAATACATAGTTTTTTAGGGGAAATTTTATTTGCAATTGCTTCTCTTTGTAGTCTAATTTTCCATAGTGGTGTTCGGTCCTTTCTCGACAGTGTTCTAATTTTCCACCGAAATTGAATTTTCTTGATCCGATTCTTAAACTGATAATTCCTGGTTGGGTTGTAATGCCCATGAGCCCATTCTGAGTCTATTTACTATTCATTTTCTATACTGTGGTTGTGTCTACACTGTGTTTTCCTTGGGCACGCATAACGAAGAGTTTTCACGTGACATTTCAGATACAGTCTCTCCTGACTAATTTGGACGTGCTGATTTCAAATTTATCAGTTTTACGTCCATCTGAGATCATCTGGATCAGTTTTTAGGATTTGTGTGATCCCGTCTCGAAAAATGTGTTTTACGCTCGATTGACTAATTTGAGCGTTTTGAGTCTAAATATATCAGTTTCGGGATGAGAAAATGTCATCTTGACCCCTTTCCTAATACTGCATATCTCTCAAACAAATTTTTACGTATTATGCTCAATTGACTAAATTGAGCCTGCTAACTATTGGTGTATCAGTTTTAAATCAAATTAAGGCTGCCTTGGCCATTAACCTGACACTGCATTTCTACTATTTACTATTCACTGTTTTCTATTTAACTGACTAGTCTGAGCGTTCTGGCTCTGATTTTATCAGTTTCTAGGTGAGAAGAGGTCATCTAGACCATTTTTCTCGATACGATACCTCTATTAAGGTAATCATCGCTACCGTACTCAAATAACCGGCCTGAGCATACTGATGACTAACCTATCAGTTCTATGTCAAGAAATGGTCGTCTGGACTAGTTTCTTGATACTTCGTGTCTCATACACATATACTAAGATGGACCGATTTGGCTGTTGGTCGCCCCTTTCACTATATGAATAGTAATTAAACGTCACTGTACCCGTTTAATTCATTCAACTAGGAAAGATACACTGTATTTATCAACTTAATTACTGATTACATAGTAATTAGATTTCAAGAATACGGGGGTCATTACATAGACAGGGGCTATCGTAGCCCCATCCTACCCAAGGGTAGGGGCTGTAGCCTCATCAAGGCTGGTGGCCCGTCCTGAGAGGTCGGTCCTCAATTTTCGTGTCATATTCTAATTTATCCATAAGGAACTCCAAAAATTAATTTGAATCCTAATTAAATTAAAATTTTCCACACAAACAAAATTTCAATTTTCAAATTAAATTTAATTTTTAGGAAAAAAATAAATTGTGGTCTTCTAACTTTAATCTCCTCCAAGAATAATTACATAAAATCTCCTAAACCGTTTCCAATATACAAAATTCTAATCATAAAAATTCTAAGAGACTAAAAATTAAAATCCATGAGAAAATTACGATGCTTATAGACTACTCCCATGGTTACATAAAAATTCCTAGATACAATTTTTCTAAATTCTAAGGAATCATAACCGGTAAGACAAGCATGCTTATAATAATTCATAAAATTAAAATAACCACATATTACATACATAATTCATGATAACAACATAAAGGAATCCTAGAATGTCACTCTCTAAATATCAAATGCATACATATATAAAAAGACTAACTAATTGTCTAATTTATGTACATGGCATAATCACGAGATGGCTTTGATACCAATTGTAGGAAAAAAATCGATAAAAATGCATCAGAGTTGCGTAATGGAATTACAAAAATTTTTCAAAATTGTTAAATATCTCGTAATGCTATATACAATAAACTAACAACAACAAAACTTATACCTCTAGAGGACGCCAAACTGCAGGAGGAGAATCGCCGGAGGGCTTCAACTAACTAGCCTTCTCTACTATTCTCCAATTCTTAGATGGTAGAATGTATAGGCACTCTAATCTGCGACCGGTATGCTAGCACTACTAGTCTCCTTCCGACCATCCAGATCTCTAAAAAACTTATTGTTACGGTGAGTTATGCAGCAATAAGCCTGCTCACCTAAGAGTTTGTGGTCTGAGAGAACTGTAGGAAAATAAATCGGTAAAAATATATCAGAGTGGCTCAGCGGAACAATAAAAATTTTTTAGATCGTTAAATATCTCATGATGCCATATACAATAAACCAACAGCAATTAAAACTCATACCTCAAGGATGCCAATCTGCAGGAGGAGAATGACCGAAGGGCTTCAACCAACTAGCCTTCTCTACTATTCTCCAATTCTCGAATGGCTAAGTGTATGGGCACTCTAAACCTCAATCGGTATGCTAGCACTACTAGTCTTCTTCTGACCACCCAGATCTCTAAAGAACTTATTGTCACGGTGGGCTGTGCAACAATAAGCCTGCTCACCTAAGAGTCTGTGGTCTGAGAGAACTGGAGTGGCAGGACCTCTATTTATAGACCTGCATGAGGTGATTCTCTGAATTCAAATTAGATTAGGAGAAGATATTCTCCCTTATCCACAAGCACAAAATCTGAATTTTCCAAGGGAAAATCCCAAAAATAAAATTCGGTCACTTTAGGATAAATCCAATCCAAATCTAAACAAGATTTTAACTAGAATTTTATCTCCATTTTTCAACCAAAAAATCCGAAAATTCTAAGGAGAAAATCTCCTCAAAAATTCGGCCACTTTTGGATAAGGGAGAATCAAAATTCCACTAGGATTTTCAAGCTTAAATCTTATCTCATCCTTATCCAAAATAACCGAATTTTTCCTAGGAGATTCACTCCTAAATTTCGGCCACCTTCTGGGAGGAGAGAATCCAAATTTAACTGGGATTGAAACTTGAATTTTTCCTTGAACCTTATCCACAAAAAATCCGAAAATCATTGAGGATAATCCTCAAAATTTTCGTCCAACTTTAGTTAAGATTTGGATTCAAAATTCAAGTAGGATTCTAACAAGATTATCCTCTCTATATCCAACTCAAATTCGAATTTCAAACCTTGTGGATTTACCACAATAAATTCGAATCCCACTTGGACTGTGATTCAAAATTTGAATTTTAAATTTCAAATTTGAATTTCAAATTCAAATTTCAAATTTCAAATTTCAAATTTGAATTTCAAATTCAAAATTCAAATTTCAAATTTCAAATTCCAAAATTCAAATTTCAAAATCTACTAAGCAGTTGTGTTTCAAATTCTTGTTCTTATGGATAATTTTCTACAACTCCAATCCAATCTCAAATAAAATCATGGCAACTTTATTTGGAGTTCGAATAATTGTGTACTCTATTATCCAAAACAAAATCTGAATCCAACCGGAGAGAATCTTGTCTACCATCCTAATCCTGTGTCATCACTATCCATGCATAATAATCTAGCCAATAGCATACACAAATTAATTTGCCAAACGTTAAGGAATTATGTAGAGCTAGTAGAGGGACTAATTGGACATATATAATTGGGCTCCTGCAAAATCCATATGATCATCATTCTTTTGTTAGAAAATGCCCTAAGTATTAGAGACATTTTGATGTATTCATTTTGAACTGGATAATAAAATTATACTTAGAGGTTATTCATTACATTGCTATCTGTCCTCATCTTATTTACATGTTAAAGTAAATGTAAGCAAATATGGCTCACTGACTGCTTGTGTTAAAACTGTTAGAACGTTGCATGCAATGGATTTTTGTATACGAGAAGACAATGTTCTAAAGTTAGCAGTCTAAACTATGGTCCGTAGTCTATGGGGTTAGACCGAGCATCTAACTCATGTTAAGACTATTATGTTGTCTAAAGCCTTAGAGGGGACGGTCTGTCTTGACTGTCTGGAGCTGGACTCCCAAGTAGAGACATGGATATGTTGCTTGGTGGTGACATATTAGACCGGGACTAAAGCGTGATTGATCTACGTAGTCCGCTATGAGTGGATCAATCTGCTTTTGACGTTCATTGTGCAATAACCTTAATCCTGAGTAAATGAACTACTTCATGTATATGACTTGTGTACTTTGATGTTCCAATGGCTAAAGCGTCTCAGAGGTAGTAAGCTTATAGACCGGTTCGTTGGGTGCATGACTTGTATACGATGAAGGGTTTGTTTGCAGATATCGGAATCATAGCTCTGAGGAGTTAAAGGTATCCTCTTAAAGGCATTATACTGAATGTGAAAATGGACAAGGCCTTGGGTCGTCTGCTGGGCGGATGACTTCTTATTCACATATGGTGAATAATCATTTTCTTAATTCGGTAGTATAATGGAACTTTAAGATAGCCTGATCAGTAGGATTAAACGGACTTTGACCTAAGGCTGATCATGGATATCATATGAGGGTTTTGCATATATGACAAGGTCATTGGATGGTAGCTCGTCACAGGCTTACGTAATACGGTATATAGTTGGGAGTTCAGTTTCAGGTTTATAGTGGTGTGACTCTGAAATTAGTGATCATATGATTGAGTTGTTCGGTACAGAATGATGATCATATGGAATCACGGGAGCCCGATTATGTATGTCCAATCAGTCCCTCTACTAGCTCCACATAATTCCTTAACGTTTGGCAAATTGATTTGTGTATGCTATTGGCTAGTTTATTATGCATGGATGGTGATGACACAGGATTAGGATGGTAGACAAGATTCTCTCCGGTTGGATTCAGATTTTGTTTTGGATAATAGAGTACACAATTATTCGAACTCCAAATAAAGTTGCCATGATTTTATTTGAGATTGGATTGGAGTTGTAGAAAATTATCCATGAGAACAAGAATATGAAATACAACCGTTTTGTGGAATTTGAAATTTGAATTTTGAAATTTGAAATTTGAATTTTGAAATTTGAAATTTGAATTTTGAATTTGAAATTTGAATTTGAAATTTGAATTTGAAATTCGAATTTGAAATTTGAATTTGAAATTTAAATTTGAAATTTGAAATCAGAAAATTTTGATTTTTAAATTTGAGATTTAATTTTAAATCATGTTTAAAAATATGTAATTAAAAAATTGAAATTTTGTAATTACATATTATTACACATGATGTTTAAAATTGTTTGAAATTTAAATTTGAAATTCGAATTTGGAATTTGAATTTGAAATTTAAATTTTTGGGAGATTTAAATTTTAAATAATTCTTGGGATGAGAAATAAATGGAGAGGCTACATAAAGAAGGATACAAGAAGGCGGAACAGAATTCAAGACCCAAAGAATACTTTGGATGGAATTTTGTAATCTAAACTTTGTTCTAGGATGGAACCATAGCTTGGTTATTCTGTCAATTATTTTTTCTGTGATATGTCATGGATGTATAAATATGTATTGATAAATGTTTTGTATGCATATTTGATAACATGTCATATAGGATAGGTGAGTGCCGCTCATACTATATTGATCATACATAATTTGTCAAAACTTGCATGTTTTTCAAAATATTGAGTGGGAGAGGGTTTCAAACAAAACCCACGGCCTCCATTGTTGATCCATATGTGAAAGCATGGTAACGCCTCGCGTCAGTTCTGACCTGACCACACCCCTCGGTAGGTGTTTACCGCCGCCGGTATACTAGATTGGATCTCCTACGTGGAAAACGTGTTCGGGTGCGATCCTATTCATGACCACCCCTCGGTGGCTTGGTAGGACGTGGATCGGGCTACGTAAACAATGGTTATACACTCAAGACTCGTTTAGTTATTAACCTTCCCTAGAAGCTCTGTTAACTAAACTGGTGGCCAAATAAGCGGTTATTAATATATGTCTTAACCTTGGAGGATTTAAGGTAACATATATTAATTGGACGGGGTCCATGTTCCGGCTATTTGTTCTCATGACCACCCCTCGGTGGCTTGGGGCAATAGGTGCTGAGAATTACCGTTGCAATGCTACATTTTTTTTCAATTTTCATGTAGGAACATACTTGTATGTTTTATTTGCTAAATTATCTGCATATTTGCTTGGGCTTTGTAATGATGTCTAGTATAATTTTATTTCAGTTCAAAATGTCACCGACACCCCTCATTTCGATACTTACTGAAAATAAGTTGAATGGCGACAATTATAAAGATTGGAAAAGAAATCTATTAATAGTTCTCAACTGCGAGAGACACAAGTTCGTACTGGACGAACCATGCCCACCTGGGCCCAAACCTGACACACCACTTGAGGAGGTCCCGGTTGCCTATAATCGTTGGAGAGAATCCAATGAGATAGCTCGATGCTACATCCTTGCTAGCATGACGAGTGCTTTACAAAAGCAGCATGAGACTTATCAAGTTGCTGGGGAGATCATGGAAAATCTGGAGGACATGTTCGGAGGCCAAGAAAAATTGGCTCGACAGTCCGCTATCACCAGCATTATGAACTCTAAGCAAAAGGCGGGTGCTCCGGTGAAGGACCATATGATCACTCTAATGGGATTCTTCGCTGAGGCTGCCGAGAATGGTGCTGAGTTGGACTATAACACCCAGATCGAGATGGTGTTCAAGACTCTGTCTAAAGATTTTGTGGGGTTTAAGGCCGCAACAATCTGGCGACAAAGGAGTTAGGACTTACCGAGCTCATGAAGCAACTACAGGCTTATGAGCGGATGATCAGGGATGAGGTTACGGTCCGACCTAAAGGAGAGGCCAATTTGGCAGAATCTTCCAATCCCTCACGGAAGAGGAAGAGGCCAAATAAGAAGCAAGTGGCTTCCAGTTCTTCTAATCCTCCTGTCTCGGACGGGAAGAAGAAGAAGAAGAACAAGAAGCCGAAGGACCCTAAAAAGTCCAAATGCTTCCACTGTGGGAAGGTAGGTCACTTCAAGAAGGCTTGCCGGGAATTCCTAGCCTCCAAGGGCAAGGAAGGTAAGGAACTTCATTACTTAGAAGCGTGTTTGGTGGAAGAATCGAAAGACACATGGGTCATTGATTCGGGTGCCACTAATCATGTTTGTGTTTCTATGCAGGGGTTCGTGGAAACGAGAAGTCTACATGATAGGAGCCTCTCGTTGCGGACTGGAGATGGTAGCTTTGTGGTGGCTGAGGCAGTGGGAGACGTTCATCTTTATTTTGATCAATTTAGGTTTATTTTATTGAAAGACTGTTTTTATGTTCCTAATTTTAGGAGGAACCTTATATCGGTAGCTTGTTTAATAAAGGATTCTTATTCAGTTTCTTTTAGTAAAAGAGTTGATATTCGTAGAAATAAGTCTTTTATCTGTTCTGGATGGATGGATGGAAACCTATATTTGATCAGACCAAAGATGTACTCACTGCTTGACACTGAATTAATTGATAACTCTAAAAGGTTGAAAGTTTCTCACTCTAACAAGGCATATCTTTAACATTTAAGACTTGGTCATATTAATCAGGATAGGATTCAAAGATTGGTGAAAGACGGTCCTCTGGAATCTCTGGAGGAGGTACGACTTCCCCAATGTGAGTCTTGTCTAGAGGGTAAGATGACTAAGAGGTCTTTTGGAGCTAAGGGTACAAGGGCACAGGAGCTCTTAGAAATTGTGCACACTGACGTATGTGGCCCCATGAACGTCACAGCACGAGGAGGGTTCGAGTACTATGTCTCTTTCATAGATGATTACTCGAGGTATGGATATGTGTATCTGATGCACCGCAAGAGCGAAACCTTTGACAAGTTCAAAGAGTATCGTGCGGAAGTGGAAAAGCAATTGGATAAATCCATAAAGACACTTCAATCTGATCGAGGTGGCGAATACCTCTCTGATGAATTTCTAGGACATCTTGTAGAGAACTGGATTTTATCCCAATTGACTGCACCTGGTACTCCACAACAGAATGGTGTAGCCGAAAGGAGAAACAGGACCTTATTGGATATGGTACGGTCCATGATGAGTTACTCAACGCTGCCATTATCATTTTGGGGACATGCTTTACAAACGGCGTGCTATATTCTGAACCAGGTTCCGAGCAAATCAATTCCTAGAACTCCGTATGAATTGTGGCGTGGCAGGAAGCCCTCCCTTGGACATATGAGAATATGGGGCTGCCCGGCACATGTACTGGATGGGGATGCGAAGAAGTTGGAACCAAGATCAGAATTGTGCATGTTTGTAGGGTATCCAAAGGGAACTAAAGGAGGTCTGTTCTATAACCCGAAGGAACAAAAAGTCATTGTCTCAACCCATGCGACATTCTTGGAGGAAAGTCACATGAATGACTTTAAGCCTCGAAGCAAAGTGGTGCTAGAGGAGTTATCGGGTGAAAGAACTGCTCCACAGATTTCGGTCTTGGACGCAAGTCCGAGTTCCAGTGAAAGACCTGCAGACGATCAACAATTTAGGGTGCCTCGTCGTAGTGGGAGGGTTTCTAAGAAACCTAATTTCTTTATGTATGATGCTGAGGTATACCAGGCCGAGGCTCATGAGCATGAGGAAGATCCGGTCACATATGATGAAGCTATAAAGGATGTTGATTCTAGATCATGGAAACAGGCTATGAACAATGAGATGGATTCTATGAAATCCAACTCTGTTTGGGAACTTGTAGATTTGCCGGATGGGATAAAACCCATTGGATGCAAATGGGTCTACAAAAGAAAGAAGGATGCGGAAGGGAGAGTGGAAACTTTCAAAGCTAGACTGGTTGCAAAGGGATACACGCAAAAGGTTGGAATCGATTATGAGGAAACCTTTTCGCCTGTTGCTATGCTGAAGTCTATCCGTATTCTTCTATCCATTGCTGCGGCTCTCGATTACGAGATCTGGCAAATGGATGTCAAGACGGCATTCTTGAATGGCCATCTTGAAGAGTGTATCTATATGATACAGCACGAAGGGTTCGTAGCAAAAGGCCAAGATAAGAAAGTCTGCAAGTTGCTTAGATCCATTTATGGATTAAAGCAGGCATCCCGCTCATGGAACCAGAGGTTTGATCAAGCGATTAAGACATTTGGTTTTGAGCAGAACGTTGATGAACCTTGTGTTTATAAACGTATTAAGGATGGAAAAGTGGTCTTTCTGATACTCTATGTCGATGATATACTACTCATTGGGAATGATGTAAGGAACTTATCATCGGTCAAGCTTTGGTTACACCAACAGTTTGACATGAAGGACTTGGGAGAAGCTAATTATGTTCTAGGCATTCGTCTCTTCAGAGATCGAAAGAACAAAATGATAGCGTTATCCCAAGCTTCATACATAGATAAAATAATTGACAAATATGCAATGCTAGAGGCAAAGAAAGGCTCACAACCTTCTATTGCCGGTTTAACTCTTTCATTGGATGACTGTCCCAAGACATCGGAAGAAAGAGAGCGTATGAGTAAGGTCCCTTATGCATCCGCTGTGGGTAGCCTTATGTACACTATGCTTTGCACTCGCCCGGACATATGTTTTGCAGTAGGTATGGTGAGTCGATATCAAGCGAATCCTGGAACCAAGCACTGGCAAGCAGTAAAGCATATACTCAAGTATCTTAAGAGAACGAGGGATTATATGCTAGTGTATTCTGGAGGGGACCTAACACCCGTAGGATACACGGACTCAGACTTCCAGACTTGTAAGGATTCGAGGAAATCGACATCTGGATCAGTGTTTTTGCTCGGAGGAGGTGCCATTGTGTGGAGGAGCGTGAAGCAGGGCTGCACAGCTGACTCTACTATGGAGGCTGAGTATGTGGCTGCGGCTGAGGCATCTAAAGAAGCGGTTTGGCTCCGCAAGTTCTTTAGAGACCTTGAGGTCATTCCGGGTGTTGACAAGCCTATCACACTTTACTGTGATAATACAGGGGCTATTGCCAACACAAGGGAATCTCGGCACCACAAGAGGACCAAGCACATCGATCGGAGGTATCACATTGTTAGAGGGCATGTGGAGACAGGACAAGTGGATGTATGTAAGATCGCATCCGAGGACAACATCGCTGATCCCTTTACTAAGACTTTGGTAGCTAGAAGCTTTGAGAGGCATGTAGAGGCGATGGGGATGCATAACATGGCACATCTGCTGGCTTAGGGCAAGTGGGAGATTGTTAGAAAATGCCTTAAGTATTAGAGACATTTTAATGTATTCATTTTGAACTAGATAATAAAATTATACTTAGAGGTTATTCATTACATTGCTATCTGTCCTCATCTTATTTACATGTTAAAGTTAATGTAAGCAAATATGGCTCACTGACTGCTTGTGTTAAAACTGTTAGAACGTTGCATGCAATGGATTTTTGTATGCGAGAAGACAATGTTCTAAAGTTAGCAGTCTAAACTATGGTCCGTAGTCTATGGGGTTAGACCGAGCATCTAACTCATGTTAAGACTATTATGTTGTCTAAAGCCTTGGAGGGGACGGTCTGTCTTGACTGTCTGGAGCTGGACTCCCAAGTAGAGACATGGATATGTTGCTTGGTGGTGACATATTAGACCGGGACTAAAGCGTGATTGATCTACGTAGTCCGCTATGAGTGGATCAATCTGCTTTTGACGTTCATTGTGCAATAACCTTAATCCTGAGTAAATGAACTACTTCATGTATATGACTTGTGTACTTTGATGTTCCAATGGCTAAAGCGTCTCAGAGGTAGTAAGCTTATAGACCGGTTCGTTGGGTGCATGACTTGTAAACGATGAAGGGTTTGTTTGCAGATATCGGAATCATAGCTCTGAGGAGTTAAAGGTATCCTCTTAAAGGCATTATACTGAATGTGAAAATGGACAAGGCCTTGGGTCGTCTGCTGGGCGGATGACTTCTTATTCACATATGGTGAATAATCATTTTCTTGATTCGGTAGTATAATGGAACTTTAAGATAGCCTGATCAGTAGGATTAAACGGACTTTGACCTAAGACTGATCATGGATATCATATGAGGGTTTTGCATATATGACAAGGTCATTGGATGGTAGCTCGTCACAGGCTTACGTAATACGGTATATAATTGGGAGTTCAGTTTCAGGTTTATAGTGGTGTGACTCTGAAATTAGTGATCATATGATTGAGTTGTTCGGTACAGAATGATGATCATATGGAATCACGGGAGCCCGATTATGTATGTCCAATCAGTCCCTCTACTAGCTCCACATAATTCCTTAACGTTTGGCAAATTGATTTGTGTATGCTATTGGCTAGTTTATTATGCATGGATGGTGATGACACAGGATTAGGATGGTAGACAAGATTCTCTCCGGTTGGATTCAGATTTTGTTTTGGATAATAGAGTACACAATTATTCGAACTCCAAATAAAGTTGCCATGATTTTATTTGAGATTGGATTGGAGTTGTAGAAAATTATCCATGAGAACAAGAATATGAAATACAACCGTTTTATGGAATTTGAAATTTGAATTTTGAATTTGAAATTTGAATTTGAAATTTGAATTTGAAATTCGAATTTGAAATTTGAATTTGAAATTTAAATTTGAAATTTGAAATTTGAAATTTGAAATTTGAATTTGAAATTTGAATTTGAAATTTGAAATTCAAATTTTGAATCACAGTCCAAGTAGGATTCGAATTTGTTGTGGAAAATTCACAAGGTTTGAAATTCGAATTTGAGTTGGATTTGGAGAGGATAATCTTGTTAGAATCCTACTTGAATTTTGAATCCAAATCCCAACAAAAGTGGGCGAATTTTTTGAGGATAATCCTCAATGGAAAATTCGGTTTTTGTAGATAAGATTCAAGGGAAAATTCAAGTTTCAATCCTAGTTGAATTTGGATTCTCTCCCTCCCTAAAAGTGGCCGAAATTTTGGAGGCTTTACCCTAGGAAATTCGGTTATTTTTGGATAAGGTTGAGATGAGATTTAGCTTGAAAAATCCTAGTGGAATTTTGATTCTTCCTTATCCTAAAAGTGGCCGAAAATTTGGAGAAGATTTTCTCCTAAAGATTTCGGATTTTTTGGTTGAAAAAGGGAGATAAAATTCTAGTTAAAATCTTGTTGAGATTTGGATTGGATTTGTCCTAGGAAAACCGAATTTAATTGTGGAGATTCTCCCTTGGAAAATTCGGATTTTTTGGTTTGGATAAGGGAGAAAATCTTTTCCTAGTCTAATTCGAATTCAGAGAATCACCTCATGCAGGTCTATAAATAGAGGTCCTGCCACTCCAGTTCTCTCAGACCACAGACTCTCAGGTGAGCAGGCTTATTGTTGCACAGCTCATCGTGACAATAAAGTTCTTTAGAGATCTGGGTGGTCGGAAGAAGACTAGCAGTGCTAGCATACCGATCGAGGTTCAGAGTGCCCACACACTCAGCCATTCGGGAATTGGAGAATAGTAGAGAAGGCTAGTTGGTTGAAGCCTCCGGTCATTCTCCTCCTGCAAGATTGGCGTCCTTGAGGTATGAGTTTTAATTGTTGTTGGTTTATTGTATATGGCATCATGAGATATTTAACGATCTTAAAATTTTTATTGTTCCGCTGCGCCACTCTGACACGTTTTTACCGGTTTATTTTCCTACATCTTTACCGAACAACTCAATCATATGATCACTAATTTCAGAGACACACCACTATAAACCTGAAACTGAACTCCCAATTATATACCGTATTACGTAAGCCTGTGACAAGCTATCGTCCAATGACCTTGTCATGTATGCAGAACTCTCATATGATATCCATGATTAGCCTTAGGCCAAAGTCTGTTTAATCCTACTGATCAGGCTATCTTAAAGTTCCATTATACTACCGAATAAAGAAAATGATTATTCACCATATGTGAATAAGAAGTCATCCGCCCAGCAGACGACCCAAGGCCTTGTCCATTTTCACATTCAGTATAATGCCTTTAAGAGGATACCCTTAACTCCTCATTAGAGCTATGATTCTGATATCTGTAAACGAACCCTTCATTGTACAAGTCATGCACCCAACGAATCGGTCTATAAGCTTACTACCTCTGAGACACTTTATCCATTGGAACATCAAAGTACACAAGTCATATATATGAAGCTGTCCTTTTACTCAGGATTAAGGTTACTGCATAATGAACGTCAAAAGCAAATCGATCCACTCAAAGCGGACTTCGTAGATCAATCACACTTTAGTCTCGGTCTAATATGTCACCACCAAGCAACATATCTATGTCTCTACTTGGGAGTCCAGCTCCAGACAGTCAAGACAAACCGTCCCCTCCAAGACTTTAGACAACATAATAGTCTTAACATGAGTTAGATGCTCGGTCTAACCCCATAGACTACAGACCATAGTTTAGACCGCTAACTTTAGAACATTGTCTTCTTGCATACAAAAGTCCATTGCATGCAACGTTCTAACAGTTTAACACAAGCAGTCAGGGAGCCATATTTGCTTACATTTACTTTTACATATAAATAAAACGAGGATAGATAGCAATGTAATGAATAACCTCTATATATAATTTTATTATCCAGTTCAAATAAATACATCAAAATGTCTCTAATGCTTAGGGCATTTCCTAACAAGAACTGGAGTGGTAGGACCCTTGTTTATAGACTTGCATGAGATGATCCCTTGAATTTGAATTGGACTAGGAATAGATTTTCTCCCTTCTATCCACACAAAATATGAATTTCCTATAGGCCATAATCAAGGGAAAATTCGGCCAACCCTAGGGGATTTTGCATTCCAAATTCAAATAGGACTTTAACTTGAATTTTATCTCATCATTATCCACCAAACCGAATTCCCCTAGTGCCAAGAGGCATGTTTAGATTCGGCCATACAAGTGTGAGGAGAATCAAAATTCAAATAGGATTTTCTAACTTGAATTTTATCTGACCCTTATCCATAAAAAACAGAATTTCCCCTTTGGTTTATCCATAGAATTTCGACCACTTTTGTGAAGGAGAGAATTAAAATTCATATAGGATCGAAACTTGAATTTTTCACTCATCCTTATCCACATAAAATCTGAATTCTCCTAGGGATAAATCCCTTTAACAAATTCGACTATTATCCAATAGATTTAAGATTCAAAATTTAAGTAGGATTCAAACAAGATCTTCCTCTCCCTTATAAACTTCAAAACCGATTCTAACCATGTGGAATTATCCATAATAAATTCGATTATTATAAGATATTATGATTCAAAATTTGAATTTCAAATTTCAAAGTTCAAATTTCATAATTCAAACTTCAAATTCAAATTTCAAATTTCAAATTTAAATTTCAAATTCAAATGTCAAATTCAAATTTCAAATTTAAATTTCAAATTTAAATTTCAAATTTCAAAATTTCAAGTTTCAAAATCCACAAAAAGATTGTATTTCAAATCTTTGTCCTCACGGATAATTTTTCACAACTCCAATTTAAACTCAAATAAAATCATGGCAACTTTATTGAGAATTTGAATAATTGTGTAATCTCTTATCCAAAACAAAATTTGAATTTAACCGGAGAGAATCTTGTCTTCCATCCTTATCCTATGTAGACACAATCCATATACATGCAAAGATGACTAGCCAATAAGCATACACTAATCAATTTGCCATCCGTTAAGGAATTATGTGGAGCTAGTAGAGGGATCAATTAGACATATATAATCGAGCTCCTATGATTCCATATGATCATCATTCTGTACTGAACAACTTAATCATATGATCACTAATTTCAGAGTCACGCCACTATAAACCTGAAACTGAACTCCCAATTATATATTGTATTACGAAAGCCTGTGATAAGCTACTATCCAATGACCTTGTCATGTATGCAAAACCTTCATATAATATCCATGATCAGTCTTAGGTCAAAATCCGATCAACCTACGGATCAAGTTGTGGCACCCCCGAATCCAACCACCCGTAACTATCATTAACCGACTCTGTTGCCGACCAAGATAGCCTGTGAGCCGAATCTGGATTGCCATTTAAAATTCTTTTTCTATCAACTCCTACTTTTTAGGGCCCATAATTTCGCCTAAAATTTTTTTTCTTTTTAATACATACTTTCCTTAAAAGAAAGTTAAGTATAAAAGCCATGTAAAATATAATACTAACTTTTAGTTGTCTTTTTAGAGTACAACATACAATATATATATACTGTATTTTCCAAAATACATTCTCTTCAATTCACTAACTTATCGCTCAGCTGAAGACTGGTAGTAGGACCGAAATCCACAATGGACTCCCCATCCCATTAACACGTGTGCATCTTACCGCCATCCATATGGTCTACTGGACAGGTTTCTTACCTACAATATGAACAAACTGATAAGCTAACTGGCTCAGTAAGTTTAAACATACTTAATAAGAATCACATGGATTCAAAAATATCCAAAATCTAATTTCCAATGAATGAATAGTATGAATAGACTATTCACCATAAATAGTGATGTTGACTTTTGATCGATGAATAGTAACTATTACCCTAATCGAATATTATTCACGTTATCCTGACCGAATCCACTAAACTTAGTGCTAGTGCTGGTTATATTCAATTATGCTCTGTTATGGCTTTTGTCACATTATTGTCTATTATATATATTTATCTTTAGGTTTCGAACTCTTAGTGGCTGTACCGATAATTTATAGTGCGCTGATTAGGAGGGCTTAAGGAGCGATCCTAAAGCTTCTTCCTCACAGTCATCATCGCTCGTGGTGATTATTATATCCCCGAAGGACCTGTAAACCTCCACCACAATGTTAGAGCAGCGGTACGCCTTAAATGGTTTTATTACCATCTTTCAATTTTAGTACTGATCAAGTGACATTAATCGTCACCTTAAGGTCATTAACCTCTATTACCCATAGGTCTTCTCGTTATATACGATATGTTATACTAACTAATCCCCTAGTGTTCATAGGACTTAACCGCTAGTGTACAACTAGTACTAAACACAATATTACAGTATTTCATGTTGTAGACATGAAAATACTTGAACTTACCACCACTACAATAATGTGCACTTCCGGAACTCCTCCGCAGTTTTATCTCTAGTTTGGGTCCCTACAGATATAATATCGTCTGTTAAAACCCTTTATTAATTATCACTTTAAATATATTCATCTTGTGATAAACTTTACAATACAATTTAACTTTTTATGTGGTACACGGTCTACAACACACCCGTGTCCCTGTCTGTGTACCTCTCGAGTTTGCTTTACATGGTCGTGTTTCAATATACACGCTCGTGTACTATTCAAACTCTATATTTTTAACTCTAAAATCTTTATTTTGGGTTCTAGAATTTTATTTAAGTCATTGTAGATCCTTTACGGTCCTCTCCGAGCCTTTCGAAAATTTTTGGTCAAAATGACCATTTTGCCCCTGACGGGTCTCGGGACCATACCTATTTCGTTCTATCATTTTTCCGGAATTTTCTAAGTCTATATATCTTAAAATAATATTCCTTAGGCTTCTGTATTATTGTACAGCTTATTTTGCTAACAAAACCCAATTATCTATTTTCTGACCCTTGATTACTATTCATCCGTCACCTAGGGTCGTTTCTCGTTTTTCTAGCGTTTTGGAGTTTCAAATGGGCATTTCACTACTGCTGAAATGTTTTTCAGCCTGTCCCCGACCCTCGGTCCCCGAGGGACTCGGGTTTCCTATCCCGATCTAATCTTTCTGTAGGAAAATAAATCGGTAAAAACGTATCAGAGTGGCGCAGCGGAACAATAAAAATTTTTAGATCGTTAAATATCTCATGATGCCATATACAATAAATCAACAACAATTAAAACTCATACCTCAAGGACGCCAATATGCAGGAGGAGAATGACCGGAGGCTTCAACCAACTAGCCTTCTCTACTATTCTCCAATTCCCGAATGGCTGAGTGTGTGGGCACTCTGAACCTCGATTGGTATGCTAGCACTGCTAGTCTTCTTCCGACCACCCAGATCTCTAAAGAACTTTATTGTCACGATGAGCTGTGCAACAATAAGCCTGCTCACCTGAGAGTCTGTGGTCTGAGAGAACTGGATTGGCAGGACCTCTATTTATAGACCTGCATGAGGTGATTCTCTGAATTCGAATTGGACTAGGAAAAGATTTTCTCCCTTATCCAAACCAAAAAATCCGAATTTTCCAAGGGAGAATCTCCACAATTAAATTCGGTTTTCTTAGGACAAATCCAATCCAAATCTCAACAAGATTTTAACTAGAATTTTATCTCCCCTTTTCAACCAAAAAATCCGAAATCTTTAGGAGAAAATCTTCTCCAAATTTTCGGCCACTTTTAGGATAAGGAAGAATCAAAATTCCACTAGGATTTTTCAAGCTAAATCTCATCTCAACCTTATCCAAAAAATAACCGAATTTCCTAGGGTAAAGCCTCCAAAATTTCGGCCACTTTTAGGGAGGGAGAGAATCCAAATTCAACTAGGATTGAAACTTGAATTTTCCCTTGAATCTTATCTACAAAAACCGAATTTTCCATTGAGGATTATCCTCAAAAAATTCGCCCACTTTTGTTGGGATTTGGATTCAAAATTCAAGTAGGATTCTAACAAGATTATCCTCTCCAAATCCAACTCAAATTCGAATTTCAAACCTTGTGGATTTTCCACAACAAATTCGAATCCTACTTGGACTGTGATTCAAAATTTGAATTTCAAATTTCAAATTCAAATTTCAAATTCAAATTTCAAATTTCAAATTTCAAATTTCAAATTTCAAATTTAAATTTCAAATTCAAATTTCAAATTCGAATTTCAAATTCAAATTTCAAATTTCAAATTTCAAAATTCAAATTTCAAATTTCAAAATTCAAATTTCAAATTCCACAAAACGGTTGTATTTCATATTCTTGTTCTCATGGATAATTTTCTACAACTCCAATCCAATCTCAAATAAAATCATGGCAACTTTATTTGGAGTTCGAATAATTGTGTACTCTATTATCCAAAACAAAATCTGAATCCAACAGGAGAGAATCTTGTCTACCATCCTAATCCTGTGTCATCACCATCCATGCATAATAAACTAGCCAATAGCATACACAAATCAATTTGCCAAACGTTAAGGAATTATGTGGAGCTAGTAGAGGGACTTATTGGACATACATAATCGGGCTCCCGTGATTCCATATGATCATCATTCTGTACCGAACAACTCAATCATATGATCACTAATTTTAGAGTCACACCACTATAAACCTGAAACTGAACTCCCAATTATATACCGTATTACGTAAGCCTGTGACGAGCTACCATCCAATGACCTTGTCATATATGCAAAACCCTCATATGATATCCATGATCAACCTTAGGTCAAAGTCCGTTTAATCCTACTGATCAGGCTATCTTAAAGTTCCATTATACTACCGAATCTAGAAAATGATTATTCACCATATGTGAATAAGAAGTCATCCGCCCAGCAGACGACCCAAGGCCTTGTCCATTCTCACATTCAGTATAATGCCTTTAAGAGGATACCTTTAACTTCTCAGAGCTATGATTCCGATATCTGCAAACAAACCCTTCATCGTATACAAGTCATGCACCCAACGAACCGGTCTATAAGCTTACTACCTCTGAGACGCTTTAGCCATTGGAACATCAAAGTACACAAGTCATATACATGAAGTAGTTCATTTACTCAGGATTAAGGTTATTGCACAATGAACGTCAAAAGCATATTGATCCACTCATAGCGGACTACGTAGATCAATCACGCATTAGTCCCGGTCTAATATGTCACCACCAAGCAACATATCCATGTCTCTACTTGGGAGTCCAGCTCCAGACAGTCAAGACAGACCGTCCCCTCTAAGGCTTTAGACAACATAATAGTCTTAACATGAGTTAGATGCTCGGTCTAACCCCATAGACTACAGACCATAGTTTAGACTGCTAACTTTAGAACATTGTCTTCTCGCATACAAAAGTCCATTGCATGCAACGTTCTAACAGTTTTAACACAAGCAGTCAGTGAGCCATATTTGCTTACATTTACTTTAACATGTAAATAAGACGAGGACAGATAGCAATGTAATGAATAACCTCTATGTATAATTTTATTATCCAGTTCAAAATGAATACATCAAAATGTCTCTAATACTTAGGGCATTTCCTAACAATCTCCCACTTGCCCTAAGCCAGCAGATGTGCCATGTTACGCATCCCCATTGCCTCTACATGCCTCTCAAAGCTTCTAGCTACCAAAGTCTTAGTAAAGGGATCAGCGATGTTGTCCTCGGACGCGATCTTACATACATCCACTTGTCCTGTCTCCACATGCCCTCTAATAATGTGATACCTCCGATCGATGTGCTTGGTCCTCTTGTGGTGCCGAGATTCCCTTGTGTTGGCAATAGCCCCTGTATTATCACAGTAAAGTGTGATGGGCTTGTCAACACCCGGAATGACCTCAAGGTCTCTAAAGAACTTGCGGAGCCAAACCGCTTCTTTAGATGCCTCAGCCGCAGCCACATACTCAGCCTCCATAGTAGAGTCAGCTGTGCAGCCCTGCTTCACGCTCTTCCACACAATGGCGCCTCCTCCGAGCAAAAACACTGATCCAGATGTCGATTTCCTCGAATCCTTACAAGTCTGGAAGTCTGAGTCCGTGTATCCTACGGGTGTTAGGTCCCCTCCAGAATACACTAGCATATAATCCCTCGTTCTCTTAAGATACTTGAGTATATGCTTTACTGCTTGCCAGTGCTTGGTTCCAGGATTCGCTTGATATCGACTCACCATACCTACTGCAAAACATATGTCCGGGCGAGTGCAAAGCATAGCGTACATAAGGCTACCCACAGCGGATGCATAAGGGACCTTACTCATATGCTCTCTTTCTTCCGATGTCTTGGGACAGTCATCCAATGAAAGAGTTAAACCGGCAATAGAAGGTTGTGAGCCTTTCTTTGCCTCTAGCATTGCATATTTGTCAATTATTTTATCTATGTATGAAGCTTGGGATAACGCTATCATTTTGTTCTTTCGATCTCTGAAGAGACGAATGCCTAGAACATAATTAGCTTCTCCCAAGTCCTTCATGTCAAACTGTTGGTGTAACCAAAGCTTGACCGATGATAAGTTCCCTACATCATTCCCAATGAGTAGTATATCATCGACATAGAGTATCAGAAAGACCACTTTTCCATCCTTAATACGTTTATAAACACAAGGTTCATCAACGTTCTGCTCAAAACCAAATGTCTTAATCGCTTGATCAAACCTCTGGTTCCATGGGCGGGATGCCTGCTTTAATCCATAAATGGATCTAAGCAACTTGCAGACTTTCCTATCTTGGCCTTTTGCTACGAACCCTTCGGGCTGTATCATATAGATACACTCTTCAAGATGGCCATTCAAGAATGCCGTCTTGACATCCATTTGCCAGATCTCGTAATCGAGAGCCGCAGCAATGGACAGAAGAATACGGTTAGACTTCAGCATAGCAACAGGCGAAAAGGTTTCCTCGTAATCGATTCCAGCCTTTTGCGTGTATCCCTTTGCAACCAGTCTAGCTTTGAAAGTTTCCACTCTCCCTTCCGCATCCTTCTTTCTTTTGTAGACCCATTTGCATCCAATGGGTTTTATCCCATCCGGCAAATCTACAAGTTCCCAAACAGAGTTGGATTTCATAGAATCCATCTCATTATTCATTGCCTGTTTCCAAGATCTAGAATCAACATCCTTTATAGCTTCATCATATGTGACCGGATCTTCCTCATGCTCATGAGCCTCGGCCTGGTATACCTCAGCATCATACATAAAGAAATTAGGTTTCTTAGAAACCCTCCCACTACGACGAGGCACCCTAAATTGTTGATCGTCTGCAGGTCTTTCACTGGAACTCGGACTTGCGTCCAAGACCGAAATCTGTGGAGCAGTTCTTTCACCCGATAACTCCTCTAGCACCACTTTGCTTCGACGCTTAAAGTCATTCATGTGACTTTCCTCCAAGAATGTCGCATGGGTTGAGACAATGACCTTTTGTTCCTTCGAGTTATAGAACAGACCTCCTTTAGTTCCCTTTAGATACCCTACAAACATGCACAATTCTGATCTTGGTTCCAACTTCTTCGCATCCCCATCCAGTACATGTGCCGGGCAGCCCCATATTCTCATATGTCCAAGGGAGGGCTTCCTGCCACGCCACAATTCATACGGAGTTCTAGGAATTGATTTGCTCGGAACCTGGTTCAGAATATAGCACGCCGTTTGTAAAGCATGTCCCCAAAATGATAATGGCAGCGTTGAGTAACTCATCATGGACCGTACCATATCCAATAAGGTCCTGTTTCTCCTTTCGGCTACACCATTCTGTTGTGGAGTACCAGGTGCAGTCAATTGGGATAAAATCCCGTTCTCTACAAGATGTCCTAGAAATTCATCAGAGAGGTATTCGCCACCTCGATCAGATCGAAGTGTCTTTATGGATTTATCCAATTGCTTTTCCACTTCCGCACGATACTCTTTGAACTTGTCAAAGGTTTCGCTCTTGCGGTGCATCAGATACACATATCCATACCTCGAGTAATCATCTATGAAAGAGACATAGTACTCGAACCCTCCTCGTGCTGTGACGTTCGTGGGGCCACATACGTCAGTGTGCACAATTTCTAAGAGCTCCTGTGCCCTTGTACCCTTAGCTCCAAAAGACCTCTTAGTCATCTTACCCTCTAGACAAGACTCACATTGGGGAAGTCGTACCTCCTCCAGAGATTCCAAAGGACCGTCTTTCACCAATCTTTGAATCCTATCCTGATTAATATGACCAAGTCTTAAATGCCAAAGATACGCCTTGTTAGAGTGAGAAACTTTCAACCTTTTAGAGTTATCAATTAATTCAGTGTCAAGCAGTGAGTACATCTTTGGTCTGATCAAATATAGGTTTCCATCCATCCATCCAGAACAGATAAAAGACTTATTTCTACGAATATCAACTCTTTTACTAAAAGAAACTGAATAAGAATCCTTTATTAAACAAGCTACCGATATAAGGTTCCTCCTAAAATTAGGAACATAAAAACAGTCTTTCAATAAAATAAACCTAAATTGATCAAAATAAAGATGAATGTCTCCCACTGCCTCAGCCACCACAAAGCTACCATCTCCAGTCCGCAACAAGAGGCTCCTATCATGTAGACTTCTCGTTTCCACGAACCCCTGCATAGAAACACAAACATGATTAGTGGCGCCAGAATCAAAGACCCATGTGTCTTTCGATTCTTCCACCAAACACGCTTCTAAGTAATGAAGTTCCTTACCTTCCTTGCCCTTGGAGGCTAGGAATTCCCGGCAAGCCTTCTTGAAGTGACCTACCTTCCCACAGTGGAAGCATTTGGACTTTTTAGGGTCCTTTGGCTTCTTGTTCTTCTTCTTCTTCTTCCCGTCCGAGACAGGAGGATTAGAAGAACTGGAAGCCACTTGCTTCTTATTTGGCCTCTTCCTCTTCCGTGAGGGATTGGACGATTCCGCAAAATTGGCCTCTCCTTTAGGTCGGACCACATCTTCATCCCTGATCATCCGCTCATAAGCCTGTAGTTGCTTCATGAGCTCGGTAAGTCCTAACTCCTTTGTCGCCAGATTGTATGCGGCCTTAAACCCCACAAAATCTTTAGACAGAGTCTTGAACACCATCTCGATCTGGGTGTTGTAGTCTAACTCAGCACCATTCTCGGCAGCCTCAGCGAAGAATCCCATAAGAGTGATCATATGGTCCTTCACCGGAGCACCAGCCTTTTGCTTGGAGTTCATAATGCTGGTGATAGCGGACTGTCGAGCCAATTTTTCTTGGCCTCCGAACATGTCCTCCAGATTTTCCATGATCTCCCCAGCAACTTGATAAGTCTCATGCTGCTTTTGTAAAGCACTCGTCATGCTAGCAAGGATGTAGCATCGAGCTATTTCATTGGATTCTCTCCAACGATTATAGGCAACCGGGACCTCCTCAAGTGGTGTGTCAGGTTTGGGCCCAGGTGGGCATGGTTCGTCCAGTACGAACTTGCGTCTCTCGCAGCTGAGAACTATTAATAGATTTCTTTTCCAATCTTTATAATTGTCGCCATTCAACTTATTTTCAGTAAGTATCGAAATGAGGGGTGTCGGTGACATTTTGAACTGAAATAAAATTATACTAGACATCATTACAAAGCCCAAGCAAATATGCAGATAATTTAGCAAATAAAACATACAAGTATGTTCCTACATGAAACTTGAAAAAAAATGTAGCATTGCAACGGTAATTCTCAGCACCTATTGCCCCAAGCCACCGAGGGGTGGTCATGAGAACAAATAGCCGGAACATGGACCCCGTCCAATTAATATATGTTACCTTAAATCCTCCAAGGTTAAGACATATATTAATAACCGCTTGTTTAGCCACCAGTTTAGTTAACAGAGCTTCTAGGGAAGGTTAATAACTAAACGAGTCTTAAGTGTATAACCATTGTTTACGTAGCCCGATCTACGTCCTACCAAGCCACCGAGGGGTGGTCATGAATAGGATCGCACCCGAACACGTTTTCCACATAGGAGATCCAATCTAGTATACCGGCGGCGGTAAACACCTACCGAGGGGTGTGGTCAGGTCAGAACTGACGCGAGGCGTTACCATGCTTTCACATATGGATCAACAATGGAGGCCGTGGGTTTTGTTTGAAACCCTCTCCCACTCAATATTTTGAAAAACATGCAAGTTTTGACAAATTATGTATGATCAATATAGTATGAGCGGCACTCACCTATCCTATATGACATGTTATCAAATATGCATACAAAACATCCATCAATACATATTTATACATCCATGACATATCACAGAAAAAATAATTGACAGAATAACCAAGCTATGGTTCCATCCTAGAACAAAGAAAATAAAGATTACAAAATTCCATCCAAAGCATTCTTTGGGTCTTGAATTTTGTTCCGTCTTCTTGTATCCATCTTTATGTAGCCTCTCCATTTATTTCTCATCCCAAGAATTATTTAAAATTTAAATTTCCAAAAATTTAAATTTCAAATTCAAACTCCAAATTCGAATTTCAAATTTAAATTTCTAATTCAAATTTTATATAATTTTAATCATCATGTGTAATAATATGTAATTTCAAAAATTTCAAATTTTTAATTACATATTTTTAAACGTGATTTAAAATTAAATCTCAAATTTAAAAATCAAAATTTTCAAATTTTGGACCGCCGCACCGCCGCCCGTGAAGGCGGCAGCAGCCGTGGGCAGCCACCAACCCCGGAGGGGCTGGCAGCCCACGGCCGCCCCTCGTGCAGCCTGCCGGGCTGCAGGCCAAGCCTGCAGCACCAGGCTGAATGCCCAGACTGGGCGCAGCAGCCGGCAGGCTGCAGGCAGCGCCTGCAGCCAGAGGCTGCACGCCCAGGCTGCGGCCAGCCTTGGGCAGGCCACGGCCACCCCTGGCTGCAGGCAGAGCCTGCGGCCGTGGGTGGTGTGGGCCTGTACAGGGGCTGCCGCAGCCCCATCCTGCCCGAGGGCAGGGCTGTAGCCCCACCAAGGTTTGTCGGCCTATCCCGAGGGGTCGTGTCTCGATTTTTGTGCCATATTCCAATTTACCTATTAGGATCTCCAAAAATTAATTTGAATCCCAATTAATTGAAATTTTCCACACAATCAAAATTTCAATCTTTAAATTAAATTTAACTTTTGGGAAAAATAAATTACGGTCTTCAATCTTCAATCTCCTCCAAGAATAATTACATAAAAAAAAATTCTAAACCGTTTCCGGTGTACAAAAATTCTAACCATAAATATTCTAAGAGACAAAAATTAAAATCCATGGGAAAATTACAGTGTTAATAAACTGCTCCCATGGTTACATAAAAAATTCCTAGATACAATTTTTCTAAATTCTAAGGAACCATAACCGGTATAAACAAGCATGCTTTTAATAATTCAAAAAATTAAAATAACCACATACTTTATACATAATACATGATAACAACATAAAGGAACCCTAGAATGCCACGCTCTAAATATCAAATCCATACATAAATAAAAAGACTAAGTAATTGTCTAATTTATGTACATGGCATAGTCATGAGATGGCTCTGATACCAATTGTAGGAAAATAAATCGGTAAAAACGTATCAGAGTGGCGCAGCGGAACAATAAAAATTTTTAGATCGTTAAATATCTCATGATGCCATATACAATAAATCAACAACAATTAAAACTCATACCTCAAGGACGCCAATATGCAGGAGGAGAATGACCGGAGGCTTCAACCAACTAGCCTTCTCTACTATTCTCCAATTCCCGAATGGCTGAGTGTGTGGGCACCCTGAACCTCGATCGGTATGCTAGCACTGCTAGTCTTCTTCCGACCACCCAGATCTCTAAAGAACTTTATTGTCACGATGAGCTGTGCAACAATAAGCCTGCTCACCTGAGAGTCTGTGGTCTGAGAGAACTGGATTGGCAGGACCTCTATTTATAGACCTGCATGAGGTGATTCTCTGAATTCGAATTGGACTAGGAAAAGATTTTCTCCCTTATCCAAACCAAAAAATCCGAATTTTCCAAGGGAGAATCTCCACAATTAAATTCGGTTTTCCTAGGACAAATCCAATCCAAATCTCAACAAGATTTTAACTAGAATTTTATCTCCCCTTTTCAACCAAAAAATCCGAAATCTTTAGGAGAAAATCTTCTCCAAATTTTCGGCCACTTTTAGGATAAGGAAGAATCAAAATTCCACTAGGATTTTTCAAGCTAAATCTCATCTCAACCTTATCCAAAAAATAACCGAATTTCCTAGGGTAAAGCCTCCAAAATTTCGGCCACTTTTAGGGAGGGAGAGAATCCAAATTCAACTAGGATTGAAACTTGAATTTTCCCTTGAATCTTATCTACAAAAACCGAATTTTCCATTGAGGATTATCCTCAAAAAATTCGCCCACTTTTGTTGGGATTTGGATTCAAAATTCAAGTAGGATTCTAACAAGATTATCCTCTCCAAATCCAACTCAAATTCGAATTTCAAACCTTGTGGATTTTCCACAACAAATTCGAATCCTACTTGGACTGTGATTCAAAATTTGAATTTCAAATTTCAAATTCAAATTTCAAATTCAAATTTCAAATTTCAAATTTCAAATTTCAAATTTCAAATTTAAATTTCAAATTCAAATTTCAAATTCGAATTTCAAATTCAAATTTCAAATTTCAAATTTCAAAATTCAAATTTCAAATTTCAAAATTCAAATTTCAAATTTCACAAAACGGTTGTATTTCATATTCTTGTTCTCATGGATAATTTTCTACAACTCCAATCCAATCTCAAATAAAATCATGGCAACTTTATTTGGAGTTCGAATAATTGTGTACTCTATTATCCAAAACAAAATCTGAATCCAACAGGAGAGAATCTTGTCTACCATCCTAATCCTGTGTCATCACCATCCATGCATAATAAACTAGCCAATAGCATACACAAATCAATTTGCCAAACGTTAAGAAATTATGTGGAGCTAGTAGAGGGACTGATTGGACATACATAATCGGGCTCCCGTGATTCCATATGATCATCATTCTGTACCGAATAACTCAATCATATGATCACTAATTTTAGAGTCACACCACTATAAACCTGAAACTGAACTCCCAATTATATACCGTATTACGTAAGCCTGTGACGAGCTACCATCCAATGACCTTGTCATATATGCAAAACCCTCATATGATATCCATGATCAACCTTAGGTCAAAGTCCGTTTAATCCTACTGATCAGGCTATCTTAAAGTTCCATTATACTACCGAATCTAGAAAATGATTATTCACCATATGTGAATAAGAAGTCATCCGCCCAGCAGACGACCCAAGGCCTTGTCCATTCTCACATTCAGTATAATGCCTTTAAGAGGATACCTTTAACTCCTCAGAGCTATGATTCCGATATCTGCAAACAAACCCTTCATCGTATACAAGTCATGCACCCAACGAACCGGTCTATAAGCTTACTACCTCTGAGACGCTTTAGCCATTGGAACATCAAAGTACACAAGTCATATACATGAAGTAGTTCATTTACTCAGGATTAAGGTTATTGCACAATGAACGTCAAAAGCAGATTGATCCACTCATAGCGGACTACGTAGATCAATCACGCTTTAGTCCCGGTCTAATATGTCACCACCAAGCAACATATCCATGTCTCTACTTGGGAGTCCAGCTCCAGACAGTCAAGACAGACCGTCCCCTCTAAGGCTTTAGACAACATAATAGTCTTAACATGAGTTAGATGCTCGGTCTAACCCCATAGACTACAGACCATAGTTTAGACTGCTAACTTTAGAACATTGTCTTCTCGCATACAAAAGTCCATTGCATGCAACGTTCTAACAGTTTTAACATAAGCAGTCAGTGAGCCATATTTGCTTACATTTACTTTAACATGTAAATAAGACGAGGACAGATAGCAATGTAATGAATAACCTCTATGTATAATTTTATTATCCAGTTCAAAATGAATACATCAAAATGTCTCTAATACTTAGGGCATTTCCTAACACTTTCCCCCTCGTTTCCTAAAATACCCCTTATGTCATTTTAGAAATTTCGGTAGCATTTCCGCTTGTATTTTAAGGTTTTCTTGGCATTAGGTACGTCTCAAAACCTTTGTACCTGCCACGTACTATACCAAAAACCTATTTTATACAAAGTTATCGAACTTTGTATAAAAATTTTCCACATTAATCCATATTCAAAATTCAACACAAATCGTAAATTTTTTTTTCCACTTATCAACTCGGTTTCTCATGTTAATCATCACCAAATATTTTTTCATCACCATGAACAATTATCACATATCATTCTTAGGTTTTCAAATGCACATTACAACATTAAAACCCTAACAAAATTTTCATTCAACCCTAGCCTTCAATGCCATGGTTTTCAAATACAACCACATAGAAAAATTTTGTTTTCTTTCCTAGGGCTTTTATTACACATTCCTTATCATTTATCAACTCTAAATTTTCTCATTTTAACCACACATAGGCCACGGGTTCTATGGGAAACAAACATCAAAATTTCTTGTTTCATTATTCCAATTCATGCTTGAATAAACATTGTACCAAACTCACATAATCATTAAAACAAATCACCAAATTTTATCATTTTCTTCACACTCATTAACCATGGATTTTATAGAAAACAAGTACCAAATTTTGCTTATTTCTTATTCCTAATTCATGCTTCAAACTCTAGAACACCAAACCAATCAACAATATCAACAAAACATCAAATTTTTCAATGTTTTCTACACCTCATAAGCCACAGATTTTTGCAAGAAAAGAAATGAAATTTGCTTCAAATTGGAAGCTAACCTTATGAACTTGTTTCCTTGCAACCTTGGCTAAGATTGGAGGCTATTTTTGTAAATAAACTTTGACAATTTTTGCTTGAAAGTCACTAAGGGGCACGGATTTTTGGGCTGTAAAAATGCAAGAGTTTGGCTTGGTTTTTCTTATTTTTTATGTGGATTTTTGAAACCTATTTATAGGCAAAAGTAAGTGGCCTTTTTGTAATTTTTTCCAACAATTTACTAATTGTTCAAGGACTAAAATGCAATATTTTTGGGCCAAAATAAAATTTTTGGGCTGCCATTCCTACAAGTGGCCGAATCCCCTTTTTTTGCCCATTTTTAATTATTTTCAATGTCATTTTGGCTTAATCTTAGCCATTGATAAAAAAAAGGCAACTAATCCTAGCCTTACACCTATTGATTCTTACTTTCCAAGCCTTCAAAAATTATATTATGACATCATAAATGTGATGTCATCCTATGAATTAATTCGTATATTAATTCGTGGTCAAATTTTGATCGAAAGTCAAACCAAACGGAACTTTACCGAAATCGCATAGGCAGGTTCTGAGTGCCTCCGATGCGATCGGTTTGTTTTATTTTGCTTCCGTTTGATCAAAATTCTCTACTATAAATTTTTATCTTTTTAGTGCATTTCAGTGCACTCTCTAGGGATTTTGGTTCTGTTTTCGAACCATCTCACCCGATTTTATTCAGTAAGATTTTCCATCTCTGAACTCACTCACTTTAACACTGTCGGAACATTTTTACAGTATTCACAATAGTATTAAAACACATTTTTTTCATATTTTATTCATTAAAATTGATACTTACATACAATTTTAATCTACTCTGAGAATCTAAAATTCCTAGTTATCACATTTACCCCTCCTTATAAAATTTTCGTCCCCGAAAATTTGTAACAAGTGGGGGTACAAATTCCTAATTTCGTCTTCTCGCTCCCATGTAGCCTCTTCGACGTTGTGATTTCTCCACAGCCCTTTGACTAATAGGATCGTCTTGTTCCTCAAAACCTTATCTTCTCATGCCAGAATTTGAACAGGCCTCTCCTCGTATGTCAGATTTTCCTGAATTTGGATTAGTTCATGTTTCAACACGTGGGACGGATCCGATATATACTTCTACAGCATCGGTACATGAAACACATTATGTACTGCCGACATTTCTAGAGGTAATGCCAATTTATAGGCAACCTTACCAATGTGTTCAATAATCTCATATGGTCCAATATATCTTGGACTCAATTTCCCTTTATTTCTGAACCGTATTATTTCTTTCATCGGTGAGACTCTTAGAAATATGAAATCCCCTTCGTTGAACTCTAGGGACCTTCGTCTTTTGTCCGCATAGCTCTTCTATCAGCTCTGGGTTATTTTCATCTGTTGTTGTATTTTTGTAACTGCATCCACTATTTCTTGCACAAAATCTGTTTTATGCAGTCACTTTTCTTGTAAATCATACCAATGAATCAGTGATCTACACTTTCTTCCATATAAAGATTCATAAGGTGCCATACCTATCGAGACTTGGTAGCTATTATTGTATGAAAACTCTACCAATGGAAGTTTCTCGTTCCAGCTCCCCAGGAAATCTATTGTACATACACGAAGCATGTCTTCCAACGTTTGAATCGCTCGCTCCAATTGCCCCTCCGTCTGTGGATGAAATGTTGTGCTTAGACGCACTTCCGTTCCCATAGCTTCTTGCATACATGTCCATAAATTCAAAGTAAATCGTGGAACACGATCTGACACAATAGATTCAGGAACTTTATATAACCTGACTATGTGGTTAACATACAAGTTTGCTAACTTTTCCAACAAAAAAGTCATTTTCACAGTAATGAACCTTGCTGTTTTTGTTAACCCGTCAATAAAAACCCAAATAGCATCATAACCTTCTCAGGTCTTTGGTAACCCTACCACAAAGTCCATTATAATATGTTCCCATTTCCATTCTGGAATCTCCAATGGTTCTAATTTTCCACCTGGATGTCATTGTTCAGCCTTAACTTTTTGGCACGTCATACATCTACTTACAAACTCAGCAATGTCCTTCTCCATCCCTTTCCACCAGAATTGCAGCTTCAAAGCCTGGTACATCTTACTGGCTCCGGGATGTACTGAATATGGTATTTTATGGACTTCTGCCATAATTCGCCTTCTTAATCCTTGATCATCTGGGATATGAATTCTTCCCTGATGGAGGATTAATCCACCTTTAGACACTCTCTCTTGCAGACTTGCTAGCTTTGGGTCTCGTTTCTGAGCCTCTCTGATATCCTCATATAGCGTTAATTCCAGTTGCAGTGTAGCCAATTTTCCGGCTATCAACTCTACCTTCAACATGTTGATTTCTTGCTGCAATAGCTTTGGAAGTTTTCCAATCGACAGTTGTTGCAAGACAGTAGATTTTCTACTTAATGCATCTGCAATACGATTGGCTTTTCCAGAATGGTAGAAGATTTTGCAATCATAATCTTTTACCAGCTCCAGCCATCTTGCTTGCCGCATATTTAGCTCTTTTTGCGTGAAGAAATACTTTAAACTTTGGTGGTCAATATAATTCTGACACTGAGCTCCATATAGATAGTGTCGCCAAATCTTCAATGCGAATACTACCGTGGCAAGTTTCAAATCATGCGTGGGATAATTTCTTTCATGGTCCTTTAATTGATGCGAGACATAGACAATCACCTTGTCACCTTGCATCAGGACATCCCCTAATCCCATCTTTGAGGCGTCGCTATAAATCATGAATATCTCCCCTTCAGTTGAAGTGTAAGAATTAGCGTACTGGTTAATCATTTTCTCAGCTCCCAGAAGCTTCTTTCGCACACCTCCGTCCATGCGTACTTCCTCTCTTTATGTGTCAAAGCCGTAAGAGGTGTAGCGAGTCGTGCGAATCCTTCTACAAATCTTCTATAATAGCCAGCTAAACCTAAGAAACTCCGTATTTTTGTTACATTCTTAGATGTAGGCCATTCACTGATAGCCTCTACTTTTGCTGGATCCACGGCGATTCCTTCCTTGGAAACCACATGTCCAAGAAAATGTACTCTATCTAGCCAGAATTCGCACTTTGAGAATTTGGCATAGAGTTGATGCTTCCTTATCGTCTGCAGGACAATCTTCAGATGTTCTTCATGCTCTTCACGAGTCTTTGAATATATGAGAATGTCATCAATAAACACAATGACAAACTTATTGTTAAAGACTCGATTCATCAAGTCCATAAATGCAGTTGGCGCATTTGTTAACCTAAACGGCATTACAAAGAATTCGTAATGACCGTAATAGGTCCTAAATGCGGTCTTATGGATATCGCTTTCCTTGATCCGCAACTGATGATATCCTGATCACAAATTGATCTTGGAGAATACTGCTGCACCTTTTAGTTGATCGAACAAGTAGTCAATTCTAGGTAGTGGATACCTATTCTTAACAATGATCTTGTTCAATTCCCGGTAATCAATGCACATGCGAAAAGATCCATCCTTCTTCTTGATAAATAACACTGGAGTACCCCATAGGGAATAGCTCGGACGTATGAATCCTTTGTCAAGAAGCTCCTTCAGCTACTCCTGTAACTCTTTTAATTCTACCAATGCCATCCGGTATGTAGGTAATAAATTGGCAAAAACATATCAGAGTAGCACAGCGGAACAATAAAAAAATTTTAAGATCGTTAAATATCTCATGATGCCATATATAATAAACTAACAACAATTTAAACTCATACCTCAAGGATGCCAATCTGTAGGAGGAGAATGATCGAAGGGCTTCAACCAACTAGCCTTTTCTACTATTCTCTAATTCCCGAATGGCTGAGTGTATGGGCACTCTGAACCTCGATCGATATGCTAGCACTGCTAGTCTTCTTCCGACCACCCAAATCTCTAAAGAACTTATTGTCACGGTGAGTTGTGCAACAATAAGCCTGCTCACCTGATAGTCTGTGGTCTGAGAGAACTGGAGTAGCAGGACCTCTATTTATAGACTTGCATGAGGTGATCCTCTGAATTCGAATTGGATTAGGAGAAGATTTTCTCCCTTATCCACAATAAAAAATTTGAATTTTTAAGCCTTATCCAACCAAAAAAGATTTCGGCCATTGTACGGATTTTTCTTTCAAAATTCAAATAGGATTTTAACTTGAATTTTATCTCCTCATTCCTACATAAAAACCGATTCCCCTTTGTGCCAATAACATGACTAGATTCAGTCATTAAAGCGTGAAGAGAATCAAAATCTAAAAAGGATTTTCTAGCTTGAATTTTATCTCATCCTTATCCAAATAAAACCGAAAATCTCCTTGAGATTTGCCCTCAAAATTTCGACCACTTTTAGGGAGGAGAGAATCCAAATTCAACTGGGATTGAAACTTAAATTTTTCCCTGCATCCTTATCCACAAAAATTGAAAATATCTTGGAGGATTTTTCTCAACAAAATTCGACCAAGTTAGTTAGGATTGGGATTCAAAATTCAAGTAGGATTCAAACAAGATTTTCCTTTTCATAATCCAACTCAAATTTGAATTCTAATATTGTGGAATTATCCACAAAGAATTCGAATTCTACTTGGACTGTGATTCAAAATTTGAATTTCAAATTTCAAAATTCTAATTTCAAATTCAAATTTCAAAATTCTAATTTCAAATTCAAATTTCAAATTTCAAATTTCAAATTTAAATTTCAAATTCAAATTTCAAATTCGAATTTCAAATTCGAATTTCAAAATTCAAAAGTCAAATTCAAATTTCAAATTTTAAATATCAAAATTCAAAATTCAAATTTCAAAATCCACAAACAATTGTATTTCAAATTCTTGTTCTCATGAATAATTTTCTATAACTCCAATTCAATCTTAAATAAAATCATGGCAACTTTATTTGGAGTTCGAATAATTGTGTACTCTATTATCCAAAACAAAATCTGAATTCAACCGAAGAGAATCTTGTCCTCCATCTTAATCCTATGTCAACACCATCCATGCAAAATCAACTAGTCAATAAGCATATACAAATCAATTTGCTAATCATTAAGGAATTATGTGAAGCTAGTAGAGGGACTAATTAGACATATATAATCGGGCTCCTGTGAATCCATATGATCATCATTCTTTACCGAACAACTCAATCATATGATCACTAATTTCAGAGTCGCACCACTACAAACATGAAACTGAACTCCCAATTATATATCGTATTACGTAAGCCTGTGACAAGCTATTGTCCAGTGACCTTGTCATGTATGCAGAACCCTCATATGATATCCATGATCAGCCTTAGGTCAAAATCCGTTTAATCCTATTGATCAGGTTATCTTAAAGTTTCATTACACTACTGAATAAGAAAATGATTATTCACCATATGTGAATAAGAAGTCATCCGCCTAGCATACGACCCAAGGCCTTGTCCCTTTTCACATCTAGTATAATGCCTTTAAGAGGATACCCTTAACTCCTTATTAGAGCTATGATTCCGATATCTGTAAACAAACCATTCATCGTATACAAGTCATGCACCCAACAAACCGATCTATAAACTTACTACCTCTAAGATGCTTTAGCTATTGGAACATCAAAGTACACAAGTCATATACATGAAGTAGTTCATTCACTCAGGATTAAGGTTACTGCACAATGAACATCAAAAGTAGATTGATCCACTCATAGCGGACTACGTAGATCAATCACACTTTAGTCCCGGTCTAATATGTTACCACCAAGCAACATATCTATGTCTCTACTTAGGAGTCTATGCTCCAGATAGTCAAGACAAACTGTCCCCACCATAGCTTTAGACAACATAATAGTCTTAACATGAGTTAGATGCTTGGTCTAACCCCATAGACTACAGACCTTAGTTTAGGCCGCTTACTTTATAACATTGTCTTCTCGCATACAAAAGTCCATTGCATGCAACGTTCTAATAGTTTTAACATAAGCAGTCAGGGAGCCATATTTGCTTACATTTACTTTAACATGTAAATAAAATAAGGACAAACAACAATGTAATGAATAACCTCTATATATAGTTTTATTATCCAGTTCAAAATAAATACATCAAAATGTCTCTAATGTTTAGGGCATTTCCTAACAATCTCGCACTTGCCCTAAGCCAGTAGATGTGCCATGTTACGCATCCCCATCACCTCTACATGCCTCTCAAAGCTTCTAGCCACCAAAGTCTTAGTAAAGGGATCGGCAATGTTATCCTCGGACTCGATCTTACATACATTTACTTGTCCTGTCTCCACGTGCCCTCTAATAATGTGATATCTCTAATCTATGTGCTTGGTCCTCTTGTGGTGTCGAGATTCCCTTGTGTTGGCAATAGCCCCAGTGTTATCACTGTAAAGTGTGATAGGCTTGTCAACACTCGGAATGACCTCAAGGTCTCTAAAGAACTTGCAAAGCCAAACCGCTTCTTTAGATGCCTCAGCCGCAACTACATACTCAGCCTCCATCGTAGAGTCAGCTGTGCAACCCTGCTTCACGCTCCTCCACATAATGGTGCCTCCTCCGAGCAAGAACACCGATCCTGATGTCTATTTCCTCGAATCCTTGCAAGTCTGGAAGTCTGAGTCCGTGTATCCTATGAGTGTTAGGTCCCCTCCAAAATACACCAGCATATAATTCCTCGTTCTCTTAAGATACTTGAGTATATGCTTTACTGCTTGCCAATGTTTGGCTCCAGGATTCACTTGATATCGACTCACCATACCTACTACAAAACATATGTCCAGGCGAGTACAAAGTATAGCGTACATAAGGCTACCCACAGCGGATGCATAAGGGACCTTACTCATACGCTCTCTTTCTTCCTGTGACGCCCCGTGCCCTCAGCGGCCCGGACCGTCACTGTAAACTCTATTACTTGCTTCTTTAAAAACGATACTTAAACTTGCTGAATTTAATACTATAAATTTAGAGGGATTTTTTTTTTTTTTTATATACACGTACGTATTTACTATTCGCGTACGCATACTATTAAAATGCGGAATTTGAAAAACATAAGGATTTCAATTATACATACATAATTATATACATGTTTATCTGATTACTATTCACCAGATACTATTTAAATATACTACTCGTACATATACTGTTTACTGTTCCAAAATACCATTTAACCTTTACTATTCAAAATACTATTTAACTGTCACCATTCAAAATATTATTTACTCATACTGTGCGGAAGAATACTCGCGGTGTATCCATAACCTCATCCTCACATCCACCTCCGCCATCATCATCGTCCCTTGATGTTTACGTTATAGGATGCTTACCTACAGCATGAACACACTCCGTGAGCTTTACGCCCAGTAAGTACAACATGTTAACCGCAAAACATATTTAAAACATAGCACATACTTAAAATCATAAGCATGACATATATCACTTAATAAATCATATATCATATAAGCATATCACATATCAGCTCACATATCATGTCATCACATAACATGTCATAACACTGAATATAAAACTTCACATACTTTATGCATGACAGAAGCATCGTGTACTGTATGCACTCTACTGAAAAAGAAAGCATAACGAACTATAACTAATGCATGATCCGGTTATGTTCATTTATACTTCAAACTTTTCTTTTCTTTTCTTGTCTATTTAGGGCCCATGTGTCAGTACCGTGTGCGCGCAGACCAACGGTAACGCCCGAGGTCAACTAATGCCGAAGAGCCATCAACTGATGCTCAACTTGTGGCCTGAACTTTCTTTAACTGGAAACCCCTTCGACTGAAGGAGCCGGTACGACACACCTATTTATTTCCATCTTGTTTAACTGTTCTAGCCATACGCTTCTCTAAGCTGTCCCCAATCCTACGCGGTAGGGATCTATGGCTTCTATCTTGTTCTTTCATCAATCTACTCGATTGTGAAGCTATATGCTCTTATGTATGCTGTGCAGCATCGTGTGCAAGATACATACTTAAAATACTGGAAAAGCATCATTTTAAATTCATTTTATCCATGCTGTAGGCGGAGTTGTACTTACCTGTCAGCAGACAGTTTATACTCTCGCCTTCGTCACAATACAGGTACCTCCCTGTAATCATAATGCATTACATTAACATTCACTCTTAGGTCACCGTGGTCATTAGTGACTAACAAAAATTCTCGTTATATGGTACCGATCCTTATCGGTACTAATTGCCCTCTTCTTAAGAATTTGATTTTCTAATCATTGTTAATTAATTTATTTACCCAATAAATTAATTAACATTGCTCTTAGGTCACTCTATCGTTAGGAACTAATAAACTTATCATTGTGTGGTACCGATGCCTATCGGTACCCAACCGCTCTACTTTGGGAAATTTTGATGTCTAATTTTTAATCGTGCTTGATTAATTTGTCTACTTGACAAATTAATCACTGTCTCTCACTATCCCATTCCGACTTGGTCCTTGACTGGCTAACCGACCAGTCAACTGACTGAATACCTCTCGTATGACCATTTAGCCTATCGGGTTACCGTTACCGATGTAATCGCCCCAAATTTTATACTTCGATCGCACCCGTCCCTCGGGTGGTACTATTCTGACATAGGGGTCGTTTTCTTACATTACGAAATTTCTAATGGGGCGGTTCACTAATCCTCACAACGTCCATCCTTCTTTCCCGGACCTAGGTCATCGAGGGAGCTCGGGTTTCCATCCCGATCACATTTTCAGCCCTCGTTTCCTAAAATACCCCTTTGTGCCGTTTTAGAAATTTCGGCAGCATTTCCGCTTAATTTTTAGGTTTCCGGCGTTTAGGAAACGCCTCAAAACCATCTAACCTATTCTAACCTGCCACGTACTAAACCAGAGGCCTAATTTTTACGTAAAAGCTCCGCTTTTTACGTAAAAATATTTACATTTTCTCACATTCTCTTTTTCGATATTTCACCCTTTTTTCTTACAATTCCTCAAGTCATTAAACCATAATTAATACATAATTATTTCCAATATTAAATTGAGGAATAAATAGATCAACACTACTACCAAAATCGTTCCCGTCGGCGGTCGGACGAACCGTTCGGTCTCGACCGTGTAATCTTTGAATCGTCGTTCTTCACTTTTGAAACTCCAGTTTGCAAATCCGATGCCGCGGATGTGTCCGGAACGTCGAAAATAGGCCAACGGGCCATTCTTCAATTTTCGGTCTCCGGGTCACCGTTGACCGGCGTTGACCGCCGTTGACCGGCGTTGACCGGCCGTTGACCGGCGTTGACCACGGCGGCGATGGAAGTGGCGACCACCATCTTGAAGAGCTCGACGAGAGGAACCCATTGGTGGTGTCAATTTCACGAATCGAGGCTCCTATCACCGGAAATCGGCTCTCGAAAAGTCGGCGACGGCGGCGGCGTTGGATCTTCATTTTTCCGGCGTTGTTGCCCAAAATTGATTTGGGGCTTTTGATCTACGTGTTGTTCTGAGCATTTTGACACCGACCTTGCAACTCAACTCCGCCGGAATAGCGAGATCCGACGGCGGCGATGGCGACGGCGACGGCGAACCTGGGGCGGCGCGATTCGGCGGCTGTTGACGTGAAATGAAGCCTGGGTTTTGTTCTACTCTTCACCACGAATCCATTGGGACCGGAATCGTGGCATTTGGACGTCGGACGGTGGAGATACGGCGGTTTGAAAAATTCGGCCACCGGCGGCTTTGGGCGGCGCGTGCGGCGTGCTCCGGCATCGGTTCGGTCGACTCGGCCCACCGTTGGAATCAGCTCGTCGAGAGCTTTCCAATGGTGCCGGCGGTGTCAAAAACGGAGGCCGGATTCGATAGTTGGTCACTGTTCATCTTCGTGTGGTATGGGAGGGAGAAAATGTGATTTGGAAAAATATGGGGGGCTATTTTTCTATAATCCCCAAAATTTCCTCCTTTATATTAATTTTTTTAAAAAATTTTAAGATAGGCTATACTGACTAATTTGGGCGTGCTGAACCCAAATATATCAGTTTTATCTTCATCCGAGGTCGTCTCGACCAGTTTCCCGATACTGTATGGTTCCCGGTCAAAAATTACTTTTTGTGCTCAAATGACTAATTTGAGCATTCTGATTCCAAATATATCAGTTTTATATCAAGAAGAGGTCATCTTGATCAATTTCTTGATACTGTGGTTAGGCCTACACTGTGTTGACACTGTGCACGCATAACGAGGCATTTTCGCGTGAAATTTCAAACACAGTCTCTCTTGACTAATTTGGACGTGCTGATTTCAAATTTATCAGTTTTACGTCCATCTGAGGTCTTCTGGACCAGTTTTCGGGATCTGCATGACCCCGTCTCGAAAAACGTGTCAGGTGCCCGATTGACTAATTTGGGCGTCCTGAGTCTAAATATATCAGTTTCGGGGCGAGAAAAGGTCGTCTTGACCCTCATCCCGATACTACGTATCCCTTAAACAAAATCTACATTTTATGCTCAATTGACCAGATTGAGCCTGCTGACTATTAATATATCAGTTTTATGCCAGATTAAGGCCGTCTTGGCCACTAACCTGACACTGCGTTTCTCACTACTCACTATTCACTATTCACTAATCACTATTCACTATCTGACTGACTAATCTGAGCGTTCTGACTTTGATTTTGTCAGTCTATGGGCGAGAAGAGGTCATCTAGACCACTTTTCCCGATACTGTACATCTATTCGGGCAATTATCACTCTGCGCTCAGATGACCAGTCTGAGCGTACTGATGACTAGCTCATCAGTTCTGTATCATGAAATGGTCGTCTAGACCGGTTTCTTGATATTGCATGTCTCAACGCATACTCACATAATAGGGTGGACCGATTTCACTGTCGATTACCCCTTTCACTGCATGAATAGTAATTAAACGTTACTATTCCTGTTTAATTCATTCAACTGAAAAGCACACTGTGCTTATTAACTTAATTACATCATTACATAGTAATTAAGTTTCATAATTCATGAGAGTCATTACAGTGGCTCTCGGCTCATTACACAGCCTTCTACACAGACTCTTACACGTGCGTGTGCAACGCAACACGGGCGTGTACATTTCAGACACGAGCATGTACTAGTTGAGACTACTCAACACGGCCATGTCTTTGAAATACATTCATCTATCTGAGCAGTACACAGCCTCTTACACGATCATGTACTTGACCGTGTTTCTTAAATTGTACTAAAAGACATTAAATTATGTCCATTTTATTCCTTAATGACTTATTACATGGTAAGTAGGTGTCATGAAAATGGCGGTCATTACACTTCCGATGTCTTGGGACAGTCATCCAATGAAAGAGTTAGACTGTCAATGGAAGGTTGTGAACCTTTCTTTGCCTCTTGCATTGCATATCTATCAATTATTTTATTTATGTATGAAGCTTGGGATAATGCTATCATTTTGTTCTTTCAATCTCTGAAAAGACGAATGCCTAGAACATAATTAGCTTCTCCCAAGTCCTTTATGTCAAACTGTTTGTGTAGCGAAAGCTTGACTGATGATATGTTCCCTACATCATTCCCAATGAGCAGTATATCATCGACATAGAGTACTAGAAAGACCACTTTACCATCCTTACTATGTTTATAAACACAGGGTTCATCAACATTCTGCTCAAAACTAAATGTCTTAATTGCTTGATCAAATCTCTGGTTCCATGAGCAGGATGTTTGCTTTAATCCATAAATGGATCTAAGTAACTTGTAGACTTTTCTTTCTGAGCCTTTTGCCATGAACCCTTCAGGCTATATCATGTAGATAAATTCCTCAAGATGGCCATTCAAGAATGCCATCTTGACATCTATTTGCCAGATCTCGTAATCGAGAGCCATAGCAATGGACAAAAGAATATGGATAGACTTCAGCATAGCAACAGGCGAAAAGGTTTCATCGTAATCGATTCCAGCCTTTTACGTGTACCCTCTTGCAACCAGTCTAGCTTTCAAAGTTTCCACTCTCCCTTCCGCATCCTTCTTTCTTTTGTAGACCCACTTGCATCTAATGGGTTTTATCCCATCCGACAGATCTACAAGTTCCCAAACTGAGTTGGATTTCATAGAATCCATCACATTGTTGATGGCCTGTTTCCAATATTTAGAATCAACATCATTTATAGCTTCATCATAGGTGACCGGATCATCCTCATGCTCATGAGCTTCAACCTGGTATACCTCAGCATCATACATGAAGAAATTAGGCTTCTTTGAAACCGTCTCACTACGACGAGGCACCCTAAATTGTTGATTGTTTGTAGGTCCAAGACCGAAACCTGTGGAGCTGTTCTTTCACCCGACAACTCTTCTAACACCACTTTGCTTCGAGGTTTAAAGTCATTCATATAACTTTCCTCCAAGAATGTCACATGGGTTGAAACAATAACTTTTTGTTCCTTCGGTTATAGAACAGACCTCCCTTAGTTCCCTTAAGATACCCTACAAACATGCACAATTCTGATCTTGGTTCCAACTTCTTCGCATCCCCATCCAGTACATGTGTCGGGCAGTCCCATATTCTCATATGTCCAAGGGAGAGCTTCCTACCACGCCACAATTCATACGGAGTCTTGGGAATTGATTTGCTTGGAACCTGGTTCAGAATATAGCACGCCATTTGTAAAGCATATCCCCAGAATGATAACGGCAGTGTTGAATAACTAATCATGGATCGTACCATATCCAACAAGATCATGTTTCTCCTTTCGGCTACACCATTCTGTTGTGGAGTACTAGGTGCAATCAATTTGGATAATATCCTATTCTCTACAAGACGTCCTAGAAATTCGTCGAAGAGGTATTTGTCACCTCGATCAGATCGAAGTATCTTTATGGATTTATCCAATTGCTTTTCCACTTCCGTACGATACTCTTTGAACTTGTCAAAGGTTTCGCACTTGCTGTGCATCAGATACACATATCCATACCTCGAGTAATCGTCTATAAAGGAGACATAATACTCGAACCCTCCTCGTGCTGTGATGTTCATGGGGCCACACACATCAGTGTGCATAATTTCTAATGTGACAACCGGGAAATTCAGGCAATTCTCGGATGAAAATGTACAAATGTATGTATATAACAATTTGTACTATTTAAAGAGTGAAATAAATGTATTTATATTGTTTAGAATATATGAAAATGTTCTAACAATACTGACGAGTAAGAATTCAGTGTAAGAAAAATTCATTGAGTTGAAACGGGTGAAACGGTGCAAAACCGGCATTGAAAACCCTAACCGGGGCAATAGAAGACGGAAAACTTCCGGGATTAATTTTGATCAAACGGAAGCAGTTTAAATTGATCCGACTGCACAGGAGACCTCAGGAACATACCGGGACGATTTCAGGAAAATTTCGGCTCGAACCGGTATCGGTCAAAAAGTAGTCGAATTAATGTGAATAGTGAAAGTCAAAGTCAACTTTTACTTTAGCAATTATGACATCATTAATCCATTTAATAAATGGGATTAAAATGGTGGTTGGTAGCATTAATGGCCATGATTCATCTACTTTTTGATCTAAAGGCCAAGATTTAGCCAAAATTCACCATTTTTAATTTTTGAAAATTATGGAAAGAAATGGTGTTGAAAGATGTTTAATTCTTATTGGTTAATGGCCAAATTAATTGGCTTTTGGTTGCTTAAGTCGGCAACTTTAGTGACAAAGAGGCCGAGACACATTTTCATGCCAAAAACCAAGAGAAAAAAATGCTAAGTGTTCTTCCATGGTGTACGTGAGCAACCCAAAGAGAAACCAAGATATCTCTTCAATTTTTCTTCACAAAAAGTGTGCCAAAGCATTCCTTGAAGGCAAAGGAAGCAATTGACTAAGGTAACTCCCTTTGCACTTAACTTTTTCATGGTTTTTCTTCAAGAAAACCGTGGGTGAATAGTGGGAAAAAGATGGAAAATTTTTGGTTGTTTTTCCATGGTTTGATGCTTGGGTTTTATTAAGGGTGTAATAAGGAAGAAAACCATGTAATTGGTTTAAAGAAAAACCAAAATTTTGTTGGTTTTCCAAGGGTAAATCCGTGGGTTACCTTAAGTAAACAATGATAAAATTTTGTGGTTTAATTGTTAACTTGCTTCCAAGTTAAATTTTGTGAAGAATAAAGCTTGAATTGCATTGTGAAAAGCTTGAAAAAATTGTTGGTGTGAATTACCTAATGTGGCCGTGGGGTTAACAAGGGTTGGTGGAAAAATTTGCATGGTTTTATGTGATGTTTGATTGATTGAAGTCATGCATTTTACAATGTAAATAAAGGAATTGTGATTGAAAGAATGAAACAAAAATATTTGGCATGTGTTTTCTAAAGATGGCCGTGGGTTATATATGGATAAAAACCCTAAGAATTTGGTTGAAAATGCATTGAAAATGGGCTTAAAAATGTGTTAAAAAAATGACATTGAATAGCCTAAAAAGTGGTTGAAAAATTTGAGAAGTTTGGTTCGGTTTGGTTGTGAAAACCGAAACCAAAACTAAGGGCAAAATTGTGAAAAAATTTTGTAATGTGGTTGAAAATGTGAAATTGGAATTTTGTGAGTTTTTATGTAAAAGTTTGGAAAACTTTTACATAAAATAGGCTTGTGGTATAGTACGTGGCAGGTACATACGGTTCGAGGCGTACCTAACGCCGGAAGCCTTAAAATTACGCCGAAATGCTGCCGAAATTTCGAAAACGGCATTCGGGGTAAAATGGGAATTTAAAATAAAAGTTTAGGGTCAAGTTGGAAACCTGAGTCCCTAACGGAGAATTGAATAAGGAAAACCTAAGGGATGGTTCGTGAATAGTAACACGTCCCTTAAAAATATAAACGCGAGTGGAATTGAAAAAAAACCGACCCCGACGGGGGGCGTTTTTGGAAATGAAATAAAGGTCCGAGTCGGGAACGGAAAATCCGAGCCTCGGAGACCTAGGTCGGGAATGTCTAAATGAACGTTTTAAATACTAGTGAAACGTTCATTTGAGGCTCCGAAACGATAGAAAATCGCTAAACCGACGTAGGGGTCGGAATAGTGCTTCCCGAGGGTCGGGAAAATGAAAAGTGAAAGTAAAATAGAAATGAACCCGGTAATGATTAGAAAAGAGTCAGAAAAGTTCCTGAGAGCCAAAAATGCAGTCTGGATAGGGAAAATTTCCGTCAGGGGTAAAATCATAATTTTGCCAAAATATAGGGGCAAAATCATAATTTTACCAAAATACAGGGGTAAAATTGTAAATTTGTAAAAGTTGAGAAAAATGGGGAAAATGATAAATAAAGCCTAAAAAGTTATAAATAGGTTTTATTTAAGCTTTTAAATGAAAAATAAAAGCTATAAATGGGAATGAAATTAATAGTCAAGGTTTTGTCTGTAGGATCCAAAAATCGACCTACGAGGAGGGCGATCAAAGATCCACGAGAGGAAAAGAGAAGAGACTGATAAGGTAAGTTCAGACATTTACCTGTCTGCAACATATAGCATTATTGTTGCTAACTTTGATGTACTAACTATAAGTTAGGTACATATGTGCTACGGGCACTATTATAGAGTAGAGAGAGAGACGTAATGTGTTACGGACACTATTGAGAATGGACACATTGTTAATTGTACTTCGGGCACTAGAGCGAGGTTAATGAAACTCACTCCCCTAAAATTAAAATGTGACCCATTCCTAACCACGGGACAATGTGAAGTCACCGGGTTAGAATTTAAAAAGTCGGTAATGAAACCACTTTCTGGCGTACCAGCCTTCCATACAGGGAGGTACTATTTGCCTTCGGGGCTATGAGATTAAGGCTGTGGAGGTCAGCACTGATGTACCACTCCCAGTCATGTACTATTTTTGCCTTCGGGGTTATGAGATTAAGGCTGTGGAGGTCAGCACTAATGTACCGCTCCCAGTCATGCGTACTTAAATGGTACTGCCAACCTGAGCTCAAAACCAGAACATAAGCAAAGATAATTACCCAAAACTGAAACTATGTCATAAATGAGCATAAGACAGTTTAGTGAGAGTCCTAACATCGCGGTAGATGTACTGTTGTGACACTGTGTTGTGGTCAAACTTACTATTCATATATGAATAGTGGTCAAAGTTACTATTCACGAATGAATAATAGTCAAAGATACTATTCATGATGAATAGTACTATTCATAGAAATTTCATTTCTTGCATGTTTGAACTTACTGAGCCTGTAGCTCACCATTTTTGCTAATGTTGCAGGTAAGCGACCAGCTCAGTAGCTTGTTTGACTGGATGCGGACGGGATGGCACGTGTCAAATCGGATAACTGGGCGAGGGATATGGTCCTGCCAGAGTCTTTCTGCTGAGCGATAAAAGTAAAGGGAAAATGGGGGAAACAGTTCTTTTGTAATTATATATAATTTACGAAAGTACTGTATTATTTAAATTACTTTGTACTTGCCAACAAAGTAAATGGTGGAAAAGGTTTTACATGATGTTTAAAGAAAAAAAAAATTTTCCCAAAAACATTATGATTTAAAAAGAAAAAGAGATAAGCCGGCGACCCATGAGAGTACAATCTATTGCAGTTAGTGATAAAGCTCAACTGTAATAGTATTGTATGATCTCTACGAGGGGCGGGCCGCCACAGTTGGTATCAGAGCAAGGTTTGAGATTGGTCTAGTTTATAATACCAACTGCCGTCACAGTTGGTATCAGAGCGGAATTACGGTTGGTTTAGTTTGGATTACCAACTGCAGTCACAGTTGGTATATCAGAGCAGTGTGACCATATCCTGATTTGACACTTCGCGCATCCTGCACCGCTATCCAAGTAAGTAGTTACTTATGTTTAGTTAATTATTTTCTTATATGAAAATAATTATTTTATAGGTAGCAAGATGACCAGACCCCCATATGTGAGACCACCGCTACCTCGACCGAGAGGAGTATTACGGGTATGGACGAGATCTATTGTAAGGCCATCTATGTCCCAACGACCGGTAATTAGACCTCCGGTGCCCGAGAGACCTCCGGTACCAGTACTAGTACCAGCGCCAGTGCCAGTAGATGTTGTACAGCCACGACCGATACTTCATCCACCGGTGGTAGTGGACATTCCAGTTGTTGGTGGACGCCAACATATTGGGGTGAGAGTTTCGACACGGGCAGTACAGGCATTTAGAGCTAGCAGTCCTCCTATGTTTGATGGTGGACGACAGTCAATGGAGTTAAGGACTGGCTCCATGCCATCGAGAGGATTATGGTAATATGCGACATCGATCGAGATATGTGGATTCAGTTGGCCATCAGTATGTTTCAGGGAGATGCTCGAGTATTTTGGCAGTATTGCGACCAGGAGATTTTATTAGGATTCAGTTGGGCTGAGTTCTGTCAGCAGTTGGCTGATCAGTTTCCGCCTAGGGATCCGGCACCTGCTCCAGCACCTCTAGAGAGACGAGAGGCTGATACACCCGCGTATCCCGGATTTGATGAGGTTAGGGACTACATTCTCCAGACTGAGAGGATGGTCATGTTGTCTGGTGAGACGGTGATGTCTTACGCAGCACGATTTGAGGAGACCATTAGGAGGAGATGTCCGTTGCCCAACCTCACTGAAGCAAACTGTTGTGAGCTGTTTTGGAAAGGTTTACCCTTGGAGTTGAGACAGAGGGTAATTAAGCCATTTCCTCCTACACTCCATGAGTTTGTGGTGACGATCAGGACGATCGAAAGAGAGATTCTGATCGAGCATCTGACGCAGAGTCGACGAGAGACACTGGGTCAAGATGAAATGTTTGCACGCATCTTCGGACCAAGGAGAATGATGAATGATCATGAAGCTGGACCGTCTAGACCACGAAGAGGTGATGACTCAGGACAGGGAGCATTGCCTAGGGGCGGTGACGATTCAGATGATACCGATGACGATGAGGATCCGGAAGAATATCCTCTAGTCCCAGACACAGGGGATGCATGACCAGTAGATATGTATACATGTACATAAGTAGCTATTAGAGAAAAGCTCTTTTGTATAGACTTGTGGCCAGAATGTATAAATGGCCGATGTATATATATGACTGGTGGTGGTTATGTATGACATATAAATGTTTTGCTATGAATGAAATATCAAAATGATTATATGTTATACGATGATGTGTTACGATGATGTGGCTTTACAGTACCCTAAATTTTGTGAATTGATATGATTTTACAAATGTGGTTATGGAAAAGCTAACGGTGAATTATTGTGCCATAATAGGACAATAGGCAAGATGGTGGATTTGCGTAATCGACCAGAAGGACGAGAACGACGTCCTAATGTTATGGAGAGACTGGATCAGATACAAGCTCTGTTAGAAGCTCAGATGCAAGAAAATGCTAATCTGAGGCGACGGGTAGTGGAGCTAGAACAGAGACAAGGCTCTGAGGGTACCCAAGTATAACAAGAAGCTGAGGTAGATCCGGTTATCCCTCCAGCTACTGTAAATGAGAGAGTTCCTGAACAGCAACCAGTTTTAAACCTAGAACCCCTCTATGAAAGATTTAGGCGTATGAGGCCGCCAGAATTTGAAGGGTCTACAAATCCTCTAGAGGCTGAGGACTGGTTGTCGTCATTGCAAGTGATCATGGAATTCATGAACCTAACCGACAGGGAGAAGGTTGCATGTGCGTCTTTTGTGCTGAGAAAAGATGCTCGTTTTTGGTGGGACACTGTACAAATGAGAAGAGACGTGTCTACCATGAGTTGGGCGGAATTTCTGGAAGAATTTAACCAGAAATATTACGACCCTGCATCTCTGAGACAACAACAGAAAGAGTTCTCAGAATTAACTCAAGGAAACATGTCGGTGAGCGAAGTCTGCCGAAAGTTCGACCAGTTATCCCGTTTATGTCCTTATGTAGTCCCTACTAAGAGGGAGAAGATACAGAAAATGATCGGGATGTTCAGGCCAGAAATTGCTGCATTGGTAGATACCGGACAAGTACCACCTACTTCTGTAGCAGACTGTGTGAGTCGGGCCATCAGAGTTGAGTTTCATGTAGCCCGACAGAAAGAAGAAAGAGAAAAACACTGGGAGGCCAAAAAGAAGGAGAGGGCTTTGGCAAAGTCTACACAAGCTGGCCAATCGAGCAAGCTAAGTCAGAATGCTAAGCCAAGCCAGGGCAATAATCAAGGATCCCAGCAAAATAAGAGAAAAGGCAATTTTTCTGGAAATCGCCAGGGAAATAGTCGAAACCAGCAGCGGAGAACAGCTGGTAATGCGGAATCCAACGTGCAAAATTGTCCTACATACGGGAAGAGACATTCTGGGCAATGCAGATTTGGACCACTTGTTTGCTATGAATGTGGAAAGGAAGGCCATTATGCCAGGAACTGTCCAAATAGGCAGGGTGGACAAGGTACTTCCCAACAGCACCAGACACGCCCACAAGCTCATTCCCTTCAGGCCAGAGTTGAAGAGTCACCAGTAAGGCCGCAACGCCAGGAGTGTGTACCACGTGCCGATGCTCGTGTGATGGCCTACAGTAAAGAGGATGCAGAGGCAGGAACATCAAACGTGGTGACAGGTCAGCTTCCTGTCGCTAGTCATGTAGCCTCTGTACTATTTGATTTCGACGCTACGCATTCTTTTGTTTCCTATGAATTTGCTGACAAGATAGGATTCCTAAGGACAATATGGGAAGGGTATTTAAGACAACTTTACCCTCTGGGGAAGTATTGTTGTCCAATTACTGGCTACCTCATGTACCAGTATATGTGGCAAATAGGGAACTATATGCGGAGTTGATCGTGATGAAGATCGCGGATTACGATGTGATTCTAGGCATGGATTTCCTAGGGAAATACCAAGCTACGATCGAGTGCCGAAATCGAAAAATAGTATTCCAACCCGAGGAAGAAGAGAGTTTCGAGTATGTGGACACTTCTCGAAAACCCGGGAAGATGATGATCAGTTCGTTGAGAGCAAGCAAGCTGATAGCCAGTGGTTGCATGAGATATCTGGCATATGTGGTGGATACTACAGAGGAACAGAAGCTTCGACCTGAAGATGTTCCTGTGCTTAATGAGTTTCTTGACGTATTTCCAGAAGAGCTACCAGGGATACCTCCAAAGAGAGAAATCTCGTTCGAAATTGAGTTGATGCCTGGAACAGCACCTATTTCCAAAGCACCATACCGCATGGCTCCAGTGGAGTTAAAGGAGCTGCAGGTACAATTAAAGGAGCTTTTGGATAAGGGATTCATCAGGCCGAGTTTTTCTCCATGGGGTGCACCTGTGCTATTCGTCAAGAAAAAGGATGGAACGTTTCGGTTGTGTATTGATTATTGGGAGTTGAATAAGGTTACGATCAAAAATAGGTATCCGTTACCTAGAATTGATGACCTATTCGACTAGTTAAAAGGCGCAGCGGTATTTTCCAAGATCGACTTATGATCAGGATATCACCAGCTGAGAATTAAAGAAAGTGATATTCCTAAGACGGCATTTAGGACTCGTTATGGTCACTACGAGTTTCTTGTGATGCCATTTGGATTAACAAATGTGCCGGCAGCGTTCATGGACTTAATGAACAGAGTTTTTAAAGAGTATTTGGATAAGTTTGTCATTGTATTCATTGATGACGTTCTTATATACTCAAAGACTCATGAGGAGCACAAGGAACATCTGAGGATCGTGCTGAATACGATAAGGAAGCATCAACTGTATGCCAAATTCTCAAAATGCGAATTTTGACTGGACAGAGTACATTTCCTTGGACATGTTGTATCCCAGGAAGGTATTGCTGTAAATTCGACAAAAGTAGAGGCAATTAACCAGTGGCCTGCAACCAAGAGTGTGACGAAAATATGCAGTTTCTTGGGGTTAGCTGGATATTATCGGTGATTTGTAGAGGGATTTGCGCGATTAGCTGCAGCTCTTACTGCTCTTACACATAAGGAAAGGAAGTACGAGTGGACTATAGAATGCGAAAGAAGCTTCCAGGAGTTAAAGAGGCGACTGACAAGCGCACCAATCCTTATGCTTCCCACTGAAGGGGAGAAGTTTGTGATCTACAGTGATGCATCGAAAATAGGATTGGGAGCAGTCCTGATGCAAGGCGGCAAGGTGATTGCTTATGCTTCCCGTCAGTTAAAGGAGCATGAAAGGAATTACCCGACGCATGACCTTGATCTTGCTGCAGTAGTGTTCGCACTTAAAATTTGGCGACACTATCTCTATGGAGCTCAATGTCAGATTTTCACTGATCTCCAAAGCCTGAAGTATTTCTTCACGTAAAAAGAGCTCAATATGCGACAAAGGCGATGGTTGGAATTGGTGAAGGATTATGATTGTGAAATCCTATACCATCCAGGGAAGGCCAACCGTGTAGCGGATGCTTTAAGTAGAAAGTCTACCATATCACACCAGCTACCAATAAACAGGCTTCCGAAGAAATTGCAGCAAGAGATAAATTCTTTGAACTTGGAGCTGATATCTGGAAGACTAGCTGCACTCCAAGTGGAATCATCGCTATTTGAGGATATAAAGGAAGCTCAGAGGCGAGATCCAACAATGACAAGCTCTCAGGAAGGAATTTCCAAGGATGGAATGATCCTTTATCAAGGAAGGATAAATGTTCCAGCTGATGAGGAACTTAGAAGACGGATCATGTCAGAAGCCCATGAGACACCTTATTCGGTTCATCCCGGAGCTAGCAAGATGTATCAGGACTTGAAGTTACAGTTCTGGTGGAAAGGGATGAAGAACGATATAGCGAAATTCGTGAGCAGATGCATGACCTGTCAGAGAATCAAAGCGGAACATAAACATCCAGCAGGAAGATTGGAACCGTTGGAGATTCCTGAATGGAAATAGGAACACATTACGATGGATTTTGTAGTGAGACTCCCAAAAACCCGAGAAGGTTATGATGCCATTTGGGTTATTGTGGACAGACTGACCAAGACGGCACGGTTTATAGCTGTCAAGATGACTTTTTCGTTGGAAAAGTTTGCTCAGCTGTACGTAACTCATGTCGTCAGACTACATGGAGTACCAAAATCCATTGTATCAGATCGAGATGCACGGTTCACTTCGAATTTCTGGAAGTGTGTGCAAGAGGCCATGGGTACTGAATTGAGACTCAGTACGACTTTTCATCCGCAAACAGACGGACAGTCGGAGCGGACAATTCAGACGTTAGAGGACATACTTCGAGCTTGTGTTATGGATTTTGCGGGAAATTGGAACGAGAAGTTACCATTGATTGAATTCTCGTACAATAATAGTTACCAAGCTTCTATAGGCATGGCACCTTACGAGGCTTTGTATGGACGGAAATGCAGGTCACCATTACACTGGTATGATTTGTGAGAGAAGCAGTTGCATAAGACGGACTTCATAAAAGAGACTTTCGATGCAGTTGCTAGAATTCAGCATCAAATGAAAATTGCGCAAAGCCGACAAAAGAGCTACGCGAATAAGAGGCGGAGATCCTTAGAGTTTGATGAAGGAGACTTCGTATTTCTTAAGATATCGCCCATGAAGGGGATTATGCGTTTCGGTAAGAAGGGGAAACTGAGTCCAAGATATATTGGACCTTATGAAATTATCGAGCGCATTGGAAAGGTCGCTTACAGATTAGCGTTACCTCCAGAATTGTCGGCAATGCATAATGTGTTTCATGTGTCGATGCTGAGAAAATATATACCAGATCCGTCCCATGTGTTGAAGCATGAACCTATTCAAATCCACGAGGACTTGACATATGAGGAACAACCTATTCGAGTACTGGCTCGCGAAGAGAAAGTACTGAGGAATAAGACAATCCCACTAGTGAAGATTCTGTGGAAAAATCACAACATTGAAGAAGCTACGTGGGAACGAGAAGGAGAGATGATGAGTTTATACCCCCATTTGTTCTAATTTTCGAGGACGAAAATTTTATAAGGAGGGGTGAATGTGACAACCGGGAAATTCAGGCAATTCTCGGATGAAAATGTACAAATGTATGTATATAACAATTTATACTATTTAAAGAGTGAAATAAATGTATTTATATTGTTTAGAATATATGAAAATGTTCTAACAATACTGACGAGTAAGAATTCAGTGTTAGAAAAATTCACTAAGTTGAAACGGGTGAAACGGTGCAAAACCGGCATTGAAAACCCTAACCGGGGCAATAGAAGACTTAAAACTTCCGGGATTAATTTTGATCAAACGGAAGCAGTTTAAATTGATCCGACTGCACAGGAGACCTCAGGAACACGCCGGGACGATTTCAGGAAAATTTCGGCTCGAACCGGTATCGGTCAAAAAGTAGTCGAATTAATGTGAATAGTGAAAGTCAAAGTCAACTTTTACTTTAGCAATTATGACATCATTAATCCATTTAATAAATGGGATTAAAATGGTGGTTGGTAGCATTAATGGTCATGATTCATCTACTTTTTGATCTAAAGGCCAAGATTTGGCCAAAATTCACCATTTTTAATTTTTGAAAATTATGGAAAGAAATGGTGTTGAAAGATGTTTAATTCTTATTGGTTAATGGCCAAATTAATTGGCTTTTGGTTGCTTAAGTCGGCAACTTTAGTGACAAAGAGGCCGAGACACATTTTCATGCCAAAAACCAAGAGAAAAAAATGCTAAGTGTTCTTCCATGGTGTACGTGAGCAACCCAAAGAGAAACCAAGATATCTCTTCAATTTTTCTTCACAAAAAGTGTGCCAAAGCATTCCTTGAAGGCAAAGGAAGCAATTGACTAAGGTAACTCCCTTTGCACTTAACTTTTTCATGGTTTTTCTTCAAGAAAACCGTGGGTGAATAGTGGGAAAAAGATGGAAAATTTTTGGTTGTTTTTCCATGGTTTGATGCTTGGGTTTTGTTAAGGGTGTAATAAGGAAGAAAACCATATAATTGGTTTAAAGAAAAACCAAAATTTTGTTGGTTTTCCAAGGGTAAATCCGTGGGTTACCTTAAGTAAACAATGATAAAATTTTGTGGTTTAATTGTTAACTTGCTTCCAAGTTAAATTTTGTGAAGAATAAAGCTTGAATTTGTGACGCCTTAAATTTTATTTAAGGGTCAATATATAATTTAAATAAAATTAGTGTGCCAAAAATTAATTTAAAAATCTTTTGGAAACCCTAGGTTGGTTTCCTAGTCAAATTCCGCTCAAAAAGTCAACAATTTGAACTTCAAAAAGAAACCCTAAAACATTCGGCCATCACTTGGGATTTTAAATTAAAATTTAAATTCCACTAATCCAAGAAGGATTCAAATTCAAATTTCATTCCTTAGATATAAAGAAGAAATTCGGCCATAAAGTGTAGGAAATAAAGGAGAATTTATTTGAATTAAAAGCTAGGTTAAAACTCAATTAAAATTCAAATTATTTTTTCCTTAAAAACTAAGGGATAATTTTCGGCCACTTAAGGGGAAATAAGAGAGTAAACCCTAGCCTCAAAACAGCACAAAAACTTTCCCTTTTGCCCCTTAAAATTTTCAGCCAAACAAGGAAGAGAAAGGGAAAGAAAAACCTAGTATAAAAACCCCCTTTTAACTCTCATTCACCCCTCCTTTCACCCTCAAAATTTCGGCAAGCTTTCCCCTCTCCCCTCTCTGAATTTTCTCTCCCAAAACACACCCAAAACAGCAAACAAAACCTACCAAAAGGCAGCTCAAAGATTCAACAACTTTTGAGACAAAAAAACAAGGTGAGAAATCAAACTTTTTCCTTCCTTCTCCTTTTGATTTTAAATCCGAATTTATATGGTTTTCTCCACTATTTCCATACTGTTTTGAAGACTCCAATACTCACACAAATTCAGCCAAAAGAGAGACCAAGCATCAAAAATAGGGCAGCACAAACAAGGTGTGATTTTTCTCTCAAACCCTAAAATTTTGCCTCATTGATCCCCTTTTCAAAAACCCTATTATCATATGTGTAAGATTTTATGATTTTGTCAATTTGATTCTTGGGTTGTGTTAATGACATATAAATAAGGTTTTCCACAAAATTTCGTGATCATTGGATGAAAATTGAATTGGTTTGAGGCTAATCGAAATTCGGACACAGAAAAACGGAAATCTGGAAAATTACCATATGAACAGTAAATTTGTGTCAGCCATAACTTGAGTTTTAAAAACGATTTTTGAGTGATTCTTGGGCCTAAAATTAAATTCAAGATGTCCTCTAAACTCCTGCAAAATTTCAGAATCAAACTCATCTGTTTACCGAGTCAAAATATTTTTCTAAGATAGGCGGACAGAACTGCCAGGTTTTGAACCGAAACTGAAACCCAGATTTTTACGCCTGAAAACAACCCTCGGTTTTTGGCCTAGTTGAATGACCAAATGATGTCCAAAAATTATAAAAATTATATGGAATTAAAACTACGGATGTCTAGTTTAACATATTAAAAATTTAGAATTTTTGGGATGGAATAAACGCATGCAAAGTGTTTTGTATTAAATGTGTATTTTAAAGTGTGTTTTGATTAATGGCATAATATAACTTGGTAAATACCATCTTTTGAATAATCCGGTGAACATAATTGAGCTCTAGTTCACGATCATTGTAAATGATGCGTGCGTCCCAGAGTTGACGCCATGGGGGAAGGTCCCTAAACCTGCGCAGGGCCGTTCGGCCTATTTACACCGTAACGAGATGATCTAGGATAATTCAAATTCGAGGCACGTATATTATAGCTACGACAAGTCCTCACTCATAATATGATGGTTTGTTTTAATGATTTATTATTTTAATATTGGGGCACGTATATTGCAGCTACGCTAAGTCCTCAGCAGAATAAAACTTATATTAAAAATGTTTTCACGAAATTGTTGATTATTTGTTTTAAATGATTATTATGTCATGTATTCTTAAATTGTTGATTTTATTTTTGGAAACGAATATTATGCCATACTTTTAAATATTATCTATTAACCCACCTTTGTTTCTGTCCTACTGAGTCAGCGCTCACGTCCCTTTTTCTTTGTGATTTCGAAATGACTACTTCCAGGTGCGGGAGGTAGCAGTTCCGAAAATCGTTGAGCTATCCGTTTCTACCGAGGATGATGCTATCCGTTTTCTCCATCTTCTTCTTTCTGTTTCTCGTTCTGATGTAATGAGATATTAAGTTTGGACTTTATTTCACGTTATTTAAATTCTATGCTTGGGAATATTTATGGTTGGTAATTTCTTTTGAAAACCGATTTTGTGTTTGATTTCCGTATTAAAAGGTATTTACTTTCTACTTTATTTTGTTTTTTGGTTATGATGCTACTTTATAATTAGGCTTAGCTAAATTATAATGTTGACCCGTTGTTTTTGTAATAAATGTTTTCCTTAAATCTCGGGTTGATATTATGATTTGGCTGCCGTGTCACGTGTCTAAATTTTGGGCCGTGACAAATAATGGTATCAGAGCCCAGGTTTTCAAAAGGGTTTTCCATCAAAACGTTTTCAAAAGGGTTTTTCATCAAAACGTTTTCAAAAGGGTGTTCATCAAAACGTTTTCAAAATACTCAAGCATAATTTTCTTTACTCTTAAAAGCTTATAGGATTTCCTCTTCCTTCAATCTTATTCAACAAAATGGCTCGTCCCGGCACGCGAAGTCAGAGGCAGCAGAGAGGCAACGACGAAGAGAACCCCGGGAACACGCAGCCCCAAGGGAGTCAGAATACAGCGGTCCCTACACCGAACGATCAGCTAACGGCGATGCAGAATCTCACGGCAGCGATACAGGCTCTCCTCACCGTCTTACCTTTTGGAACACCTAACCCAGCTCCTGTAGCCAATGTTGTTCCTAAGGAGACCCAGAGAGCGGGGAGTTCTTCTCAGACTCCTCAGCAAACACCTACCACTGAAAACCCTACCTCTGGAGCAGTACCTACCCAGTCTATGATACATCCTAAATGGGTAGCCCTAACTCTTTTCTTTAAGCCTCACGTACCCACTTTCGACGGCACGGGCACAGAGATGGATGCCGACTACTGGTTTGATGCCATTCGCAAGCAACTAAAGTTGACCGCCATACCCGCAGAGTTCTGGGTTGAGTTTGCTTCCAACAAGCTGGTGGGTCTAGCCTCTACCTGGTGGGCTAGTATTGAGGATGGTTTGATAGAGGAGCAGAGGTCTTCTTGGACAGTTTTTGAGGATCGTTTTCACGAGCGTTTCTTTTCAGCTCAGTTCCGCGACAGAAAAGCTAGGGAGTTCGTCCATTTGAAGCAAGGGTCTATGTCAGTGCGGGAATATGAAGCCAAGTTCACTGAGTTAGCCCGGTATGCGAAGAATCAGGTGTTAGATGAAGCTACTAGGTGTTAGATGAAGCTACTATGTGTCTCCGCTTTGAGGAAGGGCTTAGCCTTTATGTGAAGAGGGGTGTACAACCGTTCCAGATCAGGGATAACTACCAGCAGATAGTTGCTAAGGCGTTGACAGTGGAAGAGGGCGACAAGGAGTTCCTTGAAGCTCGTAACAAAAACAAGTATAGACCAATCCGCAACAAGCCTCAACACAAGCCGCAGTCTCCCTACCAGAAGAACCAGCAGTCTCAGGGGTCAGGTTCTCATCAGTCGTCTGGACAGCGACAGGGTCGGGTGAATGTGATTACCTGCTTCGAGTGTGGTGATGAAGGCCACAAAAGAAATGTCTGCCCAAAGAGACAGTCGAGAGACAATGCTCATAGACATCATCATCAGCGGAATCAGAATGGTCTTCCACAGAGACAACAGTTTACTTCCCAGTCTTCGCAGTCACAGCGTCCTCAGCTTCCGGCCCCCTATCAGCCTCAGCGCACGAGCCAGTACACTGCGCCATATGCTCCACATGCTACACCACTACAGCAGTTCCCAGTGCCGAGTTATCAGAGAGCGCCACCACAGGGTCAGAGTACGGGTTATCAGCGAGGGAATACAGCTCAAAATCATGGTAAGGCACCACAGGTACATGCTCTTGGAGCTGACAGCATGGAGATAGATCATGCACCGACTGCATTAGATGGTATAATTCCTATCTTTGGTACATATGCACATGTTTTGTTTGACACCGGAGCTACATACTCTTTTATAGCCCAACATTATGCTCGTTCACTTGGTTTAAAACTGCAAAATCTTGACTCTCCCTTATGTGTGAAATCCCCGTTGGGCACGACTACCGTTAGTGATGGGTGTCAAGCCTATGTTTATGTTAGGGATGTTTGTTTGGAGGCATCACTTGTAGTAATGCCTATGTTTGCTTATGATGTTATTCTGGGATATGACTGGCTTTCCCGATATGGGATTATGCTTGATTGTCGTAATCGTCGCGTTATCTTTACAACTGATTTTGGACATGTAGTGTCCTATCAATTAAGCTTAGTTTCAGATGTTGATAGATCTGCTCTGAGGTTAATGTCGAAGAGTAGACAGGGTATTCTTTGCTTCTTATCCTTGTGTGCGGTAGAAGGATCCAGTTCTAAAAAGAGTACCCAACCTATACCTGTTGTCGATAGTTTTCCAGATGTTTTTCCAGAAGCTCTTCCAGGTTTACCACCTCATCGAGAAATAGAGTTTCTTATCGACTTAGTTCTTGGAACAGCTCCTTTTGCTTCTGCTCCGTATCGTATGGCACCTCTAGAGATGAAAGAGTTGCGCAAGCAGCTGGATGAGTTGAAATCGCTGGGCTTTATCCGAGACAGTAACTCACCTTGGGGTTCATCAGTCCTTTTTGTGAAGAAAGCTGACAGTTCGCTACGTCTCTGTGTGGACTACAGAAAGCTCAATAGTGTGACCATAAAAAATAAGTATCCGTTACCACGTATAGATGACTTGTTCGATCAGTTGGGTGGAGCTTGTTTCTTCTCCAAGGTTAATTTGAGATCCGGTTATCATCCACTTCGTATTAGAGAGGAGGATATCCCAAAGACGGCGTTCCGAACGAGGTATGACAGCTATGAGTTCTTAGTAATGCCTTTCGGTTTGACAAACGCACCAGCAGCCTTCATGGATATGATGAATAGAGTCTTCCGACCTTTTCTTGATAAGTTCGTCATCGAATTCATCGACGACATCCTCATCTACTCCCGAACTCGTGAAGATCATGCACGGCATCTCAGTATAGTTTTACAGACTCTTCGTGAACATCAGTTGTACGCCAAGAAAGAAAAATGTGAGTTTTGGATGACAGAGGTTAAGTTTCTCGGACATATCATCTCAGGAGATGGTATATCAATTGATCCATCCAAGGTTGAAGCGATTCTTAAGTGGGAACGACCGAAGAATGTTCCAGAGATCCGAAGCTTCTTGGGCTTAGCGGGATATTATCGACGTTTTGTACAGGACTTCAGCAAGCTCGCCGCTCCCCTCACCAATCTGACAAAGAAGGATATACCTTTCATTTGGGACAACAGCTGTGAGTCAGTCTTCCAAGAGTTAAAGAGTCGTTTGACGTATGCACCTATCCTTATCATTCCGAATCAGGATCAAGTATATGACGTCTACACCGATGCTTCTCATCAAGGTCTTGGAGCAGTCTTGATGCAACAGAACCGAGTTGTCGCTTATGCCTCACGACAGCTGAAACAACACAAACGAAACTACCCTACACATGATCTAGAGTTAGCTGCAGTAGTGTTTGCACTTAAGATTTGGCGTTGTTATCTGTACGATGCCAGTTTTAGACTGTTTTCAGATCACAAGAGTTTGAAATACCTAGCTACACAGAAAGATCTCAACCTGCGTCAGAGAAGGTGGGTAGAATACATGCAAGACTACGACTTCCAAGTCGAGTACCATCCGGGTAAAGCAAACGTGGTTGCAGATGCACTAAGTAGGAAAAGAGAGGCAGTTCCCAATCCTGATCATGATGCTTCTATAATGGCGATGCAGATAGATGAGTGGGAAAAGGACAGAGTTCTCACAGCTTATCAAGTTCGTTTTGGTGAAGCTCAGGGTCACCCAGTGTTATACAACTTAGTGATGGAACCAGACTACGTGCAGAGGATCAAGGAGAATCAGTTGGCAGATACACGTTTCGTTGACATCCGAGATAGATTATTAAAGGGCAAGCGTGTTGCAGAGTGGTCGATGGACGCCAGTGGAATTCTTTACAACGAAGGTCGCTTAGCAGTGCCATACATCCCAGAGCTTATACAGGAGATCTTGTCAGAGTTTCATCAGTCGAGGTTCGCCATGCACCCAGGTGGGAACAAGATGTATCAAAACTTAAGACGGTAGCTTTGGTAGAGAGGTATGAAGTTAGATGTGGAGAACTTCGTGGCCAACTATTTGACGTGTCAGAAAGTAAAGGCAGTACGGGAGAGACCCGCAGGTCTACTCTAACCACTTCCAATACCTCGGTGGAAGTGGGATAGTATAGGAATGGACTTCTTAACCGGCTTATCGAAAGCACAGGATGGATCTGATGGAGTCTGGGTAGTTGTAGATCGTCTCACGAAAACTACGCACTTCATCCCGTTCAAGACGACTTGCACCAAGAACCAGCTAGCCGAGCTTTACATGAGGAACGTAGTTAGATTGCATGGAGTCCCTTCGGTGATTGTTTCTGATCGTGATACGCGCTTCAACGCTCGCTTTTGGCAAAGTCTACAGGAAGCTCTAGGCACGGAACTGAACTTTAGCACCACTTTTCATCCACAGACAGATGGTCAGTCGGAGCGTCTCATACAGATTCTCGAGGATATGCTACGTGCCTGCGTTCTTGATCTTGGAGATGGATGGAGCAAACACCTCTACATGGCAGAGTTCGCATACAACAACAGTTATCAAGCGAGTATCAGAATGGCACCCTTTGAAGCGTTGTACGGAAAGCCTTGTAGATCACCCATCTATTAGGTTGACAACCAGGAAGCACCAGTGGGTGGACCCGAGATGATCCTAGACCAGTACGAGAAGATTGCCATCATCAAACAACGACTTCTAACAGCACAGAGTCGACAGAAGAGCTATGCTGATCAACGCAGAAAGCCGTTAGAGTTTGAGGTCGGAGAGTTTGTGTTGCTAAAGGTTTCACCGAAGAAAGGTATCTCTCGTTTCGGAGTTAAAGGGAAGCTAGCACCACGTTACATTTGACCTTTCGAGATCGTACGCAGAGTTGGTAAGGTTGCATATGAGTTGAAGTTACCCGACACCTTGGGAGTGCACAACGTTTTCCATGCATCGATGCTGAGGAAGAGTGCACGAACAGAGTCAGAAGTCATTTCAACGGATGATATAGAAATCCAACCAGATGTCTCTTACGTCGAGGTTCCGGTGAAGATTTTGGATCGAAAGGACAAGCAGCTGAGAACGAAAACAATACCCATGGTGAAGGTTCTTTGGAGTAACCATGGTGAAGAGGAAGCCACATGGGAAATCGAGAAAGATATGCGTGAGAACCATGCTGAATGGTTCGCTAAGCAGTAGAGTACATGTAATGTAGTCGACTTAAGTTGGTTTTGTAACCCTACTCTGTTCATAGTGGTAGATATACCACTATATGTTTTGAAAGGTGCATTAAGATCGCTTAATGAAATGAGAAGTTATTCATAATCTTATTCTCTTCTTTAGTGTGGAGTAATTCTTAAAGTTTCGAGGACGAAACTATTTTTAGTGGTAGATATTTGTGACGCCTTAAATTTTATTTAAGGGTCAATATATAATTTAAATAAAATTAGTGTGCCAAAAATTAATTTAAAAATCTTTTGGAAACCCTAGGTTGGTTTCCTAGTCAAATTCTGCTCAAAAAGTCAACAATTTGAACTTCAAAAAGAAACCCTAAAACATTCGGCCATCACTTGGGATTTTAAATTTAAATTTAAATTCCACTAATCCAAGAAGGATTCAAATTCAAATTTCATTCCTTAGATATAAAGAAGAAATTCGGCCATAAAGTGTAGGAAATAAAGGAGAATTTATTTGAATTAAAAGCTAGGTTAAAACTCAATTAAAATTCAAATTATTTTTTTCCTTAAAAACTAAGGGATAATTTTCGGCCACTTAAGGGGAAATAAGAGAGAAAACCCTAGCCTCAAAACAGCACAAAAACTTTCCCTTTTGCCCCTTAAAATTTTCAGCCAAACAAGGAAGAGAAAGGGAAAGAAAAACCTAGTATAAAAACCCCCTTTTAACTCTTATTCACCCCTCCTTCCACCCTCAAAATTTCGGTCAGCTTTCCCTTCTCCCCTCTCTGAATTTTCTCTCCCAAAACACACCCAAAACAGCAAACAAAACCTACCAAAAGGTAGCTCAAAGATTCAACAACTTTTGAGACAAAAAACAAGGTGAGAAATCAAACTTTTTCCTTCCTTCTCCTTTTGATTTTAAATCCAAAATTTATATGGTTTTCTCCACTATTTCCATACTATTCTGAAGACTCCAATACTCACACAAATTCAGCCAAAAGGGAGACCAAGCATCAAAAATAGGGCAGCACAAACAAGGTGTGATTTTTCTCTCAAACCCTAAAATTTTGCCTCATTGATCCCCTTTTCAAAAACCCTATTATCATATGTGTAAGATTTTATGATTTTGTCAATTTGATTCTTGGGTTGTGTTAATGACATATAAATAAGGTTTTCTACAAAATTTCGTGATCATTGGATGAAAATTGAATTGGTTTGAGGCTAATCGAAATTCGGACACAGAAAAACGGAAATCTGGAAAATTATCATATGAACAGTAAATTTGTGTCAGCCATAACTTGAGTTTTAAAAACGATTTTTGAGTGATTCTTGAGCCTAAAATTAAATTCAAGATGTCCCCTAAATTCCTGCAAAATTTCAGAATCCAACTCATCCGTTTACTGAGTCAAAATATTTTTCTAAGATAGGCGGACAGAACTGCCAGGTTTTGAACCGAAACTGAAACCCAGATTTTTACGCCTGAAAACAACCCTCGGTTTTTGGCCTAGTTGAATAACCAAATGATGTCCAAAAATTATAAAAATTATATGGAATTAAAGCTACGGATGTCTAGTTTAACATATTAAAAATTTAGAATTTTTGGAATGAAAAATAAATTAATATGGATTTTACATTCAGCCTAGGTCAGTCTGCCCATGCCCAGAAATATCCTAACTTAGAGTTTTTCACAAATTTTAAATCCCAAATGTTTATTAAACGTTTTAAAATCCTTTTGTGGCACACTAAAATGATTGGATGATTATGTCTAGACCTAGACTAATCATATGTTGTGATTATATGACTTATTTGACGTTCTTGCTGGATTTGTGGATCACGTTATCGTAACGCTTGTGCGATAATCGAGATAGGACGTTCTAGCCTTTTCTGGGAGTAGTCAAGTGTTTTAAATTCCCCTGTTTTATCGATGGCATGCTGTTTTCAGTTTATGAAATTTTTATACTATTTTTGGATGGAATAAACGCATGCAAAGTGTTTTGTATTAAATGTGTATTTTAAAGCGTGTTTTGATTAATGGCATAATATAACTTGGTAAATACCATCTTTTGAATAATCCGGTGAACATAATTGAGCTCTAGTTCACGATCATTGTAAATGATGCATGCGTCCCAGAGTTGACGCCATGGGGGAAGGTCCCTAAACCTGCGCAAGGCCGTTCGGCCTATTTAGACCTTAACGAGATGATCTAGGATAATTCAAATTCGAGGCACGTATATTATAGCTACGACAAGTCCTCACTCATAATATGATGGTTTGTTTTAATGATTTATTATTTTAATATTGGGGCACGTATATTACAGCTACGCTAAGTCCTCAGCAGAATAAAACTTATATTAAAAATGTTTTCACGAAATTGTTGATTATTTGTTTTAAATGATTATTATGTCATGTATTCTTAAATTGTTGATTTTATTTTTGGAAACGAATATTATGCCATACTTTTAAATATTATCTGTTAACCCACCTTTGTTTCTGTCCTACTGAGTCAGCGCTCACGTCCCTATTTCTTTGTGATTTCGAAATGACTACTTCTAGGTGCGGGAGGTAGCAGTTCCGAAAATCGTTGAGCTATCCGTTTCTACCGAGGATGATGCTATCCGTTTTCTCCATCTTCTTCTTTCTGTTTCTCGTTCTGATGTAATGAGACATTAAGTTTGGACTTTATTTCACGTTATTTAAATTCTATGCTTGGGAATATTTATGGTTGGTAATTTCTTTTGAAAACCGATTTTGTGTTTGATTTCCGCATTAAAAGGTATTTACTTTCTACTTTATTTTGTTTTGTGGTTATGATGCTACTTTATAATTAGGCTTAGCTAAATTATAATGTTGACCCGTTGTTTTTGTAATAAATGTTTTCCTTAAATCTCGGGTTGATATTATGATTTGGCTGCCATGTCACGTGTCTAAATTTTGGGCCGTGACAGAATTGCATTGTGAAAAGCTTGAAAAAATTGTTGGTGTGAATTACCTAATGTGGCCGTGGGGTTAACAAGGGTTGGTGGAAAAATTTGCATGGTTTTATGTGATGTTTGATTGATTGAAGTCATGCATTTTACAATGTAAATAAAGGAATTGTGATTGAAAGAATGAAACAAAAATATTTGGCATGTGTTTTCTAAAGATGGCCGTGGGTTATATATGGATAAAAACCCTAAGAATTTGATTGAAAATGCATTGAAAATGGGCTTAAAAATGTGTTTAAAAAATGTCATTGAATAGCCTAAAAAGTGGTTGAAAAATTTGAGAAGTTTGGTTCGGTTTGGTTGTGAAAACCGAAACCAAAACTAAGGGCAAAATTGTGAAAAAATTTTGCAATGTGGTTGAAAATGTGAAATTGGAATTTTGTGAGTTTTTATGTAAAAGTTTGGAAAACTTTTACATAAAATAGGCTTGTGGTATAGTACGTGGCAGGTACATACGGTTCGAGGCGTACCTAACTCCGGAAGCCTTAAAATTACGCCGAAATGCTGCCGAAATTTCGAAAACGACATTCGGGGTAAAATGGGAATTTAAAATAAAAGTTTAGGGTTGGGTCGGAAACCCGAGTCCCTAACGGAGAATTGAATAAGGAAAACCTAAGGGGTGATTCGTGAATAGTAACCCATCCCTTAAAAATATAAACGCGAGTGGAATTGAAAAAAAACCGACCTCGAGGGGGGGCGTTTTTGGAAATGAAATAAAGGTCCGAGTCGGGAACGGAAAATCCGAGCCTCGGAGACCTAGGTCGGAAATGTCTAAATGAACGTTTTAAATATTAGTGAAACGTCCATTTGAGGCTCCGAAACGATAGAAAATCGCTAAACCGACGTAGGGGTCGGAATAGTGCTTCCCGAGGGTCGGGAAAATGAAAAGTGAAAGTAAAATAGAAATGAACCCGGTAATGATTAGAAAAGAGTCAGAAAAGTTCCTGAGAGCCAAAAATGCAGTCTGGATCGGGAAAATTTCCGTCAGTGGTAAAATTGTAATTTTACCAAAATATAGGGGCAAAATTGTAATTTTACCAAAATACAGGGGTAAAATTGTAAATTTGCAAAAGTTGAGAAAAATGGGGAAAATGATAAATAAAGCCTAAAAAGTTATAAATAGGTTTTATTTAAGCTGTTAAATGAAAAATAAAAGTTATAAATGGGAATGAAATTAACAGACAAGGTTTTGTCTGTAGGATCCAAAAATCGACTTACGAGGAGGGCGATCAAAGATCCACGAGAGGAAAAGAGAAGAGACTGATAAGGTAAGTTCAGACATTTACCTGTCTGCAACATATAGCATTATTGTTGCTAACTTTGATGTACTAACTATAAGTTAGGTACATATGTGCTACGGGCACTATTATAGAGTAGAGAGAGAGACGTAATGTGCTACGGGTACTATTGAGAATGGACACATTGTTAATTGTGCTTCGGGCACTAGAGCGAGGTTAATGAAACTCACTCCCCTAAAATTAAAATGTGACACATTCCTAACCACGGGACAATGTGAAGTCACCGGGTTAGAATTTAAAAAGTCGGTAATGAAACCACTTTCTGGCGTACCAGCCTTCCGTACAGGGAGGTACTATTTGCCTTCGGGGCTATGAGATTAAGGCTGTGGAGGTCAGCACTGATGTACCGCTCCCAGTCATGTACTATTTTTGCCTTCGGGGCTATGAGATTAAGGCTGTGGAGGTCAGCACTAATGTACCGCTCCCAGTCATGCGCACTTAAATGGTACTGCCAACCTGAGCTCAAAACCAGAACATAAGCAAAGATAATTACCCAAAACTGAAACTATGCCATAAATGAGCATAAGACAATTTAGCGAGAGTACTAATATCGCGGTAAATGTACTGTTGTGACATTGTGTTGTGGCCAAATTTACTATTCATGTATGAATAGTGGTCAAAGTACTATTCATGAATGAATAGTAGTCAAAGATACTATTCACGATGAATAGTACTATTCACGATGAATAGTACTATTCATAGAAATTTCATTTCTTGCATGTTTGAACTTACTGAGCCTGTAGCTCACCATTTTTGCTAATGTTGCAGGTAAGCGACCAACTCAGTAGCTTGTTTGACTGGATGCGGACGGGATGGCGCGTGTCAAATCGGATAACTAGGCGAGGGATATGGTCCTGTCAGAGTCTTTCCGCTGAGCGATAAAAGTAAAGGGAAAAAGGGGGAAACAGTTCTTTTGTAATTATATATAATTTACGAAAGTACTGTATTATTTAAATTACTTTGTACTTGCCAACAAAGTAAATGGTGGAAAAGGTTTTACATGATGTTTAAAGAAAAAAAAAATTTTCCCAAAAACATCATGATTTAAAAAGAAAGAGAGATAAGCCGGTGATCCATGAGAGTACAATCTATCGCAGTTAGTGATAAAGCTCAACTGTAATAGTATTGTATGATCTCTACGAGGGGCGGGCCGCCACATCTAAGAGCTCCTGAGCCCTAATACCCTTAGCTCCAAAAGACCTCTTAGTCATCTTACCCTCAAGATAAGACTCACATTGAGGAAGACATACCTCCTCCAGAGATTCTAGAGGACCATCTTTCACCAACCTTTGAATCCTATCCTGATTAATATGACCAAGTCTTAAATGCCAAAGATACTCCTTGTTAGAGTGAGAAACTTTCAACCTTTTAGAGTTATCTATTAATTTGATGTCAAGCAGTGAGTACATCTTTGGTTTTATCAAATATGGATTTCCATCAATCCATCCAGAACAGATAAAAGACTTATTTTTACGAATATGAACTATTCTACTAAAACAAACTGAATAAGAATCCTTTATTAAACAAGCTATCGATATAAGGTTCCTTCTAAAAATAGGAATATAAAAACAATCTTTTAATAAAATAAACCTAAATTCATCAAAGTAAAGGTAAACATCTCCCACTGCCTCAGCCACCACCAAGCTACCGTCTCTAGTTCGTAACGAGAGGCTTCTATCATGTAGACTTCTCGTTTCCATAAACCCTTGCATAGAAACACAAATATGATTAGTGGTACCCGAATCAATGACCCAAGTGTCTTTCGATTCTTCCACCAAACACACTTCTAAATAGTGAAGTTCTTTACCTTCCTTGCCCTTGATGGCTAGGAATTCCCAGCAAGCCTTCTTGAAATGACCTACCTTCCCATAGCGAAAGTACTTAGACTTTTTAGGGTCCCTGGGCTTCTTGTTCTTCTTCTTCTTCTTCCCAACCAAGACAAGAAGATTAGAAGAACTGGAAGCCGCTTGCTTCGGATTTGGCCTCTTCCTCTTCCGTGAAGGTTTGGTAGATTCTACCAAATTGGCCTCTCTTTTTAGTTAGACCGCATCCCCATCCTTGATCATCCACTCATAAGCTTGTAGTTGCTTAATGAGCTCGGTTAGTCCTAACTTCCTTGTCACCAGATTATATGCGACCTTAAACCCCACAAAATCTTTTGACAGAGTTTTGAACACCATCTCGATCTGGGTGTTGTAGTCCAGCTCAGCACTGTTCTCGGCAGCCTCAGCAAAGAATCCCATTAGAGTGATCATATGGTCCTTTACCGAAGTACCTGCCTTTTGCTTAGAGTTCATAATGCTGGTAATAGCAGACTGTCGAGCCAATTTTTCTTAGCCTCTGAACATGTCTTCCAGATTTTCCATGATCTCCCCAGCAACTTGATAAGTCTCATGCTGCTTTTGTAAAACACTCGTCATGCTAGCTAGAATTTAGCACCGAGCTATCTCATTAGATTCTCTCTAACGAGTATAGGCAACGGGGACCTCCTCAAGCGGTATGTCTGGTTTGGGCCCAAGTGGGCATGGTTCGTCCATTACAAACTTGTGTCTCTCGCAGCTGAGAACTATCAGTAGATTTCTTTTCCAGTCTTTATAATTATCACCATTCAGCTTATTTTCAGTAAGTATTGAAATGAGGGGTGTCGGTGACATTTTGAACTGAAATAAAATTATACTAGACATCATTACAAAGCCCAAGCAAATATACAGATAATTTAGCAAATAAAACATACAAGTATGTTCCTACATAAAACTTGAAAAACATGTAGCATTTCAACGGTAATTCTCAGCACCTATTACCCCAAGTCACCGAGGGGTGGTCATGAGACAAATAGCTAGAACATGGACCCGGTCCAATTAATATATGTTGCCTTAAATCCTCCAAGGTTAAGACATATATTAATAACCGCTTATTTTGGCCACCAGTTTGTTAACAGAGCTTCTAGGGAAGGTTAATAACTAAACGAGTCTTGAGTGTATAACCATTATTTACGTAGCCCGATCCACATCCTACCAAGCCACCGAGAGGTGGTCATGAATAAAATCATACCCGAATACGTTTTCCACATAGGAGATCCAACCTAGTATACCAGCGGTGATAAACACCTACCAAGGGGTGTGGTCAGGGCAGAACTGACGTGAGGCGTTACCATGCTTTCACATATGGATCAACAATGGAGGCCATGAGTTTTGTTTGAAACCCTCTCCCACTCAATATTTTGAAAAACATGCAAGTTTTGACAAATATGTATGATCAATATAGTATGAGCGGCACTCACCTATCCTATATGACATGTTATCAAATATGCATATAAAACATCCATCAATACATATTTATACATCCATGACGTATCACAGAAAAAATAATTGACAGAATAATAACCAAGCCATGGTTCTATCCTAGAACAAAGAAAATAAAGATTACAAAATTCCATCTAAAGCATTCTTTGGGTCTTGAATTTTGTTTCGTCTTCTTGTATCCATCTTTATGTAGCCTCTCCATTTATTTCTCATCCCAAGAATCATTTAAAATTTAAATCCCAAAAATTTAAATTTCAAATTCAAATTCCAAATTCGAATTTCAAATTTCAAATTCAAATTTTAAATAATTTTAAATACCATGTGCAATAATATGTAATTTCAAATATTCAAATTTTCAATTACATATTTTTAAACATGATTTAAAAAATTAAATCTCAAATTTAAAAATCAAAATTTCCTATTTTTCGGCCCACAGGGCCCGGAGGCCTGAAACTGCCGTGGGCAACCCTCAGCCCCCCCCGGGGGGGGGCTGGCAGCCTACGGCCACAGGCCTGGTGCAGTCTAGCCGACTGTAGGCAGCGCCTGCAGCCATAGGCTACACGCCCGGGTGGGCATAGTAGCTCGCCAGGCTGCAGGCAGCGCCTGCAGCCATGGGCTATACGCCTGGGTGATAGCTAGCCCTTGGGTGGGCCACGGCCACCCCTGGCTACAGGCAAAGCCTGCGGCCGTGGGTGGTCATGGCCTAGATAGGGGCTACCACAGCCCCATCCTGCCCAAGGGCAGGGGCTGCAGCCCCTCCAAGGTCGATGGCCTATCCCGAGGGGTCATGCCTCGATTTTCATGCCATATTCCAATTTACCCATTAGGATCTCCAAAAATTAATTTGAATCCTAATTAAATTGAAATTTTCCACACAATCAAAATTTCAACTTTTAAACTAAATTTAACTTTTAGAAAAAATAAATTACGATTTTCAAACTTCAATCTCCTCCAAGAATAATTACATAAAATTCCTAAACCATTTCCGGTGTACAAAAAATTCTAATTATAATAATTCTAAGAGACAAAAAATTAAAATCTATGGGAAAATTACAGTAATAATAAACTACTCCCATGGTTACATAAAAATTCCTAGATACAATTTTCTAAATTCTAAGAAACCATAACCGGCAATAAACAAGCATGCTTGTAATAATTCAGAAAATTAAAATAACCACATACTACATACATAATACATAATAACAACATAAAGGAATCCTAGAATGCCACTCTCTAAATATCAAATCCATACATAAATAAAAAGACTAAATAATTGTCTAAATTATGTACATGGCATAGTCATGAGATGGCTCTGATACCAATTGTAGGTTATAAATTGGTAAAAACGTATCAGAGTGGCGCAGCGGAACAATAAAATTTTTTTAAGATCGTTAAATATCTCATGATGTCATATACAATAAACCAATAACAGTTTAAACTCATACCTCAAGGACGCCAATCTGCAGGAGGAGAATGATCGAAGGGCTTCGACCAACTAGCCTTCTCTACTATTCTCCAATTCTCGAATGGCTGAGTATGTGGGCACTCTAAACCTTGATCGGTATGCTAGCATTGCCAGTCTTCTTCTGACCACCCAGATCTCTAAAGAACTTATTGTCACGGTGAGTTGTGCAATAATAAGCCTGCTCACCTGAGAGTCTGTGGTCTAAGAGAACTGGAGTGGCAAGACCTGTATTTATAGACTTGCATGAGGTGATCCTCTGAATTCGAATTGGATTAGGAGAAGATTTTCTCCCTTATCCATAAATAAAAACCTAAATTTTTAAGCCTTATCCAACCAAAAAAGATTTCAGCCATTGAACAGATTTTTCTTTCAAAATTCAAACAGGATTTTAACTTGAATTTTATCTCCTCATTCCCTTATAAAAACCGATTCCCCTTTGTGCCAATAACATGACTAGATTCGATCATTAAAGTATGAAGAGAATCAAAATCCAAATAGAATTTTCTAACTTGAATTTTATCTCATCCTTATCTAATAAAACTGAAAATCTCCTTGAGATTTGCCCTCAACATTTTGGCCACTTTTAGGAAGGAGAGAATCCAAATTCAACTGAGATTGAAACTTAAATTTTTCCCTGCATCCTTATCCACAAAAACTGAAAATATCTTGGAGGATTTTTCTCAACAAAATTCGACCAAGTTAGTTAAGATTGGGATTTAGAATTCAAGTACGATTTAAACAAGATTTTCCTCTTCATAATCCAACCCAAATTCAAATTCTAGCCTTCTGGAATTATTCACAAAGAATTCGAATTCTACTTAAACTGTGATTCAAAATTTGAATTTCAAATTTCAACATTCAAATTTCAAATTCAAATTTTAAATTTCAATTTCAAATTTCAAATTCGAATTTCAAATTTAAATTTCAAAATTCAAATTTCAAATTTCAAAATTCAAATTTCAAAATCTACAAACAATTGTATTTCAAATTCTTGTTCTCATGGATAATTTTCTACAACTCCAATCCAATCTCAATTAAAATCATGGCAACTTTATTTGGAATTCGAATAATTGTGTACTCTATTATCCAAAACAAAATCTGAATTCAATCGAAGAAAATTTTGTCCACCATCCTAATCCTATGTCAACACCATCCATGCATAATCAACTAACCAATAAGCATACACAAATCAATTTGCCAATCGTTAAGGAATTATGTGGAGCTAGTAAAGGGACCAATTGGACATATATAATCAGGCTCCCGTGAATCCATACGATCATCATTCTTTATTGAACAACTCAATCATATGATCACTACTTTTAGAGTCACACCACTATAAACCTAAAACTGAACTCCCAATTATATACCGTATTACGTACACCTGTGACAAGCTATTGTCCAGTGACCTTGTCATGTGTGCAAAACCCTCATATGATATCCATGATCAGCCTTAGGTCAAAGTCCATTTGATCCTACTGATCAGGCTATCTTAAAGTTCCATTATACTACCAAATAAGAAAGTGATTATTCACCATATGTGAATAAGAAGTCATCCGCCCAGCAGACGACCTAAGGTCTTGTCCCTTTTCACATCCAGTAAAATAAATTTAAGAGGATACCCTTAACTCCTTATTAGAGCTATGATTCTGATATCTGTAAACAAACCCTTCATCTTATACAAGTCATGCACCTAATGAACCGGTCTATAAGCTTACTACCTCTGAGATGCTTTAGTCATTGGAATATCAAAGTACACAAGTCATATACATAAAGTAGTTTATTCACTCAGGATTAAGGTTACTGCACAATGAACGTCAAAAGCAGATTGATCCACTCATAGCGGACTACATAGATCAATCACGCTTTAGTCCCGGTCTAATATGTCACCACTAAGCAACATATCTATGTCTCTACTTGGAAGTCTATGCTCCAGACAGTCAAGACAAACCGTCCCCACCATGGCTTTAGACAACATAATAGTCTTAACATGAGTTAGATGCTCGGTCTAACCCCATAGACTACAGACCTTAGTTTAGACCGCTTACTTTATAACATTGTCTTCTCGCATACAAAAGTCCATTGCATGCAACGTTCTAATAGTTTTAACACAAGTAGTCAGGGAGCCATATTTGCTTATATTTACTTTAACATGTAAATAGAATGAGGACAAACAGTAATGTAATGAATAACCTCTATATATAATTTTATTATCTAGTTTAAAATAAATACATCAAAATGTCTCTAATGCTTAGGGCATTTCCTAACACAGTACGGTGCCTTTGAGATGGGTGTAGTTCCTAGCATCTGTTCAATCTCAAAAGAGATTTCTCGTTCTAGCGGTAATCTGGGTAATTCCTCCGGGAAGACATCGATAAATTCTTTCACAATAGGAACATTTTCGGGTTGAAGCTTCTGTTCCTCCATTACGTCCACTATGCATGCTAAGTATCCAGCACAACCACTAAACATTAGCCTTCTTGCCTTCATTGAGTTGATCATTATCGTCCTTGGTTTGCATGATGATCCAACATATTCGAATCCATCTCCTTGGTCAGGTTGGAACCTTATCTTTTGCTTTCCATAATCGATCGTGGCTTGATACTTCCTTAGGAAATCCATTCCTAGTATTACATCGTAATCAGCAAGCTCCATCACGATCAATTCTGCATATAACTCCTTATTTGCCACAATTATTGGCACATGAGGCAGCCAATAATTGGACATCAATACCTTTCCTAAGGGTAGAGCCGTTCTAAAGGTTATACCCATGTTATCTTGAGGATATCCTACCTTGTTCACAAATTGGTAGGAAATAAATGAATGTGTAGCACCAGAATCAAATAAAACAGATGCCAAATGATTAGCGACAGAAAACTGACCTGTCACTACATCGGATGTCCCTGCTTCCGCATCTTCCTTGGTATACACCATTACTCGAGCATCCGTTCAGGGAAAACGTTCCGATCTTTCCTGTCTCTCTGTGGATGAGGGACCTTCAACCTTTTCCTGGATTGCATGTACTTGGGGACATTGCTGCTATGTCTAGAATGAACCCTGCACATTTTCCTGTTTTCGGGGCAATTTCTGGCAAAATGGCCATCCTTTCCACATTAGAAACAAGCGTTTAGGGCAAGTCTGCATCTGCCTGCATGTCTTTTTCCACAGACTACGCAATCATGGACAATTGGTCCAGTATTGTTGTTCAACCTCTGCTGCTGGTTCCTATTCTTAGAATTGTTCCCCTTCCTCTTGCCCTGTGACTATTGGCCAAAAGTGCTTGGTTGCCTGTCCTTCGTATTTTGACTCGGTTTACCACTTTGCCTGACCTGGGATCCAACTTGTATAGCTTTTGCCAATACCTTTTCCTTCTTCCTGGCATCCCAAATCTTTTTCTTTTCCTCCTTCTATCTTACCAGGTAATATTCAACCCTTAAAGCTTTGCTTACATAATCGGATACCGTAGTGGGCGGTGTCAATCCGCTATCCACCAATGTTGAGATTTCAGAACAGAACATTTCTAGCATCTTCTGAATTTTCTCCCTCTCAGTGGAGACAGCATACAGGTACAGTCGGGACAACTGATCGAACTTGCTACAGCCTTCGATTACTGACTTGTCCCCCTGCTTCAACTTTGTAAACTCTCTTTGTTGGGGTCGAAGCAATGCAGGATTATAGTACTTCTAATTGAATTCTTCTAAAAAGTCTAGTTAGGACATTGTGAACATGTTCCTTCTTAATTTGACTGAATCCCACCAAAATCTTGCATCCTTCTTTAGAACAAAGGATGCACACATAATCCTTTCTTGGTCATTCAACTCCATAAATTCCAATATCATATGGAGTGAAGACAACCACTCCTCTGCTTCCAAGGGATTCGTGGAACCCTCGAACTCTGGTGGCTTCATTCGTCGGAATCGTTCATAAAGTGGTTCTTGATTTACTCTAGGTTGGGGTTGGGGTTCTATTATTTCAATCTCAAGTTCAATTGGTGGCACTTCTTGTTTAGGTGCGGCCATTTGTGGGTTTTGGTCTTCTTTCTGGCCTTGCCTTTGCTCCATCTGCTCTATTCTTTGTCTCAGCTCAGCATTTGCCTTCATCTAAGCCTCCAACATGGCTTCTAGTTCATCTACTCTCTCTGACAGGACTGGATGCCCTCTCATGTTTCTCAGGTTCGTGGATTCACCATATTTTCTATTTCCTATAATCGCATGAAAATCAATCGTTAGATTTTCACAAACATATCTTTACAATAGAAGTAAAAATAGTTTTAATCATCACATAATTTCAACATTTCATCCATTAAACATGTCAAAATATGATTGTCCTTTCATTTCATTTCAAAATTTTCAAATATACATCAACTGGAAGGCTTTTATCAAAATAGCCTTTCGATACTATCATACATACACATATACAAGTATATATACATTTATACATCACATGTGTTTCTACATCTAATCTCCTAACTGGGGTTTATCCGGAATTGTCAAAAATTCCTCTGGATCCACTTCATCCTCATCCGTACCGTTTCTAGCATCAGATGGCGTCGATCCTTCATCGGGACCCGTACCCTCTCGTTGCCTTGATGGACCAGCCTCATGATCATTTGCCATAGGCTGTGCCCCATACAGATAATCTAGCATGGCATCCTACAATAGTAGCTCACGTCTCTTGCACACCATGTGCTCCATCATTATCTCTTCCTCTACTTTGACTACAGTAACTATAAACTCATGTAAGGTAGTAGGGTATAAAGGAGTTATCCTCTGTCGTAGATCAATAGTGAGACCCTTCCAAAATATATCACAAAAATCCTCGTCTGTGAGGTTGGATATAGGACATCTCCTTACAACATTATCTTGAACCGAACTGCATAAGTGAATACAGTATCAATTAGCATCATCTGCTGTCTCTCTGCCCAAAGAACAAAATCTCTGACATCTATATACTTGGGCATAGTCGGTGGCGGTGTTACTACCCTGCTCTTAGGAGGGTCTGAAACAGGTGCTAAACTCTTCTGCGGGAACTGTTGTATCATGATTTGACGAAACTCAACCTAATCAAGTTCTAACAGTATCTCCTGATTGCAGTACTCCCAATACAACTGTGCATCCTCACGGAATATGCCAACTGCCATCAACACCCAACAGTCCTCATCTATATCGCACTGGCACATGATCGTCTTTATGTCATGTAGCCGGTCTCTAGTAGAGATCCCCTATTGACCTCCCTCGAATATAGGTGGATGACTACCTCTGAAAGCGTGTACTGCTTGTACTGATACTCTAGCTCCTATATGAGCTCATTCTCCAGCCACTGGAATATCTACTGCTACTGGTGGATTTACAACCAGTCGAGGAGGTAGTGCTTGTATCGGTGCTGGTGCTACTGTCCTCGGCACTGGCGGTTCAGGTATCAACAGTCGAGGTGCTGCTTGATGAATCATCGACAGTCTGATCGTGGGCCTAGTCCATACTCGGAATAGTCCTCTCGGTCGGTATGGGTGGGGTCTCATATAATGTGGTCTAGTCATCGTATGCCCTACAAAATATATAACCTCGTATAAATGAAAAGTTAACCAACTTAAAGAAAGCTAACTTACTTGGATTGACGAGCAGGTCGCATTTCGTGCCAATAAGGATATGGTCAACCGCTTTGATACGAACCTGTGGCACCCCCGAATCCAACCACCCATAACTGTTATGAACCCACTCTGTTGCTGATCAAGACAGCCCGTGAGCCAAATCTGGATCGTCATTTAAAATTCTTTTTCTCTCAACTCCTACTTTTGAGGGCCCAAAATTTCACCCAAAATTTTTTTTTCTTTTTAATACATACTTTCCTCAAAAGAAAGTTAAGTATAAAAGCCATGTAAAATATAATACAAACTTTTAGTTGTCTTTTTTGAGTACAACATAATGTACAATACCCAATATATATATACTGTATTTTCCAAAACACATTCTCTTTAATTCACTAACTTATCGCTCAACGGAAGACTGGTAGCAGGACTGAAATCCACAGTGGACTCCCTATTCCATTAACACGTGCGCATCCTGCCACCATCCATATGGTTTATTGGACAGGCTTCTTACCTGCAACATGAACAAACTGATGAGCTAATAGGCTCAGTTAGTTTAAACATACTTAATAAGAATCACATGGATTCAAAAATATCCAAAATCTAATTTCCTATGAATAGACTATTCATAAGTGAATAGTACTATTCACCATGAATAGTGATGTTGACCTTTGATCAATGTATAGATCTACCATGAATAGTGATGTTAACCTTTGATCGATAAATAGTAACTGTTCCCCTAATCGAGTACTATTCATGTTACCCTAACTGAATCCACTACACTTAGTGCTAGTGTCGGTTATACTCAATTATGCTCTGTTATGGCTTTTGTCACATTATTGTCTATTATCTCTATTTATCTTCTGGTTTCAAGCTCTTAGTGGCTGTATCGATAATTTATAGCGCGCTAACTGGGAGGGCTTCGGGAGTGAACCTAAAGCTTCTTCTTCACAGTCCTCATCGCTCATGGCGATTATTATATCCCCGAAGGACTGTAAACCTCCACCACAATATTAGAGGGGCGGTATGCCTTAAATGGTTTTATTACCATCTTTCAATTTTAGTACTAATCAAGTGACATTAATCATTACCTCAAGGTCATTAACCTCTACTACCCATAGGTCTTACTTATTCTCTTTTCTCGTTATATGGGATATGTTATACTAACTAATCCCCAAGTGTTCATAGGACTTAATCGCTAGTGTACAACTAGTACTAAACACAATATTACAGTATTTCATATTGCAGGTATGAAAATGCTTAAACTTATTACCACTGCGATAATGTCCACTTCCGGAACTCCTCCGCAGTTTTATCTCTAGTTTGAGTCCCTACAGACATAATATCGTCTGTTAAAACCCTTTATTAATTATCACTTTAAATATATTCATCTTGTGATAAACTTTACAACACAATTTAACTTTTTATGTGGTACACGGTCTGCAACACGCCCGTGTCCCTGCCCGTGTACCTCTTGGATTTGCTTTACACGGCCATGTTTCAATATACACGCCTGTGTACTATTTAAACTCTAGATTTTTAACTCTTAAATCTTTATTTGGGGTTCTAGAATTTTATTTAAGTCATTCTAGATCATTTAAGGTCCTTTCCGAACCTTTCAGAAATTTTTGGTCAAAATAACCATTTTGCCCCTGGCGGGTCTTGGGACGGTAACTATTTTGTTTTATCATTTTTCCCTAATTTTCTAAACACAAATATCTTAAAATAATATTCTCTAGACTTCTGTATCATTTTCCAACTTATTTTGCTATAAAATCCCAATTATCTATTTTCCAACCCTCGATTAATATTCATCCATCACCTAGGGTCGTTTCTCGTTTTTCTAGTATTTCAGAGCCTCAAATGGGCATTTCATTATTCTTGAAACGTTTTTCAGCCCGTCCATTGCCCTCGGTCCCTGAGGGGCTCGGGTTTCCTATCCCGATTTAATCTTTCCCCCTCGTTTCCTAAAATACCCCTAACATGAATTTTTTTTTCCGTTTTTAGGCATTTTAGTCATTAAGGGTCGGTTTAGTATTCCTCTTGAGTTGGTTTTCCATTTTCAATCCTAACCCACCGAGGGGTCCCGGTTTTCTTCCCGAATCTAATATTTTTACCCCTCGTTTCCCGAAATACCCTTATGTCATTTTAGAAATTTTGACAACATTTCCGCTTGTATTTTAAGATTTTCCCGACGTTAGGTACGCTTCAGAACCTTTGTACCTGCCACGTACTAAGTTATCACACTTTGTATAAAAATTTTCCACATTAATCCATATTCAAAATTCAACACAAATCATAAATTTTTTTTTTGCCACTTATCAACTCGGTTTCTTATGTTAATCATCACCAAGTATTTTTTCATCACCACAAACAATTATCACATATCATTCTTAAGTTTTCAAATGCACATTTCAACATTAAAACCCTAACAAAATTTTCATTCAACTCTAGCCTTCAATGCCACAGTTTTCATATACAACCACATAGGAAAATTTTGTTTTCTTTCCTAGGGCTTTTATTGCACATTCCTTATCATTTATCAACTCTAAATTTTCTCATTTTAACCACACATAGGCCACAGGTTCTATGGGAAACAAACATCAAAATTTCTTGTTTCATTATTCCAATTCATGCTTGAATAACCATTATACCAAACTCACATAATCATTAAAACAAATCACCAAATTTCATCATTTTCCTCACACTCATTAACCATGGATTTTATAGATCCAAGCATCAAATTTTGCTTGTTTCCTATTCCTAATTCATGCTTCAAACTCTAGAACACCAAACCAATCAATAACATCAACAAAACATCAAAATTTTCAATGTTTTCTACACCTTATAAGCCACGGATTTTTTTGCAAGAAAAGAAATGAAATTTGCTTCAAATTGGAAGCTAACATTATGAACTTGTTTCCTTACAACCTTGGCTAAAATTGGAGGCTATTTTTGTAAAGAATTTTGATAATTTTTTGCTTGAAAGTCACTAAGGGGCACAGATTTTTGGGCTACAAAAATGCAAGAGTTTGGCTTGGTTTTTCTTATTTTTCAAGTGGATTTTTGAAACCTATTTATAGGCAAAAGTAAGGGGCCTTTTATAATTTTTTTCCAACAATTTGCTAATTGTTCAAGGACTAAAATGTAATATTTTTGGGCCAAAAATAAAATTTTTGGGCTGTCATTCCTAAAGTGGCCGAATCCCCTTTTTTTTTGCCCATTTTTGATTTTTTTTCAATGTCATTTTGGCTTAATCTTAGTTATTGATCAAAAAGACAACTAATCCTAGCCTTACACCTATTAATTCTTACTTTCCAAGCCTTTAAAAATTTTATTATGAAATCATAAATGTGATGTCATCCTATGAATTAATTCATATATTAATTCGTGGTCAAATTTTGACTGAAAGCCAAACCGAACAGAACTTTACCGAAATCACGTAGGCGGGTTCCAAGCACCTCCAGTGCGATCGGTTTGTTTTATTTTGCTTCCATTTGATCAAAATTCTCTACCGTAAATTTTTATCTTTTTAGTGCATTTCAGTGCACTCTCTAGGGTTTTTGGTTCCGTTTTCGAACTGTCTCACCCGATTTTGTTCGGTAAGATTTTCCATCTCCAAACTCACTCACTTTAACACTGTCGGAACATTTTTACAGTATTTACAACAGTATTAAAACACATTTTTTCATATTTTATTCATTAAAATTGATACTTATATACAATTTTAATCTATTTCGAAAATCTAAAATTCCCGGTTATCACACAAGCTATCTTAAAGTTCCATTATACTACCGAATAAGAAAATAATTATTTACCATATGTGAATAAGAAGTCATTCACCTAGCGGACAACCTAAGGCCTTGTCCATTTTCACAACCGGTATAATGCCTTTAAGATGATACCCTTAACTCCTTATTAGAGCTATGATTTCAATTTCTGCAAACAAACCCTCCATCGTATACAAATCATGCACCCAACGAATTGGTCTATAAACTTATTACCTCTGAGGCGCTTTAGCCATTGGAACATCAAAGTACACAAGTCATATACATGAAGTAGTTCATCTACTCAGGATTAAGGATATTGCATAATGAATGTGAAGCAGATCGATCCACTTATAGCGGATTATGTCGATCAATCACGCTTTAATCCCGGTCCAACATGTCACCACCAAGTAATATATTTATGTCTCTACTCAGAAGTCTATACTCTGGACAGTCAAGATAAACCGTCCCCACCATGTCTTTAGACAACATAATAGTCTTAATATGAGTTGGATGCTCGGTCTAACCCCATAGATTATGGACCATAATTTAGACTGCTTATTTTAGAATATTGTCTTCTCGCATACAAAAGTCCATTGCATGCAACATTCTAACAGTTTAACAAAAGCAATTAGTGAGCCATATTTGTTTACATTTACTTTAACATGTAAATAGAATGCGGACAAATAGCAATGTAATGAATAACCTCTAAATCTCTAACTATAAAAATATAAGCTGTAAAGAATACCCTAATCAATTACCATCCGTGATGGAATTTTACAGAGCTAATAAAGCGATCGTTGGACATATATAATATTGCTTCAATAATTTATATAACTATTATTTTATACCGAGTAAACCCATTACACAATTATTAGTTTTAATGTCATGTATTATAAACTTGAAACGACATTTCCAATTATAAATTGAATTATGCAAGACAGAGAATAGCCATCATCCATTGACCTAGTTATATATACAACACCCTCATATGATATCCATAATTAATCTTAGGTAAAAGTCTATTCAGCCTTTTGATTATAATATCCTAAAGATCCATTATACACTTGATTAAGAAAATGATTATTTATCATATATGAATAAAAAATCATTTGCTGAGCAAACGATTACGGCCTGATCTATTTTCACATCTAATATAATAACATTAAAAGGATAATCTTTACTGTTTATTAGAGTTATAATTTTATATATATAAATAAACCATCCGTTATATACAAATCATGTACTCAATGAATTAGTTTATAAACTCATTATTTTGAGGATGTTTTAACTTTTACAATATCAAAGTACATAAATCACACAAGCCTTCAATTATTCGGGATTATATAGGAAAAATAATAAGATGGAATTTTAAAAATCTTTCCAGATACACATAAAATAGTTAATAGCAAAAAAAAATATCAAAATATAAGATATAAAATGTTAAATACAAGATATAAAAAATAACCAAAAAAAAAAAAAAAGATTGGATCGTGACATCACTAGCTCCTACCCATACCTCCGTACTATTGTGATATCGATACAACAATGAACCAGTCCCAAGATTAAATAAATTAAAAAACCTTTTAGCACTCAACCAACCAAAAAAAAAAATGACACTAAACAAAACAAAAAACCAAATAAACAAAAAAAAAAAAAAAAACCCAATTAACATCCCTGCTTGATCTCGTGATTACGCCGTCAATTTTAACGGCGCAAATCCTTCCTATCATCCAATGGTAGAGCAAATCCCCGTACGCACCAAATCAGAAAATCTGAGAAAAACTCATCACCTCTTCTTCTTCTCCTCCTCCTACTCGAATTTTCCAAGATTTTAACTTCACAACCCTCCAGATTTTCCCTCTCCCCAGACACCAGAAAGAAATTTCTCTTCACCATTTTCCCTCCCTCCCCTCCCCTTCCATCCCGCAATTCTCAGTCATTCATCATTCCAGACCCTTCGCCTCACCGGCCTCGGCTTGTCGGCGGAGGAGTTCGATTCCGATTCCCATTCCCAGGCTGGCTTTCGTCTGGCTCAATGTTCTCCACCCCATTCGTCCTCACCTTCTCTCTCCTCCTCTCTCTCCCCATCCTCTTGCTCCTCGCCCCTCGCTTCCTCCCTCCCTCCGCCCCGCCCTCCGTCGCGATTTCCCCTTCCGACGAGCTCGACGACCTCTCGCTCTTCGACCGCGCCGCCGCCTCCACAAAATTCCCCTCCCGCCTCTCCACCGGCGGCTCCCACCCCCACCTCAAGATCGCCTTCCTCTTCCTCACCAACTCCGACCTCCACTTCGCCCCTCTCTGGGACCGCTTCTTCTCTTCCGCCCCAAACCCTAGCCTGTTCAACGTCTACGTCCACGCTGATCCCTCCGTCAACATCACGCGCCCCGCCCACGGCAGCTCCTTCGACGGCCGCTTCATCGCCGCCAAGCGGACCTACCGCGCCTCCGCCACGTTGATCTCCGCGACGCGCCGCCTCCTCGCCACTGCTATCATCGACGATCCGGCGAATGCGTTCTTCGCTGTGCTGTCTCAGTATTGCGTGCCGCTCCACTCGTTTAGGTACGTGTATCACTCGCTGATTATTTCCAGATCGTTCGATTTGACATCCAATGCCGAGTCAGATGCCGAGTCGACTCGCCTTGGTGTGCGCGGGAGGTACAAGAGCTTCGTCGAGATTCTCTCCAAGTCGCGGAACCTCTGGAAGCGGTACACCGCCCGAGGAAGGTTCGCGATGATTCCGGAGGTGCCGTTCGAGCAGTTCAGGGTAGGATCGCAGTTTTTCGTGTTGACGCGCCGCCACGCTCTCGTGGTGGTCAAGGACCGGACGCTGTGGAGGAAGTTCCGATCGCCATGCTACAGAGAGGACGAGTGCTATCCGGAGGAGCATTATTTTCCGACGCTCTTATCAATGTCGGATCCAAATGGCTGTACTCACTACACACTCACTAGGGTCAATTGGACTGGGACGACAAACGGCCATCCTTACACCTACGGTCCAGCTGAGGTGTCGCCGGAGTTGATCTATCGTCTTAGGGAATCGAATTACTCGGAATCTTACTTGTTTGCCCGGAAATTCTCGCCGGATTGCTTGAGACCCCTGATGGATATCGCTAAGAAAGTCATTTTCCGGGACTAAGTTAACTGGTGAGTTTAATCTTTCTTAGTCTAACAGTTTAAAATTTACTTTTATGTTCAGTCTAAAGCTAGAAAATTGGATAATTTGGAGAATTCTGAATTAAGGCAAACATGCATTTTTCTTTCGTGGATTTGATGTTGTTCTCAGAGTTTCTTGTATGATTTGTGTCTGATCTTTTTACCTATATTGCTTATATATGATAATGCATTGCAACAATTTTCAGAACAATGCTTGAGAAGGGCAAAAGTGAAAAATATTGTTTTGTAATCGAGGGAAGGCTGAAGTTGATGTGTGACGATTGTTTTGGAATTTTCAGCAACGGTTGTAGTGTTGAAAGTGGGAAAAATTTTCAAGAATTTGTTTTTCTTTTTACCAATTTTGTTGTAGAGACGAATGCATTTAGTGAGTAATTTCTTTTAGTTTTCGTGGCAATATCGGCGATCGTCTGCTGATTGAACTTGTCAGGCCCTGTTGCAAGAACCGGGACTTTTGTAGTAGGCGCCATCCCCTCCTAGTTTTTAGTAGGTGGCACCATTCTGTTTTGTTTGTTCTCCACAATCTTACCGGGTGATGGATTGTTCCCCTGCAAATTGAGAGCCTTAGTAGCCACAATTTTAGTCTTCTTTGATAGCAATGTTTGGTGTATACTGGGCGCTAGTTGTTTAGTGCTTTGTTCTGCAATGCTGCTATTTGTTTTTTCTTTTAAATATTTTAAAGGGTTCCCCACCTCTTCTCGTCCTAGCTTAAAGTGGATTGATTGTAATTTTGGGACATTCCTATATCGTTCCTTGTGAAAATGAAAATTCCGACTTAACTTTGCATTGGACTTGGATCCTTTGCTTGTGGATTCGGCTGTTGAGATTGGAAAATGAAATGTGTTGTTTTTGTGTTTCTGTTCTTCAGGTGAAGAAGTCCAGTGTAGATATCTCTTTCGTTACCTTTTTTCAAGAGGAACCGAGCAAATGGTGTTGGAAAGTAGTGTTGGAGCTACATACACTGGGAATCTATGGCTTTGAAGAGGCGTAAAGAGACGCCCACAACCAGGAAACCCAGTAAAATTCTAACTGAGACATTGAACATGACGTGAAGAATGAAAAAGCAATGAGAAAAAAAAAAAAAAAAAAACAAGAGGAAAGTAAGAAGTAATCAAGGAAGCAAGCAAGGTACATTTTACTTTTTGGTAATTGTCAAAAAGTTGTACTCTTTTTTTTCCTCTCTCTTTTCTTTTCTTTTTTCCTCCTTGGATGTGATGGTTGGTGCAGCACAAGAGGTCTATTTTGTCCTTTCGAAGGGTGTTCTGTACATAATCTGGGTATATGGATGGATTCACATCTACTTCAGAAGATCATAAAAATATTATTTAAAAAGGGGAGAGAGAGAGAGAGAGAGAGAGAGAGAGAGAGAGAGAGGGAAAAAGAAAAAAAAAAGAAGGTAAGCTAATAGTTTTGGCTTTGATCTTGGTTAATTATGAAACCAAGTTAAAACTCCTTGTCTTTTTTTTCCGCCCACTCCACTGTATTTATTTATTATTATTATTATTTATTTTGGGGCTCCTTTCCATTACTAAAATTTTCACTAGCAATTCAACAAAGAAAGTGGGTGCAAATGAGGAATGAGCTGGTATGGTAGGCGACAAAAGTGATGGGCTTTTCGTGGGGGGGTATAAATACACTAAATCAATGGCGGTAGGCCAACCTCCAAGGGTTTTTGTTTGTGTTGGCCCTTTTTTTATTTTTATTTTTATTTTTTTGTAAGGTTGTATATCACATCTGCGAAATTTGTTGATAATACTGTCTTTGAGTTGTTCAAGATGCTAGCACGTCTGTCGTTATTATATGGTTCTTTCTTTGGGAGTGAGTGAGTAAATAATAATAAAATAATGTAGGGTCTCAAGGACGAAGTTTCATGCCCACTCTCCTGAGCCTGTTTGTTACTTAATTACAAGCCTTATTTATTTATTTTTATTAGAAAATTTTCACATGGTTAGATCTCAAACATACGAGATCTAAACAGTTATGTATTTTTATATTACGTAGCCGCTTTGCTATGTTGTTGTATTCATATAATGATTTCAATAGATATAAATGGTGATACTCCTAGCTACTTTTGTAGAAATGTTGAATCTTGTTGGTTATCAAAATATTGAAGTGTTATTGTTATTGGATGACATTTTTTTTTTAATGTAAACTTGGGGCTGAGAGATATTAAATTTTTCACTTTACAATGGAGTTGGGTGTGGGTCTTCGTCACGTTCATACATCTTCATTAGAATTTCCTATAAGTTGATTAATCAGGTGTATTTTTCTCCAACAAAAGAGGTATAAACCAAATGAGGAGGCAACCTTTAGTACAAAAACAGAAGGCGAAAAAACTTGCATAAAAACAAATACCAAAAAAAAAAAAAAAAAAAAGAAAAGAAACCGGGTGGAAAAACTAACGATAAGAATTGTATTTTTACATTTCAGGAGGTATTGTTGTTTTAACCATAAGAATAAATTTTTTTCTTATTTTTTAACAGTCAAATTCGTAATTTCCATGCTAAAAATTTAGAAAAAATGTTTTAAAATATAAGTGATGTGAAACATCACATCACACTAATAGATTCATTAATGGATTTTATGACGTTCCGCTTTCTTTTGAATGAGTGATATTAAGCCTTATTAATGCTTCTTAGAATTATTCAAAAATTTATGGTACGTCATGTATGGTTGATTCTTGTCATGGAGGGTAGAAGTTGTCTTCTACTGGTATCTTTAAAATATAATATTTATAATTTTTATTTGTATGTTTTTTTTAATAATTAATTAATTTTAATATAATATTTTTTTAGGTGATATTTATATTTTACACTAGTAATTTTGTATAAAACCATTATAATATTCTAAATCAAAAATTATGTATAAATTAATTAATAATTATAAGATTTTAAATAAGATGTTATAGTTGTTGGATGGGTTCAACTGTTGAATTTGAAACATTTTAATAGATAACATTATTAAGAAATGAATTTGCTAAATAGTAGTATATATTGAGGGGGTAAAATTACAGTTAGCGTATTCTATGTTAGTTTTTTCTTACAAAAAAGAAAATGCTGAACTAAAAACAAGGAAACGAGTCCAACGCATAATATTGCTCGTACGCTAAGAGATGAGCAGTAACTGGTGGTAGTCTTTTTTTTAGTTATAGTATTTTCATTATCAAAGATGTTTACTTGGATACGTGTTTGTAGGGTTGGTAAATCTTTGTTTCTCATCAAACATCACAAGTGCCCCCAAAATATTGTTTTATTGAATTATTAATTTAATTTTTACCTGAATTATAAACTCATATTCACTTTATATTTTAGAATTATAACTTTTAAAGTAATTTGTTATATTTCCTAATTTATATAAAATTATTTAAAATACCTTTTTTTTTATCTATTTTTTTATATTTTTTTGACAGAAATATTGATGACAAAATTAATAAATATTAATAAGGGGCATTTTAGTAAAATGGTTTTTTAGTAATTAATATATTGATTAATCTTTAGTTGGAGTCCAAATCTGAAAAACCTCATCTTCTCTGAGTTCTAAAAAAAAAATCCAGAGAAATATGAAAAAAAAAAAATCACAACAAAAATTTGAGGCTGCTATATCTAGTGGAGTTAAACCCACAAAACCCTAGAACTCTTCTACCTCTCAGTTGAAGATGGTTAATCCCAGAGAAGATGAGGTTTACCAGATTTCTGACTCTAAATAAGAATTAATCAATATATTAATTACTAATAAACCATTTTACTCTTATTAATATTTTTTAATTTTGTCAAATTAGTATTTTTGTTAAAAAAAATAGACAAAAATGAATAAAAAAGTCATTTAAATAATTTTATATAGACAAAAACATAATAAATGTTTTATAATTCTAAAATGTAAAGTAAAAATGAATTTATAACCTAGAATAAAATAAAAATTAGATGTAAATTGATGTAAAAACAGATCTAATCATAAAAGGGGTATAATATTTGACTTGGGAGTTTCAAAATTACTTTTTGAGTTGACGCTTTCCGTATGACACTATTATATGTGTGTATATCAAGCAGCCAGCTGACCCAACATGGAGGATTAAGGTTGGTAATTTTGGTCACGACACGACAACACGACATGAAACCTACACGAAATTAGAGGGTTTGAGTTTTCTTTAAATGGGTTTGGGTCAAAAAAGGACGAACCCACCAAACACGATTAAATAAAGGGTTCGAACCCGCACGAACCCGCCAATCCACAATTGGCATGAAACAACTCGTTTAATAAATGAGTCATATATGGGTTAACACGAACACGACCCATGAATTACCCATTTATAATTTTTAATATATATTATATAAATTTTTAAGGTTTAAAAATTTAAAATTTAAAATTTAAATATAAAATATATATTTTAGTTTTTATATGTATTTTTTTAGTTTTGTATTTATCTTTTGTGATCTGAATTCAGGTATAGTTTGGTTGCGAACTTAATTTGCTTGTTATAACCTGATTGTTATTTAGGTGTTTAATAAGTTTTTTTAATGTTAAAATTGATGATAAGTTAGTTAAATTGGCCAATAATAGATTAGTTAAATAGGTCAATAACAAGTTAGTTAAATAGGTCAATAACAGATTGGATGACCCGTTTATGACCCGTTTAGTAAGTGGGTTTAGCAGGCACGACACGACACGTTTATGACCCATTTAATAATGGGTCATAAACGTGTCGTGTCGTGTCAACCCATTTATTAATGGGTCGTGTTCGGGTTTTGTGTTTTGACATTATTATTAAACGGGTCGTGTTCGTGTCGAGTGTATTCATGTCAACAAACGGGTCAGACATAACACAAACACGACCCACTAACACGATTTGCCAGCCCTAAGGATGGAGCAGATCTGAAGTCGGTGGTGTTTGTTTGGACATGAAAAGGACACCCAAAAGTTCGTTGAACAATGTTTGCTCACGGGCATTAGGAAAAATTGAAGGGTTAATAGTGTTAATTTAGCCAGTTTGTTTAAATTAATATCTAAATAAACAGTTGACACATATGATTTATGTGAAAATCTAATATACATATAAATCTAATATATATATATCTTTTGAGGTTTTTTTATTAAACATTACAAATAAAATGATAACTTCTGTGATTCTTGAACTTTTAGGTATAGTACAGTTTGGTTTCTAAACTTTTTTTGTTATTATTATTAAAATGTTCTTAAATTCATAAAAGGGGTACAGAAATGCCCTAAGCATAGAGGTATTTTGATGTATTTATTTTGAACTAGATAATAAAATTACAATATAGAGGTTATTCATTACATTGCTGTTTGTCCTTATTCTATTTACATGTTAAAGTAATGTAAGCAAATATAGCTCACTACCTGCTTGGGTTAAAACTGTTAGAACGTTGCATGCAATGGATTTTTGTATGCGAGAAGACAATGTTCAAAAGTAAGTAGTCTAAAGTAAGGTCTATAGTCTATGGGGTTAGACCGAGCATCTAACTCATGTTAAATTATTATGTTGTCTAAAGCCATGGTGGGGATGGTTTGTCTTGACTGTCGGAGCATAGACTCCCAAGTAGAGATATAAATATGTTGCTTGGTGGTGACATATTAGACCGGGACTAAAGCGTGATTGATCTACGTAGTCCGCTATGAGTAGATCAATCTGCTTTTGACATTCATTATGCAATAACCTTAATCCTGAGTAAATGAACTACTTCATGTATTATGCAATATACTTTTGACATTCACTGACTGCTTGGGTTAAAACTGTTAGAACATTGCATGCAATGGATTTTTGTATGCAAGAAGACAATATTCAAAAGTAAGCAGTCTAAAGTAAGGTCTATAGTCTATGGGGTTAGACCGAGCATCTAACTCATATTAAGATTATTATGTTGTCTAAAGCGATGGTGGGGATGGTTTGTCTTGACTGTCGGAGCATAGACTCCCAAGTAGAGATATAAATATGTTGCTTGGTGGTGACATATTAGACCGGGATTAAAGCGTGATTGATTTACGTAGTCCGCTATGAGTAGATCAATCTGCTTTTGACATTCATTATGCAATAACCTTAATCCTGAGTAAATGAACTACTTCATGTATATGACTTGTGTACTTTGATGTTCTAATGGCTAAAGCGTCTCAGAGATAATAAGCTTATAGATCGGTTCGTTGAGTGCATGACTTGTATACGATGAAGGGTTTGTTTACAGATATCGGAATCATAGCTCCAAGGAGTTAAAGGTATCCTCTTAAAGGCATTATACTAGATGTGAAAATAGATAAGGCCTTGGGTCGTCTGCTGGGCGGATGACTTCTTATTCACATATGGTGAATAATCATTTTCTTATTTGGTAGTATAATGGAACTTTAAGATAGCCTGATCAATAGGATCGAATGGACTTTGACCTAAGACTGATCATGGATATCATATGAGGATTTTGCATACATGGCAAGGTCATTGGACATTAGCTTGTCATAGGCTTTCATAATACGGTATATAATTGGGAGTTCAGTTTTAGGTTTATAGTGGTGTGACTCTGAAATTAGTGATCATATGATTGAGTTGTTCGGTACAGAATGATGATCATGCAGATTCACAGGAGCCCGATTATATATGTCTAATTGGTCCTCTACTAGCTCCATATAATTCCTTAATGGTTGGTAAATTGATTAGTGTATGCTTATTGGCTAGTTGACTTTGCATGGATGGTATTAACATAGGATTAGGATGGTGGACAAGATTCTCTCCGGTTGAATTCGGATTTTGTTTTGGATAATAGAGTACATAATTATTCGAACTCCAAATAAAGTTGCCATGATTTTATTTGAGATTAAATTGGAGCTGTATAAAATTATCCATGAGAACAAAATTTGAAATACAACGTTTTGTGAAGTTTGAAATTTGAATTTTAAATTTTGAAAATTTGAAATTTGAAATTTAAATTTTGAATTTGAAATTTGAATTTGAAATTTAAATTTGAAATTCAAATTTGAAATTTAAATTTGAAATTTGAATTCAAAATTTAAATTTGAATTTTGAATTTGAAGTTTGAATTTGAAATTTGAACTTTGAAATTTGAATTCAAATTTTGAATCACAGTCCAAGTAGAATTCAAATTTTTTATGGATAAATCCACAGAGTTAGAATTCAAATTTGAGTTGGATTATGGAGAGGAAAATCTTGTTTGAATCCTAATTCTAGCAAAAGTGGCCGAAATTTGTTGAGGAAAATCCTCCAAGATATTTTTTGTTTTTATGGATAAGATTCAGGAAAAAATTAAAGTTTTAATCCCAGTTGAATTTGAATTCTCTTCCTCCCTAATGTAGGAAAATAAATCGACAAAAACGTATCAGAGTGGCGCAGTGGAACAATAAAAATTTTTAGATCGTTAAATATCTCATGATGCCATATACAATAAACCAACAACAATTAAAACTCACACCTCAAGGATGCCAATCTTGCAGGAGGAGAATGACCGGAGGCTTCAACCAACTAGCCTTCTCTACTATTCTCCAATTCCCGAATGGCTGAGTGTGTGGGCACTCTGAACCTAGATCGGTATGCTAGCACTGCTAGTCTTCTTCCGACCACTCATATCTCTAAAGAACTTTATTGTCACGATGAACTGTGAACAATAAGCCTGCTCACCTGAGAGTCTGTGGTCTGAGAGAACTGGAGTGGCAGGACCTCTATTTATAGACCTGCATGAGGTGATTCTTTGAATTTGAATTGGACTAGGAAAAGATATTCTCCCTTATCCATAACCATAAAATCCGAATTTTTCATGGGAAAATCCCAACAATAAAATTCAGTTTTTTTAAGGATAAAACCAATCCAAATCTAAACAAGATTTTAACTAGAATTTTATCTCCCTTTTTCAACCAAAAAATCCGAAATTTCCTAGGAGATTTTTCCTCCAAAAATTCGGCCACATATAGGATAAGGGAGAATCAAAATTCCACTAGGATTTTCAAGCTTGAATCTTATCTCAACCTTATCCAAAATAACCGAATTTTCCTAGGAGATTTCCTCCATAATTTCGGCCACTTTTCAGGAAAGGAGAGAATCCAAATTCAACTAGGATTGAAACTTGAATTTTTCCCTTGAACCTTATCCACAAAAACCGAAATTCCATTGAGGATTATCCTCAAAATTTCGTCCATAATTTGTTAGGATTTGGATTCAAAATTCAAGTAGGATTCTAACAAGATTATCCTCTCCAAATCCAACTCAAATTCGAATTTCAAGCCTTGTGGATTTTCCACAACAAATTCGAATCCCACTTGGACTGTGATTCAAAATTTGAATTTTAAATTGCAAATTCGAATTTCAAATTCAAATTTCAAATTTAAATTTCAAATTCAAATTTCAAATTCGAATTTCAAATTCAAATTTCAAATTCAAATTTCAAATTTCAAATTTCAAAATTCAAATTTCAAAATCCACAAAACGGTTGTGTTTCAAATTCTTGTTCTCATGGATAATTTTCTACAACTCCAATCCAATCTCAAATAAAATCATGGCAACTTTATTTGGAGTTCGAATAATTGTGTACTCTATTATCCAAAACAAAATCTGAATCCAACCAGAGAGAATCTTTTCTACCATCCTAATCCTGTGTCATCACCATCCATGCATAATAAACTAGCCAATAGCATACACAAATCAATTTGCCAAACGTTAAGGAATTATATGGAGCTAGTAGAGGGACTGATTGGACATATATAATCGGGCTCCCGTGATTCCATATGATCATCATTCTGTACCGAACAACTCAATCATATGATCACTAATTTCAGAGTCACACCACTATAAACCTGAAACTGAACTCCCAATTATATACCGTATTACGTAAGCCTGTGACGAGCTACTATCAAATGACCTTGTCATATATGCAAAACCCTCATGTGATATCCATGATCAGCCTTAGGTCAAAGTCCGTTTAATCCTACTGATCAGGCTATCTTAAAGTTCCATTATACTACCGAATTAAGAAAATGATTATTCACCATATGTGAATAAGAAGTCATCCGCCCAGCAGACGACCCAAGGCCTTGTCCATTTTTACATTCAGTATAATGCCTTTAAGAGGATACCTTTAACTCCTCAGAGCTATGAATCCGATATCTGCAAACAAACCCTTCATCGTATACAAGTCATGCACCCAACGAACCGGTCTATAAGCTTACTACCTCTAAGACGCTTTAGCCATTGGAACATCAAAGTACACAAGTCATATACATGAAGTAGTTCATTTACTCAAGATTAAGGTTATTGCACAATGAACGTCAAAAGCAGATTGATCCACTCATAGCGGACTACGTAGATCAATCACGCTTTAGTTTCGGTCTAATATGTCACCACCAAGTAACATATCTATGTCTCTACTTGGGAGTCCAGCTGCAGACAGTCAAGACAGACCGTCCCCTCCAAGGCTTTAGACAACATAATAGTCTTAACATGAGTTAGATGCTCGGTCTAACCCCATAGACTACAGACCATAGTTTAGACTGCTAACTTTAGAACATTGTCTTCTCGCATACAAAAGTCCATTGCATGCAACGTTCTAACAGTTTTAACACAAGTAGTCAGTGAGCCATATTTGCTTACATTTACTTTAACATGTAAATAAGACGAGGACAGATAGCAATGTAATGAATAACCTCTATATATAATTTTATTATCCAGTTCAAAATGAATACATCAAAATGTCTTTAATACTTAGGGCATTTCCTAACAATCTCCCACTTGCCCTAAGCCAGTAGATGTGCCATGTTACGCATCCCCATCGCCTCTACATGCCTCTCAGAGCTTCTAGCTACCAAAGTCTTAGTAAAGGGATCGGCAATGTTGTCCTCGGACGCGATCTTACATACATCCACTTGTCCTGTCTCCACACGCCCTCTAATAATGTGATACCTCCGATCTATGTGTTTGGTCTTCTTGTGGTGCCGAGATTCCCTTGTGTTGGTAATAGCCCCTGTGTTATCACAGTAAAGTGTGATAGGCTTGTCAACACCCGGAATGACCTCAAGGTCTCTAAAGAACTTGCGGAGCCAAACCGCTTCTTTAGATGCCTCAGCCGCAGCCACATACTCAGCCTCCATAGTAGAGTCAGCTGTGCAGCCCTGCTTCACGCTCCTCCACACAATGGCGCCTCCTCTGAGTAAAAATACTGATCCAGATGTCGATTTCCTCGAATCCTCACAAGTCTGGAAGTCTGAGTCTGTGTATCCTACCGGTGTTAGGTCCCCTCCAGAATACAGCAGCATATAATCCCTCGTTCTTTTAAGATACTTGAGTATATGCTTTACAGCTTGCCAGTGCTTGGTTCCAGGATTTGTTTGATATCGACTCACCATACCTACTGCAAAACACATGTCTGGGTGAGTGCAAAGCATAGCGTATATAAGACTACCCACAGCGGATGCATAAGGGACCTTACTCATACGCTCTCTTTCTTCCAATGTCTTGGGACTGTCATCCAATGAAAGAGTTAGACCGGAAATAGAAGGTTGTGAGCCTTTCTTTGCCTCTAGCATTGCATATTTGTCAATTATTTTATCTATGTATGAAGCTTGGGATAACGCTATCATTTTGTTCTTTCGATCTCTGAAAAGACGAATGCCTAGAACATAATTAGCTTTTCCCAAGTCCTTCATGTCAAACTGTTGGTGTAACCAAAACTTGACCGATGATAAGTTCCCTACATCATTTCCAATGAGTAGTATATCATCGACATAGAGTATCAGAAAGACCACTTTTCCATCCTTAAGACGTTTATAAACACAAGATTCATCAACGTTCTACTCAAAACCAAATGTCTTAATCGCTTGATCAAACCTCTGGTTCCATGAGTGGGATGCTTGCTTTAATCCATAAATGGATCTAAGCAACTTGCAGACTTTCCTTTCTTGGCCTTTCGCTACGAACCCTTCTGGCTGTATCATATAGATACACTCTTCAAGATGGCCATTCAAGAATGCCGTCTTGACATCCATTTGCCAGATCTCGTAATCGAGAGCCGTAGCAATGGACAGAAGAATACGGATAGACTTCAGCATAGCAACAGGCGAAAAGGTTTCATCGTAATCGATTCCAGCCTTTTGCGTGTATCCCTTTGCAACTAGTCTAGCTTTGAAAGTTTCCACTCTCCCTTCTGCATCCTTCTTTCTTTTGTAGACCCATTTGCATCCAATGGGTTTTATCCCATCCGGCAAATCTATAAGTTCCCAAACAGAGTTGGATTTCATAGAATCCATCTCATTGTTCATAGCCTGTTTCCAAGATTTAGAATCAACATCATTTATAGCTTCATCATATGTGACCGGATCTTCCTCATTCTCATGAGCCTCGGCCTGGTATACCTCAGCATCATACATGAAGAAATTAGGTTTCTTCGAAACCCTCCCACTACGACGAGGCACCCTAAATTGTTGATCGTCTGCAGGTCTTTCACTGGAACTTGGACTTGCGTCCAAGACCGAAAACTTTTGAGCGGTTCTTTCACCCGATAACTCCTCTAGCACCACTTTGCTTCGAGGCTTAAAGTCATTCATGTGACTTTCCTCCAAGAATGTCGTATGGGTTGAGACAATGACTTTTTGTTCCTTCGGGTTATAGAACAGACCTCCTTTAGTTCCTTTTGGATACCCTACAAACATGCACAATTCTGATCTTGGTTCCAACTTCTTCGTATCCCCATCCAGTACATGTGCCGGGCAGCCCCATATTCTCATATGTTCAAGGGAGGGCTTCCTGCCACGCCACAATTCATACGGAGTTCTGGGAATTGATTTGCTCGGAACTTGGTTCAGAATATAGCATCCCGTTTGTAAAGCATATCCCCAAAATGATAATGGCAGCGTTGAGTAACTCATCATGGACCGTACCATATCCAATAAGGTCCTGTTTCTCCTTTCGGCTACACCATTCTGTTGTGGAGTACCAGGTGCAGTCAATTGGGATAATATCCCGTTCTCTACAAGATGTCCTAGAAATTCGTCGGAGAGGTATTCGCCACCTCGATCAGATCGAAGTGTCTTTATGGATTTATCTAATTGCTTTTCCACTTCCGCACGATACTCTTTGAACCTGTCAAAGGTTTCGCTCTTGCGGTGCATCAAATACACATATCCATACCTCGAGTAATCATCTATAAAAGGGACATAATACTCGAACCCTCCTCGTGCTGTGACGTTCATGGGGCCACATACGTCAGTATGCACAATTTCTAAGAGCTCCTGAGCCCTTGTACCCTTAGCTCCAAAAGACCTTTTAGTCATCTTACCCTCTAGACAAGACTCACATTGGGGAAGACGTACCTCCTCTAGATATTCCAGAGGACCATCTTTCCCCAATCTTTGAATCCTATCCTGATTAATATGACCAAGTCTTAAATGCTAAAGATACACCTTGTTAGAGTGAGAAACTTTCAACCTTTTAGAGTTATCAATTAATTCAGTGTCAAGCAGTGAGTACATCTTTGGTTTGATCAAATATAGGTTTCCATCCATCCATCCAGAACAGATAAAAGACTTATTTCTACGAATATCAACTCTTTTGCTAAAAGAAACTGAATAAGAATCCTTTATTAAACAAGCTACCGATATAAGGTTCCTCCTAAAATTAGGAACATAAAAACAGTCTTTAAATAAAATAAACCTAAATTGATCAAAATAAAGATAAACATCTCCCACTGCCTCAGCCACCACAAAGCTACCATCTCCGGTCCGCAACGAGAGGCTCCTATCATGTAGACTTCTCGTTTCCACGAACCCCTGCATAGAAACACAAACATGATTAGTGGCGTCCGAATCAATGACACAAGTGTCTTTCGATTCTTCCACCAAACACGCTTCCAAGTAATGAAGTTCCTTACCTTCCTTGCCCTTGGCGGCTAGGAATTCCCGGTAAGCCTTCTTGAAGTGACCTACCTTTCCACAATGGAAGCATTTGGACTTTTTAGGGTCCTTTGGTTTCTTGTTCTTCTTCTTCTTCTTCCCGTCCGAGACAGGAGGGTTAGAAGAACTAGAAGCCACTTGCTTCTTATTTGGCCTCTTCCTCTTCCATGAGGGATTGGAAGATTCTGCCAAATTGGCCTCACCTTTAGGTCGGACCACATCCTCATCCCTGATCATCCGCTCATAAGCCTGTAGTTGCTTCATGAGCTCGGTTAGTCCTAACTCCTTTGTCGCCAGATTGTATGCGGCCTTAAACCCCACAAAATCTTTAGACAGAGTCTTGAACACCATCTCGATCTGGTTGTTGTAGTCCAACTCAGCACCATTCTCTGCAGCCTCAGCAGAATCCCATTAGAGTGATTATATGGTCTTTTACCGGAGTACTCGCCTTTTGCTTAGAGTTCATAATGCTGGTTATAGCGGACTGTCGAGCTAATTTTTCTTGGCCTCCGAACATGTCCTCCAGATTGTCCATGATCTCCCCAGCAACTTGATAAGTCTCATGCTGCTTTTATAAAGCACTCGTCATGCTAGCAAGGATGTAGCATCGAGCTATCTCATTGGATTCTTTCCAACGATTATAAGCAACCGGGACCTCCTCAAGTGGTGTGTTAGGTTTGGGCCCAGGTGGGCATGGTTCTTCCAGTACGAACTTGTGTCTCTCGCAGCTGAGAACTATTAATAGATTTCTTTTCCAGTCTTTATAATTATCGCCATTCAGCTTATTTTCAGTAAGTATTGAAATGAGGGGTGTCGATGACATTTTGAACTGAAATAAAATTATACTAGACATCATTACAAAGTCCAAGCAAATATACAGATAATTTAGCAAATAAAACATACTAGTATGTTCCTACATGAAACTTGAAAAACATATAGCATTGCAACGGTAATTCTCAGCACCTATTGCCCCAAGCCACCGAGGGGTGGTCATGAGAACAAATAGCCGGAACATGGACCCCGTCCAATTAATATATGTTGCCTTAAATCCTCCAAGGTTAAGACATATATTAATAACCGCTTATTTGGCCACCAGTTTAGTTAACAGAGCTTCTAGGGAAGGTTAATAACTAAACGAGTCTTGAGTGTATAACCATTGTTTACGTAGCCCGATCCACGTCCTACCAAGCCACCGAGGGGTGGTCATGAATAGGATCGCACCCGAACACGTTTTCCACATAGGAGATCCAATCTAGTATACCGGCGGCGGTAAACACCTACCGAGGGGTGTGGTTAGGGCAGAACTGACGCGAGGCGTTACTATGCTTTCACATATGGATCAACAATGGAGGCCGTGGGTTTTGTTTGAAACCCTCTCCCACTCAATATTTTGAAAAACATGCAAGTTTTGACAAATTATGTATGATCAATATAGTATGAGCGGCACTCACCTATCCTATATGACATGTTATCAAATATGCATACAAAACATCCATCAATACATATTTATACATCCATGACATATCATAGAAAAAATAATTGACAGAATAACCAAGTTATGGTTCCATTCTAGAACAAAAAAAATAAAGATTACAAAATTCCATCCAAAACATTCTTTGGGTCTTGAATTCTGTTCCGTCTTCTTGTATCCATCTTTATGTAGCCTCTCCATTTATTTCTCATCCCAAGAATTATTTAAAATTTAAATCTCCAAAAAATTAAAATTTCAAATTCAAATTCCAAATTCGAATTTCAAATTTAAATTTCAAATTCAAATTTTAAACAATTTTAAATATCATGTGTAATAATATGTAATTTCAAAAATTTCAAATTTTCAATTACATATTTTTAAACATGATTTAAAATTAAATATCTAATTTAAAAATCAAAATTTTCTGATTTTTGACCATCGCATCGCCGCCCCCGAAGGCGGCAGTCGCCGTGGGCAGCCACCAGCCCCAAAGGGGCGGGCAGCCACCAGCCCCAAAGGGGCTGGCAGCCCACGTCTGCCCCTTTTGTGCAGCCTTGCCGGGCTGCAGGCCAAGCCTGCAGCGCCAGGCTGCACGCCCAGGCTGGGCGCAGCAGCTGACAGGCTGCAGGCAGTGCCTGCAGCCAGAGGTTGCACGCCCAGGCCGCGGCCAGCCTTGGGCAGGCCACGGCCACCCTTGGCTGCAGGCCAAGCCTGCGGCCGTGGGTGGTGTTGGCCTGCACAGGGGCTACCGCAGCCCCATCCTGCACCACCAAGGCCCGTCGGCCTATCCCGAGGGGTCGTGTCTCGATTTTCGTGCCATATTCCAATTTACCTATTAGGATCTCCAAAAATTAATTTGAATCCCAATTAAATTGAAATTTTTCCACACAATCAAAATTTCAATCTTTAAATCAAATTTAACTTTTGGGAAAAATAAATTACGGTCTTCAATCTTCAATCTCCTCCAAGAATAATTACATAAAATTTCCTAAACCGTTTCCGGTGTACAAAAATTCTAACTATAAAAATTCTAAGAGACAAAAATTAAAATCCATGGGAAAATTACAGTGTTAATAAACGGCTCCCATGGTTACATAAAAATTTCTAGATACAATTTTTCTAAATTCTAAGGAACCATAATCGGTATAAACAAGCATGCTTATAATAATTCAAAAAATTAAAATAACCACATACTTTATACATAATCCATGATAACAACATAAAGGAACCCTAGAATGCCACTCTCTAAATATCAAATCCATACATAAATAAAAAGACTAAGTAATTGTCTAATTTATGTACATGGCATAGTCATGAGATGGCTCTGATACCAATTGTAGGATAATAAATCGGTAAAAACATATCAGAGTGGCGCAGCGGAACAATAAAAATTTTTAGATCGTTAAATATCTCATGATGCCATATACAATAAACCAACAACAATTAAAACTCATACCTCAAGGATGCCAATCTTGCAGGAGGAGAATGACCGGAGGCTTCAACCAACTAGCCTTCTCTACTATTCTCCAATTCTCGAATGGCTGAGTGTGTGGGCACTCTGAACCTCGATCGGTATGCTAGCACTGCTAGTCTTCTTCCGACCACCCAGATCTCTAAAGAACTTTATTGTCACGATGAGCTGTGCAACAATAAGCTGCTCACCTGAGAGTCTGTGGTCTGAGAGAACTGGAGTGGTAGGACCTCTATTTATAGACCTGCATGAGGTGATTCTCTGAATTTGAATTGGATTAGGAAAAGATATTTTCCCTTATCCATAACCAAAAAATCTGAACTTTTCCAAGGGAGAATCTCAACAAAAAATTCGATTTTCTTAGGATAAATCCAATCCAAATCTAAACAAGATTTTAACTAGAATTTTATCTCCCTTTTTCGACCTAAAAAATCTGAAAATTACAAGGAGAATATCTCCTAAAGATTTCGGCCATTATGGATAAGGGAGAATCAAAAATTCCACTAGGATTTTCAAGCTTGAATCTTATCTCAACCTTATCCAAAATAACCGAATTTTTCTAGGAGAGATCCTCCATAATTTCGGCCACTTTTCAGGGAAGGAGAGAATCCAAATTCAACTAGGTTTGAAACTTGAATTTTCCCTTGAATCTTATCCACAAAAATCCAAAATTTCCTTGAGGATTATCCTCAAAAATTTCGTCCACTTTTGTTGGGATTTGGATTCAAAATTCAAGTAGGATTCTAACAAGATTATCCTCTCCAAATCCAACTCAAATTCGAATTTCAAACCTTGTGGATTTTCCACAACAAATTCGAATCCTACTTGGACTGTGATTTAAAATTTGAATTTCAAATTTTAAATTCGAATTTCAAATTTAAATTTCAAATTTCAAATTTCAAATTTCAAATTTAAATTTCAAATTCAAATTTCAAATTCGAATTTTAAATTCAAATTTCAAATTCAAATTTCAAATTTCAAATTTCAAAATTCAAATTTCAAATTCCACAAAACGGTTGTGCTTCAAATTCTTGTTCTCATGGATAATTTTCTACAACTCCAATCCAATCTCAAATAAAATCATGGCAACTTTATTTGGAGTTTGAATAATTGTGTACTCTATTATCCAAAACAAAATCTGAATCCAACCGGAGAGAATCTTGTCTACCATCCTAATCCTGTGTCATCACCATCAATGCATAATAAACTAGCCAATAGCATGCACAAATTAATTTGCCAAATGTTAAGGAATTATGTAGAGCTAGTAGAGGGATTGATTGGACATATATAATCGGGCTCTCGTCATTCCATATGATCATCATTCTGTACCGAACAACTCAATCATATGATCACTAATTTCAGAGTCACACCACTATAAACCTGAAACTGAACTCCCAATTATATACCGTATTACGTAAGCCTGTGACGAGCTATTATCCAATGACCTTGTCATATATGCAAAACCCTCATATGATATCCATGATCAGCCTTAGGTCAAAGTCCGTTTAATCCTACTGATCAGGCTATCTTAAAGTTCCATTATACTACCGAATTAAGAAAATGATTATTCACCATATGTGAATAAGAAGTCATCCGCCCAGCAGACGACCTAAGACCTTGTCCATTTTCATATTCAGTATAATGCCTTTAAGAGGATACCTTTAACTCCTCAGAGCTATGATTCCGATATCTGCAAACAAACCCTTCATCGTATACAAGTCATGCACCCAATGAACCGGTCTATAAGCTTACTACCTCTGAGACGCTTTAGCCATTGGAACATCAAAGTACACAAGTCATATACATGAAGTAGTTCATTTACTCAGGATTAAGGTTATTGCACAATGAACGTCAAAAGCAGATTGATCCACTCATAGCGGACTACGTAGATCAATCACGCTTTAGTCCCGGTCTAATATGTCACCACCAAGTAACATATCTATGTCTCTACTTGGGAGTCCAGCTCCAGACAGTCAAGACAGACCGTCCCCTCCAAGGCTTTGGACAACATAATAGTCTTAACATGAGTTAGATGCTCGGTCTAACCTCATAGACTACAGATCATAATTTAGACTGCTAACTTTAGAACATTGTCTTCTCGCATACAAAAGTCCATTGCATGCAACGTTCTAACAGTTTTAACACAAGTAGTCAGTGAGCCATATTTGCTTACATTTACTTTAACATGTAAATAAGATGAGGACAGATAGCAATGTAATGAATAACCTCTATATATAATTTTATTATCCAGTTCAAAATGAATACATCAAAATGTCTCTAATACTTAGGGCATTTCCTAACAAAATGTCTCTAATACTTAGGGCATTTCCTAACACCTAACTTGGTCGAAATTTATTGGATAAATCTAAAGGGAATTTCGGATTTTCTAATGGAGGGTGAGATTAAATTCAAGCTAGAAAATCCTATTTGGATTTTGATTCTCCTCACTTTTAATGGCCGAATCTAGTCATGTTATTGGCATTAGGGAAATTCAGTTATTATGGATAATTGAGGAGATCTAATTCAAGTTAAAATCCTGTTTGAATTTGGATTGCAAAATCCCAAAAGATGGCCGAATGTACCCTTGATTTTGGCCTTGTTAATTTTAGATTTTTGTGAGTGGATAAAGGAAAAAATCTTCTCCTAATCCAATTCGAATTTAAGGGATCACCTCATGCAAGTCTATAAATAAAGGTCCTGCCACTCCAGTTCTCTCATACCACAGACTCTCAGGTGAGCAGGCTTATTGTTGCATAACTTACCGTGACAATAGGTTCTTCAGAGATCTGGGTGGTCAGAAGAAGACTAGTAGTGCTAACATACCGGTCGAGGAACCAAGTGCCCACACACTCTGTCATCCAGGAATTGGAGAATAGTAGAGAAGGCTAGTTGGTTGAAACCCTCCGGTCAGTCTCCTCCTGCAGTATTGGCCTCCTCTTGAGGTATGAGTTTTATTGTTGTTAGTTTATTATAGATGGCATCACGAGATATTTAACGATCTTAAAAATTTTTTATTGTTCTGCTACGTCGCTCTGATGCGTTTTTACCGATTTTTTTTCTACAATTTGTATCAGAGCTATCTCGTGACTATACCATGTACATAAATTAGACAATTAGTTAGTCTTTTTTATTTATGTATGGATTTGATATTTAGATAGTGGCATTTTAGGTTTCCTTTATGTTGTTATCATGTATTATGTGTGTAGCATGTGGTTATTTTAATTTTTGAATTATTATAAGCATGCTTGTTTTATGCCGGTTATGATTCCTTAGAATTTAGAAAATTATATCTAGGAATTTTTATGTAACCATGGGAGCGGTTTATAATCACCGTAATTTTCCTATGGATTTTTAATTTTTTATCTCTTAGAATTATTATGATTATAATTTTTATACACCGGAAACGGTTTAGGAAATTTTATATAATTGTTCTTATAGGAGATTGAAGTTTGAATACCGTAATTTATTTTTTCCCTAAAAGTTAAATTTAATTTAAAAATTGAAATTTTGTTTGTGTGGAAAATTCTAATTTAATTAGGATTCAAATTAATTTTTGGAGATCCTAATGGTAAATTGGAATATGGCACGAAAATTGAGAACTGACCCCCTCGGGACGGGCCACCGGCCTTGGTGGGGTTGCAGTCCCTGCCCTCGAGTAAGATGGGGCTGCGACATACCCTGCCCAAGGCTGCACCACCCACGACCGCAGGCTCTGCCTGCAGTCGAGGGTGGCAGTGGCCCCCCCAAGGGTTGGCCGCAGCCCTGGGCTGCAGCCCATGGCTGCAGGCGTCGGCTGTAGCCTGGCGGGTTGCTGTGCTCACCAGGGTGTGCAGCCCATGGCTGCAGGTGCTGCCTACAACCTGGCGGCTGCTGTGGCCACCCGGGCGTGCAGCCTGAGGCTGCAGGCTTAGCCTGTAGCTCGACAAGGCTACACCCGGCATGTGGCCATGGGCTGCTAGCCCTCCGGGGGTTGGGGGCTGCCCACGGTGGTTGCGGGCCTTCGGGCCCCGCAGGCTGACGGGCCAAAAATCAAAAATTTTGATTTTTAAATTTGAGATTTAATTTTAAATCATGTTTAAAAATATGTAATTTAAATTTAAATTTTTTTTTGAAATTACATATTATTACACATGAAATTTAAATTGTTTAAAATTTGAATTTGAAATTTGAATTTGAAATTTAAATTTTAAATGATTCTTGGGATGAGAAATAAATCAAGAGGCTACATGAAGATGGATACAAGAAGACGGAACAAAATTCAAGACCCAAAGAATGCTTTGGATGGAATTTTATAATCTTTATTTTCTTTGATCTATGATGGAACCATGGCTTAGTTATTTTCCATCAATTATTTTTTTCTATGATATGTTATGGATGGATGAATATGCATTGATGGATGAATTGTATGCATATTTGATAACATGTCATATAGGATAGGTGAATGCTGCTCAAACTATATTGATCATACATATTTGTCAAAACTTGCATGTTTTTCATAATATTGAGTGGGAGAGGGTTTCAAACAAAACCCACGGCCTCCATTGTTGATCCATATGTGAAAGTATGATAACGCCTCGCGTTAGTTCTACCCTGACCACACTCCTTGGTAGGTGTTTATTGTCACCAGTATACTAGGTTGGATCTCCTATGTGGAAAACATGTTCGGGCACGATTCTATTCATGACCACCCCTTGGTGGCTTGGTAGGACGTGGATCGGGCTACGTAAACAATGGTTATACACTTAAGACTTGTTTAGTTATTAACCTTCTCTAGAAGCTCTGTGAACTAAACTGGTGGCCAAAACAAGCGGTTATTAATATATGTTTTAACCTTGGAGGATTTAAGGTAATATATATTAATTGGATGGGGTCCATGTTCCGGCTATTTGTCTCATGACCACCCCTCGGTGGCTTGGGGCAATAGGTGCTGAGAATTACCGTTGCAATGCTACATGTTTTTTTTTTTTCAAGTTTCATGTAGGAATATACTTGTATGTTTTATTTGCTAAATTATCTCTATATTTGCTTGGGTTTTGTAATGATTTTTAGTATAATTTTATTTCAGTTCAAAATGTCACCGACACCCCTCATTTCAATACTTATTAAAAATAAGCTTAATGGCGATAATTATAAAGACTGGAAAAGAAATCTGCTAATAGTTCTTAGCTGTGAGAGACACAAGTTCGTGCTGAACGAACCATGCCTACTTGGGCCCAAACCTGATACATCAGTTGAGGAGGTCCCGATTGCCTATACTTGTTGGAGAGAATCCAATGAGATAGCTCGGTGCTACATACTTGCTAGCATGACGAGTGCTTTACAAAAGCAGCATGAGACTTATCAAGTTGCTAGGGAGATCATGGAAAATCTGGAGGACATGTTCGGAGGCCAAGAAAAATTGGCTCGACAATCTGCTATTACAAGCATTATGAACTCTAAGCAAAAGGCAGGTACTCTAGTAAAGGACCATATGATCACTCTAATGGGATTTTTTTACTGAGTTTGCTGAAAATGGTGCTGAGTTGGACTACAATACCCAGATCGAGATGGTGTTTAAAACTCTGTCTAAGGATTTTGTGGGGTTTAAGGTTGCATATAATCTAGCAACAAAGGAGTTAGGACTTACCAAGCTCATGAAGCAACTTCAAGCTTATGAGCAGATGATCAAGGATGGGGATGCAGTTCAACCTAAAAGAGAGGCCAATTTGGCAGAATCTTCCAAACCCTCATGGAAGAGAAAGAGGCCAAATAAGAAGCAAGCAGCTTCCAGTTCTTCTAATCCTCTAGTCTCGGATGAGAAGAAGAAGAAGAACAAGAAGCCCAGGGATCCTAAAAAGTCCAAGTGCTTCCGCTGTGGAAAGGTGGGTCACTTTAAGAAGGCTTGTCGGGAATTCCTACTAAGGGCAAGGAAGGTAAGGAACTTCATTATTTAGAAGTGTGTTTGGCGGAAGAATTAAAAGACACTTGGGTCATTGATTCGGGTGCCACTAATCATTTTTGTGTTTCTATGCCAGGGTTCGTGGAAACGAGAAGTCTACATGATAGGAGCCTCTCGTTGCGGACCAGAGATGGTAGCTTGGTGGTGGCTGAGACAGTGGGAGATGTTTATCTTTACTTTGATGAATTTATGTTTATATTATTGAAAGACTGTTTTTATGTTCCTAATTTTAGGAGGAACCTTATATCGGTAGCTTATTTAATAAAGGATTCTTATTCATTTTCTTTTAGTAAAAAAGTTGATATTCGTAAAAACAAGTCTTTTACCTGTTTTGGATGGATGGATGGAAACCTATATTTGATCAAACTGAAGATGTACTCACTACTTGACACCAAATTAACAGATAACTCTAAAAGGTTGAAAGTTTCTTACTCTAACAAGGCGTATCTTTAGCATTTAAGACTTGGTCATATTAATCAGGATAGGATTCAAAGGTTAGTGAAAGACTGTCCTCTAGAATCTCTGGAGGAGGTACGTCTTCCTCAATGTGAGCCTTATCTCGAGGGTAAAATGACTAAGAGGTCTTTTGGAGCTAAGGGTACTAGGGCTCAGAAACTCTTAGAAATTGTGCACACTGATGTATGTGGCCTCATGAACGTCATAGCACGAGGAGGGTTCAAGTATTATGTCTTCTTTATAGACGATTACTCGAGGTATGGATATGTGTACCTGATGCACCGCAAGAGTGAAACCTTTGACAAGTTCAAAGAGTATCGTACGGAAGTGGAAAAGCAATTGGGTAAATCCATAAAGACACTTCAATCTGATTGAGGTGGTGAATACCTCTCTAATGAATTTCTAGGACATCTTGTAAAGAATGGGATATTATCCCAATTGACTGCACCTAGTACTCCACAACAGAATGGTATAGCCGAAAGGAGAAACAGGACATTATTGGATATGGTATGGTCCATGATGAGTTATTTAACGCTGCTGTTATTATTTTGGGGATATACATTACAAACGGCATGCTATATTCTGAACCAGGTTCCAAGCAAGTCAATTCCCAGGACTCCGTATGAATTGTGGCATGGCAGGAAGCCCTCCTTTAGACATATGAGAATATGGGCCTGGCACATGTACTGGATGGGAATGCAAAAAAGTTGGAATCAAGATCAGAATTATGCATGTTTGTAGGGTATCTTAAGGGAACTAAGGGAGGTCTATTCTATAACCCGAATGAATAAAAGGTCATTCTTTCAACCCATGCGACATTCTTAGAGGAAAGTCACATGAATGACTTTAAGCCTTGAAGTAAAGTAGTGCTAGAGGATTTATCAGGTGAAAGAACTACTCCACAAGTTTCGGTCTTAAACACAAGTCTGAGTTCCAGTGAAAAACCTACAGATGATCAACAATTTAGGGTGCCTCATCATGGTGGGAGGGTTTCAAAGAAGCCTAATTTCTTTATGTATGATGCTGAGGTAGACCAGGCCGAAGCTCATAAGCATGAGGATGATCCGATTACTTATGATAAAGCTACGAATGATGTTTATTCTAAATCTTGGAAACAGGCCATGAACAATGAGATGGATTCAATGAAATCCAATCATATAGATTTACCAGATGGGATAAAACTCATTGGATGCAAGTAGGTCTATAAAAGAAAGAGGGATGCAGAAGGGAGAGTAGAAACTTTCAAAGCTAGACTGGTTGCAAAGGGGTACATGCAAAAGGCTGGAATCGATTACGATGAAACCTTTTCGCCTGTTGCTATGCTGAAGTCTATCCGTATTCTTCTGTCCGTTGCTACGGCTCTCGATTATGAGATCTGGCAAATGGACGTCAAGACGGCATTTTTGAATGGCCATATTGAAGAGTGTATCTACATGATATAGCCCGAAGGGTTCGTGGCAAAAGGCCAAGAAAGAAAAGTCTACAAGTTGCTTAGATCCATTTAGGAGTTAATGCAAGCATCCACCTCATGGAACTAGAGATTTGATCAAGCGATCAAAGCTTTCGGTTTTGAGCAGAACGTTGATGAACCCTGTGTTTATAAACGTATTAAGGGTGGTAAAGTGGTCTTTTTAGTACTTTATGTCAATAATATACAGCTCATTAGGAATGATGTAGGGAATTTATCATCGGTCAAGTTTTGGCTGCACCAATAGTTTGACATGAAGGACTTGGTAGAAGCTAATTATGTTCTAGGTATTCGTCTCTTTAGAGATCGAAAGAACAAAATGATAGCATTATCCGAGGCTTCATACATAGATAAAATAATTGACAAGTATGCAATGCAAGAGGCAAAGAAAGGCTTGTTAGGAAATGCCCTAAGCATTAGAGACATTTTGATGTATTTATTTTGAACTGGATAATAAAATTATATATACGTAGAGGTTATTCATTACATTGCTATCTGTTCTCGTTTTATTTACATGTTAAAGTAAATGTAAGCAAATATGGCTTACTGACTGCTTGTGTTAAAACTGTTAGAACGTTGCATGCAATGGACTTTTGTATGCGAGAAGACAATGTTCTAAAGTTAGCGGTCTAAACTATGGTCTGTAGTCTATGGGGTTAGACCGAGCATCTAACTCATGTTAAGACTATTATGTTGTCTAAAGCCTTGGAGGGGACGTTTTGTCTTAACTGTCTGGAGCTGGACTCCCAAGTAGAGACATAGATATGTTACTTGGTGGTGACATATTAGACCGGGACTAAAGCGTGATTGATCTACGTAGTCCGCTATGAGTGGATCAATCTGCTTTTGACGTTCATTGTGTAATAACCTTAATCCTGAGTAAATGAACTACTTCATGTATATGACTTGTGTACTTTGATGTTCCAATGGCTAAAGCGTCTCAGAGGTAGTAAGCTTATAGACCAGTTCGTTGGGTGCATGACTTGTATACGATGAAGGGTTTGTTTGCAGATATCGGAATCATAGCTCTAAGGAGTTAAAGGTATCCTCTTAAAGGCATTATACTGAATGTGAAAATGGATAAGGCCTTGGGTCGTCTGCTGGGCGGATGACTTCTTATTCACATATGGTGAATAATCATTTTCTTAATTCGGTAGTATAATGGAACTTTAAGATAGCCTGATCAATAGGATTAAACGGAATTTGACCTAAGGCTGATCATGGATATCATATGAGGGTTTTGCATATATGACAAGGTCATTGGATAGTAGCTCGTCACAGGCTTACGTAATACGGTATATAATTGGGAGTTCAGTTTCAGGTTTATGGTGGTGTGACTCTGAAATTAGTGATCATATAATTGAGTTGTTCGGTACAGAATGATGATCATATGGAATCACGGGAGCCCGATTATATATGTCCAATCAGTTCCTCTACAAGCTCCACATAATTCCTTAACGTTTGGCAAATTGATTTGTGTATGCTATTGGCGAGTTTATTATGCATGGATGGTGATGACACAGGATTAGGATGGTAGACAAGATTCTCTCCGGTTGGATTCAGATTTTGTTTTGGATAATAGAGTACACAATTATTCGAACTCCAAATAAAGTTGCCATGATTTTATTTGAGATTGGATTGGAGTTGTAGAAAATTATCCATGAGAGCAAGAATTTGAAACACAACCGTTTTGTGGATTTTGAAATTTGAATTTTGAAATTTGAAATTTGAATTTTGAATTTGAAATTTGAATTTGAAATTTGAATTTGAAATTCGAATTTGAAATTTGAATTTGAAATTTAAATTTGAAATTTGAAATTTGAAATTTGAAATTTGAATTTGAAATTCGAATTTGAAATTTGAATTTCAAATTTTGAATCACAGTCCAAGTGGGATTCGAATTTGTTGTGGAAAATCCACAAGTTTTGTAATTCGAATTTGAGTTGGATTTGGAGAGGATAATCTTGTTAGAATCCTACTTGAATTTTGAATCTAAATCCTAACAAAAGTGGATGAAATTTTTGAGGATAATCCTCAACGGAATTTCAGTTTTTGTGGATAAGGTTCAAGGGAAGATTCAAGTTTCAATCCTAGTTGAATTTGGATTCTCTCCTTCCCTGAAAAGTGGGCGAAATTATGGAGGAAATCTCCTAGGAAAATTCGGTTATTTTGGATAAGGTTGAGATAAGATTCAAGCTTGAAGATCCTAGTGGAATTTTGATTCTCCCTTATCCTTAATGTGGCCGAATTTTTGGAGGGAAAATCTCCTAGGAGATTTCGGATTTTTTGGTTGAAAAAGGGAGATAAAATTCTAGTTAAAATCTTGTTTAGATTTGGATTGGATTTATCCTAAATAAACCGAATTTTATTGTTGGGATTTTCCCATGGAAAAATTCGGATTTTCCCATGGAAAAATTCGGATTTTATGGTTATGGATAAGGGAGAATATCTTTTCCTAATCCAATTCGAATTCAGAGAATCACCTCATGCAGGTCTATAAATAGAGGTCCTGCCACTCCAGTTCTCTCAGACCACAGACTCTCAGGTGAGCAGGCTTATTGTTGCACAGCTCATCGTGACAATAAAGTTCTTTAGAGATCTGGGTGGTCGGAAGAAGACTAGCAGTGCTAGCATACCGATCGAGGTTCAGAGTGCCCACACACTCAGCCATTCGGGAATTGGAGAATAGTAGAGAAGGCTAGTTGGTTGAAGCCTCCGGTCATTCTCCTCCTGCAAGATTGGCGTCCTTGAGGTATGAGTTTTAATTGTTGTTGGTTTATTATATATGGCATTATGAGATATTTAACGATCTAAAAATTTTTTATTGTTCCACTGCGCCACTCTGATATGTTTTTTACCGATTTATTTTCCCACAATTGGTATCTGAGCCATCTCATGACTATGCCATGTACATAAATTAGACAATTACTTAGTCTTTTTATTTATGTATGGATTTGATATTTAGAGAGTGACATTCTAGGGTTCCTTTATATTGTTATCATGGATTATGTATAAAGTATGTGGTTATTTTAATTTTTTGAATTATTATAAGCATGCTTGTTTATACCGGTTATGGTTCCTTAGAATTTAGAAAAATTATATCTAGGATTTTTTATGTAACCATGGGAGCAGTTTATTAACATTGTAATTTTCCCATGGATTTTAATTTTTGTCTCTTAGAATTTTTATGGTTAGAATTTTTTGTACACCGGAAACGGTTTAGGAAATTTTATGTAATTATTCTTGGAGGAGATTGAAGATTGAAGACCGTAATTTATTTTTTCCCAAAAGTTAAATTTGATTTAAAGGTTGAAATTTTGATTGTGTGGAAAATTTCAATTTAATTGGGATTCAAATTAATTTTTGGAGATCCTAATAGGTAAATTGGAATATGACATGAAATGACATGAAAATCGAGACACGATCCCTCGGGATAGGCCGACGGGCCTTGGTGGGGCTGCAGGCCCTGCCCTCGGGTAGGATGGGGCTGCGGCAGCCCCTGTGCAGGCCAACACCACCCACAGCCGCAGGCTTGGCCTGCAGCCAAGGGTGGCCGTGGCCTGCCCAAGGCTGGTCGCAGCCTGGGCATGCAGCCTCTGGCTGCAGGCGCTGCCTGCAGCCTGCTGGCTGCTGCGCCCAGCCTGGTCGTGCAGCCTGGCGCTGCAGGCTTGGCCTGCAGCCCGGCAAGGCTGTACATAGGGGGCAGCCGTGGGCTGCCAGCCCCTTTGGGGCTGGTGGCTGCCTACGGCGGTTGCCGCCTTTGGAGGCGGCGGTACGACGGTCTAAAAATCGAAAAAAAATTTTGATTTTTAAATTAGAAATTTAATTTTAAATCACGTTTAAAAATACGTAATTGAAAATTTGAAATTTTTGAAATTACATATTATTACACATGATGTTTAAAATTGTTTAAAAATTTGAATTGGAAATTTAAATTTGAAATTCGAATTTGGAATTTGAATTTGAAATTTAAATTTTTAGAGATTTAAATTTTAAATAATTATTGGGATGAGAAATAAATGGAGAGGCTACATAAAGATGGATACAAGAAGACGGAACAGAATTCAAGACCCAAAGAATGCTTTGGATGGAATTTTGTAATCTTTATTTTCTTTGTTCTAGGATGGAACCATAGCTTGGTTATTCTGTCAATTATTTTTTCTGTGATATGTCATGGATGTATAAATATGTATTGATGGATGTTTTGTATGCATATTTGATAACATGTCATATAGGATAGGTGAGTGCCGCTCATACTATATTGATTATACATAATTTGCCAAAACTTGCATGTTTTTCAAAATATTGAGTGGGAGAGGGTTTCAAACAAAACCCACGGCCTCCATTGTTGATCCATATGTGAAAGCATGGTAACGTCTCGCGTCGGTTCTGCCCTGACCACACCCCTCGGTAGGTGTTTACCGCCGCTGGTATACTAGATTGGATCTCCTATGTGGAAAACGTGTTCGGGTACGATCCTATTCATGACCACCCCTCGGTGGCTTGGTAGGACGTGGATCGGGCTACGTAAACAATGGTTATACACTCAAGACTCGTTTAGTTATTAACCTTCCCTAGAAGCTTTGTTAACTAAACTGGTGGCCAAATAAGCGTTTATTAATATATGTCTTAATCTTGGAGGATTTAAGGCAATATATATTAATTGGACGGGGTCCATGTTCCGGCTATTTGTTTTCATGACCACCCCTCGGTGGCTTGGGGCAATAGGTGCTGAGAATTACCGTTGCAATACTACATGTTTTTTAAGTTTCATGTAGGAACATACTTGTATGCTTTATTTGCTAAATTATCTGTATATTTGCTTGGGCTTTGTAATGATGTCTAGTATAATTTTATTTCAGTTCAAAATGTCACCGACACCCCTCATTTCAATACTTACTGAAAATAAGCTGAATGGCGATAATTATAAAGACTGGAAAAGAAATCTATTAATAGTTCTCAGCTACGAGAGACATAAGTTCGTACTGGACGAACCATGCCCATGTGACAACCGGGAAATTCAGGCAATTCTCGGATGAAAATGTACAAATGTATGTATATAACAATTTGTACTATTTAAAGAGTGAAATAAATGTATTAATATTGTTTAGAATATATGAAAATGTTCTAACAATACTGACGAGTAAGAATTCAGTGTTGGAAAAATTCACTGAGTTGAAACAGGTGAAACGGTGCAAAATCGGCATTGAAAACCCTAACCGGAGCAATAAAAGACGGAAAACTTCCGGGATTGATTTTGATCAAACGGAAGCAGTTTAAATTGATCCGACTGCACAGGAGACCTCAGGAACACGCCGGGACGATTTCAGGAAAATTTCGGCTCGAACCGGTATCGGTCAAAAAGTAGTCGAATTAATGTGAATAGTGAAAGTCAAAGTCAACTTTTGCTTTAGCATTTATGACATCATAAATCCATTTAATAAATAAAAAGAAGATGATGATTGGTAGAATTAATGGCCATGATTCATTTGCCTTTTTGATCTAAAGGCCAAGATTTGGCCAAAAATACACCTTTTTAATTTTTGAAAATTATGGAAAGAATTAGGTTGAAAGATGTCTAATTCTCATTGGTGGAAGGCTAAATTAATTGGCCTTTGGTTTCATTAAGTCGGCAACATTGTGATAAAGTGGCCGAAACTTGTTTCAAAGCCAAAACCAAAAGAAAGAAAATTTCTTCTAAGTGTTCATGGAGAATACGTGAGCCACCAAGGAGAACCAAGCAAATCTTCCAAAATTTCTTCACAAAAGTGGTATCAAACACTTCATTGAAGGCAAAGGAAGCAAGAAAGCAAGGTAACCTTCTTTGGTTTGCATTTTTTCTTGGTTTTTCTTCAAGAAAACTATGGGATGAATAGTGAAAAAGATGGAAAATTTTTTGGTGGTTTTCAATGATTTGATGCTTGGGTTTTGTTAAGGGTGTAATTAGTAGGAAAACCATGTAATTTGTTTAAAGAAAAACCAAATTTTGGTTGGTTTTTCAAGGGTAAATCCGTGGGTTACCTTAGGTAACCAATGAGAAAACTTTGTGGTTAATTGCTAACATGCTTTCAAAGTTGAAATTGGTGAAGAATAAAGCTTGTATGTCATGGTGAAAAGCTTAAAAAAATTCTTGGTGTGAATTACATTAAATGGCCGTGGGGTTTAATAATGATTTGGAAGAAAATTTTTGCATGGTTTATGTGGTATTTGGTTGATTGGAATTATGCAATTTAATATGCAAATGATGAATTTATAATGGAAAGAATGAAACAAAATTGTTTGGCATGTTTTCATTCTTTGGCCGTGGGGTACAAGTGTGTAAAAACCCTAGGAAAATTGGTTAAAAATGCCAAGAAAATGGGCTTGAAAATGTGGTAAAAACATGACATTAAATGGCCTAAAGTGTGGTGAAAGTTTGACAAATTTTTGGTTCGGTTTGGTTGTGAAAACCGAAACCAAATTAAGGGCAAAATTGTGGAAAAAAATTTTGTGATGTGGGTTAAAATGTGAAATTGGAATTTGTGGGTTTTTATGTAAAAGTTTGGAAAACTTTTACATAAAATAGGCTTGTGGTATAGTACGTGGCAGGTACATACGGTTCGAGGCGTACCTAACGCCGGAAGCCTTAAAATTACACCGAAATGCTGCCAAAATTTTGAAAATGGCATTCGGGGTAAAATGGAAATTAAAAATAAAAGTTAGGGCCGGGGCGGAAACCCGAGTCCCTAACGAAAAATTTTGAATAAAAAAAATTTTAAGGGGTGGGTCATGAATAGTAACCCGTCCCCTTGAAAATGAAAAACGTGAGTGAAATTGAAAAAAAAACGGACCCCGAGGGGGGCATTTTTGGAAACGAAATAAAGGTCCGAGTCGGGAACGGAAAACCCGAGCCTCGGAGACCTAGGTCGGGAAAATCTAGATGAATGTTTTAAATATTAGTGAAACGTCCATTTGAGGCTCCGAAACGATAGAAAATCGCTAAACCGACGTAAGGGTCAGAATAGTGCTTCCCGAGGGCCGGGAAAGCAAAAAGTGGAAATAAAATAAAAACGAACCCGGTAATGATTAGAAAAGAGTCAGAAATATTCCTGAGAGCCAAAAATGCAGTCTGGATCGAGAAAAAATTCTGTCAAGGGTAAAATCGTAATTTTGTAAAAGTTGGGGGAAAATGGTGAAAATAATAAATAAAGCCTAAAAAGTTATAAATAGGTTTTATTTAAGCTTTTTAATGAAAAATAAAAGCTATAAATGGAAATGAAATTAACAGACAAGGTTTTGTCTGTAGGATCCCAAAATCGACCTACGAGGAAGGCGATTCAAGATCCAAGAGAGAGAAAGGGAACAGTCTGATAAGGTAAGTTCAGACATTTACCTGTCTGCAACATATAGCATTATTGTTGCTAACTTTGATGTACTAACTATAAGTTAGGTACATATGTGCTACGGGCACTATTATAGAGTAGAGAGAGAGACGTAATGTGCTACGGGCACTATAAGAATGGGACACATGGTTAATTGTGCTTCGGGCACTAGAGCGAGGTTAATAAAACTCACTCACCTAAAATTAAAATGTGAACCATTCCTAACCACGGGACAATGTGAAGTCACCGGGTTAGAATGTTAAAAAGTCGGTAATGAAACCACTATCTGGCGTACCAGCCTTCCGTACAGGGAGGTACTATTTTTGCCTTCGGGGCTATGAAAATAAGGCTGTGGAGGTCAGCACTAATGTACCGCTCCCAGTCATATAAAATTTTGCCTTCGGGGCTATGAGATTAAGGCTGTGGAGGTCAGCACTAATGTACCGCTCCCAGTCATGCGCACTTAAATGGTACTGCCAACCTGAGCTCAAAACCAGAACATAATTAAAGATAATTACCTAAAACTGAAACTATGCCATAATTGAGCATAATACAGTTTAGTGAGAGCACTAACATCGCGGTAGATGTACTAGTGTGATACAGTGTTGTGGTCAACCTTACTATTCACGTATGAATAGTGGTCAAAGTTACTATTCATGTATGAATAGTAGTCGATGGTACTATTCACGATGAATAGTACTATTCATAGAAATTTCATTTCTTGCATGTTTGAACTTACTGAGCCTGTAGCTCACCATTTTTGCTAATGTTGCAGGTAAGCGACCAGTTCAGTAGCTTGTTTGACTGGATGCGGACGGGATGGCGCGTGTCAAATGGGATAGCTGGGCAAGGGATATGGTACTGCCAGAGTCTTCCCGCTGAGCGTTAAAGTGAAGGGAAAAAGGGGGAAACAGTCTTTTGTAATATTATATATTTTATGAAAGTACTGTAATATGTAAATTACTTTGCACTTGCCAACAAAGTAAATAGTAGGAAAGATTTTATATGTTGTTTAAAGAAAAAAAAAATTTCCCCAAAAACGACTTAATTTTAAAAAGAGAGAGAGATAAGCCGGCGACCCATGAGAGAACAATCTATCGCAGTTAGCGATAAGCTCAACTGTAATAGTATTGTATGATCTCTACGAGGGGCGGGCCGTCACACCTGGGCCCAAACCTGACACACCACTTGAGGAGGTTCCGGTTGCCTATAATCGTTGGAGAGAATCCAATGAGATAGCTCGATGCTACATGCTTGCTAGCATGACAAGTGCTTTACAAAAGCAGCATGAGACTTATCAAGTTACTGGGGAGATCATGGAAAATCTGGAGGACATGTTCGGAGGCCAAGAAAAATTGGCTCGACAGTCCGCTATCACCAGCATTATGAACTCTAAGAAAAGGCGTGTACTCTGGTGAAGGACCATATGATCACTCTAATGGGATTCTTCGCTGAGGCTGCCGAGAATGGTGCTGAGTTGGACTACAACACCCAGATCGAGATGGTGTTCAAGACTCTGTCTAAAGATTTTATGGGGTTTAAGGCCACATACAATCTGGCGACAAAGGAGTTAGGACTAACCGAGCTCATGAAGCAACTACAGGCTTATGAGCGGATGATCAGGGATGAGGATGTGGTCTGACCTAAAGGTGAGGCCAATTTGGCGGAATCTTCCAATCCCTCATGGAAGAGGAAGAGGCCAAATAAGAAGCAAGTGGCTTCTACTTCTTCTAATCCTCCTGTCTCGGACGAGAAGAAGAAGAAGTAGAACAAGAAGCCAAAGGACCCTAAAAAGTCCAAATGCTTCCATTGTGGGAAGGTAGGTCACTTTAAGAAGGCTTGCCGGGAATTCCTAGCCACCAAGGGCAAGGAAGGTAAGGAACTTCATTACTTGGAAGCGTGTTTGGTGGAAGAATCAAAAGACACTTGGGTCATTGATTCGGGCGCCACTAATCATGTTTGTGTTTCTATGCAAGGGTTCGTGGAAACGAGAAGTCTACATGATAGGAGCCTCTCGTTGCGGACTGGAGATGGTAGCTTTGTGGTGGCTGAGGCAGTGGGAGATGTTTACCTTTATTTTGATCAATTTAGGTTTATTTTATTGAAAGACTGTTTTTATGTTCCTAATTTTAGGAGGAACCTTATATCGGTAGCTTGTTTAATAAAGGATTCTTATTCAGTTTCTTTTAGTAAAAGAGTTGATATTCGTAGAAATAAGTCTTTTATCTGTTCTGGATGGATGGATGGAAACCTATATTTGATCAAACCAAATATGTACTCACTCCTTGACATTGAATTAATTGATAACTCTAAAAAGTTGAAAGTTTCTCACTCTAACAAGGCGTATCTTTAGCATTTAAGACTTGGTCATATTAATCAGGATAGGAGTCAAAGATTGGTGAAAGATGATCCTCTGGAATCTCTAGAGGAGGTACGACTTCTCCAATGTGAGTCTTGTCTAGAGGGTAAAATGACTAAGAGGTCTTTTAGAGCTAAGGGTACAAGGGCTCAGGAGCTCTTAGAAATTGTGCACACTGACGTATGTGGCCCCATGAACGTCACAGCACGAGGAGAGTTCGAGTATTATGTCTCTTTTATAGATGATTACTCGAGGTATAGATATGTATATCTGATGCACCGCAAGAGCGAAACCTTTGACAAGTTCAAAGAGTATCGTGCGGAAGTGGAAAAGCAATTGGATAAATCCATAAACACACTTCGATCTGATCGAGGTGGCGAATACCTCTCTGATGAATTTCTAGGACATCTTGTAGAGAACAGGATATTATCCCAATTGACTGCACCTGGTACTCCACAGCAGAATGGTGTAGCTGAAAGGAGAAACAGGACCTTATTGGATATGGTACGGTCCATGATGAGTTATTCAATGCTGCCATTATCATTTTGGGGATATGCTTTACAAACGGCATGCTATATTCTAAACCAGGTTCCAAGCAATTCAATTCCCAGAACTCCGTATGAATTGTGGCGTGGCAGGAAGCCCTCCCTTGGACATATGAGAATATGGAGCTGCCCGGCACATGTACTGGATGGGGATGCGAAAAAGTTGGAACCAAGATCAGAATTGTGCATATTTGTAGGGTATCCAAAAGGAACTAAAGGAGGTCTGTTCTATAACCTGAAGGAACAAAAAGTCATTGTCTCAACCCATGCGACATTCTTGGAGGAAAGTCACATGAATGACTTTAAGCCTCGAAGCAAAGTGGTGCTAGAGGAGTTATCGGGTGAAAGAACTGCTCCACAGATTTTGGTCTTTGACGCAAGTCTGAGTTCCAGTGAAAGACCTGCAGACGATCAACAATTTAGGGTGCCTCGTCATAGTGGGAGGGTTTTTAAGAAACCTAATTTCTTCATGTATGATGCTGAGGTATACCAGGCCGAGGCTCATGAGCATGAGTATGATCCGGTCACTTATGATGAAGCTGTAAATGATGTTAATTCTAAATCTTGGAAACAGGCTATGAACAATGGGATGGATTCTATGAAATCCAACTCTGTTTGGGAACTTGTAGATTTGCCGGATGGGATAAAACCCATTGGATGCAAATGGGTCTACAAAAGAAAGAAGGATGCGGAAGGGAGAGTGGAAACTTTCAAAGCTAGACTGGTTGTAAAGGGATACACGCAAAAGGCTGGAATCGATTACGATGAAACCTTTTCGCCTGTTGCTATGCTGAAGTCTATCCGTATTCTTCTGTCCATTGCTGCGGCTCTCGATTACGAGATCTGGCAAATGGATATCAAGACGGCATTCTTGAATGGCCATCTTGAAGAGTGTATCTATATGATACAGCCTGAAGCGTTCGTAGCAAAAGGCCAAGAAAGGAAAGTCTGCAAGTTGCTTAGATCCATTTATGGATTAAAGCAAGCATCCCGCTCATGGAACCAGAGGTTTGATCAAGTGGTTAAGACATTTGGTTTTGAGCAGAACGTTGATGAACCTTGTGTTTATAAACGTACTAAGGATGGAAAAGAGGTTTTTTTGATACTCTATGTCGATGATATACTACTCATTGGGAATGATGTAGGGAACTTATCATCGGTCAAGTTTTGGTTACACCAACAGTTTGACATGAAGGACTTGGGAGAAGCTAATTATGTTCTAGGCATTCGTCTCTTCAGAGATCGAAAGAACAAAATGATAGCGTTATCCCAAGCTTCATACATAGATAAAATAATTGACAACTATGCAATGCAAGAGGCAAAGAAAGGCTCACAACCTTCTATTGTCGGTCTAACTCTTTCATTGGATAACTGTCCCAAGACATCGGAATAAAGAGAGCGTATGAGTAAGGTCCCTTATGCATTTGCTGTGAGTAGCCTTATGTACGCTATGCTTTGCACTCGCCCAGATATATGTTTTGCAGTAGGTATGGTGAGTCGATATCAAGCAAATCCTGGAACCAAGCATTGGCAAGCTGTAAAGCATATACTCTAGTATCTTAAGAGAACAAGGGATTATATGCTGGTGTATTCTAGAGGGGACCTAACACCCGTAAGATACACGGACTCAGACTTCCAAACTTGTAAGGATTTGAGGAAGTCGACATTAGAGGGCATATGGAGACAGGATAAGTAGATGTATGTAAGATCGCGTCCGAGGACAACATCGCCGATCCCTCTACTAGGACTTTAGTGGCTAGAAGCTTTGAGAGGCACGTAGAGGCGATAGGGATGCATAACATGGCACATTTGCTGGCTTAGGGCAAGTGGGAGATTGTTAGGAAATTCCCTAAGCATTAGAGACATTTTGATGTATTTATTTTGAACTGGATAATAAAATTATATATACATAGAGGTTATTCATTACATTACTATTTGTCCTCGTTTTATTTACATGTTAAAGTAAATGTAAGTAAATATGGCTCACTGACTGCTTGTGTTAAAACTGTTAGAACGTTGCATGCAATGGACTTTTGTATGCGAGAAGACAATGTTCTAAAGTTAGCGGTCTAAACTATGGTCTGTGGTCTATGGGGTTAGACCGAGCATCTAACTCACGTTAAGACTATTATGTTGTCTAAAGCCTTGGAGGGGACGGTTTGTCTTGACTGTCTGGAGCTGGACTCCCAAGTAGAGACATAGATATGTTACTTGGTGGTGACATATTAGACCGGGATTAAAGCGTGATTGATCTACGTAGTCTGCTATGAGTGGATCAATCTGCTTTAGACGTTCATTGTGCAATAATCTTAATCCTGAGTAAATGAACTACTTCATGTATATGACTTGTGTACTTTGATGTTCCAATGGCTAAAGTGTCTCAGAGGTAGTAAGCTTATAGACCGGTTCGTTGGGTGCATGACTTGTATACGATGAAGGGTTTGTTTGCATATATCGGAATCATAGCTCTAAAGAGTTAAAGGTATCCTCTTAAAGGCATTATACTGAATGTGAAAATGGACGAGGCCTTGGGTCATCTGTTGGGCGGATGACTTCTTATTCACATATGGTGAATAATTATTTTCTTAATTCGGTAGTATAATGGAACTTTAAGATAGCCTGATCAGTAGGATTAAACGAACTTTGACCTAAGGCTGATCATGAATATCATATAAGGGTTTTGCATATATGACAAGGTCATTGGATAGTAGCTCATCACAGGCTTACGTAATACAGTATATAATTGGGAGTTCAGTTTCAGGTTTATAGTGATGTGACTCTGAAATTAGTGATCATATGATTGAGTTGTTCGGTACAGAATGATGATCATATGGAATCACGGGAGCCCGATTATATATGTCCAATCAGTCCCTCTACTAGCTCCACATAATTCCTTAACGTTTGGCAAATTGATTTGTGTATGCTATTGGCTAGTTTATTATGCATGGATGGTGATGACACAGGATTAGGATGGTAGACAAGATTCTCTCCGGTTGGATTGAGATTTTGTTTTGGATAATAGAGTACACAATTATTCGAACTCCAAATAAAGTTGCCATGATTTTATTTGAGATTGGATTGGAGTTGTAAAAATTATCCATGAGAACAAGAATTTGAAACACAACCGTTTTGTGGATTTTGAAATTTGAATTTTGAAATTTGAATTTTGAAATTTGAATTTGAAATTTGAATTTGAAATTTGAATTTGAAATTCGAATTTGAAATTTGAATTTGAAATTTAAATTTGAAATTTGAAATTTGAAATTTGAATTTGAAATTCGAATTTGAAATTTGAAATTCAAATTTTGAATCACAGTCCAAGTGGGATTCGAATTTGTTGGGGAAAATCCACAAGGTTTGAAATTCGAATTTGAGTTGGATTTGGAGAGGATAATCTTGTTAGAATCCTACTTGAATTTTGAATCTAAATCCTAACAAAAGTGGACGAAATTTTTGAGGATAATCCTCAATGGAATTTCGATTTTTGTGGATAAGGTTCAAGGGAAGATTCAAGTTTCAATCCTAGTTGAATTTGGATTCTCTCCTTCCCTGAAAAGTGGCCGAAATTATGGAGGAAATCTCCTAGGAAAATTCGGTTATTTTGGATATGGTTGAGATAAGATTCAAGCTTGAAAATCCTAGTGGAATTTTGATTCTCCCTTATCTTTAATGTGGCCGAATTTTTGGAAGGAAAATCTCCTAGGAGATTTCGGATTTTTTGGTTTATAAAGGGAGATAAAATTCTAGTTAAAGTCTTGTTTAGATTTGGATTGGATTTATCCTAAATAAACCGAATTTTATTGTTGGGATTTTCCCATGGAAAAATTCGGATTTTATGGTTATGGATAAGGGAGAATATCTTTTCCTAATCCAATTCGAATTCAGAGAATCATCTCATGCAGGTCTATAAATAGAGGTCCTGCCACTCCAATTCTCTCAGACCACAGATTCTCAGGTGAGCAGCTTATTGTTGCACAGCTCATCGTGACAATAAAGTTCTTTAGAGATCTGGGTGGTCGGAAGAAGACTAGCAGTGCTAGCATACCGATCAAGGTTCAGAGTGCCCACACACTCAGCCATTTGGGAATTGGAGAATAGTAGAGAAGGCTAGTTGGTTGAAGCCTCCGGTCATTCTCCTCCTGCAAGATTGGCGTCCTTGAGGTATGAGTTTTAATTGTTGTTGGTTTATTGTATATGGCATCATGAGATATTTAGTGATCTAAAAATTTTTTATTGTTCCGCTATGCCACTCTGATACGTTTTTACCGAATTATTTTCCTACAACGCTCACAACCTTCCATTGCCGGTCTAACTCTTTCATTGGATGACTGTCTCAAGATATCAGAAGAAAGAGAGCGTATGAGTAAGGTCCCTTATGCATCTGCTGTGGGTAGCCTTATGTATGCTATGCTTTGCACTCACCCGGACATATGTTTTGTAGTAGGTATGGTGAGTCGATATCAAGCGAATCCTGGAACCAAGCACTGGCAAGCAGTAAAGCATATACTCAAGTATCTTAAGAGAACGAGGGATTATATGCTGGTGTATTTTGGAGGGGACCTAACACCCGTAGGATACACGGACTCAGACTTCCAGACTTGCAAGGATTCGAGGAAATCAACATCAGGATCAGTGTTCTTGGTCAGAGGAGGTGCCATTGTGTGGAGCTTGAAGTAGGGTTGCACAACTGACTCAACAATGGAGGTTGAGTATGTGGCTGTAGCTGAGGCATCTAAAGAAACAGTTTGGCTTTGCAAGTTCTTTAAAGACCTTGAGGTCATTCTGAGTGTTGACAACCGTATCACACTTTACTATGATAACACTGGGGCTATTACCAACGCAAGGGAATCTTGGCACCACAAGAGGACCAAGCACATAGATCAGAGGTATCACACTATTAGAGGGCACATGGAGACAGGACAAGTGGATGTATGTAAGATCGCATCCGTGGACAACATTGCTGATGCCTTTACTAAGACTTTGGTGGTTAGAAGCATTGAAAGGCATGTAGAGGCGATGGGAATGCGTAATATGGCACATCTCCTGGCTTAAGGCAAGTGAGAGATTGTTAGGAAATGCCCTAAGCATGAGAGACATTTTGATGTATTTATTTTGAACTGGATAATAAAATTATAATACAGAGATTATTCATTACATTACTGTTTGCCCTTATTCTGTTTTCATGTTAAAATAAATATAAGCAAATATGGCTCACTGAGTGCTTGTGTTAAAACTGTTAGAACATTGCATGCAATGGATTTTTGTATGCGAGAAGACAATGTTCTAAAGTAAGCAGTCTAAACTAAGGTCTATAGTCTATGGGGTTAGACCAAGCATCTAACTCATGTTAAGACTATTATATTGTCTAAAGCCATGGTGGAGACGGTTTGTCTTGACTGTTCAGAGCATAGACTCCCAAGTGGAGACATAGATATGTTGCTTGGTGGTGACATATTAAACCGGGACTAAAGCGTGATTGATCTATGTAGTCCGCTATGAGTGGATCAATCTGCTTTTGACATTCATTATGTAATAAACTTAATCCTGAGTAAATGAACTACTTCATGTATATGACTTATGTAGTTTGATGTTCCAATGGCTAAAGCGTCTCAGAGGTAGTAAGCTTCTAGATCGGTTCATTGGGTGCATGACTTGTATACGATGAAGGGTTTGTTTACAGATATCGGAATCATAGCTCTAAGAAGTTAAAGGTATCCTCTTAAAGGCATTATAGTGGACGTGAAAATGGACAGGGCCTTGGGTCATCTACTTGGTGGATGACATAAGGTGAATAATCATTTTCTTATTCACATATGGTGAATAATCATTTTCTTATTCGGTAGTATAATGGAACTTTAAGATAACCTGATCAGTAGGATCGAACGGACTTTGACCTAAGGCTGATCATGGATATCATATGAGGGTTTTGCATACATGGCAAGGTCATTGGACATTAGCTTGTCATAGGCTTTCGTAATAGAGTATATAATTGGGAATTCAATTTCAAGTTTATAGTGGTGTGACTCTAAAATTAGTGATCATATGATTGAGTTGTTTGGTACAGAATGGTAATCTTGTGGATTCATGGGAGCCTAATTATATATGTCCAATTAGTCCCTCTACTAGCTCCACATATGTGACGGCTCGCCTTCTTCTTATAAGGCCAGACGGCACCATCGCGGTCGGCTTTGAAGCCGACTGCGATCGACCGTCACCTCGTGGGTCGTCGGCAACATACTTAAACTTACTTTTAACTTACTCTGATACCACCTGTGATGGCTGGTATCTTAGTTTTAATATACTTTCTTTAATATGCCTATTTTAACTTCCCATTTGAACATGAAAATAGGGAATAAATTTTTTTTCTTTCATAAAATATTTCTGTAAAGCATAACTTACAGAAATATTTTATTTCAGCTTTGCACATATAATACACCAATTCTTTTTTCTTCAAATCTTTCTCTTTCAAATCGCTCAGCGGAAGACTAGTAGCAGGACCATATCCACAGTGGATTCCCTATCCCCATTGGCACATGCAAATCTCGCCGTTATCCAGGTAATCTACTGCTGAGATACAGGTTTCTTGCCTGCAACATGAACAACCTCTGAGCTAAACCTCAGTAAGTTCAAATATAAATACATGATATATAAAAGCTCTTACTATATAGCAACGAGCATATCTGATACCAGCTTTGGCATCAGAATAATCATAACATATAACATAGCTCTGTCACCAATTAGGGCATCAAAACATTAACCTAACATATGGTATACACCATTTATTGCTTTAAAACATTCATATGTAACATTGTAAGCATACTCAATACTTACTTGCCCATCATAAACATATTTGATATCTTATCATATCTCAAATTACTTACATTTTGTAAGCTTATTTCACAACACATTGCATACTAGTATCATATACTAGTAGCAATAACATTCATACATATAAAATACTCGTACCATATAGTAACGAGTATTAACCTCTGATACCACACTGTGGCATCGATAACCATAACTAATCAATTTAACCATGTATAATACTATTCATCAAGAATAGTACCTCAACTTTGACCAAACACTACCTATGTCAACTTTGACCAAGACCACTAAACATACAGTTAGTGTCTATTATTCTCAATTATGGTTTCCAATTCAGTTTTGGGTCATTATCTTTTATTTAGTTCTGGTTTTGGATCCATATTGGCCGTACCGATGGTGCGCGCTATTGAGAGGGACCTGTTGGCCAATCCTTCAGTCTAATGAGCCTTTGGCTCTATCCTTGTAGGATCTGAAAAAGAACTCCTAGGTGATCATTTCTGGAAGTTGGTACGCCATCAGTGGTTTTATTACCATCTTTCAATTATAGTTCTTACCGGGTGGTATTATTTATCACCTCAAAGTTAAAAACTTCTATTGCCCATAGGTCTGCTTATTTTCTCTCTAAGGGTATGTCTTAATTTTAGTCACACTCTTTCCATAGTGTACCCACAATACGCTTCTCATTTTCTTATCTCGTTAGGGTGTTAGTCGATCTACACCTTAGTGCCCGTAGGACTTAACACCTAATGTACAATTAGTACATAATCAGTATCACTGTATTTCATGTCATAGACAAATTTAAATGACTGAACTTACTACATATAACACATCAACATAAATATGTCAAGTCAATTTATATATGACTTAGACATACCACATAGTTCATAACATGACTTTCATAACATTTATATCATCACGTCTTGACATGAAAACATATGTACAATAGTCAGTTCATGTTGCAGACAATGCAATATTTGAACTTACAGATACTTTTGCGCATATCTCCTTTCTCGGGTCCGCAGACTTTTCTTCGTTGCGTCTGGATCGAGTTCCTATAACCGGAAAATCAACGGTTATTTTCAATCTTATTTCATACATAAAACTAAATAAAATGTAAAAATTATACGTTTCATTTTCTAATCATGAGCTTGGGGGTTTAAAATTTCATTTTCCACTTTTTCGCTAACTTTTGACAAAATTACCATTTTACCTCTAGCAGAATTTTCTCACTTTTTCCTTCCTAATTCTTGAACCGGGCGTTAAAACTCTCAATTATGGCCTTAGGACACTATTTCTAGCCTTAACAACCCTTTTTCTAACTTTTGACAAAATGATCATTTTACCCTTAGTTCACTTTTCTCACCGTAAATCCACTTTTAGTTGGTTTAAAACCTAAATTTAGTCATTAGAATATTGTTTTAACTATTCTAAGGCACTCATGGTCCTTTCTGAACTTTTCAGAAATTTTTGATCAAAATGACCATTTTACCCCTGACAGGTTTTGGGATCGTATCATTTTCATTTTAACATTCTATCGAGCTATTCTATGCCTAAAAATCATGAAATAATGTTTCTTAGGCTTTACTAAATTTTTACGGCATCCTTTGTCACAATTTCTCATTTTACTATTCACCGACCCTTAGGTGGTACTATTTTTACTCTCGGTCGTTAATCCTCTTTTTCCCAGGCCTAGGTCACTGAGGGGGCTCGGGTTTCCATCCCGACCATATTTTACCCTTCGGTTTCTAAAATACCCCTTTGTGCTATTTTTGAA